>OX463843.1:19932312-20050142 GCA_949825065.1 Odontocerum albicorne | reverse complement strand
TCTTTCAATGAATCTTCAAAAATTAAAAAAAAATTATAGAACTTTAAAAATGCATATGACCAATATACGAATGTTTCTTAAATTCATCATTAAAATTCATATTCAATAAGATAACGCTAAATCTGCGAAATAAAAAGTTTATTGTAAAAAAAACTCTTGCTTTAAATGTTCTTCTTGACAAAACAGGGAATTCACGAATTAGACCATTAATTTCCTAAAATTCAAGATATTAGGAAATTAATGGTCGAATTCGTGAATTTTTGTACACCCCTATCAGAACTTATTTATTTATTTTTATTATTTTCATTCATTCTATATAGATACATGGTACATCTGGCGGACTTGTTTTAATCCGTAACAAATTTTACAAAAAAATCTTTTCTAGATAATTGTTTTGACATAGACAATTATTGTAGATAATTAATATGGAATTTAAATAAGAATTGCATAAATTAAGAATATCATTTTTTTAATAAATTTAAACATATGCAAATAAGTAAATACTTTCAGAAAACGAACCAAATTTGATGTCACATTGCGACTATACAATAAAGTTTTCTGACTGTACTCTTAATATTTATTTTTCTGTGTAATTAGATGATATATATGATATAAAGCACACAGTATGACAGTTACGAGGGGTGTAAGAGTTGCCAATTTAGACAAGTTTTAAAAAGCAATAACACAATTAGTATACATATTTTAAACAACTATTTTGAGTTTCTAACTCTTGTCATAAGTATTGGGCCTCGAAATCAGTTTATTTAAGCATTGAGAAAACGTTTATTTTTTCACAAACAGAATAGTATTTTTGTCATTCACATATTAAATACTCACTTATTTCCATACTTACGTGTCGCTTAAGTTAAGTAAGAGTGATATTATATATTTGATTGACAATAAATATGGTTGGTCATATTGAAATTACTCGTAGGTGTATGGAAACCAAATGGGTTTTAAAAAAAGCACAGACTTTAAGGGTGTTCATTCCTGCATAAAACAGAAAAATTGCATGAGGATTTTCATGCCACGCTAAATATAGCTGACCGTTGCCTTGAGGTTCAAAATTATGCTGCTTGGAGGCACATCGTATAATCAGCTTAGACCCTGGCGATGTAAAGCTAAACGGATAGTATGGAAAAAACGAATACATAATTAAAAAGGACATGAAAAATGAAAAATTCGCAATACCTAGATATGTGGGAAAATTAAAATATTTGTAACAGAAAAGATTGATAAATAATAATAATATATACTTTCATATATAACACTTCATTTTTAAAGGACACAATATAATTTTTCTTTTAACTACGTAATTATTTCTAAAAAAAATATTGGTAATAATATGCAAATAATTGTGAAGTCAGACTTAACACAAGTAGTACAATCCAATCAATCAACGTCTTACCAAATGTAAAGTCAGACTTAACACAAGTAGTACAATCCAATCAACGCCTTACCAAATGTAAAGTCAGACTTAACACAAGTAGTACAATCCAATCAACGCCTTACCAAATGCTCGAGGACGATGATTTTCGTTTCAGTTTCTCGACAAGGAATAGTTCAAAATTGTGGTTTTAGATTAAAGTTTTTTACCTGCCCGTGAAATTTATTTTTTAAAGTATCAAAATTTTTCGAAGTATCAAAGACTATCGTTTACTATTTTTGCCCCTTTTTTTGCTCATCAAAACCAGTGGATATCAAAATAAAAAAGTACATGTGGAGACAGGACATTGTGCAACGGTACCTGGAGCTCCCCAAGGCTGTGGCCAGAGCGGAAGTGAGGTGTGGTGGGTATGTAAATATCGGGTAATCACCAACCCCGGGGGTCGGGAACGCTTGTGATTAGATATAGGAGCCGCTGTACCGTTCTGCTACTGTAGACGTCGCGCGGCTATCATAAACATTTCGACACGGCGACATGCACTTATTTGATACATGGTGAGTGCGCTATATACACTTATTGAATCACAATGTATGCAGATGTGATAGATTACCTAAACGCTATTCTTAAATTTTCTTTGCATTCTTTGTTATTCCGTTCGTAAGATCCTTTATATTTTTTTTCAAATTTCAAAAAATTACTTATAACTAACTGTATAGAACTTTTGATGGCGTTCGAAGGCGATGTAGTTTTTATGTTCAAGACAGTCTAAAGAAGATAACAGTTAATTTTTATGATATTGCCTTGAAGTTGGAATTTATAACGTCTTCGACACGTCGATCAAATTTCAACTAAACTCAACACTACAATAACTGAAAAAATCTGAACTAAATTATCATAAACCACATCTTAATTTTCTGTTTTCAAATATCCCTTTTTTTCAATTTTCACGTTAACGTAAGTGAATTATATCGGAGAAATTTAATCCCATTTTATTAAACTATCGATATAATAACATACCGATTTTATAGAAATTCAATTATCGTTTTGAATGGGAATGTTTATTTCTTCCAAAACACGTAACCCTTAACATCTCAAGTTAGCATTCAGTTGTTTATTATTTGTAAATATTATGTAAACTGATGAAATAACTTTTTTGTAATTAACATTTATATCAAATATATCTTCCGTAGTCTAGATAGTTAGACTCATTCTTGCTTTCCGATCCCGGAGTTCCGGGTTCGAGTTTTTAAAAAAAGTATTCCTGTCTGGTTTTCCCTTGAGGCCTCTTTAACATATTTTTAGCTGATCGGAAGAGATTGACATATGTAAATAAGCTTATCAAGTTATAATGTATACAATAAAAGTGTAATATAGTGCAATATCATATCAATCGTATTACTCAGCAGAAGATATTCTGCAATTGGAACGTGTACCGTGTGAAGGACTTTGCCAAAATAATTGTTTGTTGCAATTGTCATTTGTTCGGCCACTCTTACAAACATTGCAAGGAAGCGCAAAACTGCGGACACTGCGGAAAAGAGAGACATACTGATGAATCCTGTCCTTCAAAATATAATCCACCAAAATATGCTGCATGTTTGCGTTTCAAAAAATCACATGATCACCTAATGGTTCAACTGAATGCCCAGCGTATCAATTTGCAATCAGTCGTCATATGGCATCCATTAACTATGACTTGGCATGATGCGAGTAGCAGTCAAATGCATAGTAATGATAAAATGTATCATTCTGGTTTTAGAGGTGCCTCGCGTAGGGCGAGGGTAGGTTCACTGTCACGCAGTGGAATGTTCGATCCCTCAATACTGCAATTGATGAACTACCACTTGTGATCTCCCGCGATGATATAGACGTGCTCTGTCTCAATGAAACCTGGTTATCGCCAACGTCGGATATTGCTGGCTTTGTGATACCAGGTTACTCATTTCTTCAAACCCCTAGGCACACTAGAGGTGGTGGTGTGGGCTTCTTTATAAAAGAGCATTTAAACGTGACGATGTTATTAGCATCATGTGATCGTGATGTCAAGTACTCCTGGATGAAACTTAAAATAAATGGTATAGTTATTGTCATCCGCACAATCTACCGACCTCCAAACTCTAATTTTAACGCTGCTCTAGATGTTTTAAGTGAACATTTGTCACGATTACTGCCATGCCCACATATTTTTCATAAGTGACCTGAACATCAACCTTTTAAATACAACCACTGCTTTCTATAAAAAAATCCAAGGTGTGATTGATTGTTTTGGACTCTCACAATTGGTTTCGGAAGCCACCAGGATTACTGACTATAGTGAGATACTATTGGACGTATTTTGCATCGACTCGAAGCATGTGGTTCTCTCTACGACAGTCTTTCACTGTAGTGATATAAGTGATCATAGTATGGTGGTTGGTGTCTTGAACGTCCCAAAGCAAAAGGCGCCACCATGTACCATTGAATATAGACATTTTACCGCTGTTAACTAGAATGAACTCAACGTCGCGTTAACACGGGTGCCGTGGTATCGTGTCTATCGTAAGGAAAGCGTGGGTGGTAAGGTTGAGGTGTTAAATTATTTATTGCATGACATTTTGGAAAGCCACTTAAAAGGAAAACTTTTTAACGCTCACGCAGTTCATGGTTTACAGCTACAATACGGTGGTTAATCAAGTCGAGAAACGGGGGGGGGGGGGGGGGGGGGGGCATAAATTCAAAAATACAAAGCAACCATTACATGAATATGAGTGCAAGAAACTTTGAAATCAAACGAATAGTGGCATAAGACTTGAAAAAAGGCTTACTTCTCTAATTTCGTTAACTGTAATGCTAAAATCAAATGAATACGACTCTGTTTGCCATTTATTAGGGGCATACTTACAAGAATTTTTAATACATCTCTTCAGGAGAAAATATTTCCAAGTATTTGAAAGTCTGCTCTAGTCGTCCCAATCCCAAAGAAACAAAACGTCGTTGAATTTAAGAATTTACGACTAATAAGTATTCTCCCAGTCATGTCAAAAATTTTGGAGGGATTGGTGTTCCTTCAGATATCAGATTTTATTCTGTCCAAAGACCTATTGCCCAAGTATCAATCTGGCTTCAGGCCTAAATATAGCACAACGACGGCATTGAGCTGTGTGAGGGATGAAATATTACGGGAATCAGATAGGGGGAAGGTTACTGCTCTGCTTCTGCTGGATTATTCTAGGCCTTTTGATACTGTCATTACAGATCTCCTGGTATCTAAACTATCCTTTTTGGGATTCTCAGAGAATGCATGCCAGTGGCAAAAAACTTTCCTAACTGGTAGGAGTCAACGAGTTACCACTAGAAACCAGACTGTATTACGGGAACTGTCCCGCCCCGCGAGCCTTAAAAATGGATGTCCCCAAGGGTCAATACTGAGTCCCCCGCTCTTTAGCTTTTGTACATCCGATCTTCCAAATGTGATAAGGAATTGTAGCTACCACCTGTGTGCGTATGATACTCAACTTTTTAGTCTATATGTACAAGGGTGTGGCCTGAAAACCTCTTCGATGTCCTTGCGGTCAGGCTCGCCCTACATCAGTGGGGTGTACCTCAACCGGGGGAATGTTGTGGAATGAACCCGGACTTTTTAATGACTTCTCTCTTAAATGTATTTTCTGCAGTTTATTTTGAAATATATGTACGATTTCGGAATGAATTTATATATGTATGTACACATTATGTTGCTGTCAAGAAACCTATAATATATTTATTTGAGGTGGTGTTTGTGCATTTACTTTTTTTTCTGCCATGCATTTATTTTCTGTGTTTTCTTCTTATTCTACATGTGCAAGGGTGTGGGCTGAAAAACATCTGGTGTCCTCGCGGCTGGGCTAGTCCTATATTGGTGGGGTGTATCTTGACCGGGGAAATGTTATTAGCTGAGCCCAGGCCTTTTTATAGCTTCTCTCTTATATGTGTTTTCTGTCATTTATGTGTTTTGGAGTGTATTTAAATATAGTATGTACATACTATGTTGCTATTAATAAATCTATATTTATTTATTATTCAATAAGAAAAATTCGTTAGCTTGATTTAAGTAAAATCACATAATTAAAATAACATTTCCATAACTTCTTAAAATGACGTTGTTAGAAGCTATAGAAGTCATAAAAAAATCTAACTAGTTTTATAAAATAAACAAAGTTAATCAATGATTTTGGAATGAATGGGTAACGAGAATTAGAACGAATCCCCGGAGGCTAACCGTGTATATTTAAAGCTAATGACACAAAAAAAAACAAGATTCATTGAAGACAAGCCACTACTGATTCATAGTTAAGTCAATATGTCATCGGGTGTAGGCGGGGTCCAGGTTTGGACCAGTCTAGTAAAACAGAAAGATCTAATCGGACTGTTTAGCTAACCGGCTAACTGTACATACTCTAGTAGTAGCCTATTATGGATAGATTGAGCCTTCAGATACTTGGAAGCATTTTACAATAAATACCGAGTTCATTTGTTCGACTCACTAATGGACGGGATATGTAAAGGATACTGTCTGTAGCGATACGTATGATTAAACAACATCGTTAGTTCTGCTCCGTCGTACATTGAATAAATATACATAAATATAATACATATACGTAAATGCGGGTGTCCAAATAAATATTTAAATGCATATAAAAGCAGTTATGCAGGAACGCATATAATAATGCGCATAAAAAAAATACATACTTAAACGTATATGAGACATCACACATCAAACTGAAAAAAAACAATGTTTTTCAATATCAAATTATCCCATCAATTGAATTACATTGTGTAAGTAAAAGAGAAAAGGTATCAGCTCTGGCCTTTAGTTAGAAACTTTCTCGCTTTTTTTATTATGACCAGATAGGTACATATTTGGTAAGAAAATCATAGGGAAATAGTCAAGCATATAACTACTAAATAATTTACTTTGTTTCGATATGGAATGGCACTCGTACCACATTCTGATTAGTGTCATGTATAAAATGTTGTTTGAAAGTGTTTTAATATTTTTCGCAATAAGAAAACAATTTGACTGTGATCCCTAAAACTGTACAATACTAACTTTAATATTCAAAATATTAATTAAGGTATGGTTTTAAAAAATATATAAATTAAAAATATAACGCTTTACAAATTGACATTCTCGCGTGAAAAGCTCAATCATGTTAGATTATACAAAGCTAAACAAACTTATCAAAATATCTTAAAAGCAATGTGTACATTCAAAACCAATAAATATTCTGTTGGAAAATTTTCTACCTAATATATACTTGATCAAAGATTTCAGGCTTTTAGTTAGAGTACGTCTATATTAAATAATTAAATAATAAATTACTTTGTTATTCTACTAATTACATTAATCCGCAAGACACGTATTTCTACTTCCTTTCTTGAGGCTCTATTTAGTCCCAAAGTTAGTTTAGTTGCGGTTCACAAAAAATATTCAAAACAATGAATTTAGACAAATTAGATATACATAAAGTCATAATCTATATAAAACATTAAAATATCACCAAATAATGAATACCTCACTAATAATTATGTTTCCTTTAAATCAATATACCAAACACACCTCCGATGAAACATGATACCGGTTTGAGTTCAACTCTCGTAACAAACCCAGATCATTCCGTCTAAAGAGAACCCGGAGATAGGTGGTAGAAATACGTGTCGCGGGGATTAATGTAATTAGCGAATAACAAAGTAATTCATTAATAAATATTCTACTAAATAAACTTATTAAACGAACGTCTTTGTAGTTCTAAAAGAGAAAATTATAAATAGTAAGTAACATGGCATACGAAAAATATAGGAATAAAGTATTTATTTCACAAAAATATCACCACGTAACACAATACAAATGATGACGGAAAATTTCAGAACACAAAACTTGAAAGACTATTTTCAAAGAACAATGTATCCTTCAAAAATATTTTGACATATGAGCTGAGAGGCTCATACGCGAATAAGGAAATTTAAGAAAGCCAAGTATTCTTATCCGTATTGTGCATGGATGGAAAAAATGTTCCCTAATTATTTTAAATAGTTCATATTACACGAGAAATATTAAATATCCATATTTTTCAACTCAACACTAAGTTTACAAAATCACTAGTAGTCGATTCATTGTTTCTTTTATTTAAACGAGGAAATTTAAAAACAATTATTGAAGTCTAATGCAAGTTATTCAAACAGAAAAAAATAGTATGAACTTTTATCTCCTAAACTCAATTATACCCACAAAATTGATTTTGTTTCATTTATTAAACTAAGTAACCTTTTCTTCTAAAATTCCATTAATGCATAGACCGAGAAAAGGTTGAAACGAAATAGTTGGTGAAAATTTTTCTAAGTAAAAGGTAAAAATTATGAGAAAAAGAACAGCATATATGACGAGAGGTATGGATGTGGAAGATGCAAAGGCTGTGTGCGTAGAAATAAATGGACTAAAAGGAGGAAATCATATAACATAAGGAATATCTCGCCCCCTTATATGGGCTGGTATGGAACAAAACAAAATCAAGAAAGTATTTAACCATGAAAGCGACAGTTTATTTGCTCGATATTTTTATAAATATAGGATCGTTCTATATATTTTAAATGTCAAATAAACAAAAAAAAATGGTTTGTAAGTCGGTTCCTTTTTGCATATATACATCCATAATTGAATACCCACAAACGAAATGGCGTAAATAGTTAATTTATAATAGTATTATATTTGAATATTCTATTAAAAATATTCCATTCCATATAACAGATCGTACACTGACCCATTTCTCTCAAAACAGGTCAAATGTGAATTATCGACGTCATGGCCCAGTGGTGAATATGCTTGACCCAAGCGTCTCACAATCTTTTTACTTGACTTAGGTCTTTTTTTCATCTGAATGAATTGTCATACAGGGGCTTAGTAGCTGTGTTACATAAATTCTTTAAACGATCTCCAAAAGTGACAGGACGTCTTACTAAATAGCTCTACATAAATTACTTACTTTTTATTTCTTTGGCATGAACTGCCTAAGAAAAACATTTTCAAAGTATTTAAAAAATAAATGTGTTTCTAATTCTGTATAATAAATAGTAATATCATGGTCATTCATTCGTTTTTTTTTTGTTTTTAATGATTATAAATAAAATTATAAGTTTTATAACAAATATTTGGGAAACCTGTCAAAGAATTGATCCGTAATGACTCTTGCTACTTTAAACAAAGTATAACAATTCTATTTAGAGTTAAGGCATTAACATTATGGAGGTTTAAAAACATTGTAATTGGTTTTATCAAACACTGTTTTTTCCATTTTTTGTAACGGTATAACGGTTTTCACCTCATCATCAGAGAAACACAAACAAGACTTGATTCTGTTCGAACTGGTACCGATATTCACGTCATTAAATTACAAGTCAGTGCTTCGGGGTGAACATCTGGCAAACACATATATTCCAAGAATCTCGCCGCTGCTCGCTGAAGTTATCTCCTCCCTCCCTCCACAGTCCCCTACCCGAATGTTTACCGTTAGAAGCACGTATGTCGGTACCAATTCGAACAGAATTCAGCCTTGTTTGTGCTCCCCTGATAATGAGGTGAAAGCCTGTAAACCGGTAGGGTTATACCGTTACAAAAAGTGGAATAAACCGTGTTTGATAAAACAAATTACAATATAACAAGTTTCATAGAAAAATTAAAACACAAACTATTAAGAATCGACAAGATTAAAATTCTAAGGAAAATCAGAATGACATTTATAAAAAAGGAGTCGTATACAATACAACAACGCTTTCAAATTTTTGAATTATTTTATGTATTGTAATCTCCGGAAACGGTGATGTTAATTGGCCACCAAGATCATGTGATCTGACACCGTTGGACTATTTTCTCTAGGGTTACTGAAGGATGAAATTATTCACGTTATTGGTGAGTTAGAACCGCAATTATGCCAAAATGTCATCGAAAATTTTGGCAAAAGAGCGGATATCTGTGGAGCTGCAAAAGGTAGACACTTGGCGGATATTGTTTTTTGTGTTTAAATATCATACATTATACTTCGATGACCAAAAAAAAATTGAAATCATAGCAAATTGTATTTTTTATTCAAGAATTTAAAAAGTTACGAGTACAATAAAAAAACATTCAATTTGAAAGAACCTTTACTTGAAGCGGGCAATATACATTCTCGTAAGATGATAGTCCACAACATTATTATATTACCAACTTTGATGTATGGGAGTAAAAGGTGGTCGTGGAAAACACTGAAAGGATCCGAATGAATGCTGTAGAAATGCGTTCTCCTAGAAGTGTGTGACAATATATGACATACGAATTATGTGGAATGAAGAGATTAAGGATAAATGTGAACTTAACGTTGATGTGCTGATCTAAGTAAGATAGAGAAGAGCACCCTGAATGGTTGAGTATATAGAATGAATGAATAAAGAAAGACTAACAAAACAAATAAACCAATTAATTTAATAAAGTTAATATGATGGGGTGTTACGGCCGGGCTTTTACCATTGCTAATTTTGTGGAGTAAACCTGAGTGCTAGAGATATGGGTGGTGCATGCAGCTTAAGGAAGCGCTTGAATATAACACTTTTTGGAAAATCTAATCAAAACGTATTATTTTATGTGAATACTAAAAACATACGTGTACACTATACTCCACCTTAACCTGAATGTTAATATTACGATTACACATCGGAAGATCTACAAACGTTACAATTTAGTTTCTCTTTCCTTGAGGTTTCATACCAAATACGCAGAGAAATACCCAACCTTATAGCCGTAGTTACCATCTTAATTCTCAACATATTTTTTTTTAATATTTTACAATTTCTCGATGAAAGTGGGTTTGATATCTGGGCGGCCTCGGGAAGATGATGCTTTCTAAACGGTGGTACATAAATTGTCCTCTTATTATTATAACCAGCTGGAAAGTCCGTACAAGGATGTGCGAAAACAGTAACACTACTTTTTTATTGTTATACTTACGTCGATAACAATCAGTAATCAAAATATTTAAATACAACGTATTTCTTTCAATGCAACATTTTTTAGGACAATAGAATCGGATTTTTCTAGCAATTTTACTTGATAATCAATTTTAATTTATATATCAGGTCGTCTTCAAATTCTCGAGAAAAAAGCATAAAGTTTTTTTAAAAGACAATCCACCCATGGCTTATATGAAACTTAGGTGGCGGGATGCATATCGGTGGGACAGGATGATGTTTTCATTGAAGTTTTGAAAATCCTCTTTTTTTGTATTGCGTGGTTGATTTTCGTTTTTATAGAGGAGCTGCCTGTGCCTGTGTGAAGTTGTCTTAGGGAAGTCGTTTTCTCACTGAGAGGGCTAACCACCATTCTACAGAAAGATCTCAACTCTCTCCGTATTGGGAGAAAAGTATGAACATGGGCATAATATACTTCTATGTCAAATTGTTATTAAAAAATAATAATAAATATTATAAACCATCAAATGTTCAGCCAAGAGATGGCTTAATACTGGTTTAGGTAGATATATCAACTTTACCAAGATATGGCTTAATACTGGTTTAGGTAGATATATCAACTTTACCAAGAGATGGCTTAATACTGGTTTAGGTAGATATATCAACTTTACCAAGATATGGCTTAATACTGGTTTAGGTAGATATATCAACTTTACCAAGATATGGCTTAATACTGGTTTAGGTAGATATATCAACTTTACCAAGATATGGCTTAATTCTGGTTTAGGTAGATATATCAACTTTACCAAGATATGGCTTAATACTGGTTTAGGTAGATATATCAACTTTACCAAGATATGGCTTAATACTGGTTTAGGTAGATATATCAACTTTACAAAAAGTCTGTCGTTGATAATGGTTCATTGTAATTAATATTTTATTAATAACCATTTATGACACGGAAATATAATCCTTATTTTCACGTTCGTATTTTTCGCCCATTACGGAAAGACGATGTCAAAAATTCTTGCCCATCGTACCAAATAACTTCTTATTGCTTTAATATGGTAATAACACCATCCAGTGAGGACACAATCTCCTAAAGCGAAAAAATAGGATCTGCAAAGCTTCAATACTAGTAACAACGTCATTTCACCCCACCGGTAGTTCCCCGCCTCTTTATTGAAAAACATTCATTGTAATTGCAAATGCCAATTTCGACAATGACGACAAATCAATGTGCATTTGTTTTGTAAATTTAAAAAAAATATTATTTTAATAGCAGGTGCCTACCCTATCTAACTTCCTATGGAGTGTTTACCTAGGCAGCATAAACTATTTCAAAATTAGTATATGTGTTAATTTAAAATATTTAGTTTATATTTCAAAATGCTTCAGACAAAATACTTTTAAAATTTATAAACAATATTTTCTATAGATTGAAAGGCACTACATTTGACTTAAACATATTCGAGGAACGGTTACATACATACATACCATCACGCTAGTAGCCTG
Source organism: Odontocerum albicorne (assembly GCA_949825065.1). NCBI lineage: Eukaryota > Metazoa > Arthropoda > Insecta > Trichoptera > Odontoceridae > Odontocerum > Odontocerum albicorne. The sequence goes on along the minus strand of OX463843.1, from coordinate 20,038,285 downwards.
TTGAGGTAGGCAGATAGGAAAGATCGACAAGTTTTCCTATCACTATATACTTCTCGAACAATTTCATCTGTTTCTCTTAATCCTTACCATTCATTCTTTCAAAATTGTATTCACTCAGTCCAATCACACTTTCCTGGTCGCCTTATACCACGATCCCCACTCATGCTTGCATTTAAACTACTTTTATCAGATTCTCGCTATCCATCCAAACTACTTCAATGTGCAATTCTGCACCCTACTTAACACATCAGTTTCTAGCTCACATCCATCCTGAATACATACTAACATTTCTTCTGTCATACATAGACACACCAAATATTCTTCTCCATGCACGCATTTCTAACCCATATACTCCGTTCCTTTTTATTGACTTCCATATCCACGTTTCACTCCTATGATATATATAGTATCTAACGTATGTTGGCAATAACACACCGTTGTGAACCATCGTTTTAGTACATCTTGATATTTATTGCCTGGTTTAAATGTGCGAGTATCTTATACTTACCCATTGATTTGTTTCCTAATGGAACTCGCCGTTCAATATCTCATCCTCACACATATTTCCCTAATAATATGTTACTATTTATGTTTTCTATTTTCTGTATTAATGTTGTTAATTAATTTCAGTACATTAATTTACGAATTTCAATTTAAGTTAAGTAAATTAATTTCTATACATTAATTTACGAATCATTTTAACGCGTTGTTTCAATAACAGTGTATCATCGTCTGAATAATGCTTGCATTGCATTAATCTATAAAAGTAAAGATAGCCAGTAATATCGTGTAAATATAACTATGTATGTAGATAAATTATCTCAGTTTTTAGCGAAACTTACATAACATATATGGTGCATCCCTGATAGTTCTTCTTTATTCTCTCAAATATATGTCGAAGAATGATATTTCGAAGAACGGTTATAAAATTACATTCTAGACAAATTCATCGTAATGTCATTTTTAGCACAACCATCAATGAGATTAAAATAAGAAAAGCCCGAGCATGTTAACATTGCAGAGACACGATGGAAACAGCCCACGTATTTGTGTTTCAGCTCATTGAAATATCCGTTGGACCGAACGAACGATCGACTTAACAAGAAACATGATCTCATTTAAATATTTCACTCGCAAGTCGCTCGTTGTTCATATCAAATGAAGTAATGAAATAAATTGTCTCGTTTTAAATTATTTCATTTCTGACATAAACACAATGCGGAGGAAAAACCAAATGAAAAAAAATATACAAAATGGTAACTTTTCATAAGTTTTGTCTTATCTCTGGTAATTACCTTTTCTGTTAACTGTTCTACTCGTATTATGGGTCAATTTCAATGGCGCAGAGGAATACAACTCCTTTTCCATTGTAGGATTTTATGTTTACATACACACATACATACCATCATGCCATGCCCCTTTTGTAATGGGCAAAAATAATTCTACGTTTTTCTATCCATGCACACAACTCTAGCCTCATCCACATACACACTTCTTGTCATACATGCTCTTCTGTATCTCATGCTTCTTACCTTTCCCTCTGTCAAAATTTCTCCAACTGTCCTTTTCCACCATTTCCTTAGCCTTCCACTTCCTCGCTCTCCATTCTTTCTGCACAAATATATTTATTAAAGTTTATTTCTGAAAATGACAAAATTTGAACATATTTAACTTACGCTCATTCTACTTTCTCGTATTTGTCAAAGTGTATACATAAAATTATATCGTGGTGTATAAATTCAAATTCATTCAACATGGTTAATATGTTTTAAATTAAAAGAAAAGTTATAATTTATTATGAATCAAATTAAAAGAATTAAATTAAAAGAAAAGTTATAAATTATCTTTAGAATATTTAAAATACTATGGACACAACCTAAAAACTTCACTGTGTTTTTCTAGAAAACCTGTAAAACTGCTAAATAAATATATCAAACTTAAATATCAAAGTGGAACAGGTTGAAAGCTACAGTTCTTTATGTTAATCAATAAAAAATAAAATAACTCAACTGGAATTGACAGCTTAAATATAAACAAAAAGTAAAGATACAGAAAATGAAATGGACGCTATCGAAAAATAAAGCACGCAAAGCTAGTGGATACTATGGGGCTGATAAAATCTCAGCAAGGCAGTTCCGCTACTGTGATACAAGCAAGGTACGTGTGTACAGAATATGGACATCTGAAACTTTTCAAATTTGCCATGGTGTAGAACAGTGTCGCTTAGTAGAGAAATCGCGGGCCACTCCTAAACTAATATTCAGAATTTATGTGGTGTATAAATTTAATAACAAATAATTTTCTGTATCCAGGAAACTGTTTTGCACATTTCAATAAAGATCAACCTATAAAATATTATAACTTAGGAAAACAATGAACAACGTAATAAAACATATCTTTGTTTGTTTTTAATTCATTTACTATACATTCATTTCTTATAATTTTCAATAAGGCATTTTTTACGCAAAACAATACCTTTTCCCTGGAAAAAATTAGCAGATATCCATAATTAAAGTTTTAAATATATTTAGCATTAGGTCTGTTTTTTTTTTTTGAAGAAATGAAAATTACTCACCTTCGTTAACTCTAAATATACTTGTCGAAAGAAAAAAAAATAACCAAGGTAAACATATCAGATATAAGAAAGTTTCAATACTATATAACATACCCTAAAGTTGAGTTGGAGTATTTTTATCCAAGTATTTTGATACTTTTTAAGAGTAATTACTGCTAGAAACGCTTCCAAAAATGCAAACAATTTTCTAAATAATATGTACATTAAATAATATATTACTTATGATATATTTCGCCTCCTTTACATCCATACACATGAAAAACTCAAACGATTTCTCTGACTTTTAACATTTTCTTTCAAAATATTATTTTCACTGTACTTCTTTAATCTTCTACATCGCCTTCCACTCACATTTGCACTGTTACTTTATTTCTTTACGTCTTTCTTCATTTAGTCGTTGTATATGTCCAAATCATTTCAGAGTCCATTTCTTCATCTTGGTTAATACATCAACCTTAAGTTCACATTCATCCCTTATCACTTCACTCCGTATTTTGCCATACATTATCCCCCCCCCCCCCCCATAATAGTATTGTAGATTACGGAATAAGATATATTTTCTTATTTCATACACGATTGATGGTTACTTCAAAATAAAATTATATCCACATTTTTTTATTCAATCAACTGACGGAATTCAAGCTGTCAAAAAATCAACTTAGTGTATGTAATGTATAATTACTCAATCTGAAAAATGCGGAAATTTGATTAAGTTGTCATAAAACAAGAGATTGAACACGATAGTAACAAACAGATTATATGAATTAATGCAACTATACATCATCCCTATTCTATAAGCAGGCAATCGTAGTGGTACTGCCACGGGTATGCGAAAGCCGAAAATGATTAAGTTGTCATAAAACAAGAGATTGAACACGATAGTAACAAACAGATTATATGAATTAATGCAACTATACATCATCCCTATTCTATAAGCAGGCAATCGTAGTGGTGTATGCGAAAGCTGAAAATGCCTCTCATAAAAACCCTTTTAAATTTAAAAAAAAAAACGTTTTATTCATTTTTATCCGATGTGTAATACGCACCTAAAAATCTTTCTTATTTGGTTAGAACACATAAAGATAGAATTGCTTATCCATGTTTAAAGTTAAGAATTAGTTTTCATGTATAACATTATACGAGTACATCAATTCCTTAATAATGATATTCTCACCTGTGTTACCGTTAATTCTTTAAATATGGAATGTTTAAGTCGATTTTTATTCAAATATGCTTTCAATCTGATTTTCCACCTAAAGCCTGTTTAACATCTTCCTTGTTTGTTGTATTTTAAACAATAGTCGAATAATACAAAAACGTAATTCAATTTAATTTTCAATCTTTGAAAAGCACTAATGCGTCTATAAAAACAAGATAAAATTGTGATAGCTGTAAATAAGTTTGCTTAAATCTATTAACAATTTTTAAAAAATGTACCTTTCTACTCATTGAATGTTTTATTAACATTTTATAGCACAAAACATAGTGTGGTGGATTATTGTTTGTTGTCACTCCTTTCATTTTATAACTCATTTGAAAAAAAAATTGAAAATATTACAAAGGTACATTGAAGAGTTCATATACACTCCTGAAATTAGCCGCCTGCATCCATTATATGAAAGCATGTGATATGGTATATATTTTCATTAGAGGACATGATTTTTTTTCTGTTAATACGAACTGAATCAAACAAAACTAAGGCATCAAATATCCTGCCACAATGGTTAAACTGTTTTATCGAGAAATATTCTTCTTTAAAATTCATCTCATTTTCGAGGGCTGGTGGTCATTATGGGTATATTCTGAATAAACATGTGGATGCATATTGAAACCACTCCTGTTCTTCATCCAAGCGATGCGTCTTCTTCCCGCATTTCAGCCCTGCAATATCAAAAAGATCTCATATTGTTTTCGTCGTATTATATGTCTAAAGTACTTCAACTTTCTTCTTTTAATGTTCGAAACTACTTCTCGTTTTTTTTAATCCGTTTCAAGACGTCATAATTACGGAATTTGAAAGCATTCTTTGATAATACCACATTTCACAAGTTTTCTATACATTTCTGGTGGTCTGAGTGCTTCAGCACCATAGAAAAATATGGAGAATATCTTGCAGTACGAAATTGGCATATGTAAATCGAAATTGAATTTCTTGTTGCAGAAATATTCTACATTTGAAGATGCTAACTCTACTATTACTTTGAACTCTTGAAACTGACTCAATGATCATTCCGCCAGCATCAAACTCGTCTCAAAACGAATGTGTTGACCCCCTCTAGTTATACCTTAGACTCTTAAATTAATCGCATCATGAAGCATATTGTAAGCATGACGAATGTTAATAATTATTTGACCGTTTATGACAATTCCATAATTTATTTAATTCAATGCCTGTTTAAAAATGTCCTCAAAATAAATATTAAAAATAATACGGTAGAGTATGTCTCCTTCTCAAACTCCATTAATCAGTTACTAGAAAAAAAATAAAAACAAACTCAAAATTAACCTTATAATTTGATAAATATCAAACAATATCGATTTATTCATTCTAATCTTAATATGTAAGAAAATATTAACAAATAGTTCATAACAATCCAATGAGAAATAGTTATAAGAGCGTAATAAATGTTACCTTTGTTCTGGGAACGATAATAAAATGCCAAAAAATAAACATTTAGTAGAATCACTTAAAACAAAGCAAAATTCTTGAAAACGTATCGTTATCAATTACTTTTTGATTCAACGAAACCATGACGGAGAAGATAATTCCGTTTGCTTCTGGAAATCGGATTAGTTTAATAACGAAATTATCAGATATTATGAACTCATTTACTGGAAGAGGTTGGACACTGCTGCCGTTTGCCATACCATTTGTGTAATTTACGCCGCAATATTTGCAACCTCAGTTTCTAACGGTTTGATACTCGCAACATAATGGATCGGATTCTTCGGGCGGGGTATTAATTATATCAATACAAGCGCTGTATTTTACAGATGTCAATATTTAAACCGGATTATCATATCGCGGGTAATTAAAGCTGTATCGAGAAGCTGCCTACCGTGTAGCGATATTTTTCATGCTATGTCCAACTGAAAGCCCTAGGTTAATCGCAATAATAAGGCAATTATATTGAGGGCATATACTTGTTCACAGATGCTAAACGTACGCGATTCATCAAGATAGTTGTATCACGAGCATATCCAAGTGTTTTCCGGCGCAGTTCAATGGCTCTTCCATGCTTTTCGATATACTGTTTTTAATTTCAAACCGTTTATCGTCTCATCTTATTTCCTCGATAGTTGACTTGGTAAAACTTTGTTTTTTTACCAGGGGGGGGGGGGGGGGTTGTCGGGTTCGATTCCCTTCGGAACTCAAACAAAGCGTCCCAATCTGATCCAGTGATTTTAAAGAGGTTATTGTCAGTATATCGTTGTTCCTATTACGGACGCACACGTTTACGTGCGAGTAACGTGCATTCTACAGTATTTCCAATTCCAAAGGTTCAATTAACAAATAAGACAGAATACCCTTCCGCCCACGTTCTTCTAAAATATCCACATCACCAATGCGGGTTTTCGAGGAAAACAATTAAAGTGAATTAATGTTCACTGATAAATTGAAAAACCTAATGAGTGTTTTTATATAGGTATTATTGCTATAAAAATAATTAGGTGTTGTTTGAAAAAATTACTTATTGTAGACATATATACAATATTTTATTAGTCAAGAAATTTCAAATGTAGGAAGTGTTTTTAACGTGAATTATAACGTTAAATATTTTACATTAATATTTTTCTACGTAAAATATTTATTAGACTTATCTAATACCAGTAAAATAAAGCACACATTATTTTATGAATCTTCTAAATAAAAAATCGATAGCTGATTCGGAACTCCTGGTGGAGTATTGCGTTCTTTTAGGAATTCGGTGACTAGGACAAAAATAAATTAAGCGTATTTATAATCTATATATTGACTCACGGTAATATACTCGTATTGCCACCAAACGTTGACGTGTATCGAAAAACAGCACTCAACAGTCCAGGAGGAGCATTAAGTTATTTAGCTTAAACGTGTGAAAGGATAACGCTAATGGATCGAGTTAGAAATACTCTTAACAGAGAGTCACTCAACGTACAACCTCCCATAATCCATATTGAGAAGTCACACATTAGTTGACTTGAACATGTTCCATTTCTAGGATAAATGATAAAGGATGAAGGGATGGATATGAAACATATTCCAAAACTGACTCTCAATGAAAATCGACTAAATAATAAAAGCGTTTCCAGAAAGGTTTATTGAGTTTTACTATCAAAATCAATAAAATGAAATTACATCAATGAAATACGAGTATTTGCAGGAAGATGCTCTAAAAAGAAGTGAATAGCGCGCCTAGAAACGAATAATATTATAATAATAAAATGACAATTTACTCGTACATAGTACTGAGAGCAAAGTTTCCTCAAGGTCGCTTTAACTCAGGACTTGACATATTCAAAATATAACAAAATAAATACATATAAATTGAATTTAAGGATAGGAAGGTAGTAGCAGTAATTATGGGGATAAGACTTACTCGTAAAAACAGGGTAAACCACTCATATTTTTGGGAATAAAAAGAGTGACGATTAGTTTGAAACATATAGTAAAAAGCACGTTGTTAAACCACGTGAGGAAGTCTCTTTTGAATGAATGTATATTCCAAATACGAGTATATACATAAACACTATTACGCCGGTTTCCTGTCGAGGTAGACAGAAAGGATAAAGAGCCAGACTTTTAGATCATGATACACATATTTCGACTCTTCCACAGCCAATACACATCTTCTTTCTTTTTTAATACCATTTCTTGGTCCAACCACACTTTCCTTGATCTTCTTCTAAGAAACCGTTTACTCATATTTGCACTGAATGATAATATTTCTTCATTCATTCATCCTACAATACATGCTCAAAACATCGTATGGTGCTCTTTTTCATATAATTAAATAAATATTTTTAAGTCGCATCCACCCTTTGTCACTTCATTCCACATTGTGATATACGATTATTATCACCTCATACATTCCTCTGTTTTGGGATATAGTTGGTGGGCAGATGCCTAAGGTTCTACTTTCTAGGAATGAATTTGCACCTTAACAGATCCAATATCTATATACCAAGAAGAAGAAGTCAATCTTCCCAGTGGATTTCTCAACGGATTTCTACAAAATTTATTCGGCTACCTACAGTATATTTTGATATCAAGGTCTCCCACACATTCATAAATTGGGGGCAAAATAATGTTGTGAACCTTCTTAAGAAATCGAAATACTATTATACTACGAGAGTTGTTAGAGGAATTAATACTACACGTCTTTTAATATTTATATAAATACAAAACAATATATAGTATCGTTGATTGCAAAGTAATGCAGTTGTCATAATACTTCCCCTTTCGATTATTTTCTGGATGTCGATAGGATTCATGAAAGTGATTTTATGTATTGATTTTAATGAGAGACATTTATAGCAAAAAATAACATTTGAATAGTTCAGTTATAAGGAGAGCAGAGTTGATTAATTAAACCGCAGCGTTTTAAAATTCGTTTTATAGTTTCGCATATACATATTATATATATACGGCATCAAATATGAATGTCCACCCTTTGATGTTTATCTCAATATTAAATTATGAAAATATGATTGTTAATTATGTATAAAAAGAATGTCTATGTAGCCGATCATTATGTAAGATTCCGTATGTCATATGAATAGGTTTTTAAAATTAGTTTTATAGTTTCGCATATACATATTATATATATACGGCATCAAATATGAATGTCCAGCCTTTGATGTTTATCTCAATATTAAATTATGAAAATATGATTGTTAATTATGTATAAAAAGAATGTCTATGTAGCCGATCTTTATGTAAGATTCCGTATGTCATATGAATAGGTTTTTAAAATTAGTTTTATAGTTTCGCATATACATATTATATATATACGGCATCAAATATGAATGTCCATCCTTTGATGTTTATCTCAATATTAAATTATGAAAATATGATTGTTAATTATGTATAAAAAGAATGTCTATGTAGCCGATCATTATGTAAGATTCCGTATGTCATATGAATAGGTTTTTAAAATTAGTTTTATAGTTTCGCATATACATATTATATATATACGGCATCAAATATGAATGTCCATCCTTTGATGTTTATCTCAATATTAAATTATGAAAATATGATTGTTAATTATGTATAAAAAGAATGTCTATGTAGCCGATCATTATGTAAGATTCCGTATGTCATATGAATAGGTTTTTAAAACATTGCTTGAAAAAGTATTGCAAAATGGTTTAAAATACTGCATAGAAATTTAAGTTAAAAACTGGAACAAATCACTGTTAACAATGGCATGGATATAGTATTTTGTATATCAGCTGCGTAGACTTATTATCATTCATAATGATAATAAGTCTACATTTTAACAAAAAAAATAAACTCGACTATTGTAATTGTAAAATACTACTCGTACGCTTTTGTTTTTGTATTGAAACACGATTATATAATATGTTACAACCATTGTGTTAGTCCTGAATCATGGAACTATTTTTAAATAAAGTTTTCATTTATTACGAGTATTAACGTATTACGTTGAATCATTTTCTTTGGTGCTCGTACATAGAAATAGTTTTAACGTATTTGAGTTTGGTGCACAACATTATGTACACATATTTGGAGATTTCGTTTATTGAAAATAAAGCTTTTAAAATATTATAAACAGAAAATATTAAAAAACTAATAATTAAAAAAGATTAAGCTTGAGGAATAGAACAACTTGAGTAGGTACATTACTTAGTATCCGTAGTCGTACATGTTTACAATACTACCGAATACCGACAGGTTACAACAGCTTCTTTTACAAACTCTGGTCTAGACTTGTACTATATTATGGAATGAATACCAATACTTTAGGTGAAAAACAAGTGACTTACCAACTTGATAATGAAGGTCATGCATTCGTGTGAATAATAATTTGAAAATAAAATCAGTCTTTAATACGTCTGAAATCGACTACTTGACTATCGTAACCTAAGGTAATTTTGTCTCCTGGCCACACTCTTCACAAACCTCTTGCTGATAAAGTGTTAGTTGTTGTTTTCAAGTGGTTATGTTTTTTTTTATCAAACCATGGAAAACATCAGGTCTAAGGGGTTTAACCTAATTGAATAACCCATACGTTGAGGATGCTGCTAAAATATATAATAGTATGAAAGGAAAAAGGCATGGTAAGGAAAATCTCTCCATTATGGTTGTAGAGATTCAGAAAATGAACTTTTTAAATTGTAAACAATGCCCATTATTCTCTATACCCTAAACTCAACAAAATCTTTGTTACATTATTTCACACTTGACTTCGATGTAAGAAAAGTTAAATGTTTATTTATATATTTTTTTAATTTTACTTTTGTTAATTATCAATTCTATCACTTCATCTTTTTTAAAACATCTATTTTTATCGTACTAAAATGTTGTATGAAAAAAAAAACATACGAAGATGGAATATATTATGTGTGGAGAAGATGAAATATATATATCGGTATCAGCCTTTTTGATTTTTTATAAAATTGAGTTATTTTTTGTTTTATTAATTGCCTTTCTTCGGGTTCGATTCCCAATGCTGTCCTATAAAAAGATCTCCAATCTGTTCGTACATTTAATTTTTTTTTTCAATATTTTTTTAATATTCGTTAAAAAGGCTATGCTGTATATTATAAAAACCACAATCTACCGAAATGGATTCAATAAGACCTACGTAATTGGCATTTTTCGAAATTATGACTTTATTCATAAAGTTTACATGTTTATTACGTCAGATTTTTCTTATATACTCGTACTTCCAATTAAACACTTCTTTTAACTTCTACAGAACGACTTGAAATAAAAACGTATATTGATAAATAATACGCAGAAGCAAATGCTGAAAATTACCCAATATAATTAATATGTACTAGCGCTTCTTTCCTATTTTTCTTTTTTCGTATGGTACCCTTCAACATATCCAAATCGGTAGTTTGAACCTATCGAATAATGTAGCTGAGACACAATAGTGTCCAAATCTCCAGTAATCGAGCCCTCGATTTTTAAACCACTGGAGTATGCACGGACCTCGCGATTAACACTTCTGCTCGGCCCGTGCTAGTATTGTTATCAGACGAACTCTTTTACCAGACAGGGACTATTTTTTTTTTGGGTAACGTCGGGAATCGAATCCCCCGGGTAAAAGTCAATCATGTTACCTACTAGACTAGAGACATCCTCCCTTAACATCCTAAACTGTTTTATTTAATTATATTTAATTTCCAAGGGTATGAAATAAATTCCTGTTAAAAGTAAAGTTTTAATTAACATGTACAGAGTTGTTTACTTCATAAAGAATGTATAGAAAAGTCCCTTTTGTTAGGAACATTCTGTCATTATGGTCCTTCCATGTCGCAATTTTCGTTTTTAATAGGCATGTGCGCATATTTCATTCATTGCATCGAACCATGTCCTCGTTAGTATAACGAAGCCTGGCTGAAATTTCAAATGCATGCGACATATTGTTGGCAATGAAACAATACGTCGGTCATTCAATCAAACAAGGAAATATTGCTGATTCAGGAAATAATTTCTTAATATGAGCGAACACATTCGCAAACAATTAGTTTGAATTAATGATAATTAAATATTTTTACCTTTTTAAGTTTACTTTTTTATTTTTATTTTATAAACCGTTTTATTCTCGTTTCAGAAATCGTTTTAGTCTGGTTTTAAAAAACCGTTTTAGTCTTGTTTGAAAAACGATTTCATTCTTGTTTAAAAAAGTGCATAAATATCGGTTCATAACTGTTTCTTCGGTTAATTATTGTTTTTTGACGTCTGAAAGAAAAGATAATTTATATTAAGTATTTTGAAATATATTTTTCCACTTTATCTTCCGTATCTTCTCCTTACTCGAACAATCGACTCGACGGAACAGACTGCAACACTTCTTAACTATCCAAATATTTGAACATTTTATTCAGTATTCATTACCCTCCGCTTTCTTACAACCTTCTGTCAAATTGTGATTTGAATTGTCACATAAACTTAGGAAAATTGTATTTATACTTCCTTTATTTATGATCAAGTTGTCACTTTTCGGCCCTTTGTGTTACTTGGAAGTTCTTGTTGTGTTACAATATATTGTAGTATTAAAAAATACATGACCATAGTCTGTTTTTAGCTTCATTCAGTACATCGAAAGCTTTGAGGTTTATCAAATTTGCCTTTTAATAGTCTAAGTACATCAACAATGATATCTACAATATTTTACTAAACTTGGACATGTTGATACCTCAGATAGGAGGGCAATATAAAATTTTGATATATTTTCAAGATATAATATTGCTATAACTTATTTAAATGTTTTCTAGGGTATGTCTGCCTCATCTGTCTTCATCACCCACAAACAAGAGTTCCAACATGAAAGGGTTGACATTTAAGTGTACGAGTATTTTGTTGCGCGGTGGAAAACATCTTTAATGGCACAGTGTACAGGCACAGTGTACAGGCACAGTGTACGATACTCGTATATGACACTGCTTAACATTTTCGTTTGAAATTAACACGGAATAAATTTAAATAAATAAAATAATTTTAAAAAATCCTTTGTAGTCTTTGGGAAATGAAACACTCTTTTCTATATTAAATTACAAACAAGAAAATTAATAATAGTAACGGATGCGCAAAAGTTCTTAAGTTTAAGTTGTTGAATTTTAAGCACATGGCCACGTCATTTTTTAATGACTCTTTGAGGATCATCTAAGATAATATTGTATAATTACAAGTTCTATGTTCAAAAAAAAAATTTTTTTCTTCATACAAAATCCAAGCGAAGGGAAATTCTTCAGGAACAATAAATAATATAACTATGACGAATATCATTAACCTGAAGACGTCAAGTCTTGTTGTTTTTACATTGAGGCCGTTAAATAAACTGGATTTATTTCTCTCCGAAATTATTTAAACAAAAAAGGCATATTTTCGTTAACATCAACCCACGTTTAATCATTCAACTATAATGTTTACAGGGCCTTGAAAAAACTTCAATTGGAGAATATAACCCGAGGCGCAGTGACGAATCGGTCGCCATAAAGAAATATAAGTGAATGCTCGCGGCATTCTGCGATCCGGAATACGTAGGTATACTTATTTTGGGCGGAATGCGCCCCGGGCGGCTGATTTAATGCTCGCCCCGGGCTGCTCCAACTGGCGGGGCCCGCTCGGCCTGGCCCGTGCGCCCCCGGCAAATAGAGATTGCCATGGCATTTCAAGCACGCAGCTGCTTTCAACAAGGACGTTTCTATTCTTGAACCCGCGTCATCCTTTATAAATTCATTTTGTCCCTGTGAGCTGACTGCGACGGAAATTTTTAATCTCTTACTATTGGGGATTAAAAATGTCCGTCGTAATTAGTAAGCTGGAGGAATTGTACTTGATACGCCAACAGGCAATTTCCGTCGTAATTAGTAAGCTGGAGGAATTGTACTTGATACGCCAACAGGCAATTTCCGTCGTAATTAGTAAGCTGGAGGAATTGTACTTGATACGCCAACAGGCAATTTAAGGAGAGTATTACTAAAGCACTACCTACAAGGAGAAAGTATTCTTTGATCGAGTCTGGGACATAAGAAAAAAGATAATGCTTTGAACGCTTTATACAAAATGATCATCAAGTGAACCGATAAAAATGTTGGCGGTGCAATCTTATTTTATAATTATTATGATATTCTAAGATATAATCCAAACAAAACTAGCATAAGATTTTTTGAATAATTAGATTGAGGTCTCTAATAATTTACCAAAACAATATTACGATATTAGGCTTGAAACTAGTTATTATTTAGATTGATAAAAAAAATATACTTGGAAATATTTATTAATATTAAATACTTATAAACAAATATCAAAACGATACAGCAAAAAATACTAATCTAAAACTTAATTTAAACTTTTTAAACACTTTTTAAAACTTGAACAAAAACGTTAATTTTTCCACTTACGAGTATATGGTATAAAATATAATATTTACCCCAGTTATGATTTCCATGGCCTTTTTTCCGTGGAGGTTGCAAGTTTTATTCCCATTGAGAATCAGACTTTTAAATAGAATTTCAGACTAGTTTTTAAATACTCGTACATATTTTAAATGTATTGAAACGTTTTAAAATGTGTTGAAGATCCAGCTTAACCGAAGAAGAGTGTGTTGTAGCAAAGCGAAGAAAAACAGGACAACGACGTCCGAGAGTTAAATGGAAGGAGCATGTTAGCCAACTACGGTGAAGGACTAAAATTGTGAAGTGAAAAGTATGAAGAAAAGGAATTGTATGTTATGAGAAGAACAATGGATGTGGTAGAGGCGATGTCTGTTAAGAACCGGAATGTGTGTCGCTCCTTACTATCTGCCTATCCTGTAAAAGATTGGCGTGATGGGATAGAATATAAGTAAAACAATTGACAAGTATTTAGTCATTGTTTTCGCACATCCTTAAACTCCGTTAAACTATCTGTCACAGACAAATAATATATCTTGTTCTGTATCTGGAAAGCGCTGCAACTTCGACTTGACAGACACACAACTTGTCAATGATCAAAAAATTTAACTGTCTAAATTTCGTTTTACCCGAAGTTAAAGCTGGATCAAATGATGTAATGTGACACTGCATAGAGTATGAAAAAGTGAAGTTTGGTAGAATCACATTTTCGCGAGAGTGAGATGAACTATACCATGCGCCACAAAGTCAACAGCTATCAACTGTGAACGTTTCTTGAAAACTTTCAGTTATCCCACTGTTCTATACCTGAGTAACATACTATATATGAAGAAGAATGTGAAAGAACTAGATTTTTTTTATATGATTGGTTTTATATGCTTTTGCCGTTGCTGGTCATTGTCGTGGAATTGTCTACCTCTTAGTGTAGATATATGGTTTGCGTGTGCAGCTTTAGGAAGCACTTGAAAACAACCCTTTTTGGGAGGTCTTGTTAAAATTTAAGATTGTATATGAACAATGCACATACAGTACACTACACCTAAATCCGAACGTATTACTACCACATATCGGAAGCACTACAAAGGTTTCTTTGTAGTTCGTCTTTCTTTTATAAGTTATCTGCGGTTTTGTTGCCAAGTATATTTTTCTGAACACTTGCAAATACGGTCAAGAATCTAATCTAATGGTTGTAGCCACTACTTTCCTATCCTTAAACTCAAGTTATGTATATTTATTTTGTAATATTTTTAATATGTCACTAATAGTGGAATTGAGTCACGAGTCGAAACGCCCTCGAGGGGAGTTTGCTCTCTAAACGGCGCTATATAAATTGTCCTTATTGTTATTTTTATTTGATTCCAAAATTCGCAATTGGAACACATACCTTGTATGGCACGGAGATCATCATTGTAGAGAATTCTCACGCATAATGAACGCGGATTACCTTTTAAAAGGTGATCCATAAATAAACATTGTCTTCTCCAGATAACGCTTACGAGTATTTCGTAACTCTGACGCGAGACTATGAGTAGGTTTAATGCAAGACGGCTGACCCTACATCGTGCCATCTGAATGGCCCAAGGCTCGGTGCCATATCCGATATATGTACCTACAGGTTGCTGTTAATAAATACTTATTTATTTTTGCTATTTTTTTAGAGATTTCACTGTTTGAATATTTGAAAAACTTTAAACACTTGTGAAAGAAGGCCTTGGAAAAAACGGCCTCAGGATTTTCATGTTGTAACTTTAAAAAAAAAATTTAGAGCTAGGTGCTGAAGATATATATATATATATATATATATATATATATATATATATATATATATATATATATATATATATATATATATATATATATATATATATATATATATATATATATATATATATATATATATATATATCTATGCATCATAGTATATTGTCAGCGTCAATGGTCTTCTGGACGCTGTTTATAAATATTTAACGTTCAGCTTTTAATGTATATTTTAGATGTGATGAATCAGATGAACTAATAATTTTCAATAAGATGTGTATTATCTTAATTTTGATATCGTATATGTTAACGTTCCAACTATGGTATTGTGTTGTTTATATATTGGGTGTTAACATAAGTTGTGTCCGTTTTTTACCAATTAAAAAATGAGCACCAAAAGTAAAACAAAATGGTAAATGTTATACGTCATTCGAAAGAAATCTACAAGATACTGTGTTTGCTTCTGCGTTACATATATTATTTTATTTGATTACAAGCCTTCAAAATGGAATGGCAAGTAGACGAATGTGAGCATTTTCGACACCTCCTTCTGTTCGCGTTCAATCGAAGGAATAAAAAGCTGCTCGCGATATTTGCGAAGTGTACGGTGAAGATGCTACGAATGAAAGGACAGCTTGTCGATGGTTTTTGCGTTTCCAAGACGGTGATTTCGACCTGAAAGACATGGAGCGTTCCGGACGACTAGTGGACTTCGATGAGGACCGCTTAAACTATATTATTCATGAAGATCCCCTTCAAACCATCGTAGACGTAGCTGAGCAGATGAATTGTAGTCACATGACTGTATACCGCCATCTTAAATCAGTGGAAAAAGTCCATAAGTTCGGCGCTTGGGTTCCACGTGTTTTGAGTGCAAACGACAAAAATCAACGTTCGACAATTTCTGTTAGTTTGCTCGCGCGTCATCTAACTACGCATGGCCACAAGCAAAGTTCCTTTTCCGTATCATTACTGGTGATGAAAAATGGTTTGAAAATGGTGATGAAAAAAAAAATGGTGATGAAAAATGTTTGAAGGGGATCTTCATGAATAATATGGTTTAAGCGGTATTCATCGAAGTCCACTGATCGTCCGGAACGCTTCATGTCTTTCAGGTCGAAATTACCGTCATTGAAACGCAAAAACCATCGACGAGCTGTCCTTTCATTCGTAGCATCTTCATCGTACACATTGCAAATATCGCGAGCAGCTTTGGCAGCTTTATTCCCTCGATTGAATGCGAACAGAAGGAGATGTCGAAAATGCTCACTTTCGTCTACTTGCCATTCTATTTTGAAGGCTTGTAATCAAATAAAATAATACATGTAACGTAAAAGCAAACACAATATCTTGTAGAGCAGAAAAATTTCTTTCGAATGACGTATAACATTTACCATTTTGTTTTACTTTTGGTGCTCATTTTTAAATTGAAAAAAAACGGACACAACTTATGTTAACACCTAATATTTAGAAACAATCGTAGCTTTCAAATAAAGCTTAAATAAAAATGTACATTTAATCATTCGAAAATTAAAACCCTCCATCAAGGTGGGTACATTTTATACATTTTTACAAAGATTTTTTTTCCAAGTGAAAAATCAAATGTTCTCCATTCTTATAGGTTTTTTGGGGGGAAAACTAAAAGAGCTTTTTTGGCTCGAAACATTCCTTGCCTTAAGCTCCTTTACATTTCGCATCGTTCATTTGCCATAAAAATAACCTTTCCATTTTTGTTATTTCACTTTCAATCATTGATTTTCATTCGCTACGCTTCTTACGTTACTAAAATAAAAAATAATTAATTTCGAAAAAAGTCTAGAATTCGAAAAACAGAAATTAACACTTCCCTTACTGTGCTAAAAAATTACGCCAGTTACGGTGTTGGACACTGAGGGTACACTAAAAATGTATGTTTTAAATTAAAATTATACAAAATCTATTAGTTTTTTTTTTTAATTAGCTATAAACATCATTTTATTGTGTAATAAAATGTCGAATAATATAAAATAAGTGTAAGAAATGATAAAATAATAGTTGAAACAGAGAAGTGACATTTCTATACGAATATAATTTTCCCACTGCGTCGTTCGGTCTGCGCAACGTTCAGAATGCGCATGACTGAAAAGAGGTCTCCAACCTTTTAACACTTCCCTTACTGTGTAAAAAATTACGCCAGTAACGGCGTTGGACACTCAGGGTACACTAAACATGTATGTTTCAAATTAAAATTATGCAAAATCTGCTAGGTTATTTTTTGTTATTAGCTATAAACATCATTTTATTATGTAATAAAATGTCGAATAATATAAAATAAAGGTAAGAAATGATAAAATAAGAGCTAAAACAGAAAGGCATTTCTATAAGAATATTATTTTTACGCTGCTTCGTTCGGTCTGCGCAACATTCAGAATGCGCATGCGTGATAAGAGATTTCCAGCCTTTTAATTTTTTTTCATAAAATTATACAATAAAATGTAGCGTGTATTTTTTTGGCAATAACACCATAATTCGAATAAAGACAATAAATAACATACAAACAAAATATAAAATGAATATATAAATTCAAAAATCAAGGTTTTAGGGCGAGAAATTTATATAGTATAAACAAACACGAAATTCAAAATTATATATAAACAAACACGAAATTCAAATCAATAAAATATATGCAATTTGGAAAATATAAACACTACAGAAAATTTGAAAATAGGACAAACATATCATATAATCAAAGTTTAATCCTGTGGAGAAAGTTATCGCAATTGGGGCATGAAACCACTTTTTTTTTTACTATATTCTACGTACTAAACACGCAGGTGTTTGACAAATATTGCAGAATAGCCTGGTTTTTTTTCTCGAATGTTTTTAATAAAACCCACAACTTCCTCTTTTGAGGACCTCACGGGGTGCCAACAGGGTATTATTTACTAATGTTTCGGATATTGACTCGCCACAATATGTTAAAACTGTATTAAAAGCATCTTGTTGTTGCTATTTTTCCTTTTTAAGATATTGGGCATTGCCAATTCCAAACTTAACTCTCTTGTGAAATGTTTTCGGTGGTATTAATTATTTTGTTTCCACTCTGGATATTTGTCTATCCATAAGAGGTATGCATTCAATGCAGCCATATCTATAATTTCCATAAAAAGACGGAAAGGCCATCTTCTCGTTGACCTTGAGCAAGAGTACTCTCAAGTAATTTAGTCTCCCGTATCTACTCCAATTTTCGTATTATTATAATGATGTATAATTACTATAGTGGCTTTTGTTTTTCTGAATAATCAATTTCTGCATCATTGAATTGAGTGGATAATAATAATACTGCTTTATTTTTTGTGGTACACACGAAACAAGTATTTTATTTTCAGCTACTATGGATTGTTTTCTCTCTAGACGGTATAAATTCAAGTGAGATTACTCTTTTATTTTTTCGAAGCGTGCCAGTTAGAGTTAAACCTTTTAATAAAAGATTATCGGCTAATTTGATGGAGGTAATAAAAATACCTGTGGTTATCCTCCTGTTCGTGCCATACTGCGGTTGAACCATTTCTATAACTACTCAGTTACCTTGATTTATCTCTCTCTACGATTATTTATCATACCAGAATAAGCCTGTAAATTTGTTATGCGTCATATGCCGCCGCAGTCGGCAGCAACCCAGATTTTGATGCCATATTTACCAAGTTTAGACTTCATGTACACGCGAAATGAACAATTCTCTCTAAAGTTTGGCAAACGTTCATCTACAGTTATATTCGAAGATGGAGAATAATTGCTTTTGCACATATCCATAAACATTTTTGAAATCCACTTAATTGGTTCTAATTTATCTGAAAAACCCCTGATATCTCTCTTCTCGGGTTTCTTTATCATCAAAACGAATATGACTGTAAATATAGATGAATCTA
Source organism: Odontocerum albicorne (assembly GCA_949825065.1). Classification (NCBI taxonomy): domain Eukaryota; kingdom Metazoa; phylum Arthropoda; class Insecta; order Trichoptera; family Odontoceridae; genus Odontocerum; species Odontocerum albicorne. The sequence continues at coordinate 20,018,971 of OX463843.1, read as the reverse complement.
TCTCGAGACAGAGCTGTTGTGAAAAATGACTGGCAAAAGGGACTTTCACTTATCCACAATTCACTCAAAGATAGCTTTCGTGTTCGATTTCTGCCAGGTGCGAGCAATATTCCAATTAATTCATATAACTCGTCTTTTGATATTGGTTGGTTCTTTTCTGAATGAATTCGATTTAAATGACGATTTGTTTCTTAAACATCACTTTTAACACCTCTTCATTTACAAACAGACAACACATATCTTTTATGGAATGTACATTTATACTTGAATTTCTCAGTCCAGAATCTTCGATGAGAATATTTGATACCCGACCGATGCCTCGAAGATTGAGGTGGTACTCGTAATGAACTCCATTCGAATCCATGTTTTGATGTAAATAATATTTCTTCGTCTTCTTCACTCGTCTCCAAATCAGAATATACTTCATCCTGTACCTCGACAAAATCTTCTGATTCTGATATATTGCCTGTCGCCTTAAATTCCAAATCGCTATCATCGCCGTCGATATTTCCCGCCATCTCAATTATTATATTTTTGAAAATGAAATAATAAATAAAATGTACATTTATTATAAAAAGAGTAATGGTACAATATAACATACCAGATAAAAAATGATAATAGAAAAAACATACCAGATAAAAATAAAAAATAACAATCAGGATTATAAAACTGGTGACGAACCCCTGGAACGGGCGCTATACGTACGAACTGTCAAAAAAGAATGAGTGTTTGACATTTCGTCAATTCGCGATTTAAAATCATTAATTTCTGTTGAATTAACTATGAATGTTTTGTTTCCTAATGCCATCATTCAAATCATAGAGGTTTCGATGAGGAATACATAAAGTATGAAGACCCTGCAAGCAGTATATTTCGAGAAATTAAATAAAATATAAGTCATGATCACTCGCTATCCATCACCGTACGGCAAGTGTTAAAAAGGTAGGAATCATAGGTTTCTCAAATCATATCAACTTATTATTGAAATCTAAATTTGTCTGGCAGGAATTTGGTATTCGAACCGATTCATTTACTATATACAAATTTTATTAGGCGACAAATATTTAATATCCTCAATAAGCTTTCAATATACTTAATTTTAAAATTAAATTTTCTTTATCTGGGATATATTCTTTTGACATTCCATATACTCGTATTTTGTAAGAAAATCTTACACTATCAAATTTTTAGATAAGACATGTGGTTTTTCTTTTAAAATAATAGTGTTAATGAGTTATTTTTATCCTGGGACAAAAAAAAACATCTAAATATTGTATATCAGAACAGTAAGATTAATTACCAGTGATATATACGAGTATACTAAAAATGACAAACATTCAACATTTAAAAAAAATTTAACTTAAAAGCCTTACACTTATAAAATTATTACTTAATACGGATTTCATTAAATGACAAAAAAATACAGATCGTTATGAACCTGTGTATTTTATAGTAGGTTTAATTTAGGTTCTTCATTGTCGTGTTTTTTACTATCATAATATTTTATTTCAAATATTATATACTTTTGTGAACAGTTAAATCAACACAAGCTTCTGTGTTGGGCTTGTTTTGAAACAAATACGTGTTTCCTGAGCAAACCATATGCGATCAGAACATTTCATTAAATATATCAAGGAGATTAACTCCTAAACATCTTACGCACTAATGCAAGTATGGGAATTGAAATTTTATGAAAAGCCATGATATAAAAAAAATTACGTTTACAAAAAATTTAATATTTCCAAATTGGAATTGATTTTTTTTAAATATTCGTAAAGGTTGCTATAGAGCAAATAAAATATTTACTATCTAAATTGTAACCTATCTGGAAGACCCGACGCAGTCTTTAATTTTCATATTAAATCCCAGTGAATACATCGTCAACAAACCATTTGAGTGGGAAAGAAGTCTCAAGTTTAGTAATAAAATCAAAAGAAGACTTAATGAATCAAAATCGATCGTACTTCATCGGCCTTTTGTTCTCTTAGTTTCCCGAGCAAATGTGCCCAGGTCCAGGGCTGTTAATTGCTTATGTATTTTTTGTGCGATGCACGTGAGCGCCGATCATAAGAGACTATTACAGAAATTTGCGAAGTTGAATTTACAATCAGTTTTCTCTATTTACTGCTGAATTAAGGGGCCCGTGTGATGTTTTCATTTGTATCACTTCTCTTCTGGTAACATACTCCTACATATTATAATAGATTAATGCGTTTATCCAACGCTTCCATAAATGTATTCAAAAACTTAATTTACACTCACAATAAGATGTGTTTACACTGACAATAAGACTTAGTTTCTCTCGCTTGTATCAGTGGCGACTGGCTAACTTACGTTAGTTATATGTGTGCAATGAAATGGAGACTGCCCAATACAAAATGTCCTTTATATATCGAGAGATCTACAGGAAATTCAAAAACTGGTTGATAACTCAGTAACAAAGCTGACAAATATGTCGGCATCTTACTTAATACATTTGTATATAGGTTTAGCCTTGACAAATATTTGTACAATATATTACTTTGTTTAATAAAAAAAAAACTTTAAATGTGTTGATCTCATACAATATTTGGGCCTACGACGAGATTGATGCATTGGAAAAAAATTATATCAGTCAAAATGTCATCTCTCAAATATATTTTTTCTACTACCTGTGTCTGAATAGTATTATTTTATATGTAGAGAAATGTATTTAGTTCCTCATTTAAATTTATTTAGTTCCTCGTGGAACGATGTAACTTTCAATAGAATACAACAATCTACAATTTGTGAAATCAGATTCCTTCGGTATCAGTATAATCATTAGATAACGTTATTTAATATTGTTCAGGTTAGTTGGCAGCTCGATTATTTTCAAAGTCAATGAGTACACAGTTCCTAAAGACGTCCCCTCTCAAGCCCATCCATGGGTCATGCGGCCTCACTGCGAGCCTCCTTCCCACGGTGACGAACCGCCCGCGGCCCTCCCGGACTGCCATGGGCAATCAGCCAACACACAATGTGTACCATACTCAAATAAGAAAGTGTCTCCTCCGGAATGCGAGCCTTTGGGGAGGATCAAATCATATTCCTCCTACAAGCCACGTTTGGGTTTAGTGAGAGCTTAGTTTATTTGAGATCGGTTTGCGTATCCGATATTACACGAGTCACGGTTTAATTACAAACAAATCTAGCAGGAAAACAAAAAACTACACATCTAAAAAAAAGTGACGAATGAATTTTGCTTGATGTTTTCGGAAAAATACGCATTGTTCATTCTCATTCAAATTTAAAACATATCAAATGATAGAAATTATAATTATTTTATATATCTAAATTAAAAAATAGGAACAGTCATTTGCTTGATTATCTTATACGTATATGTTATGTACCATATATTATATCAGAATTTAGTCAAATATTAAATGAAGTATTATACGAGTATATGCATTTTTTTCTTGTCCCTTTACACCTTCCTTCTCTTTTCCCAGTATTTAGGGACTTTTAAAAATATTGTGATTAACCGTTCTTTTTTTAATTTATTTTTTAATGCTCTAAGTATGAGTAAGCTTTTTACTTTTTGAATAACGTTGTAACCTTTACACATCAATTGGCACTTATCAAATCAGTAAAATTAAAAATAATCCCTAATGAGATGGATGAGCCTGGTGTCGTGCTACCAATTTGTCTACATTAGGCTGTATATTTGTCATCAGCATCCTTAAATCTCATAGGTCAATTGTTTGCAGGCAGTCCCTCTTTCTACTCAAAACACTGGTGACCGCACCGCACTCAATTAACGTTCAACGTTTGATGAGGTGCAGAGTCGCGTGGTAACATAGTGGACGTCGTCGATTCGAATTTCCGCCTACTATTCTGGGGTATAAGGATACCTATGACTTCGGTTATATACATTCTTTAAAAAAATAAACTAAATTGGATAACACAAATATAATTTTTAAAAATGTCCTACCACACCCCATATTTCAGGAGAAAGTATGAGTAACTTTTTTTGCAACCAGAACTCTTGGTACCTATTTTTGAATTTCAATTTTAATTCTTCAGTTCTCTATAATTGAATTAATTCTTCATGTAATTGCAATTCTAATTCTTCAGCATTTAAGAATGGGTCGAAAATCTCCATCGTAAGGATACCTTCAAATTGATTGTTAAAATCGAAAGGAGTGCCTTCAAATGTTGACAGTAAGTAAGTACGTCATCATCACGTTTTTCCACTGAGAAAAGATTCGGAAGCCGGTAAAATTCTTCAAGTACAAGAATATTTTCGACACAAACACAGAATTTTTTATCAAATTAACTTATTTTGCAGTGGTAAATTCGTTTTATTAAATTTGTTATACAAATCTGTTAAATAAGCTATGCCACTTTTGAACTTCATTAACTTTTCTCGTAATGAATCATATTTGTTTAAAAAAAACTCTTCAAGTGAGTCAGATATTACAAAATCGATTTAAACAGGAACCCCTTGACAGCTAACTTGCTTCTGTGTGGAGTAGCAAAGAATCGAAGTATTCGTCGTTTTCAATGCAAAACTGTCCAAAACATATATCATTGAGTACATGACTTTTGATTTTGTGAACTGCTGGAAGTACAGTAATGATGTAACATAATGAGCGATGTAGGGGATCGCTAAGGTATTTTTTTCAAACTAAATGTTGTGATGAATCACACAATGCACTTCGAATACATTTAGCACCAATGTTATTCACAGAAATTTATTTTCTTCAAATAAAGTCTTCTTTAGTGTCAGTAATCATTTTTTCATCGAACGTATGCTAAAAGTAAATCTTTATTCCCTGGTCAAGTAGTTGAATCGAAGTTGTAAAGAGAACTGGGTTGTTTTTAAAAATCACATGAGACTATCCTGGAATATTGCATAAATTCGTAGTTGCACTGTATTATTGCTGAAATGAATTAACTTGATAATATAAAACACTGGTTTGTGTAATACAGTACGCAGGACTGCACTAACAGCTGATAGGGCCAGTTTTTCTCCAATAGCATGTGACTTTTCCGATAAAGTGATACGTAAGAAAATGTTTTAAAAAGCCTGTAACTCATCATTATCGTCATTGGATTCAGCTGAAAATATACCTGCGAACGTCGGTCGATTAAAAAATTGATCTTTGAGTACTTAAAAATAAGATAAATCTTAGTTTTTTTATCAGTATGAACTTTTTTCAAGTGATCTTCTTACCTTGAATGTTTCATGGATTCATTGGAAAATTATTTTTGGCAAATCAAGCCACATTGTTAATTTTTCGCTTGTGGGTGACTAAGTAACGCCATATATCCAATATTTGATATTATAATGTCTATATTTCTTTTGTAGTTTTAATTTTTTGAACTGATCGGTTGTAACTTGCATTTTACAACGTACGTTTCCTTACAAAATAAAGCGATCCTTACACTATTCGGCCGTTGAACCGACATGTATGAACGGTTGATTGGTATAATTCTTGCGACAATGCATGACTGTAAATGGATCTATATAATCAAGTGGATAAGTGTTTGCTTAAAAATATTAAGGCGATAACTATTTTCTAGCGTCTACTATCCCTGGGACTAGCAACGCTCCCAAAGAATCCTCCAGCGCCCACTTTGTTTAACTATGAACTAGACCAAACTGTGTTATATAAATATATCTTTCTAATGAGGATGTTAATGTCTCAAAAAGAAAACGGGAAAAACAATGGATTCTTTTATTCTTCATTAAGGTTATATACGTTTACGGAAAACAAACGCTGTCATCTAAAATACGTAAAGCATGATTATATACTCGTAGTTGTACTTTTCACGATGATATAAAAAGGCTAAACGAATCATAGCCTTAATAAAATGTTCAAACAACTTCAAATTGAAAGTCGATTTGATCGTAAATTACATTAAAACGTTTTTCAATTATGAAAAAGGAAAAATATATATTTTTTATTTTATTATCTTATTTTGAGAAAAGCAGTGGGATGGTTTAATATACAATATTTTTGCCATACGTTTCAAAACCAGTAAAAAGTAAGATGATTCGAACTGTCTTAAATTTAGTGCGCTTTTAAAAAGTATTAAAAATTCGGGTTCGCAAACTTGGGATGTTACGTTAACCGCCAATTATCTCTAAAAAATGAAGGTTGTAAAGATGTCGATTCTTCAACAGCGAGAACCACAAAAGCCTAAAAAATAATTGAAATAAACCGCGATCGCCTCTGATCGTAAATGATAAAAAAATGTAAAATATTTTAAATTATTAGTTGCCTTATGATTGTCAATGTTCTGAACTTTGTAATGTCTTATAATGTCATAAAAGTCAAAGACTAAAACAACATCAAACTTACAACAAAGTTGATCTCTTTGTGATGCGCTTTGGGAGCCCGCTGTTGCCGAGAGTAATTACAGCTTGGAAAGCCAGGGTATTGATTAGCACGTCTGGCCCGCCCGCTCTTCACTTGTACCGGAGTGACACTTGAGTGGCGCCCTTATTTTCTGTTTACCTCAATTATCTAGCCCATTAAACGCATTCACCTTGATATTTTATATAAAAGAAATAACACAAAAAAATGTTACCCTATGAGTTTTGATGTTATAGGATATAATAAAAGTAACAGTGTAATAAACACCTGACACAGATAAATAATTACTCGTAACTTTTACATACCTACATATCACAACGCCACGCCGTGTCCCTTACGTGTCGAAGAAAGACAACATATTTTTCTATCCAACCACACAACTTTCGCCTCCTCCACATACATACTATATCGTTGTGCACAATCTTCTATTATTCATAATCCTCGTTTAAGCTTTTTACAAATTCTGGTTTACTTTATGCACCACGTGTTCTTTTCCACGCGCATCTTGCACATCCGACTTGTATACTCACTTAGTAATTCTTACGTCATTCATTATCTCCATATGTCCAAACCATCTTAACGCTCCTTTATTTTATTTAAAAACATTTTATCCCTGTATCAATTTCTAGTGTCTCCATTGTGCTTTATTCCATATAGTGACTTTTCATAAATGTGTCTTAGCTTAGTGCAAGCATCCATCCCCACAACGTTATTATAACTTTTATCATTCTTCTGACAAGTCCAAACTTCACTTCTATACGTATAGGTGAGCACCAACACCAACACACTTGATATTTCATCATTATTTCTGCTTTTGATAAAGTAGGGTTTACATTAAGTGCCTTTGCATTGTTCCCTGTCGTTATTTCAATAAGCTATTCAACTCGTCCATTAGACTGTTTTTAGTTTTGAATATTGTAAAAATTGAGAAAGCAAACTAGATTATGTTTTGCAAATTGGGATAAAGGACTTGAGTACTCAAAGACAGCTAAGTTGTGTTGTGCTATAAAGTTCGTGTTATATGGGGACCTACAGTGTGCTAATAAATGTACGATTCCTAGTGGCCTAAGATGGCCTTGATGTTAGATGTTCGGAATTGCTTGATGTTAGCCACATATCTACTAAATTTAAAAACACAGCATACAGCATCTCATTTAAATTATACTTTTAAATCCGTTGAAAATATTAACATCATTTTATAAATCCCCTCCGTCTTCTGCTTTTTATACTAACTATTAACAAACAATAAAAATATAATTACTAACTCATCTACTATATATTCTAATCGCTTTTCAAAGAAAGAATTGAGCTAATGGAATAGTTAACCATATTATTATAACATAATGTTAATATCAATAAATAGTTCTTCTTTATCAGGCAATGGATCTTATTGAATTGCTGTTAATAAACTCCGGAACGGTCAATTTATTTCCCTAGGTCGATCAGTGCCGCCGGCTTTACGCTCTCGAGAAGGAATTAAAGTAATCTGCATGCGCCACACAGATAGTGTCTATTTAGGATACAAAAACAACTGTTGGTTATTTACTTGATAACAGACCGTTTCCATAACGGCGTCGGCTGCTGCTTCCTTCTAGTTCTGACTACTCACTTGAACGAAGGCGGAGGCGGAGGCGGAGGCTGTAGCCGACTTATACCGAGACCATGATCCAAAGCGTGACATGAGTGACAACGATCGAATATGCATAACTAACCATTTCATATTACAATTTAAATTGCGAATACTATAAACTATGTAGGCGATTCGAGATTGATGATGTTAGAATGTTTTGAAAGAGAAATATTCGAATTTACTACGATCATACCTAATATGCAATATGCAATAAAATTATTGAAACTATAACCTAAATACGAGATTCAATACCTTTACCGCCCCATATGGTTCAAATAGAAGATAAACAATACAAACTCAAGTATTATTAATGTTCTCTTATTTATTTGAAAAGTCTTTTCCAAGTATCAATTTTATAATGGAATTGACCAAATAAATTTTGTACACTATATTGTTCAAGTAATATTTTTTTCTTACATACATATTATTGACCTACTAACATATAAGGTTATATAAAATGTTTTGGTGTGTATTCTCCGTGTCTTCTCCGATATGCATTAACCCATAAAATATGTAGACAAAATGGTTGAAAAAACAAGAAAAGCATGAAAATTCTTGACCTGTAAGTGTTTTAGAGTTTATTATTATTAATTTATCTTCCTTGGCCTTAGTATTTTTTAACAGTAAAACAGTAATCCATAAACTACTAAGAAATACTTGCATATTGGAGGTAACTGGTAACTAGTGGGGCTTGTCGTGAATTTGCATATACCATATACAAAAATTGACTTGGGAGTTAAAGACACAGAATAATGTATTTGAATGATTTACTCAAATATTTTACTAAGTAAAGGCACGTTGAATCTACCATACTGAAGTAAAAATGTATAACTACGTTCCTACACAAAAACGCAAATAAATTAAGTTTAGTTAAACAAACATAAATATCATCACGCCATGTCCTTTTATAGAACACAATTGAAATTTCTTAGCTTTTCTATCGACGATACAGCTCACCCTAATTCATCCTATCGTATGTGCTCTTCTGTTTCTTACACATTAACCATTTCTCTCAATTGAAGTTTGTCCAATTATCCCCTTTCAATATTTCTTCGATTTACCTCTTCCTCGCTCTCCGTTAATTTTAGACACATGTAAATGTGTTGTAAGTCTTTCGCGACTCATTCTCTCAACGTGTCCAAAGCATCTGAAGATTCCTTTCTTAAAACTTTGTACCCTGAGCTCGTGTTTTAATATAATAAACACGATTTGCGTTGAGTTCCAAGATGCGAAATTTTCAAGTGATCGATACATCTTCCAAACAGAACATATTACTTACTGGCTAGCAAATATTTTTACTACAAATTCAAGCTTTAAACGATAATTTGCTGATTTCTGATTTCCAACATGAACAATACCCTAGAGCAGTGGGTCTCCAAACTTTTTAGCCTAAGGGCCACACTGACTCCTCCACTAAGTCCCAAGGGCCAACATACTATAGTTTTGAATTACGTCCAGATTTTCGTATTGGGACTAGCCGGCGAGTGAGATATCTATTTTGTATGATTTACTTACATTGTAAATTTTACAATGTAATAAAAATAAACTGTGACGGGCCGGATTGGGGGTGCTCGCGTGCCGTAGTTTGGAGACCCCTGCCCTAGACAATGAAAAAATGCACGAATCACTGTATCCTATCAATCCTTACTCTATCGTTCATTTATTTACTTGACATGTCACATATACGAGTACATACATAGTATATGAAAAACAAAACAAATAAAAAAACAGTAAATTTTAAGTGGATATTTTGTATGGATATGGGTTTGTTGCCTTTCTTTTGTCGTGTCTCCAGTAAACTAGACTTTTGCCTGTATCTTACTGAGGACATACAGGGTGGCCCAAAAGTCACAAGATTATTTTAAAATTATATAATTTTTTTATTTCTTGTTTACATTTATTTTTTTACAAACAGAAAACACACTTCTTACTTCTTACAAATTACATTCTTTAAATAACTACCATTTTCCTCTTCACACTGACGCGCTCTTTCTAAGGCGTGAACCATCACCTGCCGTAATGTCTCTTGGCTTATTTCTTCAATTTCTCACGAATGTTGGCCTTCAATTGCTGAATGGTTCGAAGATTGTTACGATATACTCTATCTTTCAAATACCCTCATAGAAAGAAGTTTGGAGCAGTTAAGTCAGGTGAGCGTGACGGCCACTTGATTTCAGAGTTTCGCGAAATTATCCTTCTTCCAAAAAATTGTCTTAACAGTTCAATTGTCGGGCGAGCTGTATGGGCAGTAGCACCATATTGCTGCCACCACACCTCTGGTATGTCCTCGACTGCAGGACGCACGAAATTCTCTAGCATTTCTCGATACCTTTCGCCATTGACGGTTAGTGCATTTTTGCCTCATCTTCAAAGAAATAAGGTCCAAAAACTCTTTCCGCATTTACACCACACCAAACCGTTACTTTTTCGGGGTGCAGACTACGTTAGTGGATCATTCTTAGATTTGTCTGTCCCCCAAAATCTCATATTTTGTATATTAACAAATCCGTTTAGGTGGAAGTGTGCGTCGTCGCCCATAATAAAGTTGAGAATGAAATCAGCTTCTTGCCTTGCCAATTCTTGGATCTGGATAGCATACGCTAATCGTATCCGATAATCTGCTGGCTTCAGTTCCTGCACTTGCTGTACCTTATACATTTAGCATACCTTGATTCCTCTGGAGCAAGGTTCGAGACATGTCCAGCAGATGGGTCCGCCTTCGAGTTGACATTGAAGGCTCTTTTTCAATGCTTCGGCGTATACGCTAAATGTTGTCCTGTGACCTTCCTGAACGTAGCCTCCCAGCACGTGGTAAATTACCCACAGACCCCTGAATTTGAAACCGCCGGACTACGTTAAGTATCGTTTATTTAACATGTATGGTGGTTTTCTGACCCCAAAATGACGAGTGTAAGTTCTTTGTATTAGCACAATTGATCGTTGATTTTCTAGATTAAATTCGATTATATTTACACGTTGCTTAGTCGTTAATGTCTCTATATTTAATTTTCAAGGATTATGCTTTTATAATCTGAAATAATAAAAATAAAACTAATTAATTGTAGAAAGTAATTTGAATTTAAAATAGTCTTGCGACTTTTGGGTCATCCTGCATAAACATGAAAAATAGGTTGATTACTTTTACCGACTATTGGTTAATCTTATATGCAATATTCCAAATATTCTACTCAAGGCACGCATTTATTCTGCTCTTATCACACTATCTCTCTCTCTCAATGTACAGATTTACTTCAATACATCTAGGTGGGTACTAGAAAACTAATATGTACAATAATATTAAGTTTTATGTGATTTATTTATTAGCGAAACAATACGAAATACCCCGGTAATAGTATTATAAAAAAACAATTATGAATATTAATATGGATAATGATGATTTAAAAAACGAATAAAATCAAAAAAATAAATATAAATCGAATCATAAAAACAGTTCACATTCAGTGTTTTTAAACGGATATAAAAATCATATACAAAGTCTAGATTAGGGAAAGTTATACTACAGCTGCAATTTATGGGTAATACATTCGTTTGAGGAAATGTCAAAAAAGAGCAAAAAAGTTATTATTCTATTTCTAAAATCAGACGCACAATAAACATATTTAAATTTTAATGTACCGTACACTGAAAGTGTACACTTCCAAACACTTTCATTGAATAACGTTGTACAACCAAGCGGGTGTATTGTTATGTGACAAACTACTTAAAATACATTAGATATCCCTCAGATTTAGAAAAAGTATCCTCGTCAAAAATATTTAAAAAAACACATCTTAAAGAAAATGTTAACTCTACAAATACAGCATGAAAGTATTTGGAAAATTATTGTTTCTTTCCTATGGTAATAGTTCATTAGTTTCTTTATACACTATTCCAAATTCACACACAAACTACATTCCACTATTGGAAAATTCCATGCGGGTTTTAAACCCATGATTTTCTTCATACACTATTCAAAACTCATACATAAACCACATTCCACTGTTAGAAAATTATTGTTTCTTCCCATGGGAGTAATTCCATACGAGTTTTAAACCCACGACTTTCATTATACACTATTTTAAATTTACATACCATATATGATATACATATAAGTTTACATATAAAATTGAAAATTTATTGTTTTCTTCCCATAGAAGTTATTCCGTGCGAGTCTTAAGCCCGTGACTTTCTTTATACACTATTCCAAATTTACACATTAATCACATCCCATTATTAGAAAATTATTATTATCTTCCCATGGGAGTAGTTCCATGTGCATTAAAACCCCATGACTTTTTTATACACTATTCGAAATTCACACATGAACCACATTTCACTATTGGAAAATTATTGTTTTTCCCCCATGAGAGTAGTTCCGTGCGAGTTTTAAAATCATGACCTTCTTTATACACTATTCAAAATTCACACATGAACCACATTTCACTATTGGATTTTTTTTCTTCCCATGGAAGTAGTTCCGTGCGATTTTTAAAACCATGATCTTCTTTATACGCTATTCAAAATTCACACATTAACTACTTTCTACTAATGGAAAATGATTGTTTTCTGCCCATGGAAATAGTTCCGTGGACTTTCTTTATTCACTTTTCAAAATTCACACGTCAACCGCACACCAAAGTCCTGCAAAATCGAAATAAATAAAATTCACACACAATTAATATTTTTATGACGATCTAGACTTTTACTAATAAATGTGTAATCTTATTTTATAGGCGTAAATGTGACATGCGGCCAGACGCTGATCCGAAAAATATTGAGCCGAGAGACCTCTCCGGTAACAGAACAGCTGTAACGGCTATGTACCCCAATGCCAACACAATGAAAATGAGGTAGGAAGTTATATTGAAATACCTTAAACCATTTATTTGTCCTATACCCGTACCTTAGACCTTTTATTTGTCCTATACCTTAGACCTTTTATTTGTCCTATACCTTAGACCTTTTATTTGTCCTATTCCTTAGACATTTTAGTTGTACGAGTAGACTACACAATTTGTTTTGTATAGTTTTATTGACTATTATGATTTCATTTGACAATCTCTGGCAGAAAAGATGCAGAGATGCATAGAATTGCTGAATATTAACATTTATCCAAGACTTTATAATATTGTATCAAAATATCTGATTCATGGTATGACATATGTAGACAGTAAGTAAGAAAAGATTGATGGATAAAGTAAAAAAAATCGCAAAAAGGAAAGAATGCTTATCACATAAGATGATTAAGAAAATGTATTTGGCTGAACGAAAAGGAGGAAGAAAAAGAGGACGCTCGTGAGTCACATGGAAAGAGCACGTTAGTCAACTATTGAAAAAGGGAAGGATGGAAAGTATGAAGGATAGAAAAAGTTGTACGAACCATGGATGTGATAGAGGTGATTGATGTATGTAAGGGCCGGAATGTGTGGCACTCGATCCTCTCTGCTCACCCCGTAAGGGACACGTCCTTGGATAGGCATTGAAGCTAATTTAATATAAAATGCTACTAAATATAAGTTCTCAAATCCTTTTGTTCAATTTTCCAACTTAATGTTATAATATTTATTTTATTTGGAACTAATCCTTAACTTATATTTGATGAAGTCTTTATTAACTTCAGATAAAATATAATAATTATAGCATGATTTGAAGGGCACTATTCAGCATCGCGTTGCATGTTGAAAATAGTGATAAATGTCAATTAACTTCCGTGCACTCTGCTATGAAAGGTTAATATTATAGTATCGATTAAATATAGGAAAATATCTCCCTCGTGTCGATTATTAAGCCGTCTCAAACGCGTTTGATTTGCATTCAGGATCAATTAAAACAGACTATTTCGATTATTTCTACCGAGACTTTGTGAATAAGGCATAGACGTGAAATATTTTGTTCCATGTCCATGCTTAATTCTTCTTTATCAGCTGTGTTAATAACTTTTGGTTATAGGTCTCCCTAATTAATTTTTACTAATCAACTGCAAATCACCATTATGTTCCGACGATATATTTCAGCCAAATGTCTATCTATTCTAGACTTTTTCCACTTAACCTTTACGTTGAGCGGTCTCCAGCAAAGAATACTTCTGTGCTCAATTATTTTCAGGTGACAAACGTGGCTCGAATACTAAGCATATACGAGTACCATCACTGATGTAGTATAATATCCATCAATATATAAACGAATATATTGATGCAAAAAGGAAACAATCCACAAAACGCCTTTTTTCAATTTATATGAAATATCAAAAAAATATGTCTCGAAAATATCAAGCCCGCAAAACGGATATTTATAACTTCAAGTGTGTTTAAAAATATAATACATATTTCCCTTCAGCCTATATAAAGAGCTGGTTTGTTTTTTGCACTATTTCAAATCAATTAAAATTACGGCAATTTTTTTTTCAAAATGTCCAAATTTATGAGATTAAATTGATGAAGCTAGAGGAAAGAATGAAAGAAGATAATTGTGGAAACTCGTACTGAGGGGATAGAAGTTTGAGAAAAATCAGAACATATATGATGACATGTACGGATATGAACGAGGTGAGGTCTGTTGTACATGCCTATATACAAAAATAGATGAACATGTATAGTAAGTAGACAGTACTCGTATATAAGTAGAAATTATATCATGAATCTGTTTTAAAATAAGTCCAGATTCTGCTGAGAAACACTCGTTCATACGAGTATTAGTTAGTTCACTGACATTAGATTATATTAATAATTTTTAATTTTGTTATTAGATTTTATTAGATTTGAGTGCCAAGATATAAAGTTTGATGAATACTTTTAATAAAATGAAAAACATTATTTAATTTGAAAAGTATATTTTTAGCTCTTGTTAAACGACTGAATTTTTGAAAAATTATAAAACAAAAATTTTGGTAATATAAATAAAAATAATTCACCTTTATTTTGATCGGGTCGTGACAGAAACTAGCAAGTATTTCTAGATTCCTCATTATTCGGCAAGAATTTTCAGATTTCTTCAGATCTTCCTACTGATCTTTTTCCTCTTGGGTTCGACTTGAAGATCTTCTCTTCGGAAAAACATGTTTTGGCATACGGGTGACATGAATATGCCACCGTTTGCCACTTTTAATTATTATTATTATTAATTCTTCTGATTAACACTTGCCACCCTGTGATGGATAGCGAGTGACCAGGTCTTATATTTTATTTGATTATTTGATGTTTTAATACGTAATAACATTATTTTTATGGCTTATTACAAAAAATAACCTAGCAGATTTTGCATAATTTTAATTTAAAACATACATTTTTTACTGGACGCTTAGCGTCCAGCACCGTGACTGGCGGATTTTTTTAGCACAGTAAGGCAAGTGTTAAGGCCACATCAAAATGCCTAACTCGGTCCTAAAAAGGTTATGCCTTCTATTTCAATATGGTATCTCATACCATTAAAAGAGTTACTTAAAAAACAACAATAAAAGTCTAGAGGTTCTTCAAATAATAATCTAGTCAATAGATGTTTTGATTAAATTCTTTTAGTTTTTAATTGTGAGATCACTAATCGTCTAATCTGAATAAAAATAATTAAATAACTTAAATCATGAACATATAACAAAATAATTCAATTGTTGACATCATTTGAAGAAATTATTTGAATTTATATGTCCAACTAGTTTAAGATTAGTAATGAATGTTATAACTTGGTTTATACATTATTGGCACTAAGCAGAAAATGAATAGATATTATTGGAATTAAACATAGAGATCAACTGCAACTTTGACTGCATTTAAAATTCCAGATTAAAGACGCAAGGTTTAACATATATTTCACGTTAGTGGAGAGCAAGTCTGATTTCTCTGTTAGGCAAGATAGGCAAGATAGGCCATACCAATTAAAATAATGAGATAGAAAACAAACAAACAAGAACATTTTTTATGTCATTGTTCCAAAGACTGCAGGCATTTTAAAATGTATGGGTGAGAAAAAATTTTCTTCTTATCCAAGCGACTTTAATAACTGCACTCTAAACCACGTACAATTTCTTCTGAAAATATAAATATTTTAAAATACGCTACATAGGTGATGTCTGAAGTATACTACATTCTAGGTAAGGCTTTAGAGAAGACAACGTGCAAGAACCTTTAACTAAATGTATTATCCAAAAGTGAATATGATTCAAATAAAACCTTTGATAAAGGTTATTATAAAAATATTCTTATTACTTTGCAATACTGATATAAAAGTGTTGGCACACCCCACAAATCAATAATTTGAATGTAGAGAAATTAAGTGGTTTAAATTTTTCAAGTGTATTTTTGATGATATACTGTTTAATTTTGTCATATTTCTGCAATTACGTACTTTTCCATCCTCTTATCATTAGTTTAAGTGAAGTAGCTTAGCGCTACTTTCGAACTAGTTACTTATGTGCAAAAGTCCAGAGCGTTTAATAAACAACCAAATACCTCAGATTAGACAGTATAAAACACCTTAAAATATTATATGTAAATCTGAAACGGAAAGCCGAAATTCCGTCCGCAATATAGCATGTTTCGCACTATATCGATTTTTTAGTTGGTGGAAGTGACCAACTTCAGACACTCATCATGTATAATATTGGTGGTTTTGATAAACTCTTCTCTGAACGAATTACCTCCATCTAGAATTATCCCATCATCCCAAAAAAGACTATGACAGAAAAATTTATCGTGATCGCGTCATCTAGTGAGTTAACATCACGCGACCTAATATTTTATTGTATTACGCTTTCCTTGTAAACAGTACAACCTGACGTATTTATTGTCATGTGACAATCTTTTACAACCAACTTGAACGATGTAATAAGCCTGTAGGGAAAATCTGGCGGATATCTTTTATTAAAAAAAATGGGTACCAACGGGAATCGAACCAGTAAACCCCCCGAGTTGGAAGATAGGACTCTTAACAACTAGACTCCAGAAGTTGTGAATTATATAACGCTGTATCGTAACGTGTAGGTACCACTCCAAAAATTTATATTAAGTTTATAAGTTCCTTTAGATAGACTGAAAATTCTGAGGAGTGTTTTGGACTTTTAAAAATAAAATTATCCCAAATTGATATAATTAACTTTTGTATTTGTGCTTTTATTATCGTTGTTCGACCACCTTCTATTATTGGTGTAATAAAATGTACTGCACATTTTATTACACCAATAACGGTAAAGTTTGTTTGATGTGCCTTATTCATAAACATAACTATTGAAAGTATTCCGTGAATAAAATAAAATATGGGATGACAACTCAATGCATACATTCGTACATACCATCACGCCCATTTTGGGGTAGGCAGGGAAGACAGAGTGCCATAATTTCCAGCCTCGACATCCATACATCTTCTCATACAATACTCTTCTACATCCATACACCTTATCATACAATTTCCACGATTTTTCTAACTTTATACGGTTCCTTCTTTCTGGTTATCATTCACTTGACCACACTATACTTTCTTAGGTCTTCTTCTCACACGCCTTCCACTCACATTAGCACTATACATCTGTTTTGTTAGAATTTCTTCATTTATTCGTTCAATATGCCCAAACCATCTCAACGCACAATTCTTCATCTTATTTAACACATCAGCCTTAAGTTCACATTCATCTTTTATCACTTAACCGTATTCTTTTATACATTGTCACTCCATGTATTATTTTCAATGCACGCATTTCTACAGCATTTATTTGACTCTACTTAGTCTTTTCCGCGTCTACGTTTCCCTCCCAAAATCAAAATCAGCCCCAAAATACTATTGTGGACTGTAATCTTAGCAGATTTTGATACTGTTCGGTTCGAGTATATGATATATGTTTTAGTGTCCCATTGTTTCCTGTCGCTACACACCGTTCGATATCCCTCTTAATTCTTCTATCTGTGAAAATACTACCCAAATAGCAGAATTCCTCAACTTGCTCTCCAATATTTAATTATTCCCTTGAATCTTTCTTTTCGCATATCTCATAAAATGTATTTGTATATCAATCAAATTTACTTCAAGTGACATAATGAATCCTTGCTTTACGCCTTTCGAAATATTAAACCATTCAGTTAAGGTACAATTCACTCTAATACATGATCTACTTTCGGCATACAATGATGCAATACCACGTATTAGATTACGTTCAACACCATATTTATTCCATTTTTGTGCATAGCTTGTCTCTTATCAGGCGATCACATGCTTTTTCTAAGTCTACGAACGAACAAAATGCTTCTTTAAATATTTTTATACATATGCAAAGAGAAAATCGAATAACGCATCATCTTCCAATTAAAAAGATTTATTCCGTACAGTTTACTTACCACACTCATGTAACACTCCATATATTATTATGCATTTTCGTTCGCCATGTAACACTCCATATATTATTATACATTTTCGTTCGAAATTATTATGACATATAGTATATATTTTTGTTACTATGTTAATTTTGATTTGAAATTAACTGAGATGAATTGAAAGCGTTTTTAATAAAAAAATACAACTGTCATTTTCATTTTTGATGCACTTGTGCTATAATTTTTTTTTATGTTTTGTTTTATTATATATTAAACATATTTTTCCGTTTTGATGAGTATCAATTTTGATATTGATTTCGGTTAAATTATTGCTTTTTAGTTTTGTTTGCTGTTTTAATTTGAATTTATTTTGGTTTTTTGTAATTGAAATTTAAGTTTTTGCGTCCATATTTAAAATATATTTTTCCAGAATGTTATCACCGAGTGGGTCTCCAGCCACTTCGCCTACCATGTCCAACTCTTCCAGCCCTACTCCGCCAGCTTTGGGGTTTCTGACTTCCAACCACAAACCTATAGCGGGAATACCGTGCGTGGCTGCTGCTTCTAAGTACACTGCTCCCGTCCATATAGACGTGGGTGGAACTATTTATACTTCGTCGTTGGAAACGCTAACCAAGTAAGTTTAATGATTTCTTTACAAAAAGATTTACATATGTAAAGCTAACTATCAAACAATGATGGCTACGACAGTTAAAACTTTTTTTTTAAATATTGTACTGAATACAGAAATCGCGAGAGGTTCAAATGTAACTTGTTTTAAAATATTGGAAAAATATTTATATTTACTTTCAAGGATTCATCAAAGATTTTAGTTCTAATCTGTTGAGCTCCATATTACAATACTAAATTAAAAACTACTTTCTTCTTATGCTTCTTGAATAATGGCCATGAGCTGTCCTATACGAGTATATGTTATAGAGTATACTCCAGTGTCAAGTGATGTCCATTTCATAGGATCACGTTAGTTCTATTCAGATGGGCGATATCGATGCAGTTGTTTGTCATTCCTCTAATTTTGAGTCCTCGAGGTGTTGGTATACACATGTTTTTTGTATACTTACACACTATTAATAATATTAAAAAAATTTTTTTTTTGGGAATTACATAATTTCCCTTGGATCAACAGTTTCCCCATAGTATCTTCCCGACTAATAATAACACCATATTATACACGACTTATTTCATCTTACTGACTCGTTACATTGCCTATTTTTCTTTTTTCTTTATTACTTTACTTTTTGTAAAGAATAATTTCCATGCTTATATACTCGTATATTTCATTAGCACTTTGTAAAAATTTTGTATATTTCGTATTTTTTTCTTTAATAAATTCGAACTTTTAATTTCTTTAATATAAAGGCATTAATGACTCTAAAACAACTTTAATTTTAAAACTTTCTACCATACGTATAAAAACTGTACGTATGGTAGAAAGTATTGTTCACTTAACACCTTATTCCTGATATGGACGACATTGGTAAATTGGATCCGTTTCAGAATTCATAATTTTCATTGAAAAGTTTTGGTTATAAAGTAAAACGTGTGTATTCACTATCTATAAAATATATTTTAAGTAATATCTAAAATGTGTGCATACACAAAAAAATTGCATTAACAATAACAACTGCTCTATCCAAGTGACTTATTATTTCCTATTTTAAAAGAAGTTTCTGTGGAATAATTAGCCTTGTACAATAAATTTAAAAAACTCTCAAATTACTTTTGTTTATTTGTTTTCAATCAAGTATTTTATCAATAGAAATACTTTTGTTGTTACGTATCGTAAAAAAATGTTAACATTTTTATTCAGAATTTGTAATAGGTTGCTTATGTGTATAAGCATCTTGACATAAAGATAGTAAAAAACATAATATTAAGTAATCACAAAGCCGCAAAAACATATTTTCTTCCACCACCAGTAATCAATGTAAATTATCTAATAAACTGCATAAATATAAATGGAAATGAAATAAAGTCTACGTACAAGTTAATACGTCAATTATCGAACATAAGACGCTCGCTTACTTAACTTGAATGCCAACCATTAAACCACGTTCAAATCAATAGGGAGTATTCCGACACGCAACTTACAGATAATATTCCAAGTGATTTTCAATATTTTTATTGTAACCAATTTTTCCTTCGTATGGGATCCTTCAACATAGCATCGCGATGGAGACATTTAGGAAAACATGATTTGAATACGTTCTCGGGAAACAATATTGCCTTCGATCCGTTTCATTAAGTTTTCGAATTGAGAACCACAAAATAGACATCATAACTGCTCTCCTTCGTAATACATATTAGTCATACCACCGCACTTCAAGAGGTAACAGTAATTTATTTTCCAAATCTTATTAAAACTATTATATAATATTTTCTTATTTTTAAAGAAACGAAATGGAAACCTCCGAAGACAAGCATTCTACCAACTGTTTCACGGACGTAATCATTATTATTACCCATAAGAATTTAGATTTCTTAACGAATGATTTTAAAGAAACGAAATCGAAACCTCCGATGACAAGCATTCTACCAACTGTTCCACGGACGTAATCATTATTATTACCCATAAGCATTTAGATTTCTTAACGAATTATTTTAAAGAAACGAAATCGAAACCTCCGAAGACAAGCATTCTACCAACTGTTCCACGGACGTAATCATTATTATTACCCATAAGAATTTAGATTTCTTAACGAATGACTTTAAAGAAACGAAATCGAAACCTCCGAAGACAAGCATTCTACCAACTGTTCCACGGACGTAATCATTATTATTACCCATAAGAATTTAGATTTCTTAACGAATGATTTTTTTCCATATAAATACGAGTACATTATTGTACATTATATCAGATATCACATTAAGATTTGCCACAATTTCAAATATTTGTAGATCACAGCTTAGAATTTAAACAATGTACAAATATATTTGTCCCTGAAAATTTAAACCATGACGATTTTTATCATAAAAATGTATTTTTAATTCGTCCAATACTCGGTCATCCTGGTGACTAACTAGCAATAAAGACAGTTTTTACTTTGACACCTACATGTTTAATTCGTCCAATACTCGACCATTCTGGTGACTAACTAGCAATAAAGACAGTTTTTACTTTGACACCTACATGTTTAATTCGTCCAATACTCGACCATCCTGGTGACTAATTAGCAATAAAGACAGTTTTTACTTTGACACCTACACGTTTCATCCGTCCAATACTCGACCATCCTGGTGACTAACTACAAAGAAAGTTTTTACTTTGAACCCTACACGTTTGATTTGTCCAATACTCGTCCATTCTGGTAACTAACTAGAAATAAAGAAAGCTTTTACTTTGACCCCTACACGTTTAATTTGTCCAATACTCGACCATCCTGGTGACTAACTAGCAATAAAGAAAGTTTTTACTTTGACACCTACATATTTAATTCGTCCAATACTCGACCATGCTGATGACAAACTAGCAATAAAGAAAGTTTTTACTTTGACACCTTCATTTTTTAGATCGTCAAATTAATGAAATAAACTTAATAACTTGGTCCAATATCTTTGAAACAGCTCATGTTAAGGACTGTTTCATGGATATTTGACTTTTCTGGCTAAGAGGTAAGATAATGTGTGTTTGCGTGACGTGCAAGCGATGCTGGAAAATACTCTAATAATTAGCAATATTATCATTCAAATTTACAAATAGCTCTTCAGCAAGCTTGTGATGTGCATAGTTAGTAACATTTCGCAGCAAACAATTAGTAACAAACTCGGTTTTCAATTTCATCAAGAACTCAGAATTGATTGGAGTTCTGGTATTTTTAAGTCGAAACATTGTATGGGTTAAATTATCAAAGAGCACAAGTAGTTTTTGTTTTATTTTTAACAGTTTTTCAAAAATCTATATATTTTAATTTATTTTTTTCTTTTACCATATACATTATATTACGAGTATATAATATTATATATATTTAAAAACTCCGTAACCTGATAGGAAAAGCTTCTTTTTTGCATTATTTTTTCATTGTATACAGTACACCCTGGCGGATTTAACGCCATGGAAATCTCTTTTAACCAATCAGAAAGTTGTTTAAGTTGTTTTAAAGGAAACCCAGGGATAAACTCTTTTTAAAAAATGGCTGCTAAGAGAACCGAACCGGTAACCTCCGTTTTAGGAAACAGGCATACACACCTTAAAATATAATATTATTTCTGTCCTAAGAAAATTACCCCAAATCAATTGAATGTTTCATTATCGTGACGCTGCTATTGAAAAATATTCGCTATGCGATTCACCACTTATCCTGTCGAGCATCTCATACGAGTCATTCCATTAATGGACACATAATGCCCAATAAGCTGCTTGACATCATCATAAAGTTGCATGATATTTTCCATTTGATATGTATTTCTTGTAGAGAATACCCTAGCGTTTTCTATTTATGTGTATTACAATATACGGCATTTTTAATGCAGTCTGATAGAATTTAAGCTGTTAATAATACAAAATGCATGGAATAGCATATAGCAAAATCTCTTTATGGTCAAAGTTGACTATATCGTCATATAAAATAGAACATCGACTTATATCATGTATTGATTTTTATATATCTTGTCAAAGATCTTTTTTAGTTGTTATTTATAAATTCACTGTAAAAAATATAACGTTAAGAACAAGTTCTTTGATCAGTCATCTTTTTTGTTCTCTTAGTAGCTTATTTGAATTTGTTTCAATGAATGTTGAACAAAAATAAATTAAATATTTTTATTGCATAAATCTAGATTTACATCAAGCTGGAAAAGTCAAATTTAGTATTGCATTTTGAGAATTTGCTATCTCTCCCACCTAATAGCAATAGTTAAAATGAGCTATTTCCTCATTTGACTCATATTTGAGCGTTTGGTATAGATAAATTGTATGTACATGAAACTCGTCTAAACTGATCAATTTTGCACAATCAATTTAAAGGAAATAAAAAAATATTCAAGAATCCATAAAATCTCCAGCATTTGTTTATTCGTTAATCCAGCCCTGTAAAAATTGTCTCTCTGTAATAGTTATATTGTATTGAATTTCACTTTCGTTCATACAGTACAACCTGGCTGGTATATTGCCATATGGCAATCTTTTCCAACCGACCAATAAGGTGTTTAAGAGATCTTATGTTAAAACCAGACTGGAACCCTTTGTAAAAATCTAGGGACCCACGAAAATTGAACCTGTAATTTCCAGGTATGACGACAGGTGTCATACCAATTTGACCACAGAAGACGACTTTTGGTAAATATCCTGTAAAATTCTTATTTTTTCTTTTTGTTGCCTTGTATCTTCAAAAATATCACACATATTTTCATAATGTGTACTTTTGAAGCAGATCTTCATTGCATTATTATGTATATAATAAAGATACCATCATAACTTAATATTTCAAATTATTGATTAGGGTGAAAAATACTTGTTCATTCATATTAGTTTAACCAATTTAATATTCATATGGCACACTTCAACATATACGAAAATGTCTCGGTGAAGAGTGTGACCGAGATACATAATTGGAAGGCAGTGAACATCGCCATTACCTATAACATTTAGGTTCCTTAACCATCTATATTTTTACCATATAAATACAATATACTCGTACTATCTTACATTTGATATTTATACTAGAAATACTTTCCGATAGTCGCATTACGTCGTAGTTCGTGTTAATACTACTGCACGTCAATATGTCATTTTAATTTTACCATACAAATACAATATACTCGTACTATCTTACATTTGATATTTATACTATACATACTTTCCGATAGTCGCATTACGTCGTAGATCGTGTTAATACTACTGCACGTCAATATGTCATTTTAATTTTACCATACAAATACAATATACTATCTTATATTTGATATTTATACTATACATACTTTCCGATAGTCGCATTACGTCGTAGTTCGTGTTAATACTACTGCACGTCAATATGTCATTTTAATTTTACCATACAAATACAATATACTATCTTATATTTGATATTTATACTAGACATAATTTCCGATAGTCGCACTACGTCGTAGTTCGTGTTAACACTACTGCACGTTAATATGTCATTTTAATTTTACCATATAAATACAAAATACTATCTTATATTTGATATTTATACTAGACATACTTTCCGATAGTCGCACTACGTCTTAGTTCGTGTTAATACTACTGCTCGTCAATATGTCATTTTAATTTTTCGATCAACTATAAACAAGACTGAGAACTAATTTTAATTTTTGGTACCATAGAGAATCGAACCCGTTACTCTCAGAACGGAAAATACAAACAATCAACTGATTCAATCTTACAAACAAGGACACGAAGGTCCAAAAATACTTGGATTAAAATTAACTGATTCATCAAATTATTTTCTTGACATGTTAACTGAAAAGGAATTAAAATCTTTCATTTATCGCGTTCAGATTCAAGCTTTTGAAGTAAAGGTGAGAGAATAATTAGTAAAGCGTTTTATGTTTGAGACAGGCGGACGTTAAAATCCCGTAAAGTAAAATTCAATTCAAAATTTTGACAAAACAACATATTTTCCATGAAAAATAATATAATAATAAAGTATAATGCTGATAAATACCAAGATTGAGTGGTAAAATGTTTGTTTACCACCGAGGGGCATCGAATTTCATTTCTTATAATGATAAAAAAATTGAAAAATTATCCCAGTCTGATTTTTGCCACCTAATGACTTATTTTCAATTACATACGAGTACATCCATGTCATCACGCCATGCCCTTTTTGGGATTAGGCAAAGAGGATAAATCTCCATGCCTATATATCTATGCACACAGCGTCGAACATGCTCTCCTGTTTCCCATACTTCTTACCTTCCCTCAGTTAAAATATCTTCGACTATCTCCTTCCACTCTTTCCTCGGTCTCCATTCAAATATATTTGTTTCGTAAGTATTTCGCAACTCATTTCCTCAATGTGGCCAAACTGACTCAATATTTCTTGTTTAATTATTCTTATATCTTTAACTTTTATTCTTTTCAGGATCATTTTTTATTCCATCAAACATTGTAATAACATATATTTCACGCAAGTCATGCATTTTTTCTGATTGTTCGATATAAACTGTATTATTAATTAACGCGGAAAACGTTACGTTCTGTAGCCTAAGAGCAGTTGTAAAATAGCGAACATGTTCACATTATGTGTACTAAATATATTACGTATTATTTTTTGACATCATCCTGAGCATAAAGGTTGCAACGCCTTCGTAATATCGGTCATCATTTATTTTGACATCATCCTGAGCATAAAGGTTGCAACGCCTTCGTAATATCGGTCATCATTTATTTTGACATCATCCTGAGCATAAAGGTTGCAACGCCTTCGTAATATCGGTCATCATTTATTTTGACATCATCCTGAGCATAAAGGTTGCAACGCCTTCGTAATATCGGTCATCATTTATTTTGACATCATCCTGAGCATAAAGATTGCAACACCTTCGTAATATCGGTCATCATTTATTTTGACATCATCCTGAGCATAAAGGTTGCAACGCCTTCGTAATATCGGTCATCATTTATTTTCATTAACACGTGTACAATTCCGAAAAAAAAATATGAACTCAAATATTTTGTTTTCCAAGAAAGTTTTAGTATCTAAAGAATATATTAATAACATTCAAGTCTTATTACAATATGTGTTTTAGAATAGTGAAATATTTTTAGATGTTCAAATTTTTTTTTCCCCACATATTTTTTCCCCACATAACAACACATGACAATAAGCCCGCTATATTCTAGTGACGACAAGGAAAGTGTGTAATACAAAACAACTTTGTAATACCAAGGCAACGTTTTATTCTTCAGCCGTTAGATTAGTGCCGGGTAAAAGGAGTAGTCGCCCAAGGGTGTTTTCATGTTATTTGTTTATATAAATTTGCTTTTCGTTGTTGTTTTGATGCCCAGGGATGGAGTGGCAGGGCTGGCCGGAGCAGCGCCCCCTCAGGCTAAGAACTGACGGCCAAACATGTCTGAAATCAACACCGACGTCTCTTCTCTCGAGGGGTGTATTGGGCTTGGTATTCTAACGCGTAAATTTGAATAATATGGTTTTTTTTTTTAAAACGTTTTACTGAGAATTTCTATAAATTAACATGATTTTTTTGTTTTATTTATTAATTTCAATTTGACTTCATGGGCTTATTACCAATATGCAGGACGTCCCATAAGCTGAGCACCAATGCTCCTGACAGGGTTTGTTATGGGTGTTGTTGCTTCAATTCTTGCACCGACTAAATTTTATACGTAAAGAAGTGCAAATCGCTTCTTCAGATTCGTTGTAGTTCCGTTCGAGACATTTTGAGCTGAGCTGAACGTCGTCTGGGTGAAGTTGCTTTATCATCAGCAACAGTCTCTTATACAATTTGAGTATTCTCATTAGTGCGAATATTACACGGCTACTCAGGCACTAGACAAGTCAACAACTGATATCTGATAGCGAAAACATGCAATTTATATTGCTAGGCAATCTCTCTTCTGTGAAATGACGTCGATATGTGCTTTGAGTTCGAATAGTTGACTCGAGATTTGCGAAATAAAGTTCAACCTCTTTCGTTTATTTCCCCGTTGTTAAATTATCCATTATTCAATTTCATAATGCTTTTAAAATTACCTGAGGACAAAAATAATCAAACTTAAAAGATATGATTTTTTTCAAACTGATGCGTTACTGGTAGGTCATCTGTACTATAGAGATATCAAGTTATTATATTATATTTTGATAATAAATCATAACTGTTTACGTAGTGGTTCTCGAAACAAATTTATTGCAATAAATCCAAAAAAATGAACTTGAGTTATTTTAAACTAAACTAAAACACGTGACTGTGATTCGACATAGTACAACATGTTCAAAGTAATCTTGTAACTGTTTGAACATGTTGAGAGTAACAGTTGCGAAAGACTTATAACACAAATTAAATCAGACATTTTATGTTTATTTATTGGCAAATAAAACGACATTTTAGTGTCTACACATCAAAGTACCAATTATAAAACAATGAACAACGTATCAGCATCTTCCAAAAAAACAGTAATTCATGACTCAAAATATGATGTATGAAAATACCTATGTATATTTTATCACGGAAAGTACAAAAAAATACAATTAGTTAAATTCAATCAACAATATAGGACTTGAATAAGATCTCTCTCAAGGGCAACGATTATACGAAATTTTAGGGCAAATTATAAAAAAATAAGATAAAATGGAAAAATGAGCCTCCCAGTCGAGACATAAAAATACAATTAGTTAAATTCAATCAACAATACAGGACTTGAATAAGATATCTCTCAAGGGCAACGATTATACGAAATTTTAGGGCAAATTATAAAAAAATAAGATAAAATGAGCCTCCCAGTCGAGACATAAAAATACAATTAGTTAAATTCAATCAACAATACAGGACTTGAATAAGATCTCTCTCAAGGGCAACGATTATACGAAATTTCAGGGCAAATTATAAAAAAATAAGATAAAATGGAAAAATGAGCCTCCCAGTCGAGACATAAAAATACAATTAGTTAAATTCAATCAACAATACAGGACTTGAATAAGATCTCTCTCAAGGGCAACGATTATACGAAATTTCAGGGCAAATTATAAAAAAATAAGATAAAATGGAAAAATGAGCCTCCCAGTCGAGACATAAAAATACAATTAGTTAAATTCAATCAACAATACAGGACTTGAATAAGATCTCTCTCAAGGGCAACGATTATACGAAATTTCAGGGCAAATTATAAAAAAATAAGATAAAATGGAAAAATGAGCCTCCCAGTCGAGACATAAAAATACAATTAGTTAAATTCAATCAACAATACAGGACTTGAATAAGATCTCTCTCAAGGGCAACGATTATACGAAATTTTAGGGCAAATTATAAAAAAATAAGATAAAATGGAAAAATGAGCCTCCCAGTCGAGACATAAAAATACAATTAGTTAAATTCAATCAACAATACAGGACTTGAATAAGATCTCTCTCAAGGGCAACGATTATACGAAATTTCAGGGCAAATTATAAAAAAATAAGATAAAATGGAAAAATGAGCCTCCCAGTCGAGACATAAAAATACAATTAGTTAAATTCAATCAACAATACAGGACTTGAATAAGATCTCTCTCAAGGGCAACGATTATACGAAATTTCAGGGCAAATTATAAAAAAATAAGATAAAATGGAAAAATGAGCCTCCCAGTCGAGACATAAAAATACAATTAGTTATTGGGTGTACAAATAAGTCACCGCCGTTTGACAAAAGTTGGCGCCACCAAGTTATGGTTAAAATTGTCAGATGTAAAATGTCATTATCGTAAGGTTGGACATCTGTCAACAACATGACCTTGAAATATTAGTGAATTTTTATCAGTATAACATATTTTTTTGTGTTCGAAAATGTCAAGTTTTGAGCCGAATAAGCGTCATTTGCGGGAACTTTTGATTTACTTCTTCAATTTGAAGAAATCTGCAGCTGAGGCGCATCGATTTCTTGTAGAAGCATATGGTGAGGCTGCCTTAAGTGAGAGAAGTTGTCGTGAGTGGTTTCAAAAGTTTAAGAACGGTGAATTTGACATCGAAGACAAAGAACGTAGCGGAAGGCCGAAAGTGTACGAAGACGCGGAATTGGAAGTATTATTGGATCAAGATTCGTGCCAAACGCAAGAAGAACTTGCACTTACATTAGGAGTGACTCAACAAGCAATTTCACATAGGTTGAAATCATTGGGAATGATTCAAAAACAAGGAAATTGGGTTCCATATGAACTGACACCGAGAAACGTTGAACGCCGATTTTCCACATGTGAAATGCTGCTTGCCAGGCATAAACGAAAGGGTTTTCTGCACCGTATAGTCACTGGTGATGAAAAATGGATCCACTATGATAATCCAAAAAGGAAGAAATCATGGGGAACCCCTGGCCATGCTTCAACATCTACAGCTAAGCCAAATATTCATGGAAAAAAACTCTTGTTGTGTATTTGGTGGGATCAGCTTGGTGTCGTGTATTATGAGTTGCTCAAACCGAACGAAACCATTGCTGGGGCTGTCTACCGAGCACAATTGATGAGATTGAGTCGAGCACTCGAGGAAAAGCGCGCCCACTACTACTCCAGACACGACAAAATTATTCTCCTGCATGATAATGCTAGTCCACATGTTGCGGCACCGGTCAAAACCTATTTGGAAACACTCAATTGAGAAGTTTTACCCCACCCGCTGTATTCACCAGACATTGCTCCTTCTGATTACCACTTGTTTTGATCGATGACGCATGGCCTGTCTGAGCAGCACTTCACATCATATGAAGATACCAAAAATTTAGTCGATTCGTGGATAGCCTCAAAAGATGATGATGATGACTGACACGGTATTCGTATGCTGACAGAAAGATGGGGAAAAGTAATGGGAAGCGATGGGTACTACTTCGAATAAAACATGAGGTTCCGTTCTTTCACAATAAATGCCCATTTTTTTATAAAAAACGGCGGAAACTTATTTGTACACCTAATAAATTCAATCAACAATACAGGACTTGAATAAGATCTCTCTCAAGGGCAACGATTATACGAAATTTTAGGGCAAATTATAAAAAAATAAGATAAAATGGAAAAATGAGCCTCCCAGTCGAGACATAAAAATACAATTAGTTAAATTCAATCAACAATACAGGACTTGAATAAGATCTCTCTCAAGGGCAACGATTATACGAAATTTCAGGGCAAATTATAAAAAAATAAGATAAAATGGAATAATGAGCCTCCCAGTCAAGATATAAAAATACAATTAGTTAAATTCAATCAACAATACAGGACTTGAATAAGATCTCTCTCAAGGACAACGATTATACGAAATTTTAGGGCAAATTATAAAAAAATAAGATAAAATGGAAAAATGAGCCTCCCAGTCGAGACATAAAAATACAATTAGTTAAATTCAATCAACAATACAGGACTTGAATAAGATCTCTCTCAAGGGCAACGATTATACGAAATTTTAGGGCAAATTATAAAAAAATAAGATAAAATGGAAAAATGAGCCTCCCAGTCGAGACATAAAAATACAATTAGTTAAATTCAATCAACAATACAGGACTTGAATAAGATCTCTCTCAAGGGCAACGATTATACGAAATTTTAGGGCAAATTATAAAAAAATAAGATAAAATGGAAAAATGAGCCTCCTAGTCAAGACATAAAAAAAAAATTAGTTAAATTCAATCAACAATACAGGACTTGATTAAGATCTCTCTCAAGGGCAACGATTATACGAAATTTCAGGGCAAATTATAAAAAAATAAGATAAAATGGAAAAATGAGCCTCCCAGTCAAGACATAAAAATACAATTAGTTAAATTCAATCAACAATACAGGACTTGAATAAGATCTCTCTCAAGGGCAACGATTATACGAAATTTTAGGGCAAATTATAAAAAAATAATATAAAATGGAAAAATGAGCCTCCCAGTCAAGACATAAAAATACAATTAGTTAAATTCAATCAACAATACAGGACTTGAATAAGATCTCTCTCAAGGGCAACGATTATACGAAATTTCAGGGCAAATTATAAAAAAATAAGATAAAATGGAATAATGAGCCTCCCAGTCAAGACATAAAAATACAATTAGTTAAATTCAATCAACAATACAGGACTTGAATAAGATCTCTCTCAAGGGCAACGATTATACGAAATTTTAGGGCAAATTATAAAAAAATAAGATAAAATGGAATAATGAGCCTCCTAGTCAAGACATAAAAATACAATTAGTTAAATTCAATCAACAATACAGGACTTGAATAAGATCTCTCTCAAGGGCAACGATTATACGAAATTTCAGGGCAAATTATAAAAAAATAAGATAAAATGGAATAATGAGCCTCCCAGTCAAGACATAAAAATACAATTAGTTAAATTCAATCAACAATACAGGACTTGAATAAGATCTCTCTCAAGGGCAACGATTATACGAAATTTTAGGGCAAATTATAAAAAAATAAGATAAAATGGAATAATGAGCCTCCCAGTCAAGACATAAAAAACGGAATATGCTAATGTGATTCTCAAACACATTGCTTGTATTAACTCGAACAAAATGGACTTAAGTTATTTTAAACCGAACTAAAACACTTGACTGAGCTTCGACGTAGGGCTAAATTTTAAAAGTAATATTGAGACTTCTTGGATATTGAGAGTATTACATTGTATTGTATTATACGTTCGTTGCATACATTGGATTTATTACAATAAGACAAGTTCTTCCAACCAACCACAAAGATGTTATAGAGATATTAAAGGAAAAGCAGATGAGAAGCAGGTTGAGTGAGGTGAAAAATCTGGGTTCCAGCGGAAATCGAACCCTCAACTTCCGTGCTGAGTGACATGCGTCTAACCAACTAAGCTAAGGAGAGTTTTGGATGTGTTAGACTTACAAAACAAATATTTGTAAACTTTCTCCAAATAGCTCCTTCTAATATTTCCTGGTTATCTGTCTTCTTCCTTCTAAATTAATTTCAGACATTGTGTCTGATGAAGAAAAACCGAAGAAAGATTAGAAGTAACTATTTGGAAAAACCTTGCCTTAAGAAAAGGTGAGAATTATGAGAAACAGAAGAGCATGTATGAGGATATGTGTGTTTGTGGACAAGGCAGTAGATAAAAAAGTTTGGAGATATCCCCTCTCTGCATCTCATATAGAGACTTGACATGGTGCTGTATAAGTATGTAAGAACTTTTATCTTTGAGTTTGGCTCTACGAGTGACTCAACTGTTGAAATATTTCGAGTGACGAGCACTTCTTCAATAAATTGAGAAAAAAAATTACTTCACTTG
Source organism: Odontocerum albicorne (assembly GCA_949825065.1). Taxonomy (NCBI): domain Eukaryota; kingdom Metazoa; phylum Arthropoda; class Insecta; order Trichoptera; family Odontoceridae; genus Odontocerum; species Odontocerum albicorne. Next base: position 19,986,792 of record OX463843.1, on the reverse strand, counting down.
CTTAGTTGGAAAAAACATAAAAATAGTTCGTTCTTATTTTTGTTCTGAAAATCCTTACATGACTATAATTCCGCCTGATTATAATGTACACATCATTAGGTTTCATAACTCATCGGTGGAAGCACTTTCGGTCTTAGCGGGACTCGCTCCATTGGAACTGGAGGTCCAGCGTCGCGACGCGATTGTCTTTCTCAGTAAGAGTGAACCCGCGAGAATGTGTGACATCTGCCTTCACCCATTGCAAGGAATAATCCTTCACGTGATTATTAAAACCTGCCTAGAGGCCCAATTGTCAATTTGGCAACATTGCTGGTCATCATCTTCTCTGGGAAGACTGACATTTAATGTTTTCCTAGTATCAGGGCGCGCCTCGGCTCCCCGTGAGTACGTACGATATACCGTATTGGCTACCCAATTTTTTTCTTGTCATGGAACGCATAAATTGTAGAATTTTATACCGATTTAAAACCATATAAAACTATGTATACAACATTTACAATTTACAACAATACAACATTTACAATTTACATTATTTTAATGGAAAGCGAACCTTTGAGTACAAGTATATATATAATGGAAAGCGAACCTTTGAGTACATAACTGTGCAAAAAACGTTATTTTGTGGATATTACAGAGCTACTTCACTTAATCACCGTGATTAAGTAAAATAGCTCTTCATCTACTTAAAACCCACGTTAAACCCCATATTCACTACGCATTCATATACACATACTTAAAACCCATGTTATCATATGCATAATAAAAACCACTTCATAATCTTAACCGTATTAAAATCATGTCCAACAACTTCTCATCAAGCGCTATATGTATATGATATACTCTAATCAGTCATCCGCTTACATTCCTATGTAGAAACCTTAAAAGAATCTTCTATCCTCGCTCTCCGCCTGTCAAAAAATCACCTTTTAAAGTGTGTATTTACATTTGAAGGCGCAACGTTATAAAAATTGCCACCTTCCCTCGGGAGTGTCATGTAAATTATTAGCGCTAAAAACTGCATTTTCTTTCTCCCAAATAATGTATGGACTCATAGTGCTAGAACTAGATTCACTACATCACCTTGTTCTATGGCTGCAATCGAACGTATTTATCGGAAGATATGTCGGAGATAATTTCATGATAAATAGTATTGCTTTCCTTTCCACTCGTAGTTTTTTATTTTCCAAATTTAAGCTCATGATCACTAAACCTTCCTGCTTATTTCTAAGCACAAAATAACAATACGAGTACTACCTTCCTTCTAGCATGTCCCCGCGACTATTAAATTCTGATTAATGTAACTGTGTGATCACAAGAGAACAGCTCTATATCATTGGTTAAAAATATGCTTTAGCCGTACAGAGTTCAAAATCTTAATTCAATTGATTAAAAATACCATGACATTATTAGTTCCTACAATATTTGGGCAGATTTAAATAATAATTTTATTTCACAAATGCTTTCTATTTGGTCACATTCAAATAATCATTTTACATCACAGAAATTCGAACATTCATTGTGTGGCCCATATTAAAAAAAATAAAGGAACCTTTTTCTGTAATATAAACTCTGTATTTTATCACTAATACAATATAAGCCAACGAGTTTTGAACGGCAACCCTCTCTTTGTCCAAAACTAAAAATCAAATAAATTTAATTTTATGTAATATCACACAACTTACAATGATAAGGATAAAAAAATATTCGAGAGAAAAGGAAGGGGAAAAACTATTTATGCTAATAAATGGTTCAAAACGGTGGTAAAACAGGATAACGGGAACATGTTCAACAAAGGACTCTTACTTACATATAATAGACATTTATAATATTTATTTTATGATTAACTGTCAAATATAATAGATGTAACGAGGAATTAATTTTTGAACCTGTTCCCGTTGTCCTATTATCCTAACATTTGATCCATTTTTATTACCATAATAATTCCTTTAATTTTTTCTCTCCATCTTACTATGTGTATCTTTTCATGTACAGTATTATATAAAAAGAAATTAAATTTGTTTATTCCTTTAATATACTCGTACTATACATTGTGCTTTGAGAAAGTTAACAAACTAATAAACAAACGATTACGACATAAGTAAACTAGTTTCGAGACGATTACCTCTTGAAACTTGTTAACTTACATCGTATAAGAGGTAAAATACAAATTGAAAAATTAAATTAATAATGTTACGTCCTAGTAAACAACATGCGATTCACTGAACTTAGTTACAGCTCTGGTATTTCCCGAAAAGAAGATTCTTAAAACTCAGATTCTATTTCTTTCCTAGTGCACTAATAGAAATATCTATTTTATATACTCATTTTATAGACTCATTTCCTCAAGATTAATCAAAATGTACCTATTAAGTCTGAATCACACGAATCAGTATGTATGGTATACTCGTATCTCTAGAAGGCATACGAGTACTAATCGGTCGTGTATGAAGTATATTATTTTTTGACGGCGCTTTTACGGTATGCTTAGTGACAGAATAATTTTTAATATCTTACTGAAAATAGTCAGAGAAAAGAATTGTAACAATTCTCCTAAAAACTCAGCTTTTTTATCATTTTAAATCCGCTCCTGATTTTTATTTTCATTATTGACACAGGTGAAACTGTTCAACCATAAATTCGTAGATAGGAAACAAAAATTTTACTTGAAATGAAAAGGGCAAAATTAGAGAGCTGAAAAATGGACGATTTAATTAAATATTTAATTGTTTTTCGTCAACAAGGGTCCCTCTAAAAACTTTTTTCTGCTTTGAACTACTTTTGTGCATATTTTTTTATAAATATTTTTGTGGGTGTCATGGGATATTTAATTTATCAAACAAAATAATTTTTTAAAATACAATTTCCCTAATTTTCAATCAACCAGAAAGGTGTTTTAAAAGCCTGAAGTGATAACCAAACTTGAACCCTTTTTCTAAAAATCTGAGTACTAACGGCCATCGAACCCGCAATTCCCAGTCTGGAAGAAAAACGCCTTTTCAACTATAACACGTATGTGGTAATCATTATTTTTAAAATAAATAATTGTATCATTCATTAAATGAAAAAATCATTATCTTAATGATGAGACTAAAACTAACATAAACATTAAATGTGTTATACGAGAATAATAGAATATAAATGATTTAAGCAAGTTAAAGTATAACTACTCATTTTGTTTAGTGTCCGTTGGTCTATTATATATACAAGTAAGACAAACACTCAGCGCTAACAAACTTGATGTGGCCAAGATATAGTACTTCTTCACCACAAGAAGAAATTCAAGGGTTCCTTGCAACGAGTTTGAAACCATTGAGACAATGGCACATCCCCTTGACTCACTCCCGTGGGATGTCAAGTGAATTCATGTGGGATACGTATTCAAAAAAAGGAAAAATATCTCCTTATTTTATTTTGCACTATGTACGAGTATATACTCGTATATAAAAACAAAATTTGTTTTTATTTTGATTTTTTTTTAACAAGAATAGCAAAAAAATAAGGTAATTTAATCGTTGTGTTTTTTAACGTTTATTTATTTTACACTTTATGTGTTCGTATCAAGTTGAAGGATTACTCAATATAAGTTCAAAAGAAGTTGATTTTTATTTCAAAAATATAAAAGTTAGGTATTTTATTTTTAAATCATGTAAGAATATTATTTAACTTAAATTTTAAGACTTGAAGAATAAAATTTCTTTTCTTTATCATTTTTGTTACCTAAAATTTTCAAGATGGTCAGACAATTTTGAAGCCAAATAAAAGAGTTTGCTAATATCCAAAACGGCTTTAATTTTTTTATGACAACAATTTATTATTTCATTTTATTTTAAATATGAATTTATGGATGAATGGAATTGTTTCAAATTGATTTATACTAAGCTATATAGTTCTACGAAAGATGGTGGATAAAATTGTGATGTTATCATTCGAGATAAAGTACAGTGCTATTATCTTTTCTCAATATAGCAATAAATGGCACACTATTCCCTGAGTATGTAAGGTATCACGCGACAGAATCAAAACAATAAATTCAACATACGATCTGAGGGAAATAATTTCAATAAAATAAACTACTGGTCTGTTCATACTCGTATAGACAACGTTCTAATCGGAAGATGGTTACTTCTAATCCATTATCGAAAACTATTTTTGATATTTTAGGAATAAATTTTTATAGTACTTACAGGGTTTTAGGGCAAACCTGTATTCCTATACCTGATCTCACTCTTGTCATGACTTATACCTGATCTCACTCTTGTCATGACTTATACCTGATCCCACTCTTTCATCCCACTCGGGAGTTGCGAGTTCGACTCCCGTTGGCACCCAGATTTTTTAATAAAAATTTTAGTCTTGTTTACACTTAAGGACTCTTTAATTTATTTTTACTTGGCTGAAAGCTAATACCAAATATGAGAAATATGCTCACAAGGTTGTACTGGTTCCAACGAAATTGTATTATATTAATTATTTAATGTCATACAATAGTAATGAAACAACAACTTAAGTTTCTTCAAATTTTGAAAATACGTTACTAAAATAAATTGTAAAACATATTCAATTTTGCTTTTCCCTTTATACTGGTTTGTCTTAATGAAATATTCAACAAATATTAAAAAAAAATGTTTTATTAACCATCCCTGGCGTGAACTGTAGTAAAAGACGATACAATTTGACCAACAATTACCTATATAATCAATGTTATAATCAATGTTATAAAAGCTCTGTGACGAATATTCTTTCTGATATTACTTGACTTATTGAAATTGGATTCTTTCGACAACGTTTTTCACTTGATGAAGATTTTTTATAAAAAACCAAAATGAATTTGTACCTATTTTTTATCATTCTTTCCGTTAAAAGGAAAAGTGAATTCATATATCTGGCAAAAAAATAATAATCTTTTGTATTTATTCTACACGAAAAAAATATAATTCTTCAATGAAAAGTTATAATCCCACGAATAACTTATGTACAATTTATCGTTGAAGATTTTAATGTTTGCCATGAATATCATACATTCATACGTACTATCACGCCACGTTCCTTGTAGGGTATGAAGTGAAGACTTTCAATAAAATTAAACCTTTCTATCTACATCTCAAGTGTTTGAATTATCCAATCCATACATCTCGTTATACATGTTATACTTAAAATATTTTAAACTGTAACAAAAAAGACTCTTCCATCGCCTTAAACGTAATAATTAAAAAAGAACTTTGTGTTTTGAATGTGTATATTATACGAGTACAAGTATATTATATTAGCAATATAATTTTTATTTTTAATTTAGATTCAGTAATACGAGTAGATATTATTCGGATTTTAGAAGAAAATTTCCTCACAATCAAATAGTAAAGAACCAAGAAAGCTACTTAATTATGTTATGGTGTTTCAGCACCTTTTTTCGATTTGAAAATATTTTTTAATATAACATTTCAAAATCAGTAAGGTGAAAAAATATTTTTTTGTCTACCCCTGGCCAGCAAACAATAAATACACTGTGGTACAGAACACGACTCACAAATTGTATATTTCCACCGATCAGTGCAATAGCCCCGCTTGAAATAGGAGTTTCTATTTTAACATATTACATGCAAAATGTACACGGTAAGTGCATTCAAGGCACTATACCTGGATTGAACGGGTACTCGCATTTACAAATACTATAAATTTGTTGAAAGCAGCAGACAAGTTTTGCCAGTACTTATAGACATGCATACCTTTAAAGGAATTTGCATTAGCGAAATTTGTTTTATGGTGTTAAACAAAGGCATAACTCAGCTATGTAGCTACTACGACATTTACGAGTAAATACCGAATACATATTATAGGACCCTGAAAATATGACGTTTTATGTTGCATCAAACATACAACTAACAATAGTTGAATTAAAAAAATATCTATAATATAATATATAAATTATCAAACTAATTTTAATGTCAACAGCAGGAATTATTTCCAACTTTCTAAGGTTGATGAATATTCGTACAGAAAATCTCAAACTTTTTCTCATTGATAAAAATTCCCTTAAGAACGAAAATTTCAATTCTACTAATTGAATTCCCCTTACTAAACCGGTTGTGCATTTCTGCCTGTCAGATATGGCTGAACAGTTAATTCTGACGTCCAGTAGTTATGTTCAATTAAATGAAATATATTTTCATTTGTCTTAAATAATTATTGCACATGTGAACAATTTATTTGCATTTCTTATTGCCTTATGGAGATGCGGGTGTTAATACAATAACATAATGTGTATTGTGGAACTTGTAAAAATATTAGTCAATAAAATATTTGCTCCAAATTATTAATTGGGATAAACTTAATTCGGTAAATTATAGTTTTCAATTAAAACCTTAACAACGTAATACTTAACTTATTTAAAAGTTTATAAGTCAATACAAAAAATAACTATCCATTTTTGAAGTATTATTTTTATGTTTAATAATTGAAACAAGTCCATACTACCTATCTCCACATACTTTTTATAATTAGATATTAGTTCAACCTTCATTTTAACAATTTATTTGATTATCTTGACATTTTTCATTTAGTCGAGTAAAATTATCAACGTTATTATAGGTGAGTTATTTGGAAATTTCATGTAAAAATGTTTATTTTTTCCGAGTATAATAAAAACTATTATACAATAAATAGAAAAATGTGAAACTTGAACTATTATAATGTACGAAAATTTGAGAAATTATCTATTTTTTACGATATGAAAATCATGAAGAACTTATAAATCCAGCCCCCTCTAAGATCGGAGACTCGGGGAGGCTCTTGGTTACTTAGTACAAAAGAGCTATACTGTAGTACACTGTGGAATTATGATAAATATATGTAAATACGCTGGAGTGAGATTCTGTCTTTCTACGTTTTAACTACCCGGTTGAAATAGATCGTGTAACCATGATCGGTATTTCATAGTGGCTGGCTCTATATTTCCCCTGGAATGTACGAATAATAATATGGACCTTCAAAAAGACCTTTTATGTTTTAACGCAACCTAATCAAAAGAGTATTACTTTTAAATATGCGTTTTAATTGTCCAGAAGAATTTAAAACCAACTTGATTATTCTATTTATATTTTCAAATCATAGTCTTCAAATAAAATAAGTTGTTCATGGTTGGTGTATCAGACTTAAAGAAAGTAAGTGAATGTCGAAGAACATTATCTCGATAGATATATAATTTATTAACATGAATAAAAAATCGAAATAAACGTTAATAATACATTTTAACGAAATGTTATAATTGGAATATAATAAATGTTAATATTCAGACAATTTAACTTACGCCTATCACTTAATACAAATAATCTTTTGTTTTGTGCATCCAGTGTGTTTTAAATTGTTTTAAATGTAAATCTAACTATTTCAGAAAACAGATGTAAAACATTTCGATTGTTATTTCGCAAACGTAAATCCAATTATCTAAATAAAGAAATATGTCCCTTAACATTGAACTGCATAGGTTATTGAAATTGAAATTGAACTGCAAATTGCATTGAACAATTTTACCTCATACATTTTTGGCACTTGTGTGTTTCATTTGACCATTAATGTGTTTATGATAATCACAAGATCAATTACAAGTAATCTGACCGTTTTAGGATTAACACAATAGACAATAGATTTTGGGGGTTGTAAATATATCCAACTATTATTGATACAGACTGCAAACCCTGTTTGCCTTGAAAAACACGGTTAAGGCAAAACTATAGAAAAAATTTCCCTAATGGATAATCTTTTTTTCTTATTGATAAATTCTTAAACACGAAATTAAAAATATAGCGTCTGTTTGTACTTGATATATTCAAAGAAAAAATCATACAACGCAGTTAAGGATTTATAATATTTCAATAACCTATATTGTTTACTATAAGTATAACTCAGAATTGATGGTAGAAAATAGTTTTTTTGTTAGTTTCTTGAAATCAAATAGTGATAACTCTTTTTAATTACACAAAATGACCTAGCAATCATATTCACATTTTGAAAAAAATTGCTTTTTTCTACTCATCAGTGATGAAAGTCATGATTTTTGTAAACTTTTTCCTTATTTTACTGGTATTTTCCAAATATAATTTTGATTCTCATTCTATGTAATTTAATCCAACTCTTATGAAAATGAATAAACTCCAGACCACATTATATGGGCGTCGCGATATACTCGTAACTATTTGACACGTAAAATTATCCAATACGTGATGTTATTGCAACACATTGAAGTTTTTTGGCATATAATCAAACGGTACTTAGATTACATGCAATATAAGGGAGTGGATAACTCCAGTAATTCAACAAAATATAAATGTATTAATCACAGTCTCGCGAGATGTAAGGGAAGTTAAATCCATCATAAGTATTAACAATCCTAGTCATTTCCCCACTTAACGTCAACACTATTTGTGGCAGTCAACGAAACCTTCGATGGAAGTTTATAGGTATTCCTTAGTATATTTGAGTCTGCTGAAATTGTGTAATCGAATGTGCATCGTCAGCAATCAGTGAAAAAAGAATAATCGAAGATTTAATAAACTTCGATTGTTAATGATCCTCAGAATTGATTATTTGGATTCGCCATATTTAAAGCATCCCAAATATCGTAGCTTCGGCCGTAAGAGCCTTTTGTCCTTTTTAACAAAATATAGTGTGTTCAACATATGTACTTATTATCGCACTACATTACAACAGTAAAGGAAACAAAAGTCCGAATAATAAAATAAATCCATTTGAAAAGCATAGCTAAAGAATACTCTGTTAAATGCACTTACTGTACTATTCACATAAATTTTTTTATCTCAAATTCGGCTCTGATATAAACATCTAGAGTTAGTAAAGTTTAGTCAGACAAAGCAGGAAATTAGTTTCGGTTAGCCACCTACATGTGTCTTTATTATTCGTATGCACACAGAAATTTCTCGTATCGTTTATTTTTTTGTCTCCGTAAAAAGACTAGCACACAGTGCGCTGTATGCTTTACGGTGACCTTTTGGCAATTATGTCTGGTTGCCTGGAGATATTTTTCTCGAGCATCAAGATATTTAATCATTAACACCAAGGTTGCTAAGTCGTGTATAGTAAAGATGGAACCTAAAATTTTTCAATTTTATTAAACGAATATTAAATTAAAATCTAACATTGAACTTATTTTTCTTTCTGATATAAATTTGGCTTATTTGACATACTAATTAGTTGAAACCACTTTTGTTCGGTTTTTTTTCAGCACCCAGTGGTATGAAACCATATTGTTGGTAATTAAAGTAATAGTGGAGAAAATCGTCTTCATTTAATACCATGTTACTATTTATTTAGTATCCATATATATACATGTTACTATTTATTTAGTATACATATTAGAATTTACCTACAATATAAGTTATTTTTAGGCAATATGCCGTGTCTTGTTCATGTTTATTACAATTGATATATTTTTTATTATGTGCATTTTCAAATTATTTAATGTTAATTACAAACATTGGAAAGGAACGATTGCTTTCAAAACGATACGAAACAACTTTCTGGAGTACAATTTAATCAAATCAAGAAAATTAACCTTGGGCTTACAGGAAAAAGATTTTTAGAAGGATTATAAATATTCTTTACCCGATTAATGTTGCAGATCAATAATATTTTTACAATTCTGCGATGATTTAGCAAGCGTTTAATAAAACTTATCTGCAAATGAAATAATCACAAAGCGAGTTGATTTTCCCAGTATTACATTTTTTTATCTGCATCTTATATGATTAATTTTTTGAATCTTTAATTATAATTTTGGGAAAATAATGTTATGGTTTAAATATTTTCCAATAAACACAAAACTAGAGAAGACCTTCATGGTCTACTTGGTAGAATGCTTAACCTTCAACATAGATAGTTAGGGTTTGATTCCCAACTGAACTCAATATTTCTAGTCTCATTCTTCATATTTTACAACTTCCTAATGAGACTTTTTACAACTTCCTAATGAGACATAAGAGTTTGGCATATGTACCATATAAGCTCAAGTTGTGATGTATATAGTTAAAAAATAATACAATTCAAATCATATTTGTGAAATTATTATTTTTATCCTCTGGATTTTTTTTTACTTTCATATATTTGTCGATGCATACTGATGAGTAATAAAATATGTTTCTAAAAATAAACAAAATTAGTTTTATGACTAAGAATAAAAAAAACACTCATCTATATTATGGTCACAATAATTTATAATATTTAACAACCATTATACAAGTATATAATCAAAAAAAAATATTATATTTTTCCTCCAATTAGTGACCTTATCTCACAATGATTAAACTTTTCCAGATATCCCGAGTCGAAGCTTGCCAAGTTGTTCAATGGTTGTGTGCCAATTGTTCTGGACTCCCTCAAGCAGCACTACTTCATAGACAGGGACGGTGGAATGTTTCGGCACATCCTCAACTTCATGAGGAACTCCAGACTGCTCGTTCCGGAAAATTTTGGAGATGTTGACCTGCTCCTTGAAGAAGCGAGATATTTTGAGATTGGTCGTAAGTATAAATTATTTATATCTTAAACATTTTATTTAACATCAAATATTTTAACAAGGTAGAGTGCATAATATTCGGATATAGAAACCCTCCAAATATATCGGCAAATTATCTGTAAAACGTTGATTTCTTTTGTATGCGTGCATAAGCGTTATTATTTCTGCAAATGAATACAATAAACTAAATTGCAATCAAAATTTTAGCAAGTACTATTTTAAACGCACTTCTCATTTTCATGTCATATCACTGAGCGCTATTTCATTTAATTTATTATATTTATCACACTGATTAATTGACCAACAAAAATATAATTCATGTATCGCAATGCAAATATAATTAATAATTTAAATGTAAGTGTCATGAATACTCATTTTAAACATATTTCACTGATCATTTTAAAACATAAATGCATGTATATCATCATCATCATTATCATTGTCAACCAGGGTCGATCCACTGCTGGATGAAGGCCTCTCCAAGTTGACTCCAAATAGTTCTTTTTTTTGCTCGTTGGTGCCATGTGATGCTGTCATGCTTCCTGATTTCATATATCCAGCGTACCTTCAGTCTTCTTCTGGACCTCTTAATGCCTCTTGGGTACCATCGAATTATTTCGGGTGTCCATTGGGAGTCTGACCTTCTGGCGATGTGTCCTACCCATTGCCACTTCATTTTCTTGCACACCTTTATTACGTCTTCTATCTTTGTTTTGTTGCGAATCCAAGTGTTTCATTTACGGTCTCTTTTAGTTTATCCCAACATGCATCTCTCCATGCCTCTTTGTGCGCTCTGGAGTTTTTGTGTGTTCTTTGCTATGAGCGTCCATGTGTCACAGCCATACGTTAGTACTGGGAGAATACACTGGTTGTAGACCTTTTGCTTCAAAGATATTGGGAGATTATTTTTGAAGATATTGTTCAAACGTCCAAATGAGCTCCATGCTAGTTTTGTCCTTCGTGATATTTCCTCCGATATGCCACCTACAAGGGAAATAAGTTGGCCCAAATACACATATTCCTGGACAAATTCCAGCGGATTTCCATCTACAATTATTGGGTTTGGGGTAGCAAAGCTGTTCATCACATATTTGGTTTTTGATATATTCATTTCTAAACCAAAATTTTTACTGACCTCTGCAAATTCCTGCAGTTGGTGCTGAAGATCGTTCGGGTTTTGGGAGAATATAACAATATTGTCTACAAATTTCAAATGGCGCAGGTATTTTCCATCAATCACCAGGCCTTTATTATTCCATTCCAGTTTACTACAGACATATTCAAGTGTAGCTGTGAATACTTTTGGGGAAATAGTATCTCTTTGATGAACTCCTTGCCCATTCGGAAGGTTTCGGAGGATTTGTGGAGATGTATTTTTGTTGTTGCATTCTTATAGATGTTATTGAACAACTGAATGTATGCCCCATCAATGCCTTGTGTCTTTAGAGCTTCTAGTATGGCAACTTTCTTGACTGAGTCAAAGGCCTTTTCGTAGTCCACAAAGGTTAGGTATACAGGAAGTTCATATTCCTCATATCTTTCTATTATTTCCCACAGCACTTGAATATGGTCCATGGTACTAAAACCCTTCCTTAATCCAGCAAGTACTTGAGAGTTGGTTAGTTAACGGTAGTTCGGACGGTAGTTCTTAAGATCCTCTTGATCGCCTTTCTTATGGAGAAGTATTACGGTTGCAGATTTCCAATCTTCCGAAATGTCTTTTTCTAGAAGACACTTGTTGAAAAGTGTTGATAAGATGGTATCCACTTCTCGACTTTTTTGTTAAAGGATATCAGTTTGAGACGTTCAGTTTTGGTATTGATCCTTATTTTGGCTCTTACTAGGCAATGATCGCTGCCTGTTTTAAAGCTGTTGAGAACAGTACAGTCTTGGACAGTAAATCTTTCGTTTGATAGGATGTAGTCGATTTCACTTGTGTTATCTGTCGGACTTCTCCGTGAACATTTTCTAGTCTCTCTTTTTGAAAAATGAATTCATAACATAAAGTGAATTACCTTGAGCAAACTCTACAAGTCTGTTTCCTCTGTCATCGCGGGTGCCTAGGCCAAATTTTCCTACTGATTCGTCATCTTTGTGAAGACTATCGATTCTTGCGTTGAAATCTCCGATTACAAATTTGAAGTGAGATTTGTCTGCGTTATACATATTTTGAATTTCTGGATAGTACTCTTCGATAAAATCATCAGAGTAACTTTGCGTGGGGGCACACGTCTATATTTGTAGCTGATATCGCTTGTTAATTTTCAAAGTTAGGGAAGCCACTCTGTCAGAAGAGCTCTCAGTTTTAATGATGTGATCTTTCCATTTCCGGTGGATGATAAATCCCACTCAACTTGTCATTCCATCGTCTGTACCTCTAAAATAGAGATTGTCCATTTTTCAGTTCTATAATGTCCTTTACCTTTCACTTTCTTCTGACTTCGCTTAGCCCTGCGGTATCCCAATTGATGTGACTGAGTTCTTCTTGAAGTTCAGTGATATGGGCCTCACTTGATAGTGTTCGAGCATTGAACGTTACAATGTTCATCTGAAAGTAGCCATTGCCGATTTAACGTGTCCGTATCGAAGCCTCCCTTCTAGGACCGCTGCTGTAGCCCTGTCCAGGACGTCTTCCGGAGGGTGTTTTTTATATTTCTATTATCATGGGGGCATATTATCATGTGTTTTGTGGACAGGAAGTACTTTGGTCTCCGTTATATTGCGCTGTCCAAGCGTATTGGTATGAGGTTTAATTTCGGGTTTTCCATCCTTATGACACTCTTTTCGGAGTGTTGGAAGTGCTCTTATTATCTTCCAGTGGAAAAGGGTTATTAAGAAAAGGGACGATGGAAAGCAAAAATAAAGGAGATACTTACTAGGTTAGTCAAAAAGTTTTGAAAGCGGAAATGAAAATACATTTTTTTTGGGGGGAAATCACTTTTATTGCTCAGTTTAGTCTCCCATAAGATCAATACACTTGGTCCAACGATCTCCCAACTTTGTTGTCCCATCACGGAAGTGACTTTCTGGAAGGCCTGCAAAATACTTCTCTACGACGGCTATAACCTCTTCGTTTGATGAAAAATGCTTTCCACGAAGGAATTTTTTGAGGTGTAAGAACAGCCAGAAGTCAGAGGGAGCTAAATCTGGCGAATAGGGTGGATGCTGCAACAATTCGTTTTTTGAGCTGTGTGAGCAGGTGCATTGTCTTGATGAAAAATGATTTTTTTCTTCTGCAAACCGGGTCTTTTTTCACAATTTTTTTCATCCAACTGGTCCAAAAGGTCACAATAATAATCAGAGTTGATTGTCTTACCAGTTTGGAGATAATCTATCAATAACATTCCTTTTGCATCCCAAAAAACTGACGCTAACACCTTCTTGGCCGATTTCTGGACACAAACTCGCTTCGGAGCCAAAGTGCCTGGTTCACACCACTCCTTAGCCTCTTGTTTTGATTCAGGATCATGGTGGTAGACCCAAGTCTCACTCATAGTGATGAATCGACGCAGAAAATCCTTTTTATCCTTTCGAAATTGCTCCAAATGTTGCTCAAAAAGTCGCATTCGAACGTATTTTTTTTGCATTGTTAGCAAATGCGGCACCCATTGTGCACACAGTTTTTTGAAACCCAAAACTTCAGCCAAAATATGCCATGTTGTTCCATGTGAAATGCCTATAGTGTCAACTATCACATCCACAGTCGATCGATGATCTTCCAAAACCATATCTTGTATTTTCGCTATGATTTCTGGTGTTGATGCACTTTTTGGACGTCCTGAGCGTGGATCGTCTTCAACGCTTGTACGGCCACGCTTAAACTCCAAAACCCATCGGTGAACGGTTGGAAATGAAGGAGAAGACTCCTTTAATACTTTCACCATCTTTGCATGGATCTCAGTAGCCGATAAACCTTCCAAAACAAAGAATTTAATCACTGCACGATATTCGGATTTTTCCATTGTTAAAAAATACACTGACACGTCAAATTCAAATGGCTTGTAAACAAAGAATGAATTGACAGATCGAAATGAAATTTTGAGTACGTTCTTATGAAAGATGAAATATTAAAATGGCGTAGAAATTTTGGTTTTTCTACTGCTCCATAGATGTCGCTTTCAAAACTTTTTGACTAACCTATTATTTAATCAGATTAAGATGGGAGACGTAGATCACTATCGGAGAGCAAATGGAGTGATAGTGAATAGCTCGGAGTCCTCGAGATTGCTAAGCCCGCGTTCGTCGGACAGACGAACCTCCGGAGGTAGAAAATAAATTGTACCTTTGAAAGTGCAGGTTTATATGGAATGTGTTTTTGTAAGACAGAATTAATCAATGGTGCACTTTTTTGATAGTTAGATATCTTCTCATGTGATATTCCATTCAAAAAGTCATTCGATATTTCCAAAATACATTTCGTCTTAGTGGTAGTTAAATATTTGAAAATAAATAAAACACAAACTTATAATATGATGAGACGAAATAAACAATTTGTCTCATAACTGAAAAATAAATTGTACCTGTTTTATTCATGAATACTTAAGGGCTTTTGATTCATTAAAAAAATAGATTGTGTCGATATACGAGTACATGCTATAATTTACATGCGACTATAAACATAATGGATATGTCAAAAAGTCGAAATGTTCTTCTGTAATGCTAGTAAAATATATTTTTACATCACATCTGCAATAAATTTAAAATACGTGTAAGTAATATACGAGGCATATCTAGAAACTAAGTGTACTGAATTTTTGTAGGTTACAATTTTTTTTATTTAAACAAAAAAATTACGTGGTTACCGTAGTACATATGTAAGCTATTTTTCGACATAGTCGCCATTCCTCTCAATGCAGGTGGTGAAGCGGAGTATCAATATTTTGATGCCTTCCTCGAAGTAGTTTCCCGCCAACCCCTCCGTCCACTTCTCCACCTCCTCCTTTACCTCCTCGTCGGTCGAAAACTTTTTTCCACCCATGTGCAGCTTCAGGGAGGTAAAGAGATAGTAATCTAAAGGTGCTAGGTCAGGGGAATGCGCGGGATGGTTCAGGACATCCCATTTAAACGAGGCGAGCCTTTCCTTCGTGGCGTTGGCCGTGTGTGGTCTTGCATTGTCGTGCAGCAGGCAGACTCCCTTTGTCAGCATGCCTCTCCTCTTGTTCTGAATCGCCCTCCGCAATTTTTTTAGGGTCTCACAGTATCTTGCAGAGTTGATGGTCTCCCCTTGAGGCATATATTCAATTAAAATTATGCCTTGACAGTCCCAAAACACGGATGCCATGATTTTCTTGGCTGAAATTGTGGTTTTGAACTTTTTGGCGGAGGGTGAAGAGGTGTGACGTGACCGTTTTTAAACTCGCGACACCACTTGTACACACTCGTACGATTCATAGCTTTATCACCATATGCAGTTTTCACCTCATTATAAACCTCAATCGGAGGTTTTCCCTTCCAAACGAGATAACGGATGACTCCGCGTATTTCGCACTTGGCGGGAGATTGGATTGACATTTTTCACGAAACGTGTTGTCGCGTCGACACTTCTCAACGTACTGACCTAGAACCGGTCTCGTTGCGGAGGGGAAGGGTCAGGCTACACGGAAGTGTAGCCAACATGTCGAAAATAAAATCCATCCGGTCGTGAGAGCCTCAGTACACTTACTTTCTGGATCGCATAGTATAATATGTGTAGGTTTCAAAAAATATTTGTATGATATTTAAAAAATCTATTACACACTTTCGAGTACATGTGTAGTTTAATCTTGATGGTCGTTACGTTACTATCTTCCCTGTCGCTCCATATCCCTATTAAGCGAAGCAGAAAAAAAACATCTACATTTTGTTTCCCAGCATACATATCGCTTTCGCTTCGTCCATACACATTATCATTCATAATCCTATTTTTAAGATTTGTCCCTTTTCCCTCGTTATTCGTTCTACGTGGCTAAACTATCTCAATGTTCCTTTCTTAAACTTTAGTACTACATCTTTCAATCCGAATTATTTCCTATTGCCCTTTTTTAAGATTTTTTCTGTGCATTTAATGTTTTATCTATTTTTTTATTCTTAGTTCTATTAATAAATTGGTCAATCCAATGTAAAATATTTCATTTTTATCAAATATCTAATATTTCCTTTTTCGTGTGAATAAGTGAGATCAAAAGAAAATAATATTTCAGTTTATACAATAGGTGGTAGTTTGTGGAAATGGCCCGAGGTGACTACGCAGTCTCCCCCGGCGACCTAGGATAAAATAAATAAGCGCGGCCCAAACCAGGCCACGAGTCCGGACCACCCCGGGCACGGGGCGGCTCGCCTGGGGCAGATGTGGGCCGGTGCGGGACTGCCCCGAGCTGGGGCGAGCCTCTTCAGTCGGGGGAGCCCCGGGCTGTGTATCTACACCCCCCTTTTGTACCATAATACACACATAGCCAAACTGCAGCTCGCGAGACACAGATGGATGTTTCATATATTAATTATTTCCTTCTGTAGCGATTCACCCTTGATCAGATGAACTCCGTGGCCTAGTTTGTAAAATGCTTGTCTTCCACCTGGAAGTTTCCGATTCGGTTCCCAATAATTCAAAAATAAAATAATAAAATGGGATCCCAATCTGGTTAAATAATTCATATGATTGCAATAGATGTACGTGCGGTAGAAACGGCTCACTTACTTAAAGAAGCGAATAAAAATAAACAAAGCTCCGTGGCACAGTTTCGATTTCCAACTAAATTGACGTTGGAATAGCGAAGGCATCCTCGACTACAATGCCCAGCAACGACGATGTGCGGTAGTACTGCCTATATAGTACATACGATGATGAATAACCAGTTACGTACGATCACCTAGTCAAGTTACTCTTACCGTAGACACGACTAATAAGGCTAAATACAATCTTATCTTCACGGTACAAATTTTCGGACAAGTCAGAATCCAATTAACGAATGCCTGTCCCTTCTCTTAGCGCTGCTATATTTTTAACACTCCAATGTGACGGCAACAAAAAAAGGGAAGAATATTTCAAGGTCCTAATCGATGCAACGGATTAAGGATAAAATTAATTAGGAAAACATATCATTTTGTCTCATTACTAAGTTTAAACATATACTCGTATATTTGCCTGAAAACTAACCCTATAGGACTTCTTTTTTTAACCTATTACTTGATCTTAATAATCTAGATATCTTCCCAAAACCCTATGTCCAGTTACAATTACTTTAACTGTTGAGGTATCAAATAACACTTTCGTTGTATACAGCCCAATCTGACCGCGTATAATATTTAGTGGATCTGTGAAGCAGAAAAAATCTTACAAGTGAAGTGAATCGGAGGGATCGATTCTACTTATTTTTTAATACAACTACTCAAACTTCATCGCTACAACTTTTATCGGATTTTTATAAAAAAAACTAAAATGTTATATAACCTTTCCTTTTCAGGTAACTTCAATCAGTACTTTTTCTCTAATAGCGGAGTTATCCAACTAACGAACTGTCTTATCGAGTTCAATAATCAATATGTTTTCAATAATCAATATGTTTTCAAACTTGACGTATTCATTTTTTTTATGAAGAAAATAAATGTGTATTAGTAATATGCATATATTTTATATTCAAAAGAATGGTTTATTGCGTAATTATTTTTTTAATAAAGGAACAGAAATACTTCTGTAAGCAATCTAATGGTTATTTTTGCCTATTATGAAAGAATATTTTGCAATTTTAAAATGATTTGTTATAAACGGTACATTTATTTAGAATATTGTTTACTGAGTCATAAACCATGTTAGGGGAAATATTGCCAATGAGTTAATCTAAAACTTGCCTTATAATTTAGAGTACAGTAGAGCGCCGATTATCCGGGGTCCAGTTATCCGTACGTTGAATTAATTGCTTCCCAATGTAATTACCGCGGTATGATATCGGAGTTTAGTGATTGTAGCTGTCAAACATAGAGAAAGTTTGTTCATGCACTCGTCTTGCGTAGCAAAATTTATCTAGCATTTCAACTCTTAAAATGTTTAACTCAATAAAAACTTAATTAGAAATAACATTGGTTTTCAACTATCCGGGTTCGAGTGTTCTCCAATTACCACGGATAATCGGTACTCCACTGTATCTTAAAAATATGTTACTATGTTAGACATGTATTTTTATTTCCTCATCGACCCCCTCAAAACTCCACCTCATTTGTTACACTTGATTTTGTTAATAAATTTCGATACCGATTTCCGCATGCAGCCTAACACTACTATCAAAATCGTTATATTTGCACTTTACGTATAAAGAAATAGTTTTTTTTTCATTACAAATTTAATAAATCGAATTTGGCTCAAACAAAACCACGGACTTGCGAAGTGTGTTGCAAAATTGCGAAAAAATATATTGTACATAAAATTCATTGGATACATAGTCAAGGAGTAAGTTTTATTGAATATAATTTGATAGCGAAGCTATGTTATATAAAATACATAAAATTTATGCAGCGTAGCCTTTAAACTACTGAATACTAAATAACATACATCCATAAAATAAATCCATTTTGAAATTACTTATTTATTGAAAATTTAAAAAAATAAGTGAGCATAATGAAACTAGTGAAATGATACCTAGTATGTTATTGTTTTCAATACATTAAAAACTTTATTTAGTAATTCCACCAAGAACTCGCGGTTAAAAATCTGAGAGTAATTAAATCCCTTATTTTATCTGCAGTTTTCCTTATTTATAATTTTGGACAATTAAATTGTACAGATTCATAACAATAATAATAATAATAATAAAAGGGCAATTGATGCAGTGCCGTTTACAGAGCAAACTCTTTTCAATGACACTCGAGCTCGGGAATCGAACTTACTCTTATTAGCAGAATAAAAATATTACGAATAAAATAAGTTGATTGTAAGGACACGAAACTGGGAGCTGCGCTGCGGCCATTCGATTGAATACTTTTATATATCCAGAAAAACTTCCATAATAACAAAATTTTATTTTATAATCTACATATTTATTTGATTTAATATACCCGAAAGCTTAATACATACGCATGGTTTTTAAATATTTTTTGATGCCAGATTTATTAATGAAATATATACAACTATATATATTTATTACACTCTATACTTTTTCGAATATTGTCAGATTTATTTATTGTCAATAAAAACTTGGAAATTAAAGCAATCTGAAATATTGCAAATCATTTATAAACTTAATAACGATAAATTTGTTCTTCAGGTTTTATTATTTTGTATGTTACAGCGATGATACGACAACTGGAGCAATTAAAAGAGCGACAATCTCGACCGAAGGGAGACTCTTCATCCATCACAGGTGATGCTTCTGGACCCTTCTTTCACGAATGTGTCGCTTTACATGTCAGCCCTGATTTATGTGAAAGGATTATGCTTTCTGGGGATCGCGCACTCATAGGACAGGTCTTCCCCGAGACGAATCAAGCTGTTTTAGATGCGAGGTCAGGTGTAGCTTGGAACCAGCATGATTCTCGACAAGTGGTAAGATTTCCTCTCAACGGATACTGCAAACTGGATTCGGTGCAAGTCATAACGCGGCTCCTAAATGTGGGCTTCAATATATCTGCATCAAATGGAGGAGGGGTTGAAGGCCAACAGTTCAGTGAATATCTCTTTGTCCGGCGAGTTTCAGGAGTCTGAAGCGAGAAAAAAGTAAATCACAAGAAATCCTTTGATGGAAGTAAATTTTTTGACCATCTTTCTTTGAGTTAGTTATTTACCGATAATTAAAAAAAACTCTGTATGGAAAACTATACATTAATGTTTTATAATTTTCTAATTAAAAGACGAAAATTCTAAAAAAGCTTTTAGCCAAAATATAAAAAGGCGTTTATTAGAAATAAATAAATGTTGTCGCTACTTGGTTTCATGTTTTTATTGTAAATGGAACTCTACCTCTCTTTTCCATATAATCTTATAAAGTGAATGTTAGATTGGTTACGAATAGTTAGTTTCAGTACTTGTACATCTCTCTATCTTCCAGGACATAATATTGGTTATAGTAAATACTTATAACCAATATTACTCGTATAGTACAGTATCGCTTATATTTCTCAGGAATAAAATCCGAATGTTCGGTAAGCATTCAGAAAGATGAACAATTCATAACCTTATATAGAATTCATAACCTCATAAAATCCGAATGTTCGGTAAGCATTCAGAAAGATGAACAATTCATAACCTTATATAGAATTCAAAACCTCATAAAATCCGAATGTTCGGTAAGCATTCAGAAAGATGAACAATTCATAACCTTATATAGAATTCATAACCTCATAAAATCCGAATGTTCGGTAAGCATTCAGAAAGATGAACAATTCATAACCTTATATAGAATTCATAACCTCATAAAATCCGAATGTTCGGTAAGCATTCAGAAAGATGAACAATTCATAACCTTATATAGAATTCATAACCTCATAAAATCCGAATGTTCGGTAAGCATTCAGAAAGATGAACAATTCATAACCTTATATAGAATTCATAACCTCATAAAAAAGCAAACTTATACTCATAACACCATTTTCTATATTAATAATTAGCATAATGGATTATTTACTTTTTCCCCTGCATTTATGTTGGCCACCTTAATAGTTAATTTTCAAAATACATTATCGTATGATATATCCAAAACAATTATTATTCATATATTAATTATATTTCAGCTCCCAAACGAATCAAACTATCGGGACGAGTATTACTTTGACTAGTAATATTCATGAATATTGCTGACTCGTTTTTATAAAAATGAATTGGGAACAAATTATGTTACGTTTATTTATTTAAAATATATATCTTTTGTTTTGGGCATTTACTAATATTAATAATCTTCAATCGTTCACTTATCAAAACTATGTCTTCCAAGTAAAGATAATTCGATTTTGACGTGTAAATACGCTCTAAATATATTCACACCAGTATTTATTAAATAATTTGTTAAAAGGTTTTATTTGATATTATTTCATTAAGTATTTTTAGATCTCATTCCTAAAGGATTTTTTTTAATAATTCACAATGTGAGAAAGTTTGTCGTTAACCTCAATGAAATTGGTAAATAAATCAAATTTTGTAAATATTTCAAACGGATGATTTTAAATTTTTATATTGAAGTTTTCTTCTTTAAGAATATTTTTTTTAATTATTAACACACGTTTTTACAATATTCAATGAAGAAATAAATTCAATAAAAAATTATTCAACAATACTCCAATACATTTTTAGTAAAAAATATATGAAAACCCAAGCTTTTTATATTATATTCGAAAAAAATCAATTCATTTTAATTTTTAAACCAATGTAGTTGCGGCTTTTGATGTTACTCTAAAAAATGATATTTTATTCAAAAAATTTGACTACAATTGAAATAGGTAATATTTCGAAGGAAAAAATTCCTTTGTTTTAATTCTCAAGTTAATAAGACTTAATGTAAATACTAATTTAGGCTATTTTTATGTAACAATATGTCCAATTTATTTATATTGACATAACATTATAATTAATTATCAATATTAAACCGAAAAAATAGTACGTTAAAACTCCTAAGCAGTTTATCCAGCAACTTACGTAGAATACGCACGAATTTAGTTACAAATATTATGTTATTGTCAGCAGCACCATATGTTATATTTATAGGTACGAGTAGTATATTATATTATATTATATTATAATCCTTTAAAAATTGTACATAATTATATGAGCTTTCAGCTACTTATCGATGCTATAAATATAATAAAATTATGTTAATTATTAAGAAATAAATATCCACAAATTATCCAAATTGTTTTATTTCAAAGAAATTATATCATTTTTGAGTTGATTGTTTATTTTTTAAGTCACCAACTGACTACAAAGTGAGATATATGCTTTAGCTTTTCGAAAGTTTTTGGTGTTTCAGATCAGTGGCTTTTAGATTAGAATACCAGTTTATTAGCGACACAGTCCAACAACTCAACAAGAAAATCTTGGAAAAATATGCTAAGCAAAATATAACGAATTGTCTTTGACACCACCACAAGAAAAATATATGATCATAAAATAATAATTTAGAATTTATTTATTCTCATCGCTGTGAAAATTTGTTGATGCCTCAAACTCGAATAGCGAACACACGATTGCTCCATATAAGATTAGCATCGTTACTCGTACGATTCTGCAAAATAATTTTCCTATTGTATTAACAAATGAGCACTTGAAAGGAATTCGTTGACCACCATTCTCATTTTTTGTTTGAAATTCATTCTGTTCATCTCATATTTATTTTTTCATATTTTTCAATAATAGTGGACCATGGATTTGACAGCGTCTAAATAGTTCAACAATCATTAAGTTATTAATGTTTCCTAAACTAAATAGGGAAGAGGAACTCTATCAAAGTCATTAATTGAAACCTCGCAGTTAACAGTCAACAAGACTTTCAGAATGTTTTCAGAAGAGAACCACATACACAGCTCTCTGTACAACCAGCCATAGAACAACCAAAGCATCCGTAGTATCCAAAATCTCAAGTTACTCGTATTTACAAAGAATGTTAGACTTTTCACTGCTTTAAAAACAGGAATGATGCTGAACTTTAGTTCTTCTTTTAAAAAAAAATAAGGAAAAAAACTTATCCCCAAAAAATGTACTAAAAACTATAATACTACAAATGTTGTTATATTGAGATAACTAGTTTTGTTGTAGTTGAATGACAATATACGATAAAAAACATTTTAAAATCTTCATTCGAATACTACAAAACGTAGTGTTATATCTTGTCAACATTAATAATGTAAGTTAAATAATATTAAATATTTGTTTATTTGTATATTGTTGCGCTTTGTCTAAAGTACTACCAGTGAGTTTATCCTAAATATATAATAGTATTCCGTGATACGAGTTTTTAATACTGAGTGCATATTATATACACGTTGTATTGATTTTGTCGATATCGTGTATTTGATCGAAACCACTAGTATAGCGATAAAAAAGCATCAAAGACATTGCGTTATTAACTGATCCGTAATAATTCTGTCAGATTAATTTAATTTCTTCGTCCATTTTTATGGCTAAATAAAATAATTAAAAAAAAGTAGGAATACAAAGAGGCGTTATGAGCTATGTAAAGGAGACTGAAAAGTAAGTAAGCAGAGAGGTATAACGTGTGGGGCATCAAGTAGGTAGGTAGGTCCCGTTGATGAATATTAAAGTTGGGTTGGGTTTTGTTAGCTGCCCCTAAGGCGACGCCTCCGGGCTAGGCACGATGGAATGGCGTCTTTCCGCTATCAATGGATAGGCGAAAGCCGTATGCAGGGGTTCTTAACTATTTGGTAGATTTTTCCAAACTTAATTTTTTTAAAGTCTACATGTGTAGTATTAAACAAATTATCTACAGTGAAATGAATCTTAAGGGTTTTTTTTCCTTAAACGTGTACTATTCTACGAGTATAATTAATATTTCATAAACGCTTGCTTAGTCAAAAATAATTGATGAAATTTTGATTTCTAAAAACTCATTACATAGCTCATACCTATACTTCAAATCTGGTAATTAAATACCTGGCATTAAGAATTTTTGCTCCACTAATCCTATGATATTCAGAGCCAGTTAATTTACAATTAATTTCATTGGTCTCAAGCACTTTGTTTAAATCGCTATGTTATCAGTTTTTCAGATCAAACCGCTGTCATTTGTATTACTCAATCTCAAACTCATGTGGCAAAATATATGCTGCTTCTTACGTTGGAAACTTTTTTAAATAATACATTTTTATAAAAATAACTTTTTACAACTGACAATGTTCAAACCACGAAAAAATGGAATTTTATAAAATACCTCATACTTAACGAAATGCAAAAATCACAGCGAGTTTAATTCTTTGAAAAGCCCATTCCATGTAATCAATACCGTCTCAACGTTTGGTTCAATATCTCAGAATAGGTAAAATATTGAGAATATTTAAATTAGATGTATTATATGTTATATATCAAATAATAATATACGAACGCATTTACCTGGAGGCTTAAGCTGTAAAATTGGATGTATTATATGTTATATATCAAATAATACTATACGAACGCATTTACCTGGAGGCTTAAGCTGTAAAATTGGATGTATTATATGTTATATATCAAATAATACTATACGAACGCATTTACCTGGAGGCTTAAGCTGTAAAAATGCCATCGGGATTTTTCGTACCACCCAATAAAAATTATCCCCCTACCAAACTACTTAGAACATATGTACTTATCAGTTTTAAAAAAATCTTGTTTGTAGCAGTGATATGCTAAAAGCATTATATCTTGAAAGACGTGTGTATCCTAAATTATTAGATTTTGTTTTATTTCTTTCTTTTGGTTTTTATTTTAAAGGACACTTCAGTGTTGATTATTTTATTAAAAAATCATAAATAAATGTCTGCATTACATATATGGTAGCGTTACAGTGGGCAATATAAAATTGGATAAAATCTTACTACAACATACATTCTGCCCGTAAACCTTTTTTTAAACAAAATAAAAATGCCTTTAGATTATTTTGTATCAGTAAACAACTTAATACAAAAACGTAGTATATGTTACAATTATCAAGTGCACGGGTGACAATTAAATAGTATAAAAAAAATTTGCTCCTTATAAATACAATAAATCCTTCAACTAATTAAAAAATGTTTGTTTTATGTACGTTAATACCACACGATAGGATCTCAATTGCCTAGTTGGTGTAAACCGACGTGTTGGTCGTAACCCGAGGGTTACAGGATCGATTCCTATTAGCCCCCATATTTAAAAAAAATGTTCCGATCTGGTTTGCCCTTTAAATATCTATAACATATTTATAGTTGGTTGAAAGAGATAGTCTTAGAGCAATAAACCGGTCAAGTTGTACTTTATACAAAAATAGTCTAATACAATACAATACTAAGGTCGGAATCCTACGAGTACTTGACTGTAGTAATACCGTCATTTTGTTGGCGCGAGCTTACAAAAATCAACCACTGGCAAAAAGTTGCAGACAAGCTACCTAATAAACTGAATTGTCACAGTATCGTGTCTATTATAAATGTGTACAACCCTTTTAGTCACATGAGCATGTTACAATCGACTCAAGTGGAGCTTCTTAGTAGGTCGCGAATAGACCGTGGTCAGTTGTCAAATCCTAATCAGAAAAAATACGATACGATCTTGTATTATTGTCAGTCATCCTGTGGATGGAAGATGCTTGGCATATATTGGTTAATTATATGTAAGCTGTTGTACTTTAACAAACAAACATTATTTACAGCTCAAACCTAAATTTCCAATAGGAGATTATAAAAGCCAATAGACAGATAAATAATAATTCAATAAAACGATGCGATGGATGCGGGCCCGAACTTGGAAAGGCACGTAGCCGCGGGCCCAGAGCGCTATGCGAATACCCCGCGGGTATACCGGGACCCCTCCACTCTCTTATTTCGTGCCCCCCCCCCCCCCCCCCCCCCCCCCCCCCCTCGGGCGGCGCCGCGTGTACGCCCTTGTGTTTCTCATTCCAGTTTGTATACACAGAAGAATACTTCATATTTGCGGTATTTAACATTTGCGATTGAAACGAAGTGATCATATCTAACTGTAAACTGGAATTGCAAGGAATGCAAAAAATATCGAGCCCACAAAACATATTCCCTTGATATATTTGATTGTCCGGAAAGTAATTTCGTACTTTTAGGTCTAATTTAGCTGTTTTTTTTTACATTTAGATGTAACTTTATTCTGTACATCGTTTTTCGATATTTTAAGTATATTTCTAAATAAATTATTAGATTCTCCGGAAGTAATTTCGTGTTTTTAGATCACCAAATGCTCGAGAATGGTGGTTTTTAATTTTCTGTATCTGAGCAATCTCTTGTGTCGTAGAAACGCTGATTAGTCTCGGTCAAAGACTTGATTTGGTCATAATCAGTGATTATCGACCCCCTTCCAGTGTGTCGTATCCCCATTACGGAATTTTATAAAACAACATTTGACACACATGATCACTTACAACGTCGCCTGTGTTACTGCGAACATATATTTGTTTGGTTTGTGTAGCAGGTTTTCCTTTGTGGTAGTAAAAAAATCACCGAAAAAGAACATTTGTTTTAATCCATCTTTAAAATGACGCTATAAAATTGCTCAAGCAATTTGGCTTAACAATGGCCACAAAATACGCTAAACTGTTGCATTTCATAATAATATAATAATAAAATGAAGTAAGTAACGAACATTTTCTCCAAGAAATACGGAACAAATTTCCGAAAAAAATATTATTTCAATATGTATTTAAAATTATCTAAGCATACATCAATCCCGTATATGGTATTAAAATATCAGGATAATTAAATAGGTATTCCATAGTCAAAATCCGCACAAGCCCATTCGGAGCGATATTATCTCAGAACAGGTTAAATGTGGGTTCATTATTCATTTGAGTGAGCCGCAATTCTTCTCAAACTAGCGCACAGTCAATGCCAATAATGTCGTCCATATAGATGTATTTTTATATTTCTTCGGACTATTTTGGTTCACCACTCAAATAAATAGCGTGGAGAACGAAAGGAAAGAAGACGTGCAACATAAGATATAACATAAAGAAGTGTTCTTTAAAAAATGACGAGAAACAAAAAAAGAGGAAGATGAAGCAGACTATAAGAATGCAAAAAGGGAAGCTCGTAGAGCGATTTCAGCCGCCAAATTTGAAACATATAATAAAATCTATAATAAACTAGTAGAAAAAGATGGGGAAAATGAAATATATCGGGCAAAAAAAGGAGAAACAAGCAAACAAAAGATATGGAAAATATAAAATGCATCCGAGATATAACTAGAGAAGTTATGATTGGCGACGAAACGGTCAACTCTGGATGGAGTCAATATTATTCGAACCATTTGAATGAAGAAAACCTCGCCAAGAAATATCACTAAGTAACAAGAAATAACACCAAGAGAGGTATAAAGAGCCCTTAAATCAATGAATTTACCGAAAGTCACAGACCCTGGTGAAATTCCTGTTTACGCGTTCCAAGCTGGAAGGAAAACTCTAATTGAATATGCTTGCAATATATTTAATGATGTTCTCTACCAAAGCAAGATGTCGAACTCGCAGAAGAACAATGTACTTATACCGGTATTAAAAGAAAAAGGAGACGTACAAGAATGCAAAAATTATCGGTCAATTAAATTTATGTGTCATGCTACAATATAAAATGGTTCGAAAAAAATATTGAAAATAGATTACGAAGCGAGCTGGAAGGGAAAATTTAAGCCAATTTGGGCGTATGCTGGGAAAAGCACAATCGACGCAACGTGCATAATGAGAAATGCCGACAGAAAAAAATAAAGTACAGAAACGCTAAAAACTCTCCACATGATCTTCATTGACCTAGAAAATATGCATGATAGAATATAATTGACTTTAGACACTAATGAATTGATGATTTCAACCTCAAAGCATTATTACTTATAATGATTTGAAGACATGACCCAAGATGAAACCTATAGAATACTAGTTTTCCACTGCAAGGTTTCGGACTTGAATATTATGACAAAATAAAAGTATCACAACCTGTTTCTTTTTCTTTCATTTTTGAACTTTACCATCTTTCACGGAGGATTTAGCTAGCTTAATGGCACGGAATAGACTTCATCTGGAGTGTAAGCAGGCTGGTGGTATAGATGCCTTTAAAGTACTTTTTAAGTTTGTACTGTTTAATAAATGTTTGGAAATAAAATGGGGGATCACATTTATGGACTGCCGTTTTGGTTTTCAGTGTGAGATCGTGATTATCAAACAATCGCCCACGAAAAGCCCAAAACACCCTGGAAGCTGCCGTTATTTTTTTCTGAATCTTGTCATATAGGTATGTTTGCTTTGTATTGTATACAACGAAAGTGTAATAAAATACAATTAATAACTTTTATGGCACCTCTCTTTAACTTCGAGATAAAGCTCTACAATCCGCCACCTCAATAATGAACCAGGTATTCGAATTAAACAGGGCTAATTAATCAATGTTTTTTTTTTCAATACAGATTTTAATTTTGCGAAAACGCTGTAAGGCTACACACTGAAGATAATCTGGAAATGTCAGAAAACAAATTAGAACGTTCCTTTACACGCCAGGCACCATTGGGGTGGTTCACCGTTATTAACTAGCGTCAAAGAATAAACAAACATCGTTATCATTTATACATACTGTAAATTCAATTTCGCTTTGTACGATATTCTTCATTTCATATCACCGTGTAATTCAATGCATCGCTGTATATAAAATAAATAACCAGCTTATTCGCCCAAAGCAGTCGTCGGTTCGAGATGGTTCGACGCCTCGGGCACCTAAAAATTAAGAACTCTGATGATGACGAAAAAATATTAAAATATATATTTTACGACTATAATTAAGGAAAATAATCATTTGATATTGTTATGAAAGCAACAACAAAACATAAATGACAATATTCTTAAGTTTTCAAATAAATTCGGTTACAAAATCGCAATATTTTTTTCTACCCTCTCTCTCAAATCCCCGACTCACTATAGATTCCGACGACCTTTCTAGATCGATGGACACGATTGGCTAAGAGGAATACGAGCTTTCCAGATAACTGGCAGCAGCAGTGGAATCGGTTCTCGGTCGGAAATCTCCACCTTATGAGGGATTCCAATGTGTTTCTCTGAGGATTTGACTTGCCACGAATATTGAAGTGCTCCCTGAATTGTCTTTAAGTGTGGCCACGGTTGCAGTGTCTTACTTAGGTAAGGTTTCGTGATCCCCATTGTGCTAAATATCTAAAAACAGATAAAATGAGGCTTGGATCATTTTCGCTCATATACGACCATATCACAATAAGGATTTCCGCGAATCAATTCAAGACAAACAATGAAATTTATCTTGGTATAGTGCCAAAAATAAAGATGTTCTTCATTTCATGGTTTATTTCAGTCTTAAAATGTTTTATATTGATTTTTTTGATATTATGCAGTCTTTCAAAAGTTTATACACAAAAACCCGTACTAAGGCTACCCGTACTAAGACACCGTACTAAGACACGATCCAAAAATCACATGAAATTGACTAAGATGTTTTTTTAGAGCGCACGCTAATATTCTTCTTCTTCTTCATCTTATTTTAGGTCTGTTGGCCTGTTATGGTCCTGCATCATCGTTTGCCTCTTGTGAGGTCGACTGGCAGCTGTCTTTCCATCTTTTGGGAGGTCTTCCTGGAGGTCTGCTTGCTTGGGGGATACTGTCCCTGGCCATTCTTACGGCTCTTGGTTCCACCATTCTGGATACGTGTTCGTTCCAGAACCTTCTTCTCTGTCGTCCCCATTTGACAATATTGTCAATTTCGCACGTCCTTCGGATTTCTGTGTTTCGTACTCTATCACGAAAGGTTTTGCCAGCGATACTTCTGAGTACCTTCATTTCGCTGGTTCGAAGGAGATTTTTGGTTCTGACAGTATCGGCTCTGGACTCTATGCTGTATGTCATTATGGGGTGGACACAGGTCTTGTATATCCTCACCTTGCTTTGGATGTTCATATGCTTGTTTTTCCAGATAGTGTTCTTTAAACATCCGGAAATGGCTGCGGCCTTTTGTGATTGTTCAAGCACTTCGTCATAGAGGTCATTATTGCACATTATGCTAGCACCCAAGTATTTAAATTTTTTTACTTGTTCAATTGGTGTATCGTTGATCGCAACACTGCATCCAACTTGCTCTCTGGCTAGAGTCATGCATTTAGTCTTGCTGATGGAGATAGACATGTTGTATTTTTTGGAAGCAGTGTGGAATCAATGTAGCATTTGTTACAGGTCTTCCTCTGATTCGGCTATGATGGTGGCATCGTCAGCATAGCATATGATGTTTAGCATATTGTCGCCCATCTTGTATCCCAGGTTAAGGTGGGCAACTTCTTCTATAATTTTATCCATAACCAAGTTAAATATAAATGGCTTAAACTATCTCCTTGTCTTACTCCGGTTGGTGTTGGAACGTCATTAGAGAGTTCTCCGTCTACGCGAATTCTTGTGGAGCTATTTAGGTTTATGTCTCTAATGGTTTTGGCGATGGAGAGTGACACGTTTCTTTTAAGTAAAATGCTTATTACATCTTCTAGTTAGATTCTACCAAAAGCCTTGGTCAGATCGATAAAAGCAAGGTAAGCAGTTTTGTTATATTCCAAAGACTTTTCTTTAAAATTGCCGCAGTATGAATATAGCATCTGTAGTAGATCTGTTTCTTCGGAATCCTTGTTGTTCCTTTCTATTTTCAATTTGTTGTTCTAATTTTACTCTTAGGATGTTGGTGAAGAGCTTGAGAAATGCGCTTAAAAGAGATATTCCTCTATAGTTACCTGGATCAGATTTTGTCATTTTTTGAAGATGGGAATCGTTATACTAGCCTCCATTCATCTGGTATTGTTGTAGTTTCAAGGATCAAGTTGTAAAGTTTGTGGAAACTTTTCGCTAGTTCTTCGCCGCCATATTTTATGAGTTCGTTTGGTATATTATCACTTCCAGGAGCTTTTCTATTTTTGAGTATTTTCACTCCTTCTCTAATTTCATTTCATTCCACGCTAATATTCATTTATTTATTTACATTACAGATAATATTTATCGGGTATTTAGAGGTGCCGATATAAAAACGGACCACTTTCTTGAAGTAATTAAGACATACCCTTTTCAGGGATGGTGCTCTAAAGAATTGCGTGTGAAAAATTCAAGGTGTCAAATAAACGAAACAATTCCACAAAAAGATTGAAGCAAGAATGAATGAAAAGCGAAAGCTTAAATTTAGAAGAACAATACATAGTTGTGATAGGAATATGATGGATGCTCTGTGCAAAATAAGTATGCGGAGCTAAAGATATTGAAAGAAAGAAAACGTGATACATGATGGGATGTGGATATCAGAGAAAGTGTCAAAAAGAAAAGTCGAGCATGGAAAAAGTTCGTAGAAACCAGATCGAAAAAAAGTGTTACGTTGGAAAGAAGACTGAGAAAGTATAAAGTGTAAGAAGTATACGAAAGCGATAGTTGCGGCGAAGAAGTTAGAGATAATGGAAGACAATGAAAGAGAGCTTAGGACGAATCTAAAACGTAATATTTAAGTTTTCTGGAAGGAAATAAGGAAAATTTCTGTAAATTCGAATACAGGCAAAATGAGAGTGAAGGACAAAAATGGATGAACAATAACACAGATATAAAATATGAATAAAATATGGAAGGAATTCTTTGAGAAAGTATATAAAAATACGACGAGTGATTATAATAATAACCTAAGATGTACGAGTATGAATATTGTGATGGATAATATGTGTAAAATTGCCTTAGAATAGATAAAAGTGGCTGTCAAGGATATGAAAAAAAAGGAAAGACTGCAGGATATGATAGTACGAGAATATAAACCTCAGTATGTTGCATATGGAGGAGAAGGATTGATTGAATAAATTAATGTATTTTTTAATTAATGTTGGAACTCTAGAAACACTCCTGACTGGAGATAGGCAACCGTTGTATAATTGTATGAGGTAAGGGCTCTAGAAGAGAGTGCAATAACTGCAGAGTCATCAGTTTATTAGGTGTGATAGGTAAACTGAATGCAAATATTTTGATTGGGAGTGAGAAGAATAACTGTATAATAGAAAGTATTGAATGCGCACGGTACTTTTTTCATGGTAGAAGATGCATGAACCAAATTTTAGCGTTTCCAAACAAATTTGAGATATGTATATGTTTGGAAAAATAGTATTTTTAGCATTTGTAGACTTAAAGAAAGCGTATAATCGTGTAAGAAGATAATTTTAGAAAATATTAAAATATTATGGTGGGAATGATAAATGTGCAATTGCCTCGTCTTAAAACAGAAGTGCATGTTTAAGAATAAATGGAAAATTTACTTTTAAAATAACTAAAGGTTAAAAAATTCTAAAAGCGTAAAGCAAGGGTGTATAATGTCACCTTAATTGTTTAATTTATATTGTATATAGATTCATATGTGTTATGTGCGATTTAAAAAATGATAGGGGAGATGCGAAAATGAGTAAAATATATTTACGTGAACTTCCATATTCTGTTAATATATGTTTGCTGAAAATGAAGGCTATTTAAAAGATATGATAAGTGAGCTGTATGAGAGATACTTAATTAAAGGCTTGAAAATGAATGTAGCGAAATCAAGTGTTACGGTTATAGAAAAAGGTGTGGTAAAAAGTTTGTGCATATTTGTAACTCAGAGAAACTGGAATAGGTTGATACGTTCTGCCATCTGGGCAATATGTTTAGGTGTGATGAAGAGTTGAGTGAAACATGAAGGGTGGCGACAGGGAACAGCGTAAACGGAGCACTTAATGTAATATACAACCACCGCGTTATTTCTAAGTAGCAAATATAACAATACATAATATTGCATTGGTGCCAACCTTGACGTATAGAAGTGAAACATAGACTTGGCCGAAAAAGCTAAATCTAAGAATAATACTGTGGAGAAGCGTGCACTAAAAGTATTGTGCATGACGAAATGTATGAATGTGCAGAAGCGAAAGTCGTGTGCTTGAATACAAAAGTTTGAAGATCTATTATTTCTGTCTACCCCGCAAGGAACACGACGTGATGATATGTATGGTATGTAAAACAGAAGAAAACAACCTCAAAACAATACCGTATCGGACGTATGCGTCACATAGATTAATAATTTTATTTACGAGAGGAGGTCAACAAATTCGCGGAAAGAAGGGGGAAAAACACTTTTTTTCCTTTTCAAGATAATCAATCACCATTAACTCGATACATTTTTCAGATCTTTCAATAATCTTATACCCACGAAAAAAATTAGCTTTTGCTCTCAAAATAAGCCGAAATTGCACTTTTAACTTCTTCATCGTCCATAAATTTGTTCCCACCAAGCTCGTTTTTCATATTTGGAAACAAATAATAGTCAGACGGAGCTAGGTTAGGCTATAGGGAGAGTGATTTAATATTTGGAAACCACAGTTGTGAAGAGCAGCCAATGCAGAATTGCTTTTGTGCACAGGCGCATTGTCATGCAAAAGCAGCACCTCTTTTGTCCATTTTTCTCTCCTTTTCTCCTTCACAGTTCGTTTTAACTGCATCAGCAGACCAGAGTAGTACTCTTCAGTTATTGTGATGCCTGTGGGCTGCTGAGCGGTGTGCCTTTTAATGACATTGCATGAACTCCTGCTTTGACTCAGGCTCATAATGATGAACCAAAGTTTTATCTTCAGTGGCAATTCGGCTCAAAATCTCATCTTTGTTGTTTCAGCAGAGGTCCAAAAACTGTCGTGAACATTGGACGCGGTGTTATTTTTGAAGTGGCATGAGCATTCTGGGTACCCACCTTGCACTGACTTTTGACATCCCTAAATGCTGATGGAGTATATTCAAAATGGTTGTACGAGTAGGTGATACTCCAACCATCTCTGCAAGCTGTCGTTTGTTTAGGCGGCCATCTTCCAGCACAAGCTTTTCTACTTTTTTGACGATGTTCAAAGAAGTGGCCTCAACAGGTCGTCTTCAATCGATTGCTCAAAAAAACTATGCCACTTGTAAGCCATTGTTTTTCCAGCGTAACAGTCCCCGTAAACTGCTAACATCTCTTCCAAAATTATTTGATAAATTTTCTCTTGTTTTGTGAGAAATTGAATGACGGCGCGATACTATTTTTTTCCATACTTGGGATGTTATTAACGTTTGATATAGTCTCCCGACGATATCTTAAACAATACTGTGAAAATTAGACTAAAACTTGGTGAATATACTAACAAATCATATTATCGGAACATGCGCACTACCGTCCCTTCCCTTAACCCCTTCATTCCGCAAATTTATTGCCCTCCCCTCGTATTATATATGATTGCCTGTGTAAACATTGTGAAATTATGGCTTGTAACATTGTTGCATTGTTATAAAACATCCATTTGTGTGGTGCTCACATTATCACTACATATGATCAAACGGCCCTTGCACGCGATGAACGCGTAGCAAGTGTTGAGCTAGCAAAGGGTGGCGATACGAGTATAAGCGAGGTGTTTGCGATGTGCGATGGGCTAAACATAAGGGTCGCAAAGTGAGTAAATATATTCTCGTCTGAAACGTCATACTGGGTTTTTATTTCTACAAAGTTCTATCGGTTAACAAGAAATCTCTTCACCCAGCTCTTCACCGAGACTAAAGTCACGCCGGAATCTCTGATCATTGAACGGCAACCATCCACCTATTCGTCAGTCTTTGTACCGGTACTGTACAAATATCATATATTTTTTATGCAATCAACCAATGGAATTACAAAGTTATATGAAATATCGTATCATGTCTAGATGTTACGTTTTCTCAAATTATTCATACCTGTGTCTCAAATTAATTCAGCAATTGGTCAGTCCCGTCCATCATAACGCATCGTTTCATTTAGAATTTTCACCCAACTATTCCACAACAGGTACTGCACAATTTCTGATTATTTCAAACGCTATTTTTCGAAACTTTATAAAAACTCATATATCATCAATCTCATGTCATCGAATATCTTACAAAATCCTATCGACCTCCTGTAACGCTGCAGACCATCGAGATCTAGAACCGACTTCACAATGCGCCTCTAGTACTCGGAAACATTCAGATGCACCGCTTCATTCTTCACATTGTCCTCCCACCTGATTCGTGGAGGCCCCCGGGGCTTTTTTAAAGAACAGTCGAGATGTCCTGGATTCGTCAGTGTTCACAATGTGTCCTACTCAAGCCATTATCGACCTTGTCACGGAGACTATATTAACCCTTCATATCCTGTGATGTATAACTATTACACATTGCTTCTAAAAACTTTAATATCTCTATAAATATAATAAATACTGGGTTCAAATTTTAGGTTTTCCTCCGTAATACATTTACGCATTGAATGAAAAAAAATATATTAATAATAATTAGCACTTATCGGCGACATCAGAGATATTTTGTGAAAATCGGGAATAAATTCCACAATACAATCAAATGTGTGCCAGTGTGTGACGTAGGTATATTCATTCTAAAAAAACCGCTATGGGAGAGGAAGCGACGCTATTCACGTCTCACTCTCACTCTACTTCGGTATATGGGAACGCAAGAAATTGAATCTCAGTTCGCTCGCTTCTCTCGCTTAGTAGCCAGCGAGCTTTCGTTCGAGGTGGTCGCTTCGCCCGTTTTGTGAACGTCGTCCGATGTTTTTTTTTTCATTTCTTTAGCAATTAAATTTCAATTATTATCACTTTTGACTTCAAATTTAATTATGTTAATTCAAGCAATTGACTATGAATATTCTTATTTTTTCGATTTTAAATCGCTCATTTTTACATGTGTATTGAATACACATCACCGGAACGGGCGGATTTTTTTAGCACAGGAAGGGAAAGGTTAATTACCGATAGATTTCACTTACTCGTAGTGCTTGATTTCGATTTGATCGAGTATAGACAGGCGCGCTCCGAGCAATTTAGTTATTTAAAACATTTCCGATATTTTTATGTACTAGCAGTATTTGACTTATCGATTCATAAAATTCTGTTTTCTTAGATGTCGGATAATTTCGACATTGTGGACCTTTTTAGAATTTCGAACCTTTTTCTGTATTTTACATATTTTGAATCATTTTGAAAATGTTCTGCTTGTTAGCTAATTATGATTTATTTTTATTTTTTGCCGCTTGATATTATTCACAATATCTATTCCGAGAATTTTCGATGTTTTAAGGTATTTTTAACATTTTGTAACTTTTTGTTTTTTCCTGCTTTTCCACATTTTTTATTCTTTCGAGACATTTTAATCAAATTCTGAACAAATAAAGAGTGAAAAGTCACAAAAGTGGAGAATATAACATAGATACATTTGTGGCAGAAGCGAAAAATGTATGGCAAGCTAGAATGAAGATCTTTTATTTCTGTCCCACCCCCAAAGGGGCGTGATGTTATTATAATGATAATTATAATGTTGATAAATTAAATGTCAATATGCAAAAAAATCCCAACCCATTAAGCCCATTTTAAACCAGCGTTTATTAGCCCACATTCTCAATTTGTAGAAAACAAATCTAACAAGATATACTCTTAAGAATAAATGAAATTTACATAAACTTTGATCTAAACTGAAGTTTATTTAAATTTGATAATTTTTTCCAATCAATATTAAATGTTAACAAAAGCCCAATTATGGAGGAAAAAAAAGGGATAAACGAGTCATAGTATATGGGCACTCATTTTTTTCTTTAAAAATATTCGTTGAAAACTATAAACATTCTTAACACTGCAAATGGAGAGAGACATGATCTTCATAAAAGGTGGTCAGGTATGTAACATTCAAAGAATATATGATCCAATGTTAACTCATAGAGGCCACATTTGCACATGCTTGAGCTTCAATCTTCGTCAATAATCCTTTGTGAAAGAATGTCCAAAACACATTCGATATATAGATGCTGAATGCTTGTCTAGGGATATATAATTAAACCAAGCACTAGACATCTCTTTGCAATGTTTTATAATATTTTCCTTACGTTCTTGGATTTGAAGGTAACTTTTTCATTTAAATTAATACAAAAAACATGGTTCCAAGAAATATTTAATTTAATTTTAATATTCCAGCCGATTTACATAGGGCATAAAGGTGATAATTGACATAACTATTTTTGGATAAAGACAACATAACATATATCAGGGTCTACTGGGTGATCGGTATATTTTTTAATGCAATGAGAACTTCTCTCATATGATACCATTCTCAAATAACAAAAGGAATATGTGTAAGTCATTTGATTGCTTTCTCCATAATCATTTGTGACCTCCAGAAAAATAGACTACTTTCTCATCAGAGTTTGTAACAGGCACAAGGTGAAGAGTTTCAATTCCTATCTATGCATATTATATACACTGCGATCATGTCCACATTTCAGTCAGTCCACATTTCAGAGGTCACTAGGATTCTTGGTAGGAAAAATCCAAGTTAACAAACTATAGAATCTTGGTCTAGATATAGGTTGAGCACATTCGTGTCATTTCATTATTGGCATCTCTTGAGAGAGTTAATAAATACATTTAGAAATTGAAAGAAAGAAACAAGAAAGGGTGTGTATAAAAAATCAAACGACAATTTACCAAAAGCTAATTTATTTTCTTTTTTGTTTTACCCTAATTACAAAAAAATCATGTTCATAAATTCATATCGACATAACAATAAAAAATGCCTGTGATGAAAAAAATATTAACAATTAAAAAAACTTTCTTAATGTGATTTGAACTAATATGATTATTTCCATGCTACATTGATATGGTGAACCTCAATTTGATTTGGGCACTAAACAGCAATAGAGAAATGATTTGTTTTTATACAATTTTTATAAGTTAGCTTGTATACAATAGTATACTCATATTACCACTGATATATAAATTAATTATTGATTCAAATATAAAATAAAATTTCGTTACTTTCTTAAAAATTCTATTAAAATAATTTATTTTATTGATCTGAAGATGAGCAAAGCGTCTGAAAAAATTTATTTCATCTTGAGATATTTTGTATACAGGAAATATTTCTACTTTTAATTGTAGTTTGGTCCTCGCATCATATTAAATAGATAAATGTTTTATTAATATTAATTTACACATTTTATGACATTTCAACTAGAGAAGGGCAGATAGATCAATTCAGTCAACTATGAACAAAACAATGTTACATTTCTGATAAGTGAAGGAATTGCATTAAATACACTACTGTTTAATTCCGCATAATTTTATTTGGCAGTTAAAACTTATTCTTGTTTATTCATAACCTCTTCGGACTAATAAGAAGGATATCAAAAGTCTCCAATAAAATATTACATTTTTGTAGGATTCTTAGGAACTGGACCCCAAACTTCTGAAGACAAGCACTCTACCTCTCAGACACAGAAGTTATGAAAATGATTCAAATGTTAAAATTAAAGACAATTTCTATTTTTATTATTCTTTCTATTTTTTATTCTGCATTTTTCCATTACATACTCATATCTCATAAATCTATTTCAATTTTCAATATTTTCAAACTTACTCATATTTCCATAATACTTTTATTTCCACATCAACTACATTTGTATGATTTGACAACTCTCAGCAAAAAAAAACATTGTGTTTATTTATTTTATTAAAATTTAGACTATCATTTCATTTTTTTATCTTGAACTGGCAGTGAATAGTTGTGCTGATACAGGGGCGTCTCGGCTTCTAATCGTCCTCAAGTGACGTTCGGCAGTTATGCTGATACAGGGACGTCCCGGCTTCTAATCGTCCTCAAGTGACCTTCAACCATTTTTTAAATGTTTCAACTCATGATTTCATCACCGTAAATCTGGTGAAACATCGCAAGTATTAGACGCTGTTTTTCCTAGTTTTAAACAAAATTTGATGTTGATGCGCAGCTAGAATTTTACATTAATATTGACAATTGCAGAGGGTTCAAAACATGTCTTAACAAAATTGCTTGCAAAAGAGATATGAATACACACAGCATAAAGATTTTTGACAGACCAAATCACAAGGTATAAGTCACGTAACTGACAAATAGAAGCATAAGTCTATACCCCCCCCCCCATCCCGGCGGGGCGGCATAACTTATGTCCGGTTTTGTATTGAACATACCTTGTATGTGTACTTTCAGGATATATATGTATGTATATACTATGTTACTACCTATCATCTTATTATTTATTCATATTTATATTTGTTTTCAAAAACTAATATTGATGTAACCTAGAAGATGAAATTTAATACAATTCCCTTATTTCTATTATGTTATAGATAACACTGTTTTGTTCACACATTATATCTGTTTATGTCTAATTTTAACTGTCACAGAGGTATCTTCTAATAAAAAAATTCTGATTATTTCCATAAATGATAAGACCTAAAGAATATACTTTTTTACAAAGGCACATAAAAGCTGTACCAAACAACTTCTTTACAAATGTGAATCAATTGTTTATTGAACTATACAACAAATCGTAGATAAATACATAAGTGAAATAAAATTGAAACTTTTTAACAATAACAAATATAAGAAATATGGGCATTAGATACAAATGTTCTCTGGTAAACTGAAATTGTTACTACAAGCATTAAGGATCATTTATATCAAAAACCTAGTAACACTTATATGCCTATTTATTCAAAAGAATTATTATTAACATAATTCACTATTGAAAAATCTTCAACAAGAATACTATGCTGACAATTTCTTAAAATGATACTCAAATTTATTCTAACACAATACATGTATGAGAATTATTGTATCGCATTAAACTTTCGTTGTATATAGAAAAACCTGATGAGATTATTTACATGCGGGAATCTCTTTGAACCAACTACAAAGGTATTTATTTGTTACATAAGTAGTGTTGTTTTAATGCTATATATATATATAAATAATTAGGTACTTTTAGTGATTTTCTTATACTGTATGACACACGTAGAAAATTTGTAAAAATGATTCATATCACAACTAATGCACTAAAAAATTGAGAGGTTAAGTCAAAATAGCATGAACGTACCCCTACTGAGCGAAAATTTATTGCTTTTTTTATTGAATTGTTTATGTATTGACATTCTTCATAATAATCCAGATTGAATTAAGACTGATGTCAACTACAGGAAATTTTCTTTTATAATAACTTTTTGTATTCACATATAAATTAAGTTTTCATGTACTAACTTCAAAATTTAATTAAAGTAATTGAATGATAAATGTATATTTTTATTTTATAATTCATGTTTTTTTTGTTTAATTTATTAAAAAATTGTCTAACTAAACTAAGGTACACATTTTGGACTTGCATCGATGATACACTCTTACAATATTTGATATTTAACCTTTCCAGGAGTGGACATTATTATTAGTGGACATTATGTTCCCATAAGTGAGTTTTTTTGTACATTTTTTTTATTATATTTCCCACAGAACATGTACAAAATTATGATACAATTTAATCATTAATATTTTAATAGGGATTTCCACCTTGGATTTCCGTGATTTTTCAGCATAAATGCGTTGTGGATTACAGGGAGCACAAACTGTTGGTTCACTATTAATACAAACAACAATAATAATCTGTATTAATTTCAGTCCACAATATTACACTTAACATAAAAATAAACACAATTAAAATAACACTTAAAAATGTTTAATAATGTTTTTTTGTATGATATTCCATGAAACACGGATAGACACAAAGAGCCACATTACATTCTATGCACATAAATCGTGTCTCATTTCTTTGTTATGGTCTTTTGGTCGTATGTGTACAAATGAAGCACCTACGGTGTGCGTTATTTCCTGTTTGTGGAACTGGTTGTGGAAAATGTCTTTCAGTCAATCGGGTTGCGTTGTCGTTTACACGTCTGCCACAAGATGATGACGCTCAAGGTACTTCTCGATCAAATCAATACTTCTCAATCAATTGAGACACTAAGCTTTCCTTGTACTCTTCAAATGTTTTTTTTAGGAATAGACTGATCGGAACAAAAAAAATGCATTTATAGACGAAATCTCCAAAAATCTGGAAAAAAACCTTTTTATACCATTTAATGGTCTTGCAACTTATAGATCCAAACCCTAAAGTTCTGTCCACATTGTCGACACTTCCCATATGTTTGGTGTAGTCCACGATGGCCTGTGGTTTAATTTTTATTGCTCCAAAGCTGTAATCAATTTTATTTGTTTCCACCATTTTATTATCGTGCATAGTTGTTAACATCACTATGTCTCTTTTGTCCCGCCATTTAAATGCCATCAAACCACCCGAGTTATAAAATACTACATCTCCTTTTTTCATTTTTGTATTGAATTGTGGCATTTGTTTGCA
Source organism: Odontocerum albicorne (assembly GCA_949825065.1). Lineage (NCBI taxonomy): Eukaryota > Metazoa > Arthropoda > Insecta > Trichoptera > Odontoceridae > Odontocerum > Odontocerum albicorne. The sequence goes on along the minus strand of OX463843.1, from coordinate 19,945,367 downwards.
ATTAGTTCTTGCTGTTCCACAGGCATTTGTTTTATTCTCAAATAGTTTTATTCTCAAATAATAAAGCAGGAGAAGTGTACCAATTGTCCACATAAAGACGATGTCCTCTTAGATAATCCTTTAGAAGTGTAAGAACAACTGATCCCGAAATACCTACACTTGAATGTATTTCTATGTCTGAGTTAGATCCCGTATAAACTATCAAGTCAAGGACATACCCTGTTGCTATATCACAACAAAGGAATAATTTTATACCGAACCTGTGCCTTTTTGACGGAATGTATATTTTGAAAGATAACCTGCCTTTCCAGAGCAGCAAACTTTTATCAATGCACAGGTTTTGATAAGGATAAAAAGTTTCTTAGATTATTTTTCGCAATGGGTCTAAAATATTTCGAATTTTATATAATCTGTCGTTGGTTGTAATATTGCTATTTGAAAAATGAAGATTACGTATAAGTAGGAGAAATCAGTCTTGTGAGAATAAAACTTTGAAAAATGGAGTCTCAATTTTCTGGTCAATGCTCCAATATTTTTTTATATTCTTTTTTCCAACTAAACTCATTAGCATAATCGTCGCAATAAAAATGTACATCTCTTCTATTGTTTTGTCGAACTATTTTTTCGTTTTTGAAGCGACAGATACATTTTGAAGCTTGGTTTGGGCATACATATTTGTTTCTGTTACAATCGTGTTCATTATATCATGTGTAAAAAATAATTCAAATAATGGTATCTCAATACACTCTTCATCCGGGCCTATATTTGCTTTTAACCCGGATTCAAAATCATCGAAGTCAAATATTGTTGGAGTGTAATTTGTATCACTCCAAGTTTTGCGTCTTGTCGTTTCTGCTTAGGTGTTGGAGGCTTAGCATCTTCTGAATCCGACTCACAACTTTCATCTTCGTCAATAGAAGAGCTCTCTTCGGAGCCATGAGGTAAGTCATCAATATTATCATAGTCTTCCTCTTCGTTGTCGCTGTTCAACAATATATCAGCGATTTCGTCATTCAAAAAACTCATCGTGTAAATTCATGGAACACAAAAAGTTAAATAAAATAAAAAATACAATCTAATAGAAATTTACACTAACCCAACCAAAACTAAAAAAACAAACAATTTTCCAAAATAATTCACAAAATAACACAAGGTATAGGTTAGAATAGAAAGATACACTGTTTCCTGCACTAAAACAAATAAAGTTTCACAACTATATAATATAAAATAAAACCGACAGCACCAACAAACTTGTTCTACTGTAACTACAAATAATTTCTACAAATAAGGGAGAGACAAAGATCCAAAGTACGACAAAACCACGTGCTCGTGCACACACAAAACAATGGTTGACAATACAATACGCATTAAATTCGTGATCAAGTCACGTGATATAAACATTGCAAAATATCATTATCGGTAAAAGCGGATGGTGCTTCAAAATAAAAATAAATCAATTTCTTCCCATAGATGTCAGTGTAATGCATATTTTTTTGTTTAAATATAGTATTTTGTTCATTACCGGCGGTTAACGACATTTGACGTCCATACTCCTTAAGCAAATTTTTTGCGTCCATACTCCTGGAAAGGTCAAAGTAATTAGACAAACTACAATTCCTTTCGTGAAAACTAATGTATCCGATTGATAGTGTTCAAAAGTATTTAGTAAGAAATTCAGAGAGAAATAAACAGAAGAATAACTTAAACCAGAAGAATTAATTAATTTGTATTTCGCGTACCTTCGACATAGACGAACTGATGATTCGGACATATTGAAGAACTTGGTTGGGAGAAATGTTTTCATCCCCATTAATAGAGCTTTCAGGTTTACAGCTACTGTAGTAGGCACAAAAATTGTAGTTTGTTATCACACATGTTGGCAATACAGCCCCGCATGTGATGAAGCAACAATACTCGCACACATTTTAATCATTTTAGTATTTTTTACTAGATGGTGACACTTTTCATTTCGGGTACCATTGGGCATTGAATCCGAAACCTCGGGGTGAAAATCAAGCATCTTAACACGTTCCGCGCCGCGTAGGTCACCGGTGACCTACCATGTTTTTGACCAGGGCGCCACATAGGTCACCAGTGACCTATGTGTTTTTTTTTTTATAAACAGTCCCAGTGCGCCAGCGGACACATTTACTACGAATTTTAACATTGAATGTGACCTATACGGCGCCCCTGAATATAATAATGCACATAAAAACTTCCAAAACTTTGTTTGAAAATACAATTATTTTTAATAAACCTCCAGGTGTACATGAGCAAGCTATTACGGTTTATTTTTTTCAAGGATAAACTAGCCTCTACAATTAGGCTAGGGGGTATAGAAGAGATTCCAGGGATAACATAATGAATGGGACCATCCATTTGTCCCACTCTGGAAATTTATGAGGGTGCATTATCTATGCAACATTGTGACCCTTTTTTTTGGAGCTATTGTCTCAGTAATCATAAGAGATTATTATGTTATGGCGTAACACTATAGCATATTACATAAATAAATAAAAAATATAATAAGTAATAAATTAGGCATGCTACAATTTGTTTCGACTACAAAAGTTTATGTTGTATATACATGTATTACCGTACGACGCCGCGTAGGTCACCGGTGACCTACGCTCGCAATATCACCTAAAATCAGTTTATTTTTAAAAATAAATCATTATTTATGAAGCCTATATATGTATACATAATATAAACTATAATTTGTTTAGTGGCGCACGTACTTATTTTCTCAAAATGTACTGCGGCACGGAACGTGTTAACTAACAACCAGGCCACAGAAGTCATCAAGAATTACAATTTTTCTGGTCAGGCATACACCAAAAACGGCATACAACTCTATTTTAGGCTAATGAATCATGATCTTATTTATTGATATGAATGACTGAACATAGTGAAAGTTTGCCTCTTGAGCTTAGTCTTCGCATAATGTATAAAAAGGTATGCTAACATAATACGAGGGTAGTCCCAAAAGTACCCGACCTAACAAAGAAAACACAAAAAATTTGGGAAAAAATATTTTTATTTCTCAACATAGTCTCCTTTCAGCTCGACACACTTTTCCCAGCGATGTTCAATAGCTTCGATACCCTGTTTATAGTGAGAACCGTTGAGCGCCTCAAAATAGCCATCAACCGCAGATTCCACCTCTTCATTGTTGGCAAATCTTTTACCACCGAGCCATTTTTTCAAGTTTGGAAAAAGAAAATAATCCGAGGGGGCTAAATCTGGCGAATAGGGTGCGTGAGGAAGCAATTCGAACTTTAATTCATTGATTTTGGCCACCGCAATAACGGATGTGTGAACTGGTGCATTGCCTTGATGAAACAACACTTTCTTTTTCGCCAAATGTGGCCGTTTTTTCTTGATTTCATCACTCAAACGCCGCAATAAGTTCGCATAATACTCGCCGTTATTTTTCCTTTTTGAAGATAATCAATGAAAATTATCCCACGCGCATCCCAAAAAACTGACGCCATGACCTTGCCTGCAGATGGAACTGTCTTCGCCTTTTTTGGAGCCGATTCTCCCCTTTCAGTCCATTGTTTTGACTGTTCCTTCGTCTCAAGTATGAAGTGATGGACTCATGTTTCATCCATGGTTATGAATCGACGCAAAAACTCGGCTTTATTGCTGTGAAACATCTCCAAACACTCGATTGTAACATCCTCACGACGCTGTTTTTGTTCCTTTGTGAGCAAACGCGGCACCCACAGCTTTCTCATGTCCAAATTATCAGTCAATATGCGATATACAGCACTTTTTGAAATGCCTACCATGTCTCGCGCACCTTCAATCGACGGTCATCCAATACCATTTTGTGGATTTTCTTTACCATTTCTGGCGTGGTCACCTCATTTGGTCGACCACTGTGATGTTCGTCTTGGCAGCTCGTACGGCCTCGTTTAAACTCTGCCACCCAATATTTTACTGTTGTAAATGAAGGAGCAGACTCTTCCAGAGTAGAATCTAGCTCGGCTTTGATATTGGTTGGACTTAGACCTTTCAAATGAAAGTATTGTATCACATAACGATGACCAATTTTTTCCATGTTTACAAATTCACTGAGAGCGTTCACTATTGATGGCTGCCAAATACTAAACAACTTAGCGTCTTAAAACTTGAAACTTAAGCTTTATAAGTTTAGTACTTTCTACCATAGTAATTTTTTATGCAACAACCGCCATCTATACGTCAGGTCAGGTACTTCTGGGACCACCCTCGTATATACGAGTATTAGAAAACCTTCTTTATAACTTCTTAGGGCCAAAGATTTGGACACAGTGCATTGAAATTTATTCTCGTTTGAATTGTTCAAATTTAACTCTAGTTCCAGATCAAATTCAGCCAACTCTAAATTGTTTTATAATTATGAAAGAACTATTGCCTCTAGAGTTTAAATTTTGAGGTATTAATAAGATTAGATAAATAAAAAGAAAGGGCTCCTAAAATAGTAAAATTGAACATCATTTACATAAAAAATATTAAATCTAAACTGCAGTAACCCATATATAACAGCCCAATTGTTTCACGAAACATTTTGCATCTATTATCCAATCACAACTTCATTAGCCACTACTTTCCTATGTTACAATTATTCATTAAGTTTATTATACACAACTTTTTTCACATTTCAGTTAAAATCATTGAGTACGAAATGGAATTCTACAACATTAATGCCAATTCAATTAATATAATGGTTTAGTTCACACTTCAATTATTTTTTTGTTATTGTTTATATGAAAAAATAAACTTTGTACACGCAATATTTTATTTTAACCGTCAATATATCAAATATGATTAATAAATAATAATAATCCAATAACTTTTAATATATGCTGGAATGGCACCTGGCATACATATATATATATATATATATATATATATATATATATATATATATATATATATATATATATATATATATATATATATATATATATATATATATATATATATATATATATATATATATATATATATATATATATATATATATATATATATATATATATATATATATATATATGCCAGGTGCAGCTTATATGAGTCGTCAAGTTGCAAAACCCACTCTGAAAGGGGGTGAGTGTGAAAATTCACTATACACATAATTTAATTAAGAATATTTATTTTTTTATTGTGTTTGTTAAAACTTATGGGATTGATATTATTTACTGCTTCTAAAGGCATAAAGTAGAAAATATACCATGCTAATATTTTATTAACATTTGAAGCAGTTAATCAGCCTTTACTCAAAACCAAGTCTTCCAGAGTGGGTTTTGCATCAAGCATTTTCGTTACATTCCAATAATAAAAAAGGCCTAGATGTCTAACACTGATGAAAATAAATAGTTGAAACAAATTTCTTATTCTTTGTTACCATTATTGACTTAAACTTTGAAAGTTAAAATTTACACAGCATTTTTTTACATTATTCTATTTGGAAATTCTAAAAAAAATCTTAAGTGTTATTCGACTTTGGACCCTTATGTATAATAATTAAAATTAAAAGTGATTTCACAACATTTTCAACTGAAATGAATAGTGTATTTCCAAATTCAATCATATAAATGAAGAATAACAATTCTTATGTACTCAAAATATTTCATTCATAATTATCTTTGGAATAAATTAATAAGTGCAAATGAAAATGAACATGTAATCTTAAAAATAAAGATTTAATTTATTGACTTTATGAATAGACACAATCTAAATGAATGTTTCCAATTATAATATAACAATATTACGAAGTGCCTTATTTTAGCCCAGATTAGTTGTAAAATAAAAGGCCAATTTCATTTCACTATTTTCATATTCAATTTTTAACAGTTGTCAGTGCCAGTGCCTTAAGCTGTTTAAATTCCGAACATTTACTTTCAGACCTTATGTCATCAAAATTCATGTTTTCCTATAGATTTTTAGTTTTAGTTTAGCATAAATTCAAAAATAGCAATGAAAAAAGGCGAAAAGATTCAACGCTTCGATCATCTTGGAACTTTATTTCTTTACAAACTGAACTACTCATATGTTGATCTGTAGAGTGTGCATGTGGAATAACAATAGCTTGCATAAAATAAAGTAATACATGCACAGGGGTCATCCATCCAAAAGTCTAATGAAAATCTTCATAGATTGCGATGGTTTTCCTTTTAAGATAGTTAACCTTTAATTTTACCCATATACATTATCTATAAACAAGATTAACATTGAAAATAATGCTAAAAACATTCTGAAAATAGTACACATATCAACCAATAGGCATCTCACGTTGAACATGGAACAGATCTCGTCCCATAGAATGAAAAGTTTACATGGTAACTAAGTGTAATATGGTTAATTTAATAGAAGTTTCGTTCAAAATGAGAATAGTAAATAAATATTAGCACCCATTCACAATTTCAAATTTTTTTAGCTGAGGTATCAGCGAAAATAATAATACTTTTGTAGTAAGTACATTAATACCTTAAGAATTTAAATTATTCATGAAAGTATAAAATATGAACCAATATGGAAAATGTTTTATGCTGCCTATTTATTAAAACATAGGTGTTTGACATTCAAAGTTCTAAATACAAGAAAATCACAGAAAAATAACTTTGAATTTAATATTTTCTTTTATCCAACTGTTATATTTTTTCTTAAGAGTTCATGATCAACGAGTTTTGAATGATCAATGAGTTTTAAAATAACAAATCTATAAACTTTAATGCTATAATGAGGTGCATGGCCGCACAGTAACGCACTAGACTTCCGTGCGGAAGGTTGTCGGTTCGAAACCTGCGCTGTGCTACTCCCCTCGAACGATACAGGCACTTTTTCCGCCTAGTGTTTGAGGGTATAAGGATACCTATGACTTCGGTCATATCTAGTCTTTTAAACCAAAAAAATCATTAAATGATGATTTTTCAGTATTTTCAATTAGAATTCGTTTTTATGAATATTTGGAGGTTTTTAGCAAGAATTTAAGTGTTTCCCAGTAAAAATACAATTTCTATCAACTGTCCACATCTACATAATCATAAAATTTGATAATTTATGTATAACATTTTGGATAACAAAAGACAATGAGTGTGGAGGATAAGAGTTTTATCAATAAGGATGCATACTCTACCACATCCTTTTTGATGTTCATTTTTATCAAAAGTCATTTTTAAGGAGGCATTGGATAAATTGAATAATGGAATAGTTATAAATGGAATAGTTAATACTCGTATAATCAATAACATTCAATACGCTTATAACACTGTTCTTCTTGTGAATAATTTACAGAGTCTGCAGGTATTACTGGAGTAGATTAAGACAACATGTAATGCGAGATGTTTGTAAATAAACATGTCAAAGACAAAGTTTATGATTGTCAGTAAAAAGAAAGTACGGGCAAAGGTACCTCTTGATATAAATAATGAAATTGTTGTGTGAATCCAACAATATAAACATCTAGGACTCTTGTCTCAAGAGATCCAAGAATGGAGATGGCACATAGCTGCTTCTTTAAAATGCAGAATCTCCTCTGAAACAAGAATTTCCATCTTCCATTATGTATGCAAATTTCGAGTTACTACATATTCTCCATACTTCTCTATGCTGTTGAAGCTTGGATGTTTACTCAGGCTACCACAAACTAGATGCTTTTGAAATGTGGTACTATCAAAGAATGTCGAGTCTCATAGGTTGAGCGATATCTTGAGAGAGATTAATAAAGATAGAGAAGTATTATCCCCCATCAAAGGTCAAGATAATCATGATGATTGCTAACCTCCGAAGAGGAGAATCATTTTGAAGAAAAATATTGAATTATTCCAAATGTAATCTAAATAACTCAATTCAAATACATATGTAAAATAAGTGCTTATTTTTAGCCTATTAATAAATATGTCACAATGAGTTAAATATTCTCAGGTACTAATGTTAAACCAATATATTCTTCAATTTGATCTACTATATTGAAAAATTAAGTCAATTAATACAATAATGTAAACACAATAATGTTTAATTACTGACAAAGGCACCATTGTTCGTTCCAGTGAATTATTTATAAGGCAACACTATTGAATCAGATCTCTTTTAAAAAATGCAAATTTCATAAGCGCACTTGTCCCAAAACAAATCAAGATATTTACAAACAGTTCGTAATGTTTTAATATTGATTAAATCTAAAAAAATCTTGATATCAAAATTTTATTCCTTTCAATTAAACAGGGTTTAATTTATAAGTATGTATCTTTCATAGCATCTGGTTATTCAATAAATTATTTTAAATATTTAATTAAATACTAAAAACAAATAAAAAAAATTCATTATGTAATATATCAAAACATAAGACCTCCATGTCAAAAGAAATAACTCCGTGTCTGAACTGATTTATATTTATGTAAAATTTAAGAGAAAAATATTTTTTTGATAGCCATAAATCTGTAATTATGCTCTTTATAAAGATCATAAAAAATAAGATTCCAAGGGAACACTATTGTATTTTTGTAGAAAAGACTTCATATAACATTTTATTTTTTTTTATTTTAATATTAATCCACACTTTGTTTTTTGGGTTATTATTTTATTCATTAAAACTGTTTATATAAAATAATCTCGAAAAAGCCTTATACTTTTTGAGTTATAGGTATTTCTTCGAAAATTGTGAAAATAGCTACCCTGCGCCGAATGTTTGTATACTGTGACTACAAATTGTCATATTTTATGATTTTAATGGTTGTATCGCAATCCTAGATAACCAGTCAGATATAAAACAATAAACACCTGCACGTTCGAAAAAAAAATTGTTTTTGTCCGATCATAAAAATTAATATTTTTTTCAGCCAACTTTAACTCATCATACTGTAAAAATAATGTACTACGCTAACCTGGCAAGTTACATCAAAAGTTGGCCTGTTTAGTCAGGATTTCAAAATGGTACAATGCATACCTACTACTTTCAAAATAATTATAAAAAAAATATTTCTGTATTTAACGGTAACATTTTTCAATAATTAAAGATCGAATTCAATAATTTTGAGCGAGACAGACGATGAAGCGCATAAACGAGTTAGAGTAAGACAGCTAGTGTCACCATTTTGACATGAACTAGAGTGAGACAGATAGTCACAGACAGATAGTGAGTTAATATGAGACAGGTAGTGACGCTACATTGACATGAGATTATGTTTTTGTTTTTTTTTTTGTAGGAATTTTGTTTTGTGGCAGTACGTTACGCTCCTTCGTTTACTGCGCGTCTTCTCGTATTCGTGTTGCTCTCGTACATCTTTGGCTTTGTTAATTTGGACTCGATTCTTTTCTCATATCTGACCTGGCTTACTTCTGGACTTTGATTTTGTGATTGAGTGTTGTGAAAACTCGTTAGCCGTTGTTTTGACGATGCCCTCTTCGTACATTGTGCAAGAATATGCTAACATGCACCTCATCTATGGAGAATGCGGATGCAATGCTAGTGCTGCCGCCAGGCATTATCGTGAGAGATATCCAAATGCCGAACGTCATCCGGATCCCCACGTGTTCATTAATGTACACCAAGCATACTCGGAGGGTCGACTTCTCGGTGTTCGTGGAAGAAGTGTAACACTTTATGCAGTCAACGACGGCATGGTTTAAAACGAAGTCGAAAATGACCCGAGCATTTCAGTATGTGCGATTCAAGAAAGAACGGGAATACCAAAAAGCAATTCAAGATTCAAGAAAGAACGGGAATGCAATACTGCACATCGACTTTTGAAAAAATATCAATATCACCCATACCACGTGCAACGGGTGCAAAGCTTGCTTCCTCGTGACTACTCGCACAGAATCAAATTTTGCAGAATGCTGGAAAAAAACAGCGAAGATCCACAATTCTTGGACAGAATATTATAGACAGACGAAACATGTAAAAAAGATGGTTTCTTTAACCTACACAATTTACACAGTTGGCATGTGGAAAATCCGCATTTAATGCGCGAAGATCGGTCCCAATACCAATTCAAAATTAACTTGTGGACCGGCATATAAAAAGGCCAAGTTATTGGACCATTTGAGCTACCAAAAACATTGAATGGAGACACATACTTGGATTTTTTTCAAAATGATCTCCAAAATATTTTAGATGTACCACTCAACATTTTTCAAAGAATGTGGTACTTACATGACGGTTGCCCACCAGCACATTATGCTCGTCCGGTACGGGAGTACTTAAATAATGAGTACCCTGGAAGATGGATTGGGCGTCTGGGTCCAATTTTGTGGCCACCCCGTTCTCCGGACTTAAATCCCCTTGACTTTTTTTATTGGGGTTTCTTAAAAGAAAAAAGTATATAGCAAGCCCATTCAGAACCTAATGGAATTGCGTCAAAGAATTGCTGATGCTGTGGAAGATGTGAATTCCCGGAGAAGTGTACGACTGGTGAAGCGGTCCTTTCTACGGCGATGTAGAGCGTGCATTTGTGCGGGAGGCAAACAATCCGAGCATTCGATTTGATAAAATAAAAATATTTCAAACAATCAATTGTTTCATTCAATATTTTCCCTAAGTAGTTTTCTCCTTAATCCGATATAAAAATAATGTTTTGAAGTTAGGTAGGAAGTACAAATTAATCTCATGTCAAGTAGCGTAACTCTCTGTCTCACTCTAGTTCATTTCAAAATGGTGACACTAGCTGTCTTACTCTAACTCGTTTATGCACTTCATCGTCAGTCTCGCTCAAAATTATTGAATTCGATCTTTGATTATTGAAAAATGTTACCGTTAAATACGGAAATATTTTTTTTATAATTATTTTGAAAGTAGTAGGTATGCATTGTACCATTTTGAAATCCTGACTAAACAGGCCAACTTTTGATGTAACTTGCCAGGTTAGCGAAGTACATTATTTTTACAGTATGATGAGTTAAAGTTGGCTGAAAAAAATATTAATTTTTATGATCGGACAAAAACAATTTTTTTTTCGAACGTGCAGGTGTTTTTTTTTTATATCTGACTTCGACTAATAGCAGGGTTATCTAGGATTGCGATACAACCATTAAAATCATAAAATATGGCAATTTGTAGTCACAGTATACAAACATTCGGCGCAGGGTAGCTATTTTCACAATTTTCGAAGAAATGCCTTTAACTCGAAAAGTATAAGGCTTTTTCAAGAATTTTTTTTTAATTCTGAACCGTCATAAGCTGGCCTTTTCCTCGATACCGACTTGACGTTGCCCTTTGGGACACCCTGTATATGTATTATATATATATATATATATATATATATATATATATATATATATATATATATATATATATATATATATATATATATATATATATATATATATATATATATATATATATATATATATATATATATATATATATATATATATATATATATATATATATATATATATATATATATATATATATATATATATATATATATATATATATATATATATATATATATATATATATATATATATATATATATATATATATATATATATATATATATATATATATATATATATATATATATATATATATATATATATATATATATATATATATATATATATATATATATATATATATATATATATATATATATATATATATATATATATATATATATATATATATATATATATATATATATATATAATATATATATATATATATATATATATATATATATATATATATATATATATATATATATATATATATATATATATATATATATATATATATATATATATATATATATATATATATATATATATATATATATATATATATATATATATATATATATATATATATATATATATATATATATATATATATATATATATATATATATATATATATATATATATATATATATATATATATATATATATATATATATATATATATATATATATATATATATATATATATATATATATATATATATATATATATAATATATATATATATATATATATATATATATATATATATATATATATATATATATATATATATATATATATATATATATATATATATATATATATATATATATAGTATATATATATATATATATATATATATATATATATATATATATATATATATATATATATATATATATATATATATATATATATATATATATATATATATATATATATATATATATATAATATATATATATATATATATATATATATATATATATATATATATATATATATATATATATATATATATATATATATATATATATATATATATATATATATATATATATATATATATATATATATATATATATATATATATATATATATATATATATATATATATATATATATATATATATATATATATATATATATATATATATATATATATATATATATATATATATATATATATATATATATATATATATATATATATATATATATATATATATATATATATATATATATATATATATATATATATATATATATATATATATATATATATATATATATATATATATATATATATATATATATATATATATATATATATATATATATATTATATATATATATATAGTATGTATGTATGTATGTAATGTATGTATGTATGTATGTATGTATGTATGTATGTATGTATGTATGTATGTATGTATGTATGTATGTATGTATGTATGTATGTATGTATGTATGTATGTATGTATGTATGTATGTATGTATGTATGTATGTATGTATGTATGTATGTATGTATGTATGTATGTATGTATGTATGTATGTATGTATGTATGTATGTATGTATGTATGTATGTATGTATGTATGTATGTATGTATGTATGTATGTATGTATGTATGTATGTATGTATGTATGTATGTATGTATGTATGTATGTATGTATGTATGTATGTATGTATGTATGTATGTATGTATGTATGTATGTATGTATGTATGTATGTATGTATGTATGTATGTATGTATGTATGTATGTATGTATGTATGTATGTATGTATGTATGTATGTATGTATGTATGTATGTATGTATGTATGTATGTATGTATGT
>OX463843.1:19757297-19932112 GCA_949825065.1 Odontocerum albicorne | reverse complement strand
TATATATATATATATATATTTACATGCAAGAACTAACGAAGTATAGGCCTAATTTAATATACACATATGTTGAAAAGATTTAATAAGGATTTCTGATTGATTTGTTTTATTTCACATAAATAAGACAGAAATAGTATGAATATACGAGTATAATTGACTAAACAACTAGCTGTCACTGAATTCATTACAATAAAAAAACTTAAGCCATCCTAATTTTTTCTTAACAATATAACATTAATTTTAATAATAAGTATTGTTCTTAATAAAAATAAGCTATTGAGCAGATTTTCCTTCCTTGATTAATAATTATAATCAAAATCCAAATAATTCATCACCAAAGATACCAATCACAATTCATGAACAAAATATACAAATTACAGTGCTCATACTTAAATTAAAATGGAGCAGCGGTTTACAAATTACATACTTAAACTAAAATGGAGCAGCGGTTTACAAGTATGATATGAAGTATGTTTACAAGAATGTATGGTACACTAATTGTATGAAAATTCCAACAGGTGCTTCTGAAAAGACTGGATAAGATGAAAAAAAATTACTTCAAGGAAATACTAATGAATTTAGTCATAAACCAATTCTTGTCCAGGAGCATATACTAAATTTATTTTCCGAACAATTTCATCATATTATTTGGTATTGTGAAGAGACAAGTCACTGGGCCACTGTGATAAAAGAATTGGATCATAATTTTGTTTGCATCTTGATAAAAAAAAAATATTGGTACAGGATCATTTTCAAATATTCATATACTTTATATTCTTTTCAAGGTCATGGTAAAAATCTAAGATTAGACTCATATTATAAGCCATGACAATTTTAATAACTCACCGTTGCCAAAATTGTTAACTTATTAGCCCCTATTCTGTGTCTGCTTTTTCTCTTAAAAAATTGAATTTCCAACACCTGGTTACTTTCCTGATTACTAAATTGTCAGGTTTTTTTAATATATACCAAGTATAAAATCTTACAAATTTGAATGTACATACATATTTCAACACAAATATGCAAAGTGATGAAACGTTTACTGGATTGTAACAAATCACAGAGAAGTCAGAAAATAGCAACTTTTGAATTTCATAAACATTTTATGGTGTTGTAAACTAAACAATGACCATTAATATTGTGATGTATCGAGATAATTAAAAATAAGTCACTTCTACATATAATAGAATATAGAGAATTCACTAAACAGGATGAGTCCGAGTCCCATACATATTACAAAAAAATGCATACATTGATGAATTTTAAATAGTTAATGCTCGAATCTCTTTCAGATGATCAAATAATATTCTTTACAAAAAACATACTATTTGGATATCCAACAAACAAATATTTTTGAGAGCAAATAAATAAATACTAAGAGGATATTTTAATAGGAATGGAAGTGTTCAACACTCAGCCAAAATAAACACAGTGCTCCCTAAGATTTTTCTCAAACATTAACAGAAAGTAAGCGATGATTGATTGAGAAATATATATAATCAATCGTACATACAATATTGTATCGTGCAAAAGTATCTTTAGTTTATAAGTTTATTTAGTAATAAATGCCAATCAAATCATACTTATATTTTTTTATGGAAAAGGGGATTATTTTTGCCTTAGCATTATTATTAAACAAAAAACAATAATAAAACAATTGACAACACAAAATACTTAACAATTAATATAAACAATATATTTTTAAATATTGTAGTAACAATATGATGACATTATTTTATCAAAGATTTACAACAGCCAAATAAGTCCATGTTTCTAAAATTTAAGGAATTTACTTAAGTAAAAATGTATAAAATAACTAATGTCACTAAAGGATGAAAATTTTTATTTCAATTAAATTAAATGACTTTTTTAAAGCAATTATAATGAATTAAACATCAAATATTTGTTAAACATTACTATGTATCTTATTTGTCAATTACTTTTTTTAAATAAAAAAATTTTAAGAAACAAAAATATAACAAACAGAAAAAATAAGAAATTAAATGAGTCACATGGTTTCAAAGCTTGTTTTTATATATAAAACTTGAATTTAAATGATTTATAAATATCCATGAATGATTTCATTAATGTAAAAATTAAAACACATACTTTCTATGTGCAAAAGAGAAGATAGAAAAAATAATGATGGAGAAATCAATTCAACATGTCATTAGTCAATCCGCACGTTGTTGCTGGATTATAATTGAAATAATTTTACTTCCAAAGTACATGAACATAATATAAATATTTTAAATATGTTTCAAAATCTATATTCATTTTTAAATAGAATAAATGAAATTGTGATAAAATTTTAAATGAAAAAACTAAAGCATTCGATGAAAAACGTTAATGAATTATTAAGGTGAATCGGAGTAAGTGCATATACGGGGTAAATGCATCTAAGCCTTCCAACTTCCATAAATATTATGTTTAACCACTGACATCTATAAAGATCTATTGTAATGAACTAAATTTACAGTACAGTAGATAGATAACGCTGTACCACACACAGGGCCATTATTATTAATGTTCAAATTTTGACGGTTGCTTTTTGTCAACGTACGAATTGGGAGCTCCTTCGTAATTCATCTATAACTTTACAATAACTTGTGCTAGGAGATTCTAATTTGGCAAGTGCCTGTCATTTGATTTGTAGTTTGTTTTGTATATATTTATTTAATAAATATTTAAAAGGATTGTGATTTACAAGACTAGATACACTTCCCCCATAAATTTACGTACTGGGGTAAGTGCAACTACAATGTGGATGCACTTACCCCCGATATTTTTGTATGGACGGAAATGGAACTAGTGATGTGCATTACTTTAAAAAAAAAACAGAATTATTAAAAAAATTAATACAATTAACTAAATATATTTTATGCAGTTGAGATTTAATGAGTATTAAATCAGATTATACAACAGATCATCAAATATGGAACTTGGATGAAACAAGTTTCTCGAAAGACCCCAGAAAAACGAAAGTAGTCGGGCTTATTGGATATCTTTCCACCAGGAAGAGACAACACCACTGTTTTGTTGGGGTGTAACATAGTGCAGGCGGAGACAAATGTCCACCTCTGATTATATTTAAGGGAAAGTATGTGTGGGATGAGTGGACTAATCCAGAAAAATCTTCAGCTACGCGGGGCAGTGCAGTATGCTGCTACAAAAAATGGATGGATGGAAACCAAAATATTTGAAAAATATTTTAAGGATTGTTTCCTTCCAATGGTAGGGCCAATTCGTCCAATATTACTTATTTATGATGGTCATAGTACATATATAAGTTTAGGCATAATTGAGGAGGCCAGAAAAGAGAATGTGACGATATTGAAATTAACACCTCATTCCAGCCATATACTTCAGCCACTAGACCTTATTGTAATGAAATCGATGAAAGATGCTTGGGACGAGAGCCTCGTTAAATGGCAACGGTTGCATGTAGGTTCGAAACTTCCAAAAAAACATTTTTCGAGAATGCTTACAGAAATTTGGAATAAACTTGATCATCAGATAATAAAAAATGGGTTCAAACAAGGTGGGATTCATCGACTAGAAAGAAATGTTATAAATATGCAAAATTTTGATCCTTTAGCTTTATCACGTTTCGAAAAGTATAGAAATAATTTGAAAAATGGATCGGATATTAGTGAAGCAATATTAATGACAGATTTTGAACATTGTATAGATCAATCCCAAGCGATCGAAAATATATTTAATAAATCTAGTCCCAACCGGGATGAGGAATCAGTGAACACGAAAAGTAATACAGAGCCATTTTCATCAATAGAAAATTTGGACGCAAACTATGCTGAACCTTCCACCTCAAAACAAATTGTACCTTTTGGAGCACAATTCGATTCACATGTTCAATATTATGAGCATTCTACTTATACTGCAAAAAATCACTATCTTAACCCATTGAAGAAGGTTACAGTTTTAGAAGGCATAATAATTAATCCACCTAATTCAGATTTCTTGAGAAGTGATGAATTTTTTCCGGAAAATATACCAGTCAAACACTGATTTGAAGAACTGTTAAGATGTATAAAGAAAAATGAGCCTTGTAAGGTAAAGAAGACAAAAATTGCACACGGAGCTGAAGTAATAACTTATGATGATGTTGTAGAATGTTTAAAAAACAAACTGAAGGATTCTAAAAAGAAAATAAGTACTAAAATAAACCTTCGGAAGAACAACAAAAATACCAAAGTTATTAACAGAGTATTTATTTACAAAGTGTGTTTTCATGTATTCTTTGGTTATTGGCGGTAGTTTTGCGGCATAATACGACGTTTATATAGACTTTTTACAGTTTTATTTTATAGTTTATTTACCTTTTGTGCTTTATTATGCATCATACAGATGATTTGTTGATTTTATTGTAGTTTACAAAGTATATTATATTCCACTATATTTATAAGTAAACGTGTTTTCTGTGTCAAGTTGTGATAACCCTGACATTTTGTGAATATTTAAACTGTCTTTTTCTGAGTGAACGGCAGCTCAAAAAGCTATTTAGTAAGTTTTCATAATATCCTTTTATCTGTATACAAAAAATATAATTTTTTTAGATTTTATTTTTGTTGAAAAAATCCCGACCTGCTGGGTACAGCCATACTAACAACTTCCGGCACTTACAGGGTTAATAAAGTATTTTTCTTATGTATTCATTTTCCGTCTAATTTATAGACAAAATGTGCCACAAAGTCAGTTTGCGAGTTATTATTTATACATCTTCATTTTGCTTGTTCAATATTAGTGTTATCATTTTGAATTTTCAAATAATAATATTATAAACAAACAATTTTTTTTGTCCCATCACTAGCAATGAATAGGTACATTTACCCCATCCCGCATAATTTCATTTGATATTATATATTTATACCACTATATTTTCTGATTTAAAATATCTAAATTACGTGTTTATTGTGTTTTATTGGACTGGATGTCAAACTTTTTCATTATGTTAGCAATTCATAAAACCAAAAGATACAGATGCACTTACCCCGAAGATGGGGTAAGTGCATCTGTCAGGACTTCCTTCGAGAAAATGCTTAAATAATCAAGTAAAAAGAGCAGATAGTCCTCTGGTGGTAAACTAATTAAAATATGAAATAGTTGAAGTCCTTCGTATAAAAGTTAGAAAACAATGTGATGATCCTGAGAATGGTTGGATACCTTTGAATTTCATATATTCATTTTATATGGTGCACTTACCCCGACTCACCCTACAAAAAAGTTATTTTCAAACTAATATTAAAATATATCTGGAGATTCTTCACTGTTTTGATTTTGGCATTAATAAAAATATGTATGTTTATAGAATATGTATATTTAACTTAATAGATTATTATAGTAAGAATAATATAATAAAATTACTCTTTTTATAAGCCCAAAATGAATGATCTTAATTAAAGTACCATTACATTTTTCATCGATTTTGATTGATTTTATAATACTATGGGATGATGATCTAAATTAATTCTCGTACTAGGACGTGAATTTTTTTTTACTACTGAGGAAGTGATATTTTTTTAACAAGTGAAACAATATGAAACCAAAAACTCTTTTTCTTTATTTTAAAATCATAACAAACATTCAAACAATATAGTTAATAAGGTTTTAACTTTTTTTATTTATTCAACAGATATAATGCTATTATTAGGAAAGTTAATTTAATCATTAAAATCTTTTCAATTGACAATTCTTGGTGAAATTCCATAATATACAAAATAATTAATATCACCACATTTTTGCCCATTGACCGATTTAACTCAATAAGCATACTTAGGCCACGGCCACCATTCTAAGTGAAACTGATATATGTACAATAAATTAGTGGAACAATATTAAATAAACTTTTTGTTTTATTTTATATAAAGTGCACGAAATATATTCTTTTTCTATAATTATAAAGGGTAATACTAGCGCAATATAGAACTAGAAATTTTTACTAGGAAAAAACTTTTGTTAAGATGTGAAAATTTTAAATTAAAAATATTTGTATACATTCTTTCAAAAATTGTGCCTAAATTATTATTTTGAGAGGTGAAATATATTATTACAATTTTGGAACATATATGGACATAAAAATGAACATATTGACATAAAAATGTTTATCAACAATTATCAATTAGTACCAATTCAAATTAAATGAAATTCCAACAGTTTACCCATTTGGGTCACCCACCCAGTTTACCCATTTGGGTCACCTGCCCAGTTTACCCATTTATATTTATAAAGAAAAGTAAAACAGATTTATATTTTCAAGTGAAGAATTAGGGAATGACTATTATCTAAACAAGAGGTCTAAGCTTGCAGGGGACGTGTTAAAAGATGAGAAAGAGAGAATTCAATGTTTTATGCAACGATTTTTTTGTCACGTTTACATTGTATTACACTTTCGTTAATTACAATACAACCTAGCGAGTTTATTACCGTGTAACAATTTCTTTCAACAAACCAAAAAGATGGTACAGAGGCCACAAGTGAAGACCAGACTAGAATCCTTTATAAAAAACAATAGGGTACCAACAGAAAATAAGCCCGCAACCCCAATTGGAAGACATGCATCTTATCTTACCAACTATGGTATGGAAGTCATCATTTAATATTCATAAAAGGAAAACAAGAATGTACAAAAATTACTAAATACATTAGTTTCTTTTTATTTTTTTAGTATTTTTATAACTTCAGAAACATCATTTTTTTCTTAAACATAACTAATATAAGATACAGGTGATGCCTAGTTTACCTAGATGGATGACGGGCAACTGAACCGAATTTACATAATATGAAAATGTGTCATTGTTAGTTTGTATGTATTTTTCATGTTATATTCATTACATTTCTTATTTTCCTAAATAAATTTAATAAAGATTATAAAGTTGCCTAACATTAGTTTCCTTATATCAGCATTATAATGATAATAGATATATCAGAATGACTAAATAATTTTTTTTATCCAATATAAAGATAACTTAAAAAACAAATGATTTTTCTCAAGACAAAATAGAAAACCTGTAGAAAAGCATTTAAAATTGACATTTGATGATGGCAACACAATTAAATAGGCCACAATGAGTAGGCACTATGAAGAAAGAGATACAAAATTCAAAAAACATAAATATATCTATAGAGATTTAGCTAGCATTATATCTGTTACAACTAACAATGTAGATTTTCATCTTCAGATTTAGTTACAATTTATAATGCAACATAATATATAATAGTCTTGTTTGTGCTCCCCTGATGATGATGCGAAAGCCTTGAAACCTTAACTATAAATAATATAATTTATTAGCCTTTAGAAACTAAGCAATTGGGGTCCGTTACTGTCACAGTTCTGTTGACAATTTGGTTCAGCAAAATAGTCAATAATGGAGTGGTAACAATGACAACCATGATTTCTGATGAAACAGCCCAGCCATATATTTTTTGCCATGAATTTTCTAAATATGTGGATTACAATTTTAAGCCATAATAATCCCTCAACAAATAATTGTCACATAAAAAAAGACTGAAATGTATTTAAATGTTATTAAAAGAAATCAAAATAATATTTGAATAATTGTAAATATTTACCTTTCAATATATCTATCTGTACCAATTAGGAATGAAATATACTCATTTTCATATGAAATTTTCATCAATAATCTTAAGTGAAATGAAGACTATCATATATCATACATTTTGTATTTTGCAAGCCATATTTCTGTTAAATTTAAATTATAACAATGTGGAACCAATATAACTATTTGAAAAACACTAATTCCTATTGATCTTCAAATTGAATAAATAAAATTGAATAACCAACCATTTACTTAGACATACTCGTACAAGCCAACTATTTGGTATAAATTGCAAAGAATTAACAAAAGCTATCAAACATAAAAATAACAAGGTCTTTAGGAATAGCACACTTGGACAATAAAGCTGTAAGATGACTGTTTTGTTGATATCACCTGTAACAAGTTACAATACAACAATGTATTATCTTAACTCTTCTATAAGCAACAAAACAGTCACATGTTTGTTGCCCATGTGTACTAAATCTTAATGAAAAAACAATAAATCATAAGTCAATCAATCACATTTGGTTCCCTCATTAACATCAACTTTACTAACAAGGGGAAAACGAATTATTCTTAATTGATTCGCATAATCACATACAATGGAATCTTTTAAAGGTAAAATTTTTCGGACAAATACACATCCATCGCTGTGTCCTGAAAATGAAAAAAAAAAGAAAATTAAAAACTTTCACTATCCACAATTGATAAATAAATAGAATGCGAAAATGTGCATATGCCTTTGAGAAGATGGTATTGAAATGTTTACTTTTTCAAATGGATTCTAATAACACTAGTTAACAAATTTTAACTTTTTGTCTGTCACAGAGATTAAATTAGCTGATGCTAACTACGAAAATCGCAGCGAAAAGTTTGTAACACGTAAGATTTTCGAGAGACAGGAGGGGGAGGGTTTTAATAAAATAAATACGTTTTTGCGCACTTCAAAAGTCGTAATTACAACAATGAAAATAAATAAATTCCTGATATAATTTAGACACAAAATACAATGTTGCTACATAGAAAAATAAAAAATCATAATAAAAAACAATTACTATAAGAAAAATTGACCTTATATACAATTTTTTGTTAAAAAATAGCCTTTTTTATAAATTTTATCGAATCAACAATTTTTTTAGAGATCGTATATTAAATTGAATGAAAACTCAAATTTGATAACTTAGGACCCCCTACATTACAGTAAACAGCCATATACAGATTACTAGCAATATTTTTTGTTAAAATATGAAATAATTACGGCAATTTTTTCCTCTTGTACTTTGTGTCACCTCTGAACAAAAACCAACAGTAGTCTCCCATCATATTAGAATCCCACCTTCCTTGATATCGTTATTCCATTCTGTGAATATCCTGATGGAATCTTTCCCCTTGTTCATCACTTACAACTCCTAAGTTTTCTGGGAAAAAGTCCAGATGGGAATGCAGGAAGTGTATTTTCAGTGACATTCGACATCCTAGCTTCTGGTAACTATGCAAGAGTTCCTATACAAGCTGTTCGTAATTGTCAGCTTTATTATTACCTACGAAACCACTAACAACTCTTCCAAAGGCTTTCCAAGCTTCTAGTTCTTCAACACTTAATTTTTTTTCGAACTTTTCATCTTTCAAAAGTTTTCTTATTTGGGGGCCAACAAAAATACCCTCTTTCACTTTAGCGTCACTGAGTTTCGGAAACTGATTCCTTACATATGCAAAATCTTCTCCGCTTTTATCCATAACTTTAACGAAATTCTACATTAAACCACGCTTGATATGTAAGGGAGGGAGCAAAACTTTTTCTGGTTTCGCTAAAGGAGCATACTATGTTCTCCTGGGACGTAGCTTTCTCTGGGAGGCCAGTCTTTCATTGTGTAGTGTTTTTCAGTCGTTCTAAAACAACAGTATTTTGTGAACCCACTCTGAAGTCCGAGCAATAAGGCAACGATTTTCAAATCTCCGCCGAGTTGCCAGCAGTACGTTTTGTATTGGACTGCATCTAATAACATTGACAAATTGTCATAAGTTTCCTTCATATCCACTAAATACGCCACTGGAATTGATGGTTTAGTATTTCTACGAGGCGTATCCAGAAAGTAAGTGTACTGAGGCTCTCACGACCGGATGGATTTTATTTTCGACATGTTGGCTACACTTCCGTGTAGCCTGACCCTTCCCCTCCGCAACGAGACCGGTTCGAGGTCAGTACGTTGAGAAGTGTCGACGCGACAACACGTTTCGTGAAAAATGTCAATCCGATCTCCCGCCAAGTGCGAAATACGCGGCGTCATCCGTTATCTCGTTTGGAAGGGAAAACCTCCAGTTGAGGTTTATAATGAGGTGAAAACTGCATATGGTGATAAAGCTATGAATCGTACGAGTGTGTACAAGTGGTGTCGCGAGTTTAAAAACGGTCGTACGTCTGTGCATGATGATCAGAGGAGCGGAAGACCTTCAATTGTGACTGACGAAATTGTGGAAAAAATCTAAAGTGCGCTCCGTGACGATCGCAGATTGACTGTGGATGAACTTTCTGCGATGTTTCCGCAAATCTCCAGATCTCTACTACACGAAACCATCACAGAAACCCTCGGATATCGGAAACTGTCCGCGAGGTGGGTCCCAAAACAGCTGACAGACCGACACAAGTTGAATCGAGTGGAGGCCGGGCAAGAGTTTTTGAGGCGCTGCAAATTCCATGGAGATGAATTTCTCCGCTCCATCGTTACTGGAGATGAAACTTGGGTTGCACACTACACGCCTGAAACCCAAAGGCAGTCTCAACAGTGGCGTCACACCTCTTCACCCTCCGCCAAAAAGTTCAAAACCACAATTTCAGCCAAGAAAATCATGGCATCCGTGTTATGGGACTGTCAAGGCATAATTTTAATTGAATATATGCCTCAAGGGGAGACCATCAACTCTGCAAGATACTGTGAGACCCTAAAAAAATTGCGGAGGGCGATTCAGAACAAGAGGAGAGGCATGCTGACAAAGGGAGTCTGCCTGCTGCACGACAATGCCAGACCACACACGGCCAACGCCACGAAGGAACTGCTAGCCTCGTTTAAATGGGATGTCCTGAACCATCCCGCGCATTCCCCTGACCTAGCACCTTCAGATTACTATCTCTTTACCTCCCTGAAGCTGCACATGGGTGGAAAAAGGTTTTCAACCGACGAGGAGGTAAAGGAGGAGGTGGAGAAGTGGACGGAGGGGTTGGCGGGAAACTACTTCGAGGAAGGCATCAAAAAGTTGATACCCCGCTTCACCACCTGCCATTGAGAGGAATGGCGACTGTCGAAAAATAGCTTACATATGTACTACGGTAACCACGTTATTTTTTTGTTTAAATAAAAAAAATTGTAACCTACAAAAATTCAGTACACTTACTTTCTGGATATGCCTCGTAGTATTCGTTATCAGCACCCAAAAATTGACCTAAAATTACCATTTTCACCCTTGTGACAAAAACCTTGTTAACTAGTGTAATTATTATAATAAGATTTCTCCAGCCTGTGTGCAGGATGATGCAATTAAACATTGGCCATAATTTTACAAAAGAAATACAAGAAATCAGTATGTAATCAAACAAAATATGCTACAAATTTGTTAGTATCCCATATTAGTATCTAAAGAGAACTACAATTACAACTGAAGGAAGAGATAAAAAAATTATTAAACATGGTTATGGAAATGTGATGTGAAATACATCAGAGCATAATACGAGGTATGTTTTTTAAATAAGGTTCATTTTGAAATTACCGCCAATTTAAGCTAGGAAGCTGGATCATGCAAGCAAAGTATCTTTATATGATTCATTAGCATGTTGTAGGCCATTTTGTCGCAGTCAGATTGTGTTTAATAAGTGAGTAAATTACAATAAGTGAAATTATAAACAAAAGCACCAACCGTGAGGTTCATGTTGTGATCCAACCAATAGTGTTGTTGAAATTCATAAACCACTTTGCAAAGTTTATGGGGCAAATGTTATGAGTGACAGTAAGGCTAAGTAGTGGTGTCATTTGTTTCGAGATGAATGAATATATCAAAGTTGAAGATTGCCAGGTCTGTAAATATGGAACCGGAATTTGCTCATAGATTGCTCTAGTTGTCAATGTAGTGACTGTCAAACCGCGTCATTGGCGCCTTTTTCTTGTGTTTACATTTCTCAAAGACTTTTAACTCACAACAATACAAGTTTAATACAACTACATATGTATTCATAGCGTTGAATATGTCCGTTTTTGTGCCTGAAAACTACGATTTGCGGACAGCATTGATTTTCTGTTACCATTTGAAGAAAACTGCTGCAGAATCGCATCGAATGCTTGTCGAAGCTTACGGTGAGCATGCTCTTGGTAAATCACAGTGCTTTGAGTGGTTTAAAAAATTCAAAAGTGGCGATTTTGACGTGAGAAGTGAAGAACGGGGAAGACCACCGAGAAAGTTTGAAGACGCCGAATTGCAAGCATTGTTGGGTGAGTATGACGCTCAAACGCAACAACTCGCGGATCAATTAAATGTGACACGAGAAGCTGTCTCCATACGTTTGAAAGCCATGGGAAAGATCCAGAAGGTGGGAAAATGGGTTCCACGTAAACTGAATGAAAGACAGCAGGAAAACCGAAAAACCACTTGCGAAATGCTGCCCGCCAGGTACAAAAGAAAATCATTTCTCCATCGAATTGTGACTGGCGATAAAAAATGGATATATTTCGAGAATCCTAAGCTTAAAAAATCATAACTAACTCTAAGCAAACCAGCGACATCGACCGCAAGGCCAAATCGCTATGAACGGAAGACAATGCTCTGTGTTTGGTGGGATCAGAAGGGTGTTATCTATTATGAGCTGCTAAAACCTGGCGAAACTGTTAATACTGAACGCTACCGACAACAAATGATGGATTTGAACCAAGCATTGTGTGAAAAACTACAAGAATATCAAAAGAGGCAACACAAAGTGATTTAACTTCATGATAATGCACCATCGCACACAGCAAAACCGGTCAAGGAAACGATTGAGCCGTTTAGTTGGCAAATACTTTCGCATGCAGCTTACTCACCAGACTTGGCTCCAACCGATTACTACTTATTTGCATCGATGGAACACGCACTTGCTGAGCAGCGCTTCACTTCTTACGAAAATGGCTCGATGATTGATTTGCCTCAAAAGAGCAACAGTTTTTTTGGCGTAGCATCCACAAATTGCCAGAGAGTTGGGAAAAATGTGTAGCTAGCGATGGGCAATACTTGGAATAAAATATTTTTTACCATTTACATACAATAAATGTGTATTTTCTACAAAAAAATTCCGGTTTCATATTAACAGACCTAATAAGCCCATGGTGATGAAAAATGATTTGGTGGAAAAGTGAACACAAAATTCATCAAAATTGTTTACAATTGGCAAGTGTGAGGCCTATTAAATTTCCAATGCTTCACATTTAGTAATTTACGACATTATGAGAGAAACACTAGCGTAGCAAAAATTTATTTCTCAGATGAGTGCCGAAAACGTTAACCGATGATGCACATAAGCAGAAATGTTTGGATTTAGCTCAAATATTTTTGCAACGTCTCTGCACCAGTTCATAATGAAGAAGATGAATTATTTGGCCACATTGTCACTGGAGATAAGACCTGGATTTCCTACACAAAGGTTGAGTCAAAGTTACAATCGTAAAGGTGACACAGATCATTCTCGAAAGCAAAAATATTTAAGCTAACAACTTTTGCCAAAAGAATTAGAGCCACTGTTTTTGGGACACAAAAGGAGTCTTCTTATTGATTCTCTCAAATGTGGAAAGACCGTTAATGCTGATACAGATTGTAGCACTCGGAGGGATCTTACATGTACCATTTAAAACAAGACATGGGTTCCTGATCAGTGGGAGTGTGTTTTTAGACGATACTCGTCAACTAGCTCGATCAATCGGCTAATATCAATTATGGAAATTTGAACCCTGTGGAACACAAATTTGAATATACCATAAAAAACAGATTAGTATCTGTTAGCCAAATAGTTTGTAAGAAGTTGATCCATATTTTATGGTAAAAGTCAATGATTTACTCCATCAAATGGTTTTACAAAGTCGTGATATGAACAATCTAGCTGATAGCTAGTATATAGAGAGTTAGAAACAAAGTCAGTTAATACCATTAAGTAGGACAAGCATAAAGCTTTGACGCTCTCCCTACACTAATAGGAAAATAGTTTTCACGTATGATTTTCAAAATTAATAAAAAATTATAGCAGACTAACCAAGTTGCACTTTCCGAACAGCTGTCCCAGTACTAGCATCCCAAACAGTGAGTCCACCTCTACCCCCTGTGACAACAAGTGAGTGTGTTAAAGTCAGCAAACCACATCCACCTGCCCCTTGCCCCTGCAAATATTAATATAAAAAATATCATATACAGCCAATAATTTAAATACTTTTTCTATTTCCATTGATTATATATAATTCTCTCTAATAAAACTCACAATGTTTACAGTATTGAGCAGATGTCCTCGAAATCGGTCCCATATGCATAATTTTTCATCACTCCCAAGTGACATCACATAAGAAGCAGTGTAAGTTAGTTCAGATATTGAACCATCATGAGCTTGCAAACTGTACACACATGTACCTAGAAATATCAAATAAATATTATTATTAGAAGAACCGCCTATGTCTATATATAAAAATTAAAGCAAGTTATTTTTTATTAATTAAAAAATACAAATTTATCTGTCTACTTTCATACTTTTCCTGTACTTACACTATAATAAAAAGCGCTCATGGTTTTCAGATCCAAAGAGTTATAAAAATCACCTCATTATTTCTTTTGAATTCATATTTAAAATTACAGGTATCCTCTGATTAGTGTGGTTTCGGTTTACTGTGATTATTGTTATATTGGCCCCACATATGAATAAATGATGAGAAATTAGATGAAATGCAGTTCTCCCGAAATGTAGCATTGTTTTAACTCATGGTATAATAAAAATAATAGAAAATCCCAATGTTTTAGAACTGATCACCCTATTTTGTATCAAACACTGTTTCAATTAGTGCTGAACTTTTCAAGTACGCATGAATGCACTAATCAAGGGATTGCTGCATATTATAATTAAAATGTATTTTAGATCAAATTTGTCTAAGCTAATAGAAGTAGTAACAATAAGAAGAACAGAAGTGTTTTTAATTATTGATTGTTCAGTTATACAATCCATTTTAAATATTGCTTTGTATTTTCACACATACCATGATTTAACTTCAGCAGCTGGTCTTTTATGATTTCCCCTTTTTATGATGAAGCTTACAATCAATTTTGTGCAGTCTAGTAGTAGCATATGAAGTTTCTTGACATTTTAACTTTCACTACACTTCTGTTGATTGTATCAACGGTTTTGAACATAATTGTTTAATCATAATTAGGGGTCCTTTCAAATGCCTACATATTATATTATAGCACCTATTATTTTTTGGACCATCACCTAATAAGTTCCATCAGAAACACAGGGGTACCATAAAATTATTTTTTTGAATTAGATACAGGTTTTTAAATTTAGATAATGACAACATGATAGTAATCATCAACTGTTTGCATAAAAGCATGATATTGATGATTTATAAATCAACCAACTTTAATGATGTTTGCAGAAAATTTATTTGGCCTGATTAATTTGGCGGAAATTCTATTTATTGTATATATTGAAACTATGATAGTTCAGTGTATTATATTTGCTTCATTCTAAGATTTAGATATCTATCTGTGATTACCTTATTTGATATGAATATTTTTTTATAAATACACAAAAGAGTGAATTGTGGAAGTAAATTTCTTAAGCTCATTCTGCAGGCCTAGTGATGTCTTAAGAATAAATAAACTGGAATTTGTTAAGTGATGAAATAAAAATAAATAAATTAAGCAAAAATACAAACCTGTCATAAGATCCCAAACACAAAGCTTCCCATCTTGAGATCCACTACCACACACCATAGGTGAAAATCTATCTATGAACATACATGTTATCGGTCCATAATGACCGTGTAATGTGTAAAATTGTATAAGGCCATTCATTGAAAACACCTGAAAAAAAAAAGTTATGTTAAACCAATGGTGATGATTTTTATCAAGGGTCAGGTCCCGGATGGTCAGGTGCGAGACGGCCAAGGATCAGGTGCCGGATCTTATGAGTTTCGGCTATTGAAATGTTGCAGAATGCCTATAAAATGGTTGAACAATGAAAAAATAAGTTGATTTCTGCTATAAATTCACATAATGCTTTTCTATGTGTAAATATACCTATAAACCAGTGATTCTTGACCAGGGGTGCACACACCCCTGGGGGAGCGGGAAGCTCTTCCTGGGGTTGAGATCCTCGATACCTAAACTTTAGTACCTATTCTAGTTACTATAAACCTTATAGCTTTGTGACACAACACACATCTAGGGATGTTATACTTGCGCTTTTATAACAAAGTATCAGCAAAGTATTATAATTGACAAACGTGGAATAATAAACAAATTATTAATTTTTGTGGCACACGACAAAAATGCGATGAACTCGGTAACTTAAGACTAGTGTATTGAGGTGTGTTTTATTTACACTTTTATAATAAGGTATTATTAGTACAGTATTATACATGACAGTGATGGAATGACAATTCCATCATTGATATGTTTAATATCATTATCATTCTTCTTGCAGGATGATAGTTTTGAAGGGTGGCAAAAAATTATTCTCTTTTTAAATTTCTACACAACTATGTGCATTTATTATGAAGTCGCTGGAAAACCTCTCTGAAATGATCATTATTATCCTGATTATCTTTGAAATTTTTGTTTGCAATCACTTGTGTCATAGTTACTTTAATTCCATCTTATTTTTATTTCATCACGGGGCAGACTGATGCTTTAAATGAAGCATACTTGTCCCAAAGCCCCAACAAAAACATAATGAAGAGCTCAATTTGAGTAGCTATATCATCCAATAACTCTATAGCCACCCAGTCAATTCTGTGACAAATCAAAATGAGTCCAAAGCTTCTCAAGATTTTTTCTCGTTTATAAGTTTTGGACCACTAGTGACCAGTAAGATATATGAGGGGAGGTCAATACATTCGCGGAATGTAGGGGAAAAAGGGGAAATATTTATTTTTTTATTTTTCCGCTTCACCATTAACTCAAATATATTTTTCAGGTCTTTCAATAAACTAATTTATACCCACGAAAAAAAGATTTACTTTTGCCCTCAAAATAAGCCGAAATTGCATATTTAACTTCTTCATCGCCCGTAAATTTCTTCCCTCAAAATTCTTTTTTCATATTTGGAAACAAATAATACTCAGATGAAGCCAGGTCCGGGCTGTAGGGAGGGTGATTTAATGTTTGAAAGCAACAGTTGTAAAGAGCAGCCAATGCAGAATTGCTTTTGTGCACGGGTGCAAAAACATCACCCATTTTACTCTCGTTTTCTTCTTCATAGCTTGTTTTAACTGCATCAGCAGAACATAATACGAGGGTCATCCAGAAAGTAAGGTTACAACATTTATGTAGAATCGAAAAACGTTTGTATTTAATTGAAATTCACAGGATACTTCACAAACATATTAAACTATTTTTCAACATAATCGCCGTCGAGATCGAGACATTTCTGTAGTCGGGGCACCAGCTTTTGTATGCCAGTGTCATACACCTCCACGGCCAGCTCTTTCAGCCACTTCTTCACAGCTTCCTCGACCTCCTGATCGTTGGAAAATTGTTGGGGTGTAGTGACACACCCATGTCTCATCCCCCGTCACGATAGTCCAGAAAAGCTTCTCCCTCCTGTGCAAAACGATCCAAAAATTCAAATGCGGCGGTCACGCGATTTTGATGGTGCTCCGGTGTGAGCATTCTGGGCACCCATCTCGCACACAACTTCTTGTAACCAAGTTTTTCCGACACAATATCACCAAGGAGACTTCGAGAAATGTCAGGAAATTCTTCGTGAAGGTCGTCAAGCGTCAAACGGCGGTCATTTCGCACTTGTTCTTCAATTTTTTGCACAAGTTCGTCAGAAATCACTGCCTTGCCTCGTCGTGAGTATCAGTACGGCCTTCTCTGAACAACCTAACCCACATCGTGACATGTTGTCGACTCATCACATCACTACCATAAACTTCCACAAGCTTCCGATGGATATTCGCGGTGGTATTGTTCTGCAAAGTCAAAAAACGGATGACCGCGCGGATCTCGCACGGACGTTTTGTGGCGGAAGCGCACGACGACCTCTCCATCGGAAGAATTTACTGAAAAAAATGGCCGACAAACACGCGGGACCAAACAATCTGACCGTTAGGATCCCCCCTACATGCCAGGTGCGCCAACTTCAAAACAAAAAATTTCCACCAGCCTCAAGAGCCCTTGTAATCTTACTTTCTAGATGATCCTCGTAGTACTCTCCAGTTATTGTGATGCACTTATCTTTGCAATCTATCAGCAGTATGCCTTCCGTATCCCAAAAAATTGTAGCATAATTCTTCCAGCCGATTGCGACACTTTGAACTTCTTACGAGTAGGGAGCTATGTGCCTTTTTATGCCACTGCATGGACTCTTGCTTCGACTCAGGCTCATAATGATGAACCCAAGTTTAATCTCCAGTAACAATTTGGCTCAAAATCTCATATTTGTTGTTTCTGCAGAGGTCCAAAAGCTGTCGTGAACATTAGACGCGTTGTTGTTTTTGAAATGGCATGAGCATTTTGGGTACCCACCTTGCACTGACTTTTGACATCCCTAGATGCTGATGGAGGATATTCAAAATGATTGTAGGTGATACACATCTTCCAGCACAAGCTTTTCTACTTTTTTGACGATGTTTGAAAAAGTGGCCTCTACAGACCGTCCTGGTCGGAGGTCGTCTTCAATCTATTCTCTCCCTTGCTTAAAAAGACTATGCCAGTTGTAAACCATAATTTTCCCAGGGCAAAAACCCCCCGTAAATCTCTAACATCTCATCGTTTTGTAAAAAAACTTATTAATGGCGCTATACACAATTTTTTCCATACTTGGGATGTTATTAACGTTTAACATACTCTCCCGACGATATCTTAAACCAGCGGTCGGCAACCAGCGGCCCGCGAGGCGTCTTGATGCAGCCCGCAAGATTCAGATTAAGATGCAATACGTATCTACTTAAAAAATGCAAGCTAATATAAAAAACTTGCAAGTCAAATGCAGCCACAAAAATCTCATTGATTTTATTAACTATGTTAAAATAAATGTCGTAAAAATATATAATTAGCGTTTTATTTGTAAAACTAAAATATTTATTTGTACACAAATATTGTAGGTATACTGTAATGGCATATGGCCCAAGTGCGGCCCGCACTAATCCCCACCTAAAATATTTGGCCGTCTTACAACAAAAGGTTGCCAACCCATGTCTTAAACAATACTCTCAAAATTAGACTGATACTTGGCGAATATACTAATAATGAGTCATATTATAGAACATGCGGATGCGCCACTACCACGTCATTCCCCGAATTTGTTGACCTCCCCTCGTAGATCAAATTGTAATCTAAGAAACCAGAAGCAACAAGTTATCCATTATTATTGTTAAAATAAACCAATTTATAATTTTTTTTTTACCTTTATTGTGTGATCTTGACTACCAGTTAATATTCTTCTACCATCACACTCAAGAACTAATATCGGTTGCTGGTGAGCTCTTGTCTTATTCACGCGTATACAACAAATGTTCTCTCCAGTTTCTATAAAAAATAAATATTGTTACAAGTAACAATCAAAATAAATTCATATCACGTCATATCATATCATCACATGTAACGATTATGAGTAAAAATTTCTATCACGTACAGCAAAAAAGGATTTTTTCACACAATTTACTTTAATGTTTTGAATTAAATTATATGTATAGTATTTTCAAACAAACAGAGCTAAATATATAAGTGATATAAATATTTTTAATTACATTAAAAATCCCCATAAGTAATTTTCTATATAATAATAAGTATTTGTAGACATTACATAATTTTTTACATAAGTGTTCCTCGTTATACATAATTGCACTTAATGTGATTTTAATATAACGCAACTTAAATACAATTAAGATTTTTTTTTGTAAAAAGCCAATTTTAATTTCACAATCACCCTTTGACTGATGAAGTTGCATGTGCAGCATACATTATTCAATCTCACTAAGGTGTAGAGCTAGTAGGTTGTGACAAGAACTTTACAGATATCAGAAAATGCTGCCCGTCAACTCATTCTTGACAATTTTTTGATAAAATTTTTTAATTGTCTATC
Organism: Odontocerum albicorne; assembly: GCA_949825065.1. Lineage (NCBI taxonomy): Eukaryota > Metazoa > Arthropoda > Insecta > Trichoptera > Odontoceridae > Odontocerum > Odontocerum albicorne. The sequence continues at coordinate 19,912,231 of OX463843.1, read as the reverse complement.
TACCAATCTAGAGCCCTCAAGATAGAGAAAGCATGAGAAAGATGAGCCCGATATGCTAAATCTAGTTGATTCGTTACCCGATTGCAAGGGATAAACTATGTAGGTCTTCGAATTGAAAATAAAAATAATGAACGTTTTTACGGTACTTTTTTTCATTTGGAACCAATTCCTATCACACTCAGATTAAAATAAAGTCACTTTTCTACATCCTAGCTAGGCGACTTTTCTTAAAACTAATTAATCATATAAAATGTAGATAACATGTAATATAGTGTTTCGTAAATATAAAAAATAAATAAAACAAAAATACCTGCTTGAAATTGAAGACTTGATTCTTGATCTGATGATTCTGAATTCTGACCTGAAGATTGCTTTGGTAAAAATCTATTATAAACATAATTCCTGTTCATTGGTATTGAACCTGCAGACCCAGTACGGACATGGCCTAAAAAACAATCAATTTTTTTGTTAACATTTTTATTAATCTGTAAAATATTTTTTATTTGCATTTTGCTCAAACTTAATTATCACTATAAGCTTTACATCTTGCTTTTAAGATTATATCCACAATTTAGTTAAACTTTACCAGGAACTCTATATACTTGTAAGTTATTGAAAAGGGATAATAGTAACTAATAGTCACATAAGAGTATGCTACCCAATACCCACAAACCTATTTACATGATCCACATCATTCTAGCTGTTGGTATGTTTGCTGTTTGCAGCAATGAGTTTTGCGTTAGTAATTTATTTAATATAATAAAAGTCTGTAAAAAATACACTGAAAAGCACATTTTATCTTCTTCTCCCTGGCTCCATCCCAACTCACTGTCTGCGAAGACTGTTGGGATCAGCTCTCCTCGTCCTCAGGTTGTATGCTCTTCTGTCCCGGACTACGTCCCCCAGGCCGTGCCTCTGCACCAGGTTATCTTTTTGCACCACCCATGAATTATTTGGTCTTCCTCTGGTTGTTATTCGAGGAAGATCCATGGAGATTGCCTGGTTCACAATGTGATCGGGTGCTCTGCATTCAACGTGCCCATACCATCTCAATCGCCTCTCCTCCATCTTACTGTTGATGTCTGTAACACCTAGGCTTCCACGAATGCGTGAGCTTTTTATTTTGTCTCTTAGAGACACATTAGCTGACCATCTTAGCATGCGCATTTCAGCAGTTTCTAGTTGCCTAGAGTAAGAGTTATACATCGTCCAGCATTCGGAGCCATAGAGGAGTGCGGGTCTGACAATCGTTTGGTATACTTTTCCTTTTAACTTTACTGGCATTTTCGGATCACATAGAACTCCTGTCATTGATCTAAACTTCATCCATCCCACACTAATTCTATTTGTTACATCTGCTGCACATCCTCCATCGCTTTGGATGAGTGACCCAAGATACTTAAAGGAGTCACAATTTGGTAATGTTTCTCCATCCATTTGCATTACGGGAGTGACAGCATTTATGTTCTCGAATGGTAGGTACAGATACTCTGTTTTCTTTCTGCTCAGTCTCAATCCACTGTCCTCCAAGATTCTTCTCCACCTTTCCAGACTATTTTGCAGGTCTTCATGTTTTTCACTTATTAATACAATATCGTCTGTAAATAGTAGGATCTTTAGGAGACTGTTCATTTCCTGGTTAGTTAAATAGTCCATGACTAAGATGAACAGTAGCGGACACTGAGTACCGATCCTTGATGTACCCCCACCTTTACAGGAAATTCTGGTGAAATTCCCGAAGTGCACCTAACTTGCGTTTTCACATTATCATACATGTCCTGGATGGCAAGTACATACTTTTCTGGTACACTATGTGCTCTAAGTGCTGCCCAAATTAGGCTTCTAGGGACCCTGTCAAATGCCTTTTCAAGATCGATGAAGACCATATGAAGGTCTTTCTTGGCATCACGGTGTTTTTCGACAAGGAGTCTAACGGTTTGAATGGCGTCTACTATTGATTTTCCCGATATTTCCACCAAATTCCTGATTCTCGAGTTTATAATTCGTTCATAGATTTTCAGTGTGGGATATTAGCTTAATGCCTCTATAGTTGTCGCATTTCCTGGAGTCTCCTTTGTTTTTGTAGAAGGGAAGGAGAAAGCTTCTTCGGAATTCATCTGGCATTGGGGCTCCGGCCAACATTTTATTAAAGAGCTTACACAGCCAATTCTGTCTCCATTCATTAAGAAAATTCAGTTGGTATATTGTCTGGTCCTACTGCTTTTTCTGTTTTCATTTGACATATGGACCCTACTTCTGCAGTAATTTCTACAATTGGCCCAAAGATTTGTTGTTCTGAAGGATATGAGGCTCTCGGAAATTCTTCATTCAGTAGTTCTGAGTAGTACTCTTTCCATCTTTCACATATTTTACTTTCTTCAGTGATTAATTTGCCTTCATTATCCTCTATGTACTTAGGGGTTCTGATCGATTTAGCCCTCTCTTTTCTTTGTTCCACAATTTTATATATTTTCTGAGCTCCTTGTTGTGTTTCCAGTTCTTCGTATATGTCTTTCCTCACCTCATGTTGGGCAGAGGCTACTAGTTTCTTTGCTTTTCTTTTGGCTTCCCTATATAATAGAAGGAGGCCTTCTTTCTCTGTTTCATTATCACAGTTAGACCAATTCTTAAAAGCGATCTTTTTCTCCTTAATACCCCTTTGTACATCATCCGTCCACCACTAGGACTCTTTCTTAGTTTTTAGTTTACCTTTTGAAACTCCAAGATGTTGCTTAGCATATTGTATGCATATCTGTGACAATGGCTCCCACATTTCATTTGGGTTAAGTACGTCGGAATTTTGCACATTTTCAATCATCCAACTTTTCATTTTAGATTTTAGTTGTTTGCCTTTTTCATTTGAGATGTTGAACCATTTAATTTTTGGTATCGGTTTCGAAAGCAGATTTTATGATAATGCTAAATTAAAGAACAATAAATCTTGAAGAGTATAACATTGTAATCAAAACTAATGAAGATTTCCAAGTGATGTCAGAATCCTGAATTTGGGCAAAAGTTCAATAAGGCACATTTCAAGATCTGAGAAGCATCTTTCCTTGGGAATTAGAGGGAAGAATACCAGGAAACCTAAATGAAAAATGGATGGACCGTGTAGAGAAGGAAATCCAAATAGCGGAGGTGGTACAGAATCTTAATCCACAACAGGGGGTGCTAGAGGAGAGCACTCGTAAAGTTAATTTAGATATTTAACTGTGTGATTTACACTATGGAGTTCTGAGCAGAAAGTCATCATTTTAAATATAGGACATCTTTAACACACACACATATTTTTAAAATATGGTATCGCTTGAGATTATTACTAAATACAACAGTTTCCATTCAAACTGTGTCGACAACACCAGATATATATCTAATCAGTCCAGAAAATTGCAACTGTGATGGCATTGGAAATTCCCTTCAGTAGATTTTCCTCCAAGCCATTAACGGGACACAGTGGGCAAACCATAAGGTCCAATATTGATTGAATGTCGCAACACATGCAAAGTAGTGCATGTGTACCAATCCTCCATCTGAGGAGATTATTTTTCAATTCAAATCAACGAATGACCCATGGTTAGTGGTATCTCACTGACAAGTACTCCACTATACTACAATGCACGAGTAATACGACATATTAATTTTTTTAGTGTTTAAAAAATAGTATATCTTCTTTTGGAAACTATCAAGCAACTAGTACAGACACCACATGGTGACCATGTGTGCTATAGGAGCAGATGTGGAAAGAACAAGAAAATATTAAAAGAATGACTGATTACTTTTTTTATGCGGAGTACTAGGAGGTAATAGCTGATGAAATCGAAACAAGTCAACATGTCCACTTAACCGTGCCACTACCAGCTGCAGTTCTTCACACATCATTAGCTGCACATGGGTGATTCCGCTGCTATAGCCATCGCAAAATCTACTCTGCAATAGGAAAAAGTATATCAAAATATGGATTAAGAATTACAATAATATAAGCCCGATCTATTCAGAATGCTCTAAAGTTCAACCAATTTGAAAAAATATTATTAAATCTAAAAACAGATGACACTCAAATAGCACATTATTATGGATAAAAATTTAAATAGTTCCAATTTATTATAACAGATGTCACACTATTTTCGCTTTTATAAATAAAATGATCCGTGCTGTAATAATTTGATTAAATTTTTTTTATCATTTATTTGTATCCACATTCTGATGTAGTGTTGAATAAATAATAGTCACAAGTGAAGATTTCATAATTTTGGCATTCAGCTGTCAACTGATGTGTCAAAGCGTCATTTTTGTGCTTAATGTGGTCTTTTATTTGGGAAATTGATATAAAATGTGTTTATAGAAGTAGTAAGTAGTTAACCCTGTGAATATTTTATATACGAGGCGTATCCAGAAAGTAAGTGTACTGAGGCTCTCACGACCGGATGGATTTTATTTTCGACATGTTGGCTACACTTCCGTGTAGCCTGACCTTTCTCCTCCGCAACGAGACCGGTTCGAGGTCAGTACGTTGAGAAGTGTCGACGCGACAACACGTTTCGTGAAAAATGTCAATTGAATCTCCCGCCAAGTGCGAAATACGCGGCGTCATCCGTTATCTCGTTTGGAAGGGAAAACCTCCGGTTGAGGTTTATGAGGTGAAAACTGCATATGGTGATAAAGCTATGAATCGTACGAGTGTGTACAAGTGGTGTCGCGAGTTTAAAAACGGTCGTACGTCTGTGCATGATGATCAGAGGAGCGGAAGACCTTCAATTGTGACTGACGAAATTGTGGAAAAAATCGAAAATGCGCTCCGTGACGATCGCAGATTGACTGTGGATGAACTTTCTGCGATGTTTCCGCAAATCTCCAGATCTCTACTACACGAAACCATCACAGAAACCCTCGGATATCGGAAACTGTCCGTGAGGTGGGTCCCAAAACAGCTGACAGACCGACACAAGTTGAATCGAGTGGAGGCCGGGCAAGAGCTTTTGAGGCGCTGCAAATTCCATGGAGATGAATTTCTCCGCTCCATCGTTACTGGAGATGAAACTTGGGTTGCACACTACACGCCTGAAACCAAAAGGCAGTCTCAACAGTGGCGTCACACCTCTTCACCCTCCGCCAAAAAGTTCAAAACCACAATTTCAGCCAAGAAAATCATGGCATCCGTGTTTTGGGACTGTCAAGGCATAATAATAGGACGCACTGTCAAGGCATAATTTTAATTGAATATATGCTTCAAGGGGAGACCATCAACTCTGCAAGATACTGTGAAACCCTAAAAAAATTGCGGAGGGTGATTCAGAACAAGAGGAGAGGCATGCTGACAAAGGGAGTCTGCCTGCTGCACGAAAATGCCAGACCACACACGGCCAACGCCACGAAGGAACTGCTCGCCTCGTTTAAATGGGATGTCCTGAACCATCCCGCGCATTCCCCTGACCTAGCACCTTCAGATTACTATCTCTTTACCTCCCTGAAGCTGCACATGGGTGGAAAAAGGTTTTCAACCGACGAGGAGGTAAAGGAGGAGGTGGAGAAGTGGACGGAGGAATTGGCGGAAAACTACTTCGAGGAAGGCATCAAAAAGTTGATACCCCGCTCTCCACCTGCATTGAGAGGAATGGCGACTATGTCGAAAAATAGCTTACATATGTACTACGGTAACCACGTAATTTTTTTTTTAAATAAAAAAAATTGTAACCTACAAAAATTCAGTACACTTAATTTCTGGATATGCCTCGTACAAGCACCGTTTTATAACATAAATGTTTAGAAATGTTATTAAAAAAACCTGAAACTGTGCATGGCACGAGTTTTTTTTATTTTAAAGAATAGATATGAGACCGTAGTCATAGATATCCTTATACCCTCGAACACTAGGCGGAAAAAGTGCCTGTATCGTTTGAGGGGAGTAGCAAAGCGCAGGGCTCGAACCGATGATCTTCCGCACGGAAGTCCAGTGCGTTACCGCGCGGCCATGCACGTTAATAGATTTGTTCATATTTTAATCATGTTGAACCCTAATAACACACGATTTAAACTTTTTAAGGTATATCCATATATTTGGGTTGATGGCACGTCTCTTCAACCACCATAAAAAACATAGACTCGGATAGTTCAAAAAGTACAAAATATTATTATCAAATTCACTCATTCAATATCATATTTTTTGCCTTATGACAATCTCTTTCAAATGATGTATGGTGATTTATGTTTTCATTTTAGATATTCTTTCCCATGTACTTTTTGTGCTACTTAAGGTCGGAACATCAGTAATTATTATTGTTGTAATATACAAACCTTCAGATTTCCAGAAGAAGCTTCCCATAACTCTAATCTTCCACTAGAACATCCAATTACAATGATATCATCCATATAATCCATGCACCAAATTGCTGGCGCTGATGAATTTGACTGATAACTGTAAGACATACCAGGTACATTTAAATTATCCTTAATATTAAGCTGTTTACTAGAGTCTATAAAATTTTCACATTTTTGTTGAAATTGATTTGAGGAAAAATTATCTTCAAACATTCTTTTTGGAGAGGATTCTTTGGAATTCTGAATGTCCTTATCTGTTTCTACATTAAAATTTACTGATTCCATATTGTTACATAAACTTAATGTCACTAAATCTTTTTTGGAACACAATTTACACTGTCTTGAATCTTTCATTTCAACACAAGAATGCAACTTATCACATGAACTTTCTTCGAATACACTATTGTTTTTTAAAGATTCAGACAAAACATTATCATTTTTATCATCAATTATTTTGTCAAAACTGTAATCACTATCATTAAGCAATAAAGCATCACTTTCGGAACAGTTTGTTGTTGAAGATGACAGCCTTTGTGAGCCATCAGAAAGGGTTAGACTACTTTCACTTTTTGATACTTTTAATATTGTCGGTTCAGGTTCCCCATTTGTCTCATAGAGCATTCTGAAAAAGATAATAAGTCTGAAGTTATTTATCCACAAACTGTATTAATGTTTTTATTAGTAGTCATCAATTTCATTAAGATTAATAGAATCACTTAATTGGAATGAGGATATTATTTCTATAAGAATGCGAATGTGTATAAACCTTTTATTAATCAAAGATTTTAATGAGCTCTTAGTCTTATTACTTTAATTTTTATTAGTGTGAAACGGAATATTTAATTAAAAGAAAACAATTGGTTAGTGAAAGTGCTATTGACATTATTGTAAAAAAGATTAAAAGTTAATTTTATCTAGTTTTATTACGACAGTAATGAAAACTATTTCTACAGTTAAATGAAACAGGATCAGAAAAAGAGAGGGAAAAACAAATAATGAAGATAAATGTTAACATAAAGAAAAAAATTTAAATCAAGTGTGTATAAACATGTATCAAACATCCTCAGACATGATTTGTGGATGAGAAAGGAAAAAACTTAAACATTCTTTACCTGTACTGAAAGGCGAAATCAAAAACAGTTTTAACTTTTCCAGTAACTGAAGTATGGTTTTGAAGATCATCAGATTTTTCACCATTATTAACTTTTTTAAAATTGAAATTTGACTGCCACATTTTGTTTGGTTTGTCATTCAACACATTTTGAGAAGTGTTAATATATAGTTTAGGTGAGGGATACTAAAAACATAACACTTAAATTAACACATTTTTATTTATCAACATCTAAAAAGTTATATGCATATACTGAGATATTAATGCTTAATTAAGATGATAGTGAAAAATAACACAATTTTTATTATATTATCAAAACCTTACCTTTTCACATGCAGCATCATCTTGTAAGTTCAGTACCTCACATGGAACTAGATTTTTAATAAAAATATTATTATAAAAATACATCAAATTAACTGTCAAATAACAAGATGTAACCCATCAAAATAGTCCAAGACATTAAAGCTCCACCAAATAATAGCCCGAAGAAAGTGGCCCACATATACAATAGCCTCAGTTAAAACAGCCTCGACAAAATAGCTCACACTATTATTTTATACAATAATAATGCATGGTGTTAATATAGCACATTGTAAGGTATATACATGACATATATGCAAGAAGAAAAATAATGAATGTTAACAATAATGTAGTATGTTGTCCGGAAAGTAGATTCATTTTACTCAGATAGATGTCATTAGGACAATTTTTTTCTTTTTTAACTTAATTTTAAATACGCTGAATGTATACTACAGGTAACCCCGGTGAGTGCGGATTTGGTATAACGCGGTATTTTAAACAACACTTGTCCGGCTTCGACACATTCCAGGAATTGTCATAATGTGTAGTTGCACGAGCGATCTATCTTTCTTTTTTGTTCACTCACATAATACACATGTACATATATACGTAAATTCACGAGTGCGAGTGAGACAAAATATGTAGCTATCAGAAACATCGATGAAGCGTGGAATGAAGTCACCCAATATTGTATGAAGAGCGTTTGGAAAAGGTTGTTCAGAGAAATTGATGATCAAATGAATTACGAAAATGATATTCAAAATATCGTCGAAGATATTAAGTGTTAAAATAATGGAAAAGGCCCTATCTCTTCACAATCAGTGCATGCAGTTGTAAGAAGAAAATTACGAAGATTATGAGCGAGTGAGCGCTGTAAAGCGTGGTTGTAATGGATTATTTGACGGTTATAGACAAAATTTACACAATAAACAAGGAAATCGAGATTCTTTTGTGCAAAGCGGAAAAAATAAATAAATAATTAATTATATTTTATATGACACTGTTATTTAATGTTTATATTAAAAATAAAACGTTTTTTAGAATCTTAAAATGATTTTTTTTAAATCCCCCATTGATCACGGAATTTCACTTATCGCGGCCATGTCCGGAAAGTATCTCCCGCGATCAACGGGGGTTACCTGTATTATGAAATGTAATAGTTTAACACATTTTTCCAGCCATTGCTGTTTTTTTTTTGGTGCTCATAGCTGTTTTTACTACCACAAAGGAAAAAATGTGACACAAGCCACAAAAAGATATGTACAGTGTATGGCAACGATTTTATGTGTCAAATGTGGTTTTAAAAATAGGAACAACACTGGAAGATGGTGTCCTCCCTAGAAGGTTCATTACCCCTGATGACGACCAAATGAAGGCTTTGATAGAGAATAACCAGTATTTACCACACAAAAGACTGCTGAAATACTAAAAATATAGAAAACCACTGTAAACTAAATTAAAGCATGTATTATTATTACATATAATAATGGTGTGAGCTGTTTTTTCGAGGCTGTTTTGATGAAGCTTTTTTGTCTCGGGTTATTTTGACAGGTACCATAAAAAGATATACTTAAATGTTACACTGATATATAACAAAATAAAAAAAATAATACTTTTATAGAATTTTAAAAACCCAATAAAACATTCAAATAATCTAAAAACTCTGAATTACTTCAAAGTAGTAACAAAAAGTTTTATTTTATATTGACAAAATATTTGAAACATTATTAAATGTCAATGGATTAAGATTTTTTTTATTCTTATGAACTAGAATAGAAATCTTATAAGTAAACTTTCAGAACTGCATTCCATTGATTGAGCATATGATTCCTATCGCAACATGCCATTCGATATCTCTCTTAACTCTTCCATCATCTGAGAAATTTACTACCCAAATAGCAAAATTCCTCAACTTGCTCCAATTTTTCAATATTCACTCATATATCGCATTTATTTTTCTTTTTACACTATTCTATAGCCATTGCTTTAGATTTTGAAACATTTATTCTCAGATCTTTCTCTTTGCATATCTCATATAATTTACTTATCAAATTCGGCAATTCATCTTCACTCTCCGCCAACACTACCATGTTATCTACATACTGCAATCCGCATACGTTCCCATTCAAAATTTGTATGCCACCATATAAATATTGAACAACCAGGGTTACCTTTTTCTTCGCATATCTTTATCAAACTCTGTAATTCACTCTCAGCCAATACTACCATGTAATTTGCATACAACAATCCACATACATTCCCATTTGACATTTGTATGCCAATTGACCTCTGTATTTCCTTCACAAATGAATCTATATAAATATTGAACAACCAGGGTGACATAACGCATCCTTGCTTTACCCCTTTAGAAAAGTCAAACCATTCAATCTAATGCATGATATATTTTCAACATATAATGATGCAATACAACACATTAGTTTACGTTCAATACCATATTTATTCAATATTTTCCATAATATGCATTTTCTAAGTTCACAAATGCACAGAGTAAATTTTTATTTTTTGCCATACATTTTTCCACAAGCAAAGAGAAAATTTGATCCACGCATCCTCTTCCACTTAAAAAGGCACCCCGCTGAGCATCCCACACTTTCTTTTCAGTCTTTCTTCTCACTCTTTCTATCGAAAATTTTCCCTACAGTTTACTTACTACACTCAGCAAACTAATGGCTCTGATACTTCCACACTCCATTCTTGCACCCTTACATTTATACAATGAAACTATCACTGCACTCCTCCAGTCTTTCAGTGTGTAAATATATAAAAATCAAATTTTACAAGAACATTCTGCTAGTAAGAAAAGTTATTAATATACATATATTACTTGAATTTTTTTCGACTCTTATATAAAATTAATATCCTTTATGCAGCCCTATCTGTGTCATTTGCGTATTATCAAACTTTTTTGGAATAAATTTTATGAAGTCCTAATAAAATTATACGAGTATATCATCAGTAAATATTATCACTCCAAATTGAACATGTTTTTAAGTCAAGGGCATCACTAAATATAATTTTTCATAGTAAAAATAATAATAAAAATATTCACCTATTGAATACTCTGGATCTTCATTTTTATTTATGTCTGAGTTTGATTTATTACAGTACTCTGACTCAAAGAACCTGAAAAATAGTAATAAATAAGTTTTATTAATTTAAATTAGTCTTCCTTAACTTAATTTGGTAAATGTTTTCATAATGGTGCATTTATCACAACAGTCTTAAAATTATTATATCTCTAGAATGTACATTTTTAATCATATAGTTGTAAAAAGTACAAAATGAAATCATTCTACAATTTTTAGGTATTATTTCCTCCACCATTTATTTGCTAATATTTTCTATATTCCCTTGTTTAAACATTATATATTGTGTTAACAATGAGATAATTTTTTTTATCGATAGTTATGTGACGTATAACTAAATTCTAGATTTGTTCAGAACTTATACACTTAATTAAACTTTTGACTTTAATCTTACATCAACTTTTGGAATTGTTTCTTAATTTCAATAATAGTAAGAAATAAATTTTCGAAAGAATAAACAATGGACAACTCATCAGCTCAAATATAAAAAAAATATAGAACAAATACAAAAAAAATCCTCAGATATCTATGGTACAGAACAAAGGGCGATTACCCAAAATATGCTCATCATGCCGAACTTCTCATGGTGTGTAACTATAGAAGCCTCGAAACAAGAAGGCAAGAATCCATTGTGATATTCCTAATAAAGATTTTCCTAGGTTGCTTTAACTGTCCCGCGATCCTAGAAGCACTAAGTTTATATGTATCCAATAAATATAGCCGTGCAAGGAATCACACTCTGTTCTACATACCAACTTATAGGACGAATATCATGGCTAAACACTCAGTCACTCGTGGTCTAGAGATATTGAACCAACTGAATGACACTGTTGATATATTCTTGGTACCATCTAGCAGTATGAGAAGAATCCTGGCTGATATTATTCCTAACAAATAAGCTAACGCTAGAAGCAGACCCTCTTTGTGTAACAGGAGAAATCGGTGCAAAGTGGATAAAAAAAAATGTTAGATCAATAGTATCCCATATTAAGAACGTACAGCAGGTTTAGAAGTGAATGAACATAAAATTATATATAAGTAAAGCTGTCGAATAAGGATATATCATATCTCCGTAGTGACCAAAATTGCAAAATACAAGCAATAGAATTTTGAAATAATATTCTATGAGTAATATTTTGAAGTTAATTGGAACTTCTTACTAAAAAAATAATAATCAATCGAAAAGTAGAAAGGGATAATGGAAAGCAAGGAAAAGCTAGACCAAGGAGAGTGAGGAGGGAGATTTTGACTGAGGGTATGATATAGAAGTATGAGGAACAGAAGTGAACGAGACAATAGCTCTGTGCATGAATAGAAAGGTGTGGTGATCTGTTCTTTCTACCTATCCCAAAAGGGCATGGCATAATAGTACGTATAATAAAAGTGCTATAAATTATAAAAAGAAAGAATTAAAAAAAGCTCACATGTTTCTGTTTATTTTAGTGGTCATTTCTCCTGTAACAGAGTCCCAAACTTTTATTGCTCCTTGAAGACAGGTGCTCACTATCTTTTCGCCATCAGTTACTAAGCACTCCACCTCTTGATTATGTCCTGAGACAATAATTGGCACTGCTTCCATAACAACCTTAAATAATATTAAAAAAAACTCAGCTAAATAAAGATATATTGTATTAACGAAATCTAATAACTTGGAGCCATTTACAGCTTTGAAATAATTAAAGTCATCAATGCATTTTTAACACTGTCAATCTTCAAAAAATTTATATATATGAACAATTTTTTTAAAATAAAAAACAATTTATTTAATTTTGTAATGCGTGTTATTTGATGAAACAATCTCCGATCTGTACCCCAGGCAGCCTTGGACAAGAATCAAAGTATGTATGTGTTTTGCATCTCCAGTCCGGAATTGCTCTGTTTGAAAACACAGCAGTCTTTGAACGTACCACATGGACCTGATCAATCAGCCTTCTTCCAGTCCAAACTTGCAACGATTCAATACAATCTTAGTAATATTAATAAATACACTCTCGACAAGAACTCATAATATTATACTCTAAAGAAATAAAAAATTGTGTCGATATGGTAACATCTGAATAAAAAGTGATATTTCCAATGCATCCTCTTCTAAATAAGCATTATTATTTAGAATAGGGCCTCACTCTGATAGTACCTAAGAATAAACTATGAATTTTCAAACATACATCTAAAGGCTTTACCAATAACTAAATCCGAAAAACAAATAATACCATCACTATGCTATACTCGTAGCAATGAAAGAATTAAGATCAATAATTTAATACCAGAGTCTTAAAAATTATGCTAAGCACATGACCAGAAGATTCATCAAATCCAAAACTTGGATCCTTAGATTATTAACTCGTCCAGTGCTGAGAACACACGTGGCGTGTCCATGTGAACATCGGCTTCATGCTTAGAACACGCGCGGCGTGTCCATGCCTAAATATTGTTAGTATATTACATCAGCATATGATATTCGTCATTATTTCGGGAGATTCCGTCGCATTCGGCGTTTGCGCATGTGCAACGCATTGTAAAGTTGAGGTTACACCCGCAGTTGTAAATAATATTTTTTCTAGTTCTTATTCCGTTTGTTTTCATTGTGAGACTTGATAATAAAAATAATTGGACTATTTCTCTAGCGCAGTTTTGTGAAAAGGTCACTCACTGCAAGGGATATTTTTTTTATGTTTTCTAGTTATTTTCAATTTTGAATGAGTGACATAGTGAATTGTGAGCAAAAATAAGTGCCTTTTGAAAAATTTATTTAAGTAATTGGTGTATACATAGTGATATTTAGTATCATATAAGTTTCCTTTTTGATTTTACGAAAAAAAAATACGTTTACCTTGAAAAATGGATCGCCCATCGAGCTCTAAAAGACAAAAGATTGAGGATGATATGGATGATTAATTTAGTGACATTAGTGATGAGGAATTCACCATCATCGAGGACGATTCTGAATTTGAGTCAGATATTGAAAATGATGACAATATTCAAATTCAAACTGTTTCACAAACATCTAGAACACCAGATGTTAGTTCTACGCAATGGTCGAATATAAAAAAACAACCAGCCTCTATACTATTTTCAAAAATACCCGGGTTGAAAATTGAGATGTCAAGTAAAGAACCAATAGATTATTTTGATTTGATTTTCAATGAAGATTTGTACAATCTTGTGACAATCCAAACTAATTTGTATGCTGTTGAAGTATTGTCGAAATCAGAAGGTGATACAAGCAGAATCACGCGATGGAAAAATGTCACTAAAGACGAAATGAGGGTGTGGCTGGGTTTACTACTACACACCGGAACAATACGTTTGAACCGGTTGAGTGACTACTGGAATACGGACTACCTATTCAATTTACCGGCATTTTCACAATTCATGTCAAGAGATAGATTTTTACTCATCTTACGGGCACTTCATTTTAATAATAATGAAGAAGATCTGTCGAGCTTGGCAAAAGTCAGGGCATTGATTGATTTTTTCAATGGAAGGATGGAAGTAATTTATGATTCACACAGACAACTATCGATAGATGAATCATTGGTTCTTTGGAGAGGCCGATTGATTTTTCGCCAATATATAAAAGGCAAAAAGGCCAAGTATGGTATAAAACTTTACATGTTAGGGGAATCAAGTGGATTGGCCGTAAAAATAATTGTATATGGTGGATCATCAGATGAAGAGTTAGGTGGCAAAGGCCACACAAATAAAGTTGTTCAGAAATTGCTAGAGGGGAAGACGGGAGCCGGATATTCAGTTTACATGGATAGTGTCTATAATAGCGTTCCTCTTACAAAAAATTTATTGAATCAAAACACATATGTCACAGGAACACTACGAGCAAATAGAAAAGAAAACCCGATCGATGTTATAAATAAAAAACTAAAGAAAGGAGAAAGTGTGAGTCAGTACACAGAAAATGGTATATGTGTTACCAAATGGAAAGACCGCCGAGAAGTCTTTATGATTTCTTCTGAATTAGATGGGGACCTGTCTGATAGTAAAAACCGACATGGTCAAGTGGTCACCAAACCAAATATGGTAATAAATTACCACAATCATATGGGTGGTATAGACTATCATGACCAAATGTTAGCTTACTACCCATGCAAAAGGAAAACATTATGTTGGTACAAAAAGTTGGCCATTCATCTATTCCAGACGATGTTATTGAATTCTTGGCATTTATACAATGCAGACAATTCACAGAAAATGCCGTTGTATGATTTCAGGCTATTTATAATCAAAAAATTACTAGGTCCACCTCCATCATCAATTCCGAGACAAACAGTACAATCAAAAACCAAGATACATCTGCCGAAGTTTTGTGAAAAAGACACTGATAATAAAATCAAAAGACGCAGATGTAGGCAATGCTGGGATACAGCTAAGAAAAGAAATGCTTCATTATTCTTTTGTCCAGATTGCCCCACACAACCTGGTCTTTGTTTGGATCCTTGTTTCCAACTTTACCACAAATATTAAATTATTTAAAAAAATTATTGTGTACACCTAATTAGTAAGTATATTTTTCTGTTAGTTTTTATAAAATATTGGTTTTTTTGTTGTAATATAATGTTGTTCGAAAAATGTCATAAAAACCTCCATTCAATACCATTACGGTATGCGTCAAAATACCGACATCACTCTTACCACACAAAAAAGTCACTCAAGTACGTTTGATAAAAAAAAAAAAGACTTGGTATCTCATTTTGCGCCGAATTACCAATGGACAAAATAAAAATAACATAAAAATAAACACATTTGAAAAAGGACAAAAAAATATTTGCTTGAAAATTTTTAATTTATTTGAGAATATTTTTTACATGTGTAACCCCACCTTTACAGCATGGCCTTGGCTGTGATTCGTCGATCGAATTTTTGAACCGGTGTTAAAGGGGATGATGTATAAATGATATATATAAACAAATTCTATATTTATGAATATATATTTTCTTAAATGTAAAATTTGTTTTACTTCCGTGAAAATATCACGGACTGCAACTATATTGCGCACTGATCGGCTCTAATGGAAATTGTCTCAGCAGTGAAAGAGTTAAGAGATAACAGATCTAAAAGAATAATTGTTTTAAACTTACTTGAAGAGCAGGTTGATTTCCTTTTGTTTTTCCACCAGATTTAGTCCAACTGGTTCGCCATTCAGCATAATTTCTGGTGCACACACACCTAAAATATTATGAAAAAAATTGATGAAATTTTATAATAAGTAATGAAGAATGAGGACACATTACATAGTGCTCATAGGAGAGATTTGAGAATTAATGTTACGAATTCAAAAGTCATGGTGATAGAAAAGTGAGAAAGGAAAAGTAAATTTGATATACTAGGTAAGAAATCAAAGATTAAAGCAAATTAAGAAATTCTGCTATTTAAATTGTAATTTCTCATATGATGCAAGTTATGAGATATTGAATGGTATGTAACGATAGGAAACAAAGTCAATGGGGCACTAAAACATATATATCGTCGGCTAAGAGTGCTAAACTGCTAACTCCATTTTTGGACAAAATGACTTTTTGGTATGGATAGAAAGATAAAAAAATACTCTATAGAAGCGTCAAACTTCGAACTACGTGTAACAGACCGAAATCGCTGTTTTCGAGCCTCAATAATATCTGTCAACTCCACGAGCTTCAATTTACGCGCGAAAATAGTGCTAACTCCTTCATTCAACGTCATTTTGTAGGCGAGTTAGCGGCTTAAGTGCATGCCGGTCGGATAAATACTATGCGTATCCAGAAAGTAAGTGTACTGAGGCTCTCACGACCGGATGGATTTTATTTTCGACATGTTGGCTACACTTCCGTGTAGCCTGACCCTTCCCCTCCGCAACGAGACCGGTTCGAGGTCAGTACGTTGAGAAGTGTCGACGCGACAACACGTTTCGTGAAAAATGTCAAACCAATCTCCCGCCAAGTGCGAAATACGCGGCGTCATCCGTTATCTCGTTTGGAAGGGAAAACCTCCGGTTGAGGCTTATAATGAGGTGAAAACTGCATATGGTGATAAAGCTATGAATCGTACGAGTGTGTACAAGTGGTGTCGCGAGTTTAAAAACGGCCACGTCACACCTCTTCACCCTCCGCCAAAAAGTTCAAAACCACAATTTCAGCCAAAAAAATCATGGCATCCGTGTTTTGGGACTGTCAAGGCATAATTTTAATTGAATATATGCCTCAAGGGGTGACCATCAACTCTGCAATATATTGTGAGACCCTAAAAAAATTGCGGAGGGCGATTCAGAACATGAGGAGAGGCATGCTGACAAAGGGAGTCTGCCTGCTGCACGACAATACCAGACCACACACGGCCAACGCCACGAAGGAACTGCTCGCCTCGTTTAAATGGGATGTCCTGAACCATCCCGCGCATTCCCCTGACCTAGCACCTTCAGATTACTATCTCTTTACCTCCCTGAAGCTGCACATGGGTGGAAAAAGGTTTTCAACCGACGAGGAGGTAAAGGAGGAGGTGGAGAAGTGGACGGAGGGGTTGGCGGGAAACTACTTCGAGGAAGGCATCAAAAAGTTGATACCCCGCTTCACCACCTGCATTGAGAGGAATGGCGGCTATGTCGAAAAATAGCTTACATATGTACTACGGTAACCACGTAATTTTTTTGTTTAAATAAAAAAAATTGTAACCTACAAAAATTCAGTACACTTACTTTCTGGATATGCCTCGTATTTCTGTTTGATGATTATTAATGTTTTGGTTTCATGTCTTTATTATTTTCATAAGATTATTGCATTCTAGTCGCGAGAAAGGACAGGAGTATTATAGAAAAGTAAAAAAAGAGTCACAATAGGTGTATGAAGCTGTAAAAGAACCGAAGTGAAAAGGTAGATGCAAATGTCAGAAAAGAAATAGCGTGATTAAGAGTGCTACGGTTACTGAAGACAGAAGGAAAGAAATCTTTAAAACATTTTGAAGGAACTATTCTTGGGAAGAAAAAAAATTGTACATCGATGATACTGTAAAATCATTTCCGATAAAACGTGCAAGAGATAGAAAAGACTCGGATATATAAAGGGAGAGCCAACCCATATGCGGACAAACAACGTTCTCTGAATGAATTTTTCGATTCCGTACCTATAATGGACTCTCATTACTGCCGCGCTTCGTCATCTAGAAAATATCTTCACCCTAACTGGCAAACTAAAATGGATTTGTACAAGTTTTATGTATCTGACTGGTGCACGTCGCATAACACGCAGCCATTGTCCTCAACTGTTATCTTCGACGCTATGTCATCGAAAAATATTTCTTTGTTTAGACCAAAAAGAGACGAATGTGAAAAATGTACAGCGTATAGAGTGGGGACGATAGAAGAAAGTAAATACCTACTAACTATATATACAGAAGAAAGAAGAAGCCAGAGCAGAAAAAAGAAAAAATAAGGAAGAAAAAACACTAGTATTTACAGTAGATAAGCAAGCCGTTTTTATGGCCCCAAAATCGAATGTGAGTGCGCTGTACTACAAAACCAAGCTGCAAGTACATAACATTTGCTTTTACAACAAAATAAACAAAGATGGTTACTGCTTCTTGTGGAACGAGACGGAAGGAGGTCTCAGTCCAGAAGAGTTTGCCTCAATATGGACATATTTTCTTAAACAGAAGATTTTACCTAAAGTCGAAAACCGAGATGTACAGTTGATTATTTACTCAGACGGATGTGACTATCAAAATCGTAATGTTATCCCTATCAAACGCTCTACTAAACATTGCAGTATCAAATAATATAACGATAGTGCAGAAGTACCTCGAAGTTGGGCACACTCAAATGGAGGTGGATAATATGCACTCACTAATAGAACGTAAAATGCGAAACAAAATTATCAACGTTCCTGCGGACTACGTTCAAGTGATTGAAAAGCTCGCAAAAATCCATTTGAAGTGACTTACTTAGAACACACGTTTTTCAAAAAGTTCGACAGCGTGACAAGCTACAAAAATATTCGTCCGGGGCGATGTGCAGGAGACCCTAAGGTCACTGATATCCGTGCGCTCATGTATTCGCCGTCAGGAAATATTTCGTACAAACTACGGTTTGAAGACTCCTGGACGTTATTACCTCAAAGAAAAAGTTCTGTGCAACCAACCACCTGGAGTGAATTGGAATTACTGCACCAAGACAGGCTTGCAATCAGCGCCCGAAAATATGAAGACTTGCAGCTAATTAAGCAAACTTTTTCCTCCGATTTTAGATATTTTTATGACAATCTGCTACATAACTAATGATAAAACATTTGTGTTTCTCAAAAGATCTCATTAATGATTATACTCGTATGTGTGTGTTTCTTCTCAATTTATAATAAAACTTCTATTTGCACTATTTATTTAAAAATATAATATGTTAACTCCTGGAAAACAGCAACCAAAAACGAATTTTCCAAAAAATATAACTTGCTAACTCCCATTTTTGCTTATAATTCCGACATAGTTAATTGTTGATGGGTTATTTCATAAATAGACATTTCATAATAAAATAATCTACCAACGCGATTTTCAATCTCTTTATCCTGTGAGTCATATAAAAATAAATCAGTTTTTTCGCTCTCCTGAAAAATTCACCCAAATGGAGTTAACAATTTAGCATATTTGAACTGGACAGTAAGTCCACAGAAGAATTCTAGTACCAAATTTGATGTATGGAGGTGAAACATGTATGTATGTATGTACGTATGTACGTACGTATGTACATACGTACGTACGTATGTATGTTTAAATAATAAGAGGGGATTTTTTTTAATTGGTTTTGTATTGAAATACATAAACAGCTTTTTTTCATATAAATAAGTATTAATTAAAAACATTTACCTATACAAAACAATCATCATGTATGTTATAACCACAATACTTATTACACATAAAACTGATAGGAGAAAAAGTTCCATTGGTGAGGTAGGATAATATGGTTCTTCTGCTTTTGCCTGTGTATTACCCCAGTGATGTTGAGGTAATGAAATAGTATCTTCTAGTTCAAAATCTAGAAATATAGAAATAATAAATGCTTAAAATATGTGGATTTAAAATTATTACAAAATACTCCTTTCTGTACCCTACAATTACTTTTGTAATAACTTCAAAAAACTCTTAAAATTATAGTCTCAACATAAGAAAAATGTCAGAAAAGAATTTTGAACATTTTTATTCGGATTGTTAATTATTTTTTTATTGTTTTCAAAATATTAAAAAATATCAATTGACTCAAATTTATTAAATGTTATTCTATTTTCATATATACAAAAATACTGGACTCATACAAAAGTACTGGTTGGTGTATTATCAAAATTATAGTCTAAATTTATGCAGTGATTTGTAATTTTCATTTGCCATTTTTATTCAAGATATTTAGATGATTTTCTAGACATTTGGATTGACATAGGTTGTCTACGAACAACTGTCTCAAACACAACTTACAAAATCACCTACATCTATAGAAAATCTTGTGTGACCTGCAGAAGAGTAATGTAAATTGTTTATAATAAGGAGTGGTGTGATGAGTGCCAGAATAGAATGAAGTGACCATCTGTTTTCTCTGACAAGGACATAACATAATGGTAATTAATTTTTTTTATACAAATTAAATTGATTCATACTTGAGAATAAAAATATCAGATTTTATTGAACATTTTAAACAAAAATCTATTTTTTTTCCAAGCAATACAATATTTGAAAAATACACAGAATTATACTTAGATCCTGAGTGAAAATTGGTTTGTATAACAATGTGATGATTGAAAATATGTTGAGTGAAAAAATTCACAAATTTTAAGTGAAGATCTTATATTGAATGGGATGTTTCCTTTGAAATAAAAAAGAAATCAAGTAATAAAATATTTCTATAAAATATAAAAATTGTTTTTTTCTTTATTAATTTTAAAAGATGTGATCACCCCAAAATAATCAATAAAATTAGTTGTTAATCAAAAGAACAATAATTATAAGATCAAAGATATTGAATACTACCTTGATCAAAAAGTTTTAGGACCGGCCACCGTGTGGCGCTGTCAGTCACCCGATTGAAATTTTTTTTTTGTTAGGTTACCACATCTATCATTGACACTTCCCTCCAAATTTCAGCATCATAGCTTGACATTTGTAAAAGTTACGCTGTACTGAGTACATCTACCTTTGTGGGTGTTTTAGATTTTTTACAAGTTTGAAAATGGCATCAACTGTGCATCAACGAGTTTGCATTAAATTTTGTGTGAAGAACGGATTTAACGGTCCGCAGACTTTGACTATTATAGATCACTCTTCCAGCATATTTTCTAATTTTGGTTCATATCTTAGAATACAATTTGTATTAACATTCTACATTGTCTGAATTTTATAACTTTTCAGATTGGATTTCAAGTTCATAAACAAAAAAAGTCCCTAGGGACCAAAATTGTTTCCTTATACCTGCAAAACACATTCCAGGACACATCCCTCAACTGAAATAATGTTAAAAGTGTATCAAGTGGAGAGGAGTACCTTCAAAGAGTTGCATGGTAGGTAAGTAAATTTATACAAAAGTTTGGTTTAGTTTTACACAAAGAGAAGTACCCACCTAACTTTGAAACTATTGTAAGAACCAGAGATTCTTCAAACGGCATCTTTCAACAGTCTACTTGACTTTAATTAAAAAGCAAATACATAAACTCTGTTTCTTTACTAATGAATGCTTATCAAATTATATTACTTGAAATAATTATTGTATTCTTACACTTTTGTTGTATACAATAGAACCTAGTGGGTTTATTGCCTTGTAGCAATCTCTCCCGACCAACCAAAAAGATGTTAAAAAGGGCTTTAAGTGAAAATGAGACTGGAATATTTTTAAAAGGAATTGGGTTTCAATAGGAAAGGAACTTACAACCGGCATCTTACCAACAAGGAAGGCCATAGAGGTTATTATTACATAAAACATGAGAATTGTGCTTCTTTGCCTTTTTGGACACTAATATTTGGACATGAATATATGAAATCAACACAAAAGGACATATACCTGTAAAATCTAATGGATCCAAAGCAGCAGCTAAAGCGTGCCAACGAGATGGTGACAGAAAGCTATCCTTCTCGGCTGGATTTTGAACTGCAACTGCCACTTCTGGAGATATTCGGTGTCTTATTAACAAAGGAGGGAGAACTGCAATGTACCGCCCACCGATTGATATATTATACTGAGCCAATACAGAAGACCAATGGAATTCTGATAGCCTTCTCCATGGTTGCGGATAAGCAGAGTTTTTCAGTGAAAAGAAGTGCATAGTTTTGTTCACCATTTCAGTATTGAAGTCCATTCCTTCCAAATCTTGAGATACACTGCTATTATTTGTTGATAGTGTGTAAGAAATAAAATTTTGGTTCATTGAAATTGAATGATGTGAAGAACCATGATTAGCCTTATCAAGTGGCAAAATATCCTTTTGTTTATTATGATCAGCGGGTGATTCCCGGTGAAGTTTTTTCTTGAAATTATTGCTATTAAATTTCTCTGGAATCATTGATTGTTCGCGATGTGAATCTTTATTGATTGAAACACTTTCAGTGAGAAAAATATTTTCCACCACTCCTGAACTGTAAATTATCATCGATACCCACAAAACCATCCAAACCATAAAGGCTCTTTGAAAAAATCTAGTCCGAGCCCAAACGTTCACTAATCTTATACGTTTAGGTAATTTTGTTCCAGATTTTTGGTCTCCATCTGATTTTGGATTTTGTAGATTATTTGCAGCAATATCAGTATGTGTATTACTGACCATACCATTAAGTCTCGGATGTGATTTAGATCTCAATAGTTTTGAAGATTGTTGTGATTTTTTCGGAGAAATAGCATCATTCGGTTTAAAATTTTTCTTGTGATAGCTACTGAAATCGTGGTGAATAAATTTACCAGGACCAATATAAAATTGGAAAGAAGTCGGTTGCTCTCGAGACATTTCTCTGCGTTTTATGTCAATTCCGAGAACAGTTATGAAAAATAGCATTTGTAGCAAAAAGTCTGCTAATAAGCTCACTATCATGAAAATACTAAAGTGTTGAATTACAGCAACAAATGTAAAAAGACTTATAGTCAGAATGGTGATTTCAGTAAGCAAATTTTTAGTAATTGACCAGCCTTCTTTGCTCAACCCTTGAGCTAGTCTTATTTTTACATCTAGTTTGGAATCAATGGACATTACACTCTTTGTAAGGACAAACACATTTTCCAATCCGACAAGAATAACAAGGTAAGGAAAAATCTCTTTTCCCTTAAAACTCAATGTTAAACCAAAGAAAAAACAAAAGCCTATGGACATTATTAGACTGGCTGCTACTGAGACAACAGCCGAAAAGGCCAATCCAACTTTAGACTTAATAAATTCAAGTTTTCTCACAGAAAAATATATGTATAAAAAAAGTCCAACAAATGATAAGCAAAGTGGAACAAATTCATAGTAATTAAATTCTCCAGGATAATATATCAAATGTATTTCTGGTGAATGTTGCGATTGATCCCATTTTTGATGAGTTGGATAAAATGATAATATTTTTTCCTTCAATGAGTCAATATACCTAGAAGAAAAAAACAAATAAATGAGTACAAAAATATCATAAATTACTTTTACTCTTCAAGATCTTTGTGAAACATAAAATTAAAGAGAAATTAATAACTGCTAGAAACTTGTCACAGTAGTGTTCATGGTAGAATGGCTAAATACACACTTATTTTCAATAAACTCAACTTGGATGTACTGAAAAGAATTAAGCAAATGCTAGAAAATGCTTGCAAATGAATAATGTAATTAGAATCAAGACATCATTTGTCTAAAAAATATGCTAAACTTCTTGCACATTATCCTTCTCCACAAGCAAAAGCATGTTTTTCAAGAAATTTGCTAAAAATATGCTAAACTTCTTGCACATTATCCTTCTCCACAAGCAAAAGCATGTTTTTCAAGAAATTTGCTAAAAATATGCTAAACTTCTTGCACATTATCCTTCTCCACAAGCAAAAGCATGTTTTTCAAGAAATTTGCTAAAAATATGCTAAACTTCTTGCACATTATCCTTCTCCACAAGCAAAAGCATGTTTTTCGAGAAATTTCACGAAAAGAGGTTAATAAACTAAATTTTAACTATGACAATTGAATGCTCAATAAAATTTCAAGTTGTGGGAAAAGCTTGTGTTTATTTTAAGAGACCAATTGTAATGTATGTGTTTCAAGAGATATTCATATGTTCACTACAACTAAGAGTCTAAACTTTAGACTCTAAAGTAATCAAAAATTTATTATTAATATAGATTTTTAACTAAAAAAGTAAAAATTATGAAAAAAATATTTTATTCAACAAACATAAAAAAAACGTATCATCGGTGAAGAGATACTCGTATTTAGATAACATAACTGATATTTATGAGTATATTAATAATAAAACTAATTTTAAAGCACATACCCATCATTCAGTTGACTAAAAAACAATGTTATTGCATATTGCACTGTTCTTGTTCTTGCTCTTAGTGGATAACGTTTGATTCCAGTATCTTTTAATTGCATCCCAAATAACATTTCAGCCATGGAAACCTTTCCTTTTTGTAAATTCTAAAAAAATATTGATAGATTATAAATAAATGTATTAAAATGTGCAGTATTTTCAAACAACTTTCTGGACTAAGTATAATTGTATGCGTGGTTAAACTATTACTGTATTATATGTGACACTTCAGAGAATTTTAACTTCCTTCTAAATATTTTTATATTTTTTTATTTTTAAGTTATACTCTAAACTCAGTTGAGTCACAAGAGACATGACAGCAAAAGCAATAAATAGGCTGAGCATACAACTGGGGTTTGATAGAATTTTCTTTATTTTTTTCAGAAATCCCGGTTAGATAAAAAAATTCTAAATTGCCAAGTTTACCAGCTGTATTCCCGAACCCTGAGTATTACTGCCATTTAAAATTAGTTTAAAGATTAGAAGTATAGGAAAATTTCAAACTTAAACTAAAGAAAAATAATAAAATAATAAACTAAGTATTTTACCTGATGGCTGAAAACAGTAGTAAGTATATTTGGATCGAGGGAAAACTTTTCTATGTTCTGATGCCAAAGGTTAGCCGGAGACAATACAAGACAACTGTATTCTGGTAAAATTGGTATTTGTTTGTGGACTGAATTTCTTTTTACATTTTCTACGTGATAACACACATGACCTAATGAAGTTCCACTGAAAATAAAAAGAAAAAAAATCTGTAACTGCTTCTATATAATATTATTGCTGTATAATCATTGCTGCGAGTGACTTTTTTTCTTTATCTAAGAAATCAGAATCGATTTTTATAAAAAAGCTAACTAATCTATAAATTCTAAGAATTTATACTATTTCAAAATTCAAATAAATTTTGGTGTTTATGATTTAAATATAAACTAACTAAAACTTGTTTTATTTGAATATTAAACAACTAATATGGAGTTCCACATAATTTTAGGTGAAATCTTTGATAAAAAAACATGTCATATCAAGATAATTATTCCCATACACAGTATCAAAAACCAAGTTGTGACTATGAATACATTTTTCTAAATATTTATATATTCATACGAGGGTGGATCAAATATACACGAGACTTTTATTTTAGAGCGCGTAATTTTAAAAAGAGTGTGCCGCCACCTAGAGGAGAGTTGGGTGGGGATATCAGGAGTGGGGAGAGCGGTCAGACGGCCTTGGCAGATTCCGTTATTAGTATGGCACATGATGTCTGACAAAGAGGTGCACCCGACAATTGTGCAACGCATAATTATCAAGTTTCTCACTCTGATGACGTAAAACCGTCCGAAATTATGCGGAGACTGACGACACAGTTCGAGGATCAAACAATGTCAAAGTCCCGTGTGTTTGCCTAGCATAAGGAGTTCATGAAGGGGTCGAAAACGAGAGCCATGATCGTCGCCTACTGACGAGTATTACCGAACAGAACATTAACGCCATTTTGATCTTCTGGAAGGCAAATGACGTTTGACGGTTTCCGAAATTTGTTCTGAGACAGGAATAAGTTATTGGAGCACTCAATTCATAATCACATAAAAGGACCTAGGATTCCGTAAAGTGTCTGCTCGATGGGTTCCACGTATTTTGACTGCAGAACAAAAGTTAGCACGTTTGCACATCTGTGAGTGGTTCTTGGTGCAGTTTGCACCAGAAGGGAATGCGTTTTTGACTCACATCGTTAACTGCGACTCGGCTGTCAGCTGGTAAAGTGCTTGCGACCGTTTTTTGGAACGGCACGGCAATTTGCACATCGATATTTTTGCACAATCGTCGCACCATCAATGCAGCGTATTACTGCGAGTGAAGTTAAATTTCTTATCGATGCAAAAGACATGACCAACCGATACGAGAAGTGATTCTTCTTCATGACAATACGAGGCCCCATACTGCAGCTGTAACATGCGAACAATTGGAGGAAATGAGTTGGACATGACTAGAACACTGCCTATAGCCCTGATCTATCGCCCTGTGGCTTTTATCTCTTTAGGCCACTGAACGAAGCTCTGGGAGGCCAACGATTCAACGACGACGATGGAGTAGAGGGGTTTGTGCGCAATTGGCCGCTGACACAACTCACTTCTTTTTACGATAACCGGATAAAAAAACTACCAATCCGATGGGAAAAATGGATTTCTAAAGCAGAAGATTATATAGAAAAATGATGTGTACTTGGTCTTTTTCTTTCTGCAAATAACAAAATTAAAACGAAAAAGTCTCCTTTATATTTGATCCACCCTCGTATTTAATGTCATTAAGGATTTAAAATCATGAAAATATAAAAAAGAGCCAAACCTCATAATAAGATAAACAAATAAAATGTGTTTTGATTAAAGACAAATACACACAAACAAAATATGATCCCATAGTCGAAGACAGCTCACATTTATACATACAATCTAGTCAAAACCAGATACATTGAAAATTATTGCAAAACATCATTTTTATTTCTGGTGATAAAAAAATGATAAGAATTTTACAGAGTAATTTATTTATTTTAATTTCAACACCATAAATCATTATTGTGTGATTAGATAAAATGATGCAAGTAGAGATTGTGCTTTTTTAAATGGTGTTAATCCACGTGTAAAATATTTATTTTGATTTAACCCCTAAATACCTTTGCATTAATTTTAAAATTGTTTTATACTATAGTCAAGTTTCCTTGAAACGTTTTATATTTATGATATTAAAATATGACAAAAAACTTAATAAGGTATGATTAAAAAATCAAGCATGAGGTAAAAAGCATAATCAAGGATTTTCTGTAGTAAAAAGCATAAGCAAGGATATAGAATTTTATATATAACACATACGAGGGTTGCTACTTAAGTTTTGAAACAGACAAGTAAAATAAATATTAATAATCGAAAATGGCTTTATTGTTTTTCAAAATACTCTCCATGAAGATCAATACTCTTTTGCATGCGTTTGAACCAATTTTTGAAGCAACTTTTCCACTCCGAATGAGCTAACTTCAAAACATGCGTTTTGAACGCATCAACCACTTCTTCAGGCGTCGAAAAACGTTGACCTTGCAATTTATTTTTGATGTTCGGGAATAAAAAGAAGTCATTGGGTGCCAAATCAAGGCTGTACCGCGGATGACCCATCAATTCGATGTTTTGAGTTCTCAAAAAGTCACTTGTTTGAGCCGATGTGTGAGAGCTCGCATTGTCGTGGTGGAGAATGATCCGTCTTCCGCGGTTGGTTTTCCTCATTTCTCCGAACACTTCTGGCAAACAAATGGTGGTGTAACATTCAGAATTGACCGTACGACATTCCACTAAAGGCACATGACCATTTATACCGAAGAAACAAGCCACCATTTGCTTCGAAGTGCTTCGTGAGCGAACAACTTTTGTTGGATTTGGCTCGCCTTGAAAGACCCATACAGTCGACTGCTGTTTAGTTTCTGGCTCATATGCATAGATCTATGATTCATCGCCTGTCACGATCTTATAGATGTCTTTTGAAGCACCGCGATCTAATTTTTTCAACATTTCTTTGGACCAATCGACACGAGCCTTTTTTTGAGCGATTGTCAAATTATGCGGTATCCAACGCGAACAAATCTTTTTGACAGCCAAATGTTCATGCAATATTGAATGTATGCGAGTGGAACTAATGTCCAAACATGCCTCAATCTCACGATAAGTCACATGACGATCTTGCAATATCAGTTCACGCACAGCATCGATGTTTTCTGGCACAACAACCGATTTTGGACGACCTTCACGAAATTCGTCCTGGAGCAAACTACGACCACGATTGAATTCGGAAACCAGCGAAACACAGTGGCCCGGGATGGTGCTTCATCACCAAAAGTCGAAGCGAGTTGATCGGCACACTGTTATTGAGTTAGTCCACGTCGAAAATCATAAAAAATCATTGCATGAAAATGTTCACGGTTTAATTCCATTTTTGGCCGAGATGAATTTTTCAAGTCACTGTAAACAACACAAATAGCACTCATATGGCTAAACTTTCTGAGCATGTATACCATTAAAAACGTCAAACTTTACTATGCTGATGTCAGATTTGACGTATCTACACTGGTGTTGCATATCTCAAAACTTAAGTAGCAGCCCTCGTATAGCCTGTGTGAATCCAATACATTGGAAGATTTAAAAAAAACTGATGATTTTTGTTGTACTTGTATGTTACACTATACAAATTGATCAATGCAATCAAATTTAGGAATTCAGATTTTACGTAATCGGTATTATTAGAAACCATATTTGATTCATCAATGGGCGTATGTAGAAGGAAAATTGATAAAATATTACCATGATTCAAAGTAAAATAAAATATTATTGTAGGGTTTGAATATTTTAAAACAACATTTTGAAAATACATATAAATAAAATGGCGCCATCCCCTCACACCATTTATGAAAACCAAGTATCCAAACTCAATGATGATATACTAGGTCTGTAAATATGAAACCGGAATTTGCTCATAGTTGTCAATGTAGTGACTGTCAAACCGCGTCATTGGCGCCTTTTTCTTATGTTTACATTTCTCAAAGACTTTTAACTCACAACAATACAAGTTTAATACAACTACATATGTTTTCATAGCGTTGAACATGTCTGGTTTTGTGCCTGAAAACTACGATTTGCGGACAGCATTGATTTTCTGTTACCATTTGAAGAAAACTGCTGCAGAATTGCATCGAATGCTTGTCGAAGCTTACGGTGAGCATGCTCTTGGTAAATCACAGTGCTTTGAGTGGTTTAAAAAATTCAAAAGTGGCGATTTTGACATGAGAAATGAAGAACGTGGAAGACCACCGAGAAAGTTTGAAGACGCCGAATTGCAAGCATTGTCGGATGAGGATGACGCTCAAATGCAACAACAACTCGCGGATCAATTAAATGTGACACGAGAAGCCGTCTCCATACGTTTTAAAGCCATGAGAAAGATCCAGAAGGTGGGAAAATGGATTCCACATGAACTGAATGAAAGACAGCAGGAAAACCGAAAAACCACTTGCGGTTAAATGCTGCTCGCCAGGTACAAAAGAAAATCATTTCTCCATTGAATTGTGACTGGCGATGAAAAATGGATATATTTCGAGAACCATAAGCGTAAAAGATCATGGGTAACTCCAAGCAAACCAGCGACATCAAACGCAAGGCCAAATCGCTATGGATGGAAGACAATGCTCTGTGTTTGGTGGGATCAGAAGGGTGTTATCTATTATGAGCTGCTAAAATCTGGCGAAACTGTTAATACTGAACGCTACCGACGTGAAAAGCGTGAAAAACGACCAGGATATCAAAAGAGGCAACACAAAGTGATTTTGCTTTATGATAATGCACCATCGCACACAGCAAAACCGGTCAAGGAAACCATTGAGGCGTTTAGTTGGCAAATACTTTCGCATGCGGCTTACTCACCAGACTTGGCTCCATCTGATTACTACTTATTTGCATCGATGGCACACGCACTTGCTGAGCAGCGCTTCACTTCTTACGAAAATGGCTCAATGATTGGTTTGCCTCAAAAGAGCAACAGTTTTTTTGGCATGGTGGCATCCACAAATTGCCAGAGATGGAAAAAATGTGTAGCTAGTGATGGGCAATACGTTGAATAAAATATTTTTTACCATTTTCATACAATAAATGTGTATTTTCTATAAAAAAAACGGTTTCATATTTACAGACCTAATAGAATAGATTTAACTCATAGTATTGTAAAGTGTTTGTGCATTGTCAAAACTAAAGACATAGGATATAATATATAAGTTGATTTTGTACTGAAAATGTAGTTTTTTTTTTAAATACAGGCACTTCTGAAAGCATTTAGTGATTTTTATAACAATTTCCTTTAACATTCAAGGACATTGTGGAATTTACTCAATGACTCCGATGCCTGGAGGAAACCATCCTAAGTGAAAGACAGCTCATCTTATAGGTTTTTTTTTGCCTCTGAGACTACTAAAAAAGGTAGAGATTGTAATCTCTTTACACAATGTCCTGCATCCTCGATTAATAAATATTATCTATGTATTTGATGTTTTTGTAAACTTAAATATATTAATATTTTAGCTCCACATTGACCAAATATAAAATGTAAAATTAAATCAGCACAGTAGTTATAAGCAAACCTGTGAAAGTCTCGGGTTTATGGTCTATACTGATTTTTTTTTTAAAAACAATCCCTTCATGGAATTGTATATACACAGATTTTCAAGTCTCGGGTTTATGGTCTATACTGATTTTTCTAAATCTGATTAATTAAATGAGCATCAAGCATTTGAATGTGAATATGAATACTATCGAACTCACGTTTTTGGATGCTGATGGTTTCTGATTATATCAAGCATCCTGAAAACTTCTTGAAGTGGAGCTCTAAATGCATCACCAAGTTTAAGTTCCTCTCGCCATGGCCAAACCCCTGCAATTTTTTTTGAATAAGTACTTGAATTAGAATAACAAATTTCTGTGAAATGAAAAATAAATTCAACCACAAGAAACATAACTATTTAAAAATTGGCATGTACGAGGCGTATCCACAAAGTAAGTGTGCTGAGGCTCTCATGACCGGATGGATTTTATTTTCGACATGTTGGCTACACTTCCGTGTAGCCTGACCCATCCCCTCCGCAATGAGACCGGTTCGAGGTCAGTACGTTGAGAAGTGTCGACGCGACAACACGTTTCGTGAAAAATGTCAATACCATCTCCCGCCAAGTTGAATCGAGTGGAGGCCGGGCAAGAGTTTTTGAGGCGCTGCAAACTCCATGGAGATGAATTTCTCCACTCCATCGTTACTGGAGATGAAACTTGGGTTGCACACTACACGCCTGAAACCAAAAGGCAGTCTCAACAGTGGCGTCACACCTCTTCCCCCTCCGCCAAAAAGTTCAAAACCACAATTTCAGCCAAGAAAATCATGTCATCCGTGTTTTGGGACTGTCAAGGCATAATTTTAATTGAATATATGCCTCAAGGGAAGACCATCAACTCTGCAAGATACTGTGAGACCCTAAAAAAATTGCGGAGGACGATTCAGAACAAGAGGAGAGGCATGCTGCCAAAGGGAGTCTGCCTGTTGCACGACAATGCCAGACGGAACTGCTCGTCTCGTTTAAATGGGATGTCCTGAACCATCCCGCGCATTCCCCTGACTTAGCACCTTCAGATTACTATCTCTTTACCTCCCTGAAGCTGCACATGGGTGGAAAAAGGTTTTCAACCGACGAGGAGGTAAAGGAGGAGGTGGAGAAGGGGACGGAGGGGTTGGCGGGAAATTACTTCGAGGAAGGCATCAAAATTTGATACCCCGCTTCACCACCTGCATTGAGAGGAATGGCGACTATGTCGAAAAATAGCTTACGTATGTACTACGGTAACCACGTAATTTTTTTGTTTAAATAAAAAAAATTGTAACCTACAAAAATTCAGTACACTTAGTTTCTGGATATGCCTCGTATAAATTCAATCAGATATTGCATCATTATCCAAATAATATTTATGCAGACTAATATATTATCATCCAAATAAAAAAATGGAAATTTTATTATGTATTAATTTAAAATTATTTTAATTTACCAAAACAGAAAAACAAATATAAATTTATCATATGATTGTAAAAAAACTTCAGACAAATTAAATCACTTAAAAAAAAAAAGTCAATTTTTAGGAAGAAATGGAGATTAAGGAAAACCAAAGTTTTTTATTTTAGTATATGAAAGTAAGAGTTGGGATGATACGGAAAATATGAATAGGAGGAAATGAGAAATACAAAAAAAAACATTACTATGGAGCATATGTTACAAAATAGCATCATTTGTATATTTCTTATATAAAAAAGAACATATTTAACATATGACAAAATTGAGAATTTTTCGTGTAGATAATTGTTTTTGCTGATTTTTTTCTGTTTTGATCCCACTATATGTATAAATAAATATTTTATACTTGTGGGTTTAGAAAATAATAGCATTAACAATAAGGTACTGGTAAATAACATACTGGTAAAATACTTATGTATTATAAAATATGTATTATAAAAGATAGGAAAACCATTTCGTCCCTTAAAACTGTTTGAATAAAGTTTTAAGACAAATACATTTTATACTTTCTGTCTTTGACAAGACAAATTTTTTCATTGATTTTTTTGTATACTCTTTTAAAAGTTTTATATGAAAAAAATACATCTTAAAGGAATATTTAAATACAACAAATATCATTCCGTATTTTTATGAGATCGCAAACAAATATTTCAATTGTTAAAAAAATTATA
Organism: Odontocerum albicorne; assembly: GCA_949825065.1. NCBI lineage: Eukaryota > Metazoa > Arthropoda > Insecta > Trichoptera > Odontoceridae > Odontocerum > Odontocerum albicorne. Next base: position 19,879,603 of record OX463843.1, on the reverse strand, counting down.
AAATATCAAATACAGTGTAACCCCGATTTTACGTTTTCCCACAATGTACGCCATTTTTTGTCAGTCCCAAACATTCCAGATAATTTTCCCGCAATTAACAACACGCGATAAAACTAATTTCAGCATTTTACGCACATTTTTTTCAAAAAATGTTACAACTTCCATCTTACTCAACTATGTGGTTTTTTTAGTTTTGTATTGGTTATACTGAGATTCAAATCAAGGACCATGAAGTTATGAAACTATCACATGAAAAGGTGTATATAATTACTACTACCCTTTTACGCAACATACGACTTAATGATCAATACTTTTTGCAGACCGGGCAGGTTTTTACATAGAACAAATGCAGTACACTTCAAATACGTTCATAATTTTGTGTAATTATTAGGTGTACAAATAAGTTTCCGCCGTTTTTTATAAAAAATTGGGCATTTATTGTGAAAGAACGGAACCTCATGTTTTATTCGAAGTATTGCCCATCGCTTGCCACTACCTTTTCCCATCTTTCTGGCAGCATACGGATACAGCGTCGGAAGAATGCTTCATCTTTTGAGGCTATCCACGAATCGACCCAATTTTTGGTATCTTCATATGATGTGAAGTGCTGCTCAGACAGGTCATGCGTCATCGATCGAAACAAGTGAAAATCAGAAGGAGCAATGTCTGGTGAATACAGCGGGTGGGGTAAAACTTCCCAATTGATTGTTTCCAAAAAGGTTTTGACCGGCGCCGCAACATGTGGACGAGCATTATCATGCAGGAGAATAATTTTGTCGTGTCTGGAGTAGCAGTGGGCGCGCTTTTCCTCGAGTGCTCGACTCAATCTCATCAATTGTGCTCGGTAGACAGCCCCAGCAATGGTTTCGTTCGGTTTGAGCAACTCATAATACACGACACCAAGCTGATCCCACCAAATACACAACAAGAGTTTTTTTCCATGAATATTTGGCTTAGCTGTAGATGTTGAAGCATGGCCAGGGGTTCCCCATGATTTCTTCCTTTTTGGATTATCATAGTGGATCCATTTTTCATCACCAGTGACTATACGGTGCAGAAAACCCTTTCGTTTATGCCTGGCAAGCAGCATTTCACATGTGGAAAATCGGCGTTCAACGTTTCTCGGTGTCAGTTCATATGGAACCCAATTTCCTTGTTTTTGAATCATTCCCAATCATTTCAACCTATGTGAAATTGCTTGTTGAGTCACTCCTAATGTAAGTGCAAGTTCTTCTTGCGTTTGGCACGAATCTTGATCCAATAATACTTCCAATTCCGCGTCTTCGTACACTTTCGGCCTTCCGCTACATTCTTTGTCTTCGATGTCAAATTCACCGTTCTTAAACTTTTGAAACCACTCACGACAACTTCTCTCACTTAAGGCAGCCTCACCATATGCTTCTACAAGCAATCGATGCGCCTCAGCTGCAGATTTCTTCAAATTGAAGAAGTAAATCAAAAGTTCCCGCAAATGACGCTTATTCGGCTCAAAACTTGACATTTTCGAACACAAAAAAATATGTTATACTGATAAAAATTCACTAATATTTCAAGGTCATGTAGTTGACAGATGTCCAACCTTACGATAATGATATTTTACATCTGACAATTTTAACCATAACTTACTGGTGGCGCCAACTTTTGTCAAACGGCGGTGACTTATTTGTACACCCAATAGTAAAAAAAAGTATAAATCATTATACACTCTCTACTCTCTTCCGTGTTATACAGCTAATGATCAGATTTTTAATGTATGTATTGGGTGTACAAATTAGTTGGGTCCGTTTTTTTGTGTTCGAAAATGCATTTATTTCTAAACAAAATGAATGAACAGATCAATTAAAGTATTGTCCATCGCTGGCTACTACTTTTTCCCATCTCTCAGGCAATTTTCGAATTCCATCTCGAAAAAATTACTCGTCTTTTGAGGCGATCCAAGTTTGGAGCGAATTTTCGGTTTCTACGAAAGAAGTAAACCGGTGACCTGCCAAATCGTGCCGCATCCTTCGGAACAACTAGTAATCAGAAGAAGCAATGTCCGGGGAATACGGCGGGTGCAGTAAAACATCCCATTTGATCGTTTCCAAATATTTTTTTACGACTTTTGCGACATGAGGCCGAGCGTTGTCATGAAGAAGAATAACTTTACCATGTCTTTGCTCGTATTCCGGCCGATTTTCTAGCAATGCACAGCTCAAACGAATTAATTGTAGCCGATACTGATCGCCCGTAATGGAATCGCCAGGTTTCAGCACCTCATAGTAAACAACACCCCTTTGGTCCCACCAGATACAGAGCACGATCTTCGAACCATGTATGTTCTGTTTTGGTGTTGATATTGAGGTCGATGGCAACGATTGACCGGGCTTAGCGTAGTATTTTTTCTTCTTGGGGTTGTCGTAGAATATCCACTTCTCATCTCCAGTTACAATCCGATGCAAAAAACCATTCCCTACATGATTTATCAGTTGGAGCAGCGTCACAAAAAACTTCGACAAGCACTCGATGAGCTTCAGCTGCACTTTTCTTCCAATTAAAGCAGAAAATTAAAACCTCCCGCAAATGCTGCTTGGTTAACACACAATTCGACATTTTCAACACTGTACAAAACAAGGTTTTTGCATGAAACTCAAAGCGATATAAACTGAATATTGTTGGCAGATGTCTAATCTCTCTGAAACCGCCAAAATCGGCTGTCACTATGAACCATTCATAACAGCCAGAGCCATCTTTTGGAAACGGACCGATCTTATTTGTACTCCTAATAGATTATTGCGTACCCTTGAATGCAGACATCAGACATATTAATATTGTGTTGGTCGAACTGTGAATGCTTAATTAGTAAAAAGGTGTTTCCTAAAACCAACTTTTCACTATAAATTTTACTGTAAATTCAAACCACATAATTCGTAATGTTTTTTCGTCAAAAGATATTTTAAAATTCTAATACTTATACCATAAATATGTTACTATGTCTCAATATTGCGCAAATATGTCAACAAACTTTTACTTGATTTACATTATTTTTACAGTAAGAAAAATAGTCCGCGATGTTCCCAGTTATTGAGAAATATTATGGAAATTCAAATTGTTTTTTAGTGATAGTGTAATTCATAAATCCAATTTTTTGTGAAATTTGGTTCCTTGAAATTTTGAATTAATGGACTTTTTATTGATATCTTGTACATCATATAAAGAGATAATCAGTACTTTTTAGATGTACAAATTATCCACGGTAAAAAAAAACGATCCACCATTACCAAAAAGTATTTATTTAATCATTAATATTAATATTGTCCCCTTCAAAGCAATCCCCATATGATAAAATACACTTTTGCCAAAGGTTTTTCTAATCTGCAAAACATTTATGAAACACACTTTTTGGTATAGCCTTTAGCTTACCCTACAATTTTGCCTTTATCTCCTCTATGGTCGCAAAATGTTGTTCTTTCAATGTCCATTGCATCTTCAGGAGAAGGAAAAAATCACAGGAGGCTATATCTGGTGAATATGGTGGCTGCGGCATCACAACGGTGTTGGTTTTGGCCAAAAATTCTCGAATTAGTAGTGAAGTGTGAGCCGATGCATTATCATGGTGCAAAATCCAGAAGTTCTTACCCCCAATTCTGATTGTTTACTTCGGATTGCCTCATGCAAACGACATAAAACCTCAAAAAAAATATTAGGTTGTCCGGACGAAAATTTCGATTGTAAATGAAAGAAGTAATCAATTTTTTTTATTTATTTTCTTATAAAATCAATACAATATATTCTCCTTCGGTAGACACAACCTTTTTCCATCTATTTAACAAATTTTTAATACCGTCAGAATTAAATTTAGTACATTTATTTGGATGCAAATATTCCTCGATGCCTTTTTTTACTTCTTCTAAAGTGCGATTTTTTTTTTCAGCTAAATAGTGCTGCATAGATCTAAATAAATGATAATCTGAAGGAGCCAAATCGGGACTATATGGTGGGTGAAGAATAGTTTTCCATCAAAGCTCCTTTATTTTATTTGCAGTCATCTTCGATGTATGGGGTCGGGCGTTGTCGTGTTGCAATAAAATTGAACGTCGATTGAAAAAACCAGGCCTCTTTAGCCTTATTGCTGCAGTCAAATTTTCGAGTTGGGCACAGTATACTTCACTCGTAATTGTTTTACCATAAGGAAGGACTTCGTGATAAATTATGCCTTTTGCATCCCACTATACACTCAAAAGCACTTTTTTTACAGTTAGACATTGGTTCGAATATAGCACCCACTTTTTGTCTCTGGTCACTAAATGGTGTAAAAACGGAGTGCTTGTCTCTTTTTCGATTAAATCTTCACATATGCACTTGCGTACCGCTTTGGTCTCATTCATTAGATTGTGCGGTATCCATACGCCCTTCTTCACAATCTTGCTGATTTTTTCAGATGTTCTTGCACATTAGATTTTGAGTATCCAAGCTTATCAGCTATTGTCGTATAATCAGTGTTGGATTTGATTCGATTTCTGTACGTAATACGTCATCATCCACTTTCACTACTTTTTCACTTCGAGAATTTTTTTTAGATTAAAATTACCACTTTTAAATTGTTTACACCACCTTTGGCATTGCCGAACAGTTAAACATTCTCCAAATGTGTTGCAAATGTTTTTAGTTCCAGTTGTTGCATTATTTTTTCGACAGTATTCGTACAACATGCAATTTCATATAAATTGTTTGTCGGGTATAGAACTCTTCTCAAATAACGTTCTCCAGATGTCAACTGATGAATAAAACACAAAACACGTCTTGTAGGACCAGACTGGAAAACAACTGATGGTCAAAAATGACCATGCAAAATACGTCATTTTTGTCCGGACAACCTAATATTTGTCCAGTAATTTTCAAAATGAAAAAATACTTGTCAAACACAAAATGCCCATTCAATATGGCTAAAAATTCAACTGTACATCATAGACAGTGTCACCAACGTGAGAGAAAAGATGGGGTCAATCAAAAACACACAGCCCATGAAATTAAAAAATTCTCGTTATTTTTTAATCAATCCTCTTATTCCATCATGTATCAGGTGTGTACCTATGAAACCGGAATTTGCTCATAGATGGCTCTAGTTGTCAATGAAGTGACAGTCAAAACTTGTCATTGGCACCTTTTTTTTGTGTTTACATTTGTCAAAGATTTTTAACTTACAACAATGCAAGTTTAATACAGCTACCTATGTTTTCATAGCGCTGAACATGTCTGTTTTTGTGCGTGAAAACTACGATTTACGGACAGCTTTGATTTTCTGTTATCATTTGAAGAAAACTGCTGCAGAATCGCATCGAATGCTTGTCAAAGCTTACGGTGAGCATGCTCTTGGTAAATCACAGTGCTTTGAGTGGTTTAAAAAATTCAAAAGTGGTGATTTTGACATTAGAAACGAAGAACGTGGAAGACCACCGAGAAAGTTTGAAGACGCAGAATTGCAAGCATTGTTGGATGAGGATGACGCTCAAACACAACAACAACTCGCGGATCAATTAAATGTGACCGTCTCCATATGTTTGAAAGCCATGGGAAAAATTCAGAAGGTGGGAAAATGGGTTCTACATGAACTGAACGAAAACTGAACGTGACAGCAGGAAAACTGAAAAACCACTTGCTAAATGCTGCTCGCCAGGTACAAAAGAAAATCATTTCTCCATCGAATTGTGACTGGCAATGAAAAATGGATATATTTCGAGAATCCTAAACGTAAAAGATCATGGGTTACTCCAAACAAACCAGCGACATCGACTGGAAGGCCAAATCGCTATGGACGGAAGACAATGCTCAGTGTTTGGCGGGATCAGAAGGGTGTTATCTATTATAAGCTGCTAAAACCTGGCGAAACCGTTCATACTGAACGCTACCAACAACAAATGATGTATTTGAACCAAGCATTGCGTGAAAAAGGACCAGAATATCAAAAGAGGCAACACAAAGTAATTTTGCTTCATGATAATGCACCATCGCACACAGAAAAACCGGTCAAGGAAACGATTGAGGCGTTTAGTTGGCAAATATTTTTGCATGCAGCTTACTTACCAGACTTGGTTCCATCCGATTACTACTTATTTGCATCGATGGGACACGCACTTGCTGAGCAGCCCTTCACTTCTTACGAAAATGGCTCGATGATTGGTTTGCCTCAAAAGAGCAACAGTTTTTTTGGCGTGGCATCCATAAATTGCCAGAGAGATGGGAAGCATGTGTAGCTAGCGATGGGCAATACTTTGAATAAAATATTTTTTACCATTTTCATACAATAAATGTGTATTTTCTATAAAAAAAATCCGGTTTCATAGGCACAGACCTGGTTTATATGTACGAGGGCGGTCCGATAAGTACTTAGCCTCACCGCCCGATAGCACCACTATCGTAAGAGCAATTTTTTATCGCTTAGTACATTCTTGTTGACAGCAACTGTCAAAATTTCAGCCGAATCGGACGCGTAGTTTTGTTTAGACCGCGTGTGGAAGCGAGCATGTCCGCGGATTTGAGAAAAATGGAAAAAGAACAATATCGGTCGGTGATTCGATTCTTGTTTTTGAAAGGGAAATCGCGCAGCGAAATCAAAGAGCGCTTGGATGCTGTGTACGGTGACTCTTCTCCTTCGATGACGACCGTCAAAAATTGGTTTAACGAGTTTCAACGTGGTCGCACGTCGGTTTTTGATGAGCCACGCCCAGGTGCCCCGAAAACGGCTACCACGGAGGATAACGTGACAAAAATCCACGATCTCGTATTGGCAGACCGCCGATTGAAGGTGCGCGAGATAGCTGAGACAGTAGGCATCTCAAAAGGCCGCGTGGGTCATATCCTGCATGAAGTATTGGGCATGAGAAAGCTGTCGGCGCGATGGGCGCCGCGTTTGCTCACTCCGGACAACAAGCGCAGCCGTGAGACCACTTCAGAGCAGTGTTTGACGATGTTTAAGCGCAATCCGAAGGAGTTTCTGCGTCGTTTCGTGACCGTCGACGAAACATGGATACACTGGTACACACCCGAGACCGAGGAACAGTCGAAACAGTGGACTTCACCCGGCGAACGTGCTCCGAAGAAGGCGAAGACTGTCCTATCGGCCGGAAAGGTGATGGCCACCGTTTTCTGGGATTCAAAAGGTGTGATCTACATCGACTTCCTGGAGAAGGGCAAAACGGTCACAGGGCTCTACTAAGCCGAATTATTGGGCCGATTCGACGCCGAATTGCATAAAAAAACGGCCCCATTTGGCGAAGAAAAAAGTGCTCTTCCATCATGACAACGCACCGGCTCACACCTGCGCCGTCGCCACGGCCAAATTGGTAGAATTAGGCTACGAACTGCTGCCCCATCCACCGTATTCTCCGGATTTGGCCCCGTGCAACTTCTTTTTGTTTCCAAATTTGAAAAAGTCACTCGCCGGGCAGAAATTTGAGTCGAATGAGGAGGTTATCGCCGCCACGGAGGCCTACTTTGCAGACCTCCAGAAAACGTATTTTTCAGACGGGTTAAAGAAGTTGAAGCATCGCTGGGTCAAGTGTATCGAACTCAAAGGAGATTATGTTGAGAAATAAATCGCCACTTTTCCAAAATTTTTGTTATTCTTTTGTAGGCTTAGTACTTATCGGACCACCCTCGTATCTTGCAAAGAAGTTGTCCACAGGCAGCAAATTTTTTTTTAGATACCAAAACTCTGCTACAGATCATAATTTGGAAAAGGCTGCTCTATATTCATGCATAGGTTTGTGATCTCATAAAAATATGCAGTGATATTAGTTGTAATAAAACATCTCCTTAAGGTATATATATATCATCATGCCATTACCCTGTCAGGGTACGTAGATAGGACAGAGCATTAAATATTCCTATCTCAACCACACCTTCTCATACAACTTCTACGATTTTTCCGACTTTCAATATCATTCATTTAATTCAACCATACTTTCCTTGGTCTTCCTCTCATTTACTTATCAAACTCTGCAATTCATCTTCACTCTCCGCCAACACTACCATGTAATCTGCATACGTTCCCATTCGACATTTGTATGCCACCAATTGACCTCCATAGTTTCTTCACACATGAATCTATATAAATATTGAATAACCAGGGTGACATAATGTATGCTTGCTTTGCGTCTTTCAAAATATTAAATTATTCAGTCAAGGTACCATTCACTTTAATACATGCTCTACTTTCGGCGTACTATGGCAATACCACGTATTATTTTACATTCAACACCATATTCATTCAATATTTTCCATTGCTTGTCTCGTATCACACAGTCATATGTTTTTTTTACAGTTCACCAAAGGAAAAAAATATATTTTTCGCCACATATTTTTCATACAAAGAGAAAATCTGATCCAAGCATCCTCTTCCAATCAAAAAGACACCTGAGTATCCCATCCCACACTTTCATTTCAGTCATTCTTCTTCGCTCTTTCTATCAGAATGTTTCCATACAGTTTACTTACTACACTCAGCAAACTAATGGATCTGTAACTTCCACACTCCATTCTTGCACCCTTATCTTTACATAATGAAACAATCAATGCAGTCTTTTTGCTTTTATCTTCCAGTCTTTGTACTCTCTCTTTCCATGGCTTCATCACTATTTCTTTTTCTTGCATCAACAAATATTCTCCATGCTCTATTTTTCCCTTTCAAGCAGTTTTTAACTTCCTTGTCCCACAATGTATGCTCTTTTTTACATCCAACTTTTGCCGTATCCACTAGTAGTTTTTTCCTACTCGTCCATTCTTCTCCAATTCTTAATTCATCACTTATCATTTCCATTTTTTCTACATTCTTTTTTCTTCCACATTCTTTCATCTAGTCATCTTGCAGCTTCTCACAGCCGGCACTTCTTTGCATATACCAGATCGCCACCCATGGAGGATATTTATTCTGCTCACCACTAAATAATGGTTTGAGCCAATATCTGCTCCTCTAAACACTCTTGTATCGAGAATGCTCTTTTACAGTTAAGAATTCACGCACACATAGTCACACGCACATAGCAATCTTTCATTTCCTCTTTACCACGTGTACATATTATTCCTTTTGTGGTCAAAAATCATATTTGCCACCAAAAGATCACTGTCCATGCATACTTCTAGCATTCTATCTCCATTATCATTTGTACGCTATCACTAAACTTGGCCAACACCGATTCAAACCCGTCCCTTTTGACACCAACTCATGCAATCAAGTTACCTGCCAATATATTCTTCCCATTCTTCTTCTTTTTCTCTAAAACATTTCTTATACAGTTGCAAAAATCTTCCTTGCTTTCTTGTTGACCGGAGCATACCCCATCACAAATAAAATACGCATTATGTCTACTTTAAACCTGACTCATTCCACTCTTGAACTTACTCATACTCATACTCTTTCACACATTTCTTCAGATATTCTCATACTCATACTCTTTCAACAGCTCAGATATTAATGCTCCCAAACCCTGCTTGGCTCTTTCATTATCCTTCACACCAATCCACAATACCTAACATTCCTCACAACTCTTCAGACCCACAGGAAAGAATCCTTTTTGTCTCACTTAAGCACACTATATCTAAACTTTTATCTTCCATAATATCATACAGTTAATTCATCTTTCCATTAATTCCTTCACAATACTCCACAAACCTCTAAACTCCAGTTACCATCAGAGACATGGCGCAGCGGGTTGCGAACCTCGCTGTCACCTTTAGTTACATCTCTCTTTAAAGTGTATTGTAAAAATCAATAATTATTAGACTATTAAAAGATGATACAAAAAATCAATATTAGAATTTATCTTGTCCGAGACTGGAAATATAAAATGTATCAAAAATGGAATACGCTAAAATTAATCTGAAGGTATCACTAATATTAGTATCAATAGAAAGTCAAGTTTTTCATAACTGTACTTTTTGAACTCTTAAAACCGTACTTATAGCAGTATTATATTTCAGAAACTATAACATAGATCTCTGAATCATTTTATATATTTATTTTTCAAATGAATCACACATTTTATCTTGTCAATTCTATGTACTCAATTGTATCCACCTCATAGATTTAAAAAAAAAACTCTTTAAAATATTTTAAGTCTGAAGGGCTAATTACAACACTCATAAATAACGATGCTTGAAATGCGAATGAAAAAATCATGAATGAACGATAACAGTGAGTGTCTGATTTATAGCTCGTATACTCGTATATGTATTTGAATTAACTTGCTAATGAGGCAACACAAAAAATGAAAAAGATTCGTCTGAGGATTATTTATCCATTTTGTATAATACTCGTACCACTGATATAAAAGAAAAGACAAAAGATACTTTAAAATGCTATATTTTATAATTTTTAGTTTATTATAACCAACTTCTTCTCGAGGTGCCATCTCCTACCAGAGCTTAGCCACTATCATGCAATCTTTATCTTGTTTACTGCGACCCCAAACAAGTCAGTAGAACTGCACCCAAACTGTTACTGTATTTTTTGAAGTGAAGAGATACAGGTTCCCTGTTATTACTAGATATGGACATGGATAGAGTTGATTTTTTTTTGGATATTCATTTTAAGTTCGTGTAATTAACTAAAATCTTTTATTTTGTCTATCATTCTTTGTAAGTCATCAATATTTTCACCTAGAATTACCTTACCATCACTAATGTGCTGGAAACATAAACCAATGACCAAGGGACATTTGGAATCTGAAGTGAATGAAAGTGAAAGATGTAATATGTTGCGAGTATATAAAGAGATCTTGAAAACGTTTGATTGTGTAGCTATGCAAATCATTCAGCTGTTAAAACATTGTGAGACTAAAGTATTTAAAATCCACATATTGTTTTAATGTTTAAAAAAATGCTACAATTGAAAATGCTAGACAGTATGCCAACATGTCGGTTAATATACTATGACAGTTTGCAATTTTTCTTATTACTTTATTTCCTTTTCAAATTAATAGTATCCTTGAAAAAAAAAGTTAGTCTCAGGCTGTATAACTCAAAATGGGATTGAGTCAGTAATCTTTAAAACATAATTTTCTTAAACATAATTTCAAACATTTTTAAAATTATGTTTAAAAAAAAAAAACATAATTTAAAAAATGAACCAAACCTGCTTTCAATATTATTTGTTGAACAAAAACTAATGGTGGATCTTTGGCCCAAATGTATGGTAATGATGAAGTTTCATTCATTAACTCCGACAGTTTTGTTTGATCAGTTGTCTGATGTCCTAAAAATAAATAAATGTAAATAATTATTGAACAATCACACTTGATATTCACCAGTTTGTTAAAATGGATAAATTATAACAAAATATTTCTATAAAAATCTTAGAAAACCAACTTCTTTCGTAAATGTTAGTCATTTTAAAGAGGCTGTAATTGAGATTGTAACAGCTATTGAAAACCACCTTTATGTTTATAACCACAGACACCATGCAGTCAACATAGACTTTAATCTTGAGAATGAATATAGTTAACTAGATTTAAGAAGAAAAGAGAAAAGTGAATTTTTTTAAAACTTGCCAAACAAACTTTTTGATCGTCAGTCAGTTTGCTCAAATTTTCTGTTAAAATGAAATGGACAGTGGATTTAGGAATTCCAGTGAGCTCCTCGATGAGCCTAGTAGATGTACAACGATCGTTTTGAAGAATTTCAGCCACTTTTTGAATATTTTCTTCAGTTCGAACTGTCAATGCTGGTCCAGGCTGTGGTCATCTTCAATGCTCTCTCTACCATCACGAAAACTTGCATACCACTTAAAAATATTCTTACGACTTATTGCTTCAGTACCATAAACAGTTTGAATCATTTCAAAAGTTTAAGTGGCACTTTTACCCAATTTAAAACAAAATTTAATGTTGGCACGTTACTCCATTGTTCCTTTTCCGACCGAGTCTCAGAAGGTACTTCTTCAATTTTTACTTCTTACGTGAGAATATGTTTAGAATAGTAACATGTTAAATTAATTTGTCTATATTATAGTATATAGAGTATCTCATTTTAAATATAAGGACAAGGTGTTTTGAAAGCAATAAAACTTGAATTTAGTAAACTACAGAAAATTTTTGATAGATACAGTAAAAAGAAAGTGTATGTTCAGGGTGCCTTTTAAGTGGAAGAGGATGCATGGATCCGATCTTCTCCTTTCACATGCTTGTGAAAAAATGTATGGCAAAAAATAAAAAGATATATTGTGTTTTTGGACTTGAAAAAGCGAATGATCGTTTGATAAGAGGCAAGCTAAGGAAAATATCGAATGAATGTGGTGTTGAATGTAAATGAATACATGATATTGCAACATTATACGCCAAAAGTAAATCATGTATTAGATTGAATGGTGCCTTGATTGTGCGGTTTAATAATTCAAAGGAGTAAAATAATTGATGTGTAACGTCACCCTGGTTGCTCTATATTTACATAGATTTACGAATATACGCGGAGGAACTTCAGAGGTTGGAACTGTGGCATACAAATGTCGAATGGGAATGGTTGCGAATTGCTGTATACTGATTAACACATCGATCAATAAGTTCCGGGACTAACTACTAAAACAACATTTGTTTGCTAAAATTCTTCTTTATTCATCAACATTGTCTCCTTCAAGAGTGATACATTCATTCCAACACTTTCCTAACTTGTCTATGCCAGCCGTGTAGAACGATTTATCTTTGGTTTCAAAATAGGTGTTAGTTTCGGCAATCACTTCTTCATTGGAGTCAAATCTCTTTCCCTGAAGCATCTTTTTGAGGTCTGCAAACAGCCAATAGTCACTGGGAGCCAAATCTGGAGAATACGGTGGGTGCGGAAGCAATTCGAAGTTCAACTCATGCAATTTGGCCATCGTTACCATCGACTTGTGACACGGTGCATTGTCCTGATGAAAGAGAACTTTTTCTTCTTCATATGGTGCCGTTTTTTTGCAATTTCTGCCTTCAAACGCTCTAATAACGCTATGTAATATTCGTTATTGATGGTTTTTTCTTTTTCAAGATGATCGATGAATATTATACTATGCGCATCCCAAAATATGGAGGCCCTTAACCTTCCCGGCCGACTGTTGGGTTTTTGGTCGCTACAGACGACTTTCACCGGCTGCTCTCCACTCAGCTGACTGCCGATTTGATTCTGGGGTATAGTGGTGGATCCAAGTTTTATCTATTGTCACATACCGACGCAAAAACTCCTGTTTATTTCGCGTCAACAGTGCCAAACAGCGCTCTGAATCATCAATGCGTTGTTGTTTCTGTTCCATTGTAAGCAAACGCGGCACCCATTTCGAAAAAGCTTTTTCATGACCAAATATTCATACAAAATAGTGTAAACACTACCAAATGATATCTTCAGGATGTCAGCTATCTCACGCTACTTTACTTTGCGATTTTCCATCATGATTTTGAGGGTTTTTTTATGTTTTCTGGTGTAACAGCCTCATTTGGACGACTAGAGCGTTCAGCATCATTTGTGTCTGTACGACCGCGTTTGAAATCAGCATACCACCGACAAATGGTTGTTTTCGACGGAGCAGAGCCCGGATAACACTTTTCAAGCCATCGGTGAATTTGAACGGTATTTTTTCCCATTAAAAGCCAATGTTTTATCAACACACGAAATTCGTTTTTTTCCATTGTTTTGAAAATAGCAAAAATAGCGTCACTAAAACCACTAACTCAATGACACAATGTCGGAATGTCATGAAAGTTTGACACATAACTTCTAAAGGTTGGTACTAACTGAGAATGGTATGGATTTGTTATTAGAGGCGCCATCTTTTGGTTAGTCCCGGGACTTATTGATCGATGTGTTATACATGTGTAATTGAATGTCACTGTTGGTCAGGTTGATAAGAATGTGCAACGGGGTTTTATATAATCAAAAATCGGAAAGAAGTATCGATTTATTTTTTCATGCTATATGTCCTCAGTGAGATACAGGCAAAAGCCTAGTTTACTGGGTACACGAAAAATGAAAGACAACAAACCCAGATCCATTAAAATTGTGTCTTCAAATTAAATCACCTGTTGTTTTTTCACAAATTATGTATATTTCTTGTCATGTGTAAAATAAATAAAATTTTGACATTCAGTTTTTAATTCTTTTATTTTTCATGTAAACATATGTCCTATCCATCTGCATTAAATCATAGCAGTGACACCTTATAATTCATATAAATTTGGTGAAAGTGTGCCATAAGATGTACTATTACGTGAAATTTGAGATATCAGTGTCAACAATGTGTGCGAAAATTTGGACACGGTAACATTACTTCCTTTTTATATTTCAATGTAATTGTAGACTTTAAAAAATTGTGTATCGTTAATTTGTAATTGAAATTTTTTTAATTCAGTCCTACATATTAATTGTGAATTACAAATTAACAGGGTTTTATTGTATATACTTAACTTACCAAAATTGAATTGTTTGGAGGCTCCCTTCTGATGGCTCCCGAAACATGAATTGTAAGATTCATTCACAGTTAAAGAAGCTTCTTGGCGATTGAAAGGCAGTAATACTCTTGTGGGAGTACTTCCAGGCAATGGGATGTACATTAACGGGTAGCTGGAATGAGAAATAAACTAAAAAATCCAATTAATAATTGGGTGTAAATTGAATGTTTCATAAAAAAATTAAAGGTGCCGTTATTCTCAATCCCTCAAAATGGATACCAGGAACATAATACTGGTCTTGGTGATTGTGTAACCTAACCAAAACGTTTTTAACAAATTTATTGAAGTTGGAGAAGAAAAGCAAATATTGAATAACAGAATCTGGGCAGTTGAAATTAACTTTATATGGAAAACGAGGACTGTTTTTGGATGAGAGATTTTAAAAATTTACTAATAAAAAAGAGTCTCTCTTTATTTTATCAGAAACCGTAAAAAATGTGTCTTTAAAAAAACTTATCTTATTCTAATAAATAAATAAATGCTGTATTAATTCATCTAAGTCCATAGCATCTTTGTGGCTCTTTTGCTTTGTGGAATTGTCCCTACATATTGACACAAACGTCATTTTTATTGATACTGTACAAAATTGAAATCCAAACTAATGTAATAAACCAAAAAAATCTTTAACCAGAGTTTTTATTTTTATAATGTCCAAATTTCAAAATAAAAATACTGTTTTGTGAAATTACCCTATGACATAAATTAGATGTGATATTTATTATAAAAAATCACCATAAAAATCCATGCCATGCGAGCCTTCTACCACGCACTCAGAACATTAGGTAGTGATTATGGAATTGTGAAAAATCGCAGACTTCGAATATTACTGTAATACTTTCAGACTTGAAAAGTGAATCCATAAGAGGTCAAATATGATCATGTTCTATTAATTCTTAGAGATACTACTTTCGAGTTAATTAAAACAAAATAAATGGACAAAAGTTAGAAGAATAATATTTAATAAACTTTTTGATTTATTTTTGTATATTATGTTGTTCCACCAGAAATGGTCAATTTAGAAGCTTTCAACAGGTTTCCTGTTTTATTTTTGTACTATATGTGTACACTTCTATTTTATTACAAAACTATATTAAATAATAGTTATGAAACAATTGTTTAATTTTTCTTTTGCCTATGCTGATAATAATGATTTATGGGTACCTAACCTTAACAAAGCTCTAATAATAATAATAATAACCTTAACAAAGCTCTAAATAAATGACAGAATAAAAAATATATTTAAAAAATCACACACCAGCATAGTAGAAAGCATCCTATCGCTACAGATATAGCAATAATAGGATGAGAAGAGCAGAACAGTGCATGGGAATAGTAACACTGAGCAACTCTATCTGGTAAACTTGGTCCTCCCATTATATGTTCCTCTCACATGGCTATTTCAGGGTGATTGAGGGGCTGATGTCCCTCCAATGTTAAGTTTCTGGAAGCAAAAACAAAACAATATTTTTCTACCTAGCAAAATTGAAAAAGTAAAACAAAAATAAAATATAATGTGTGGTTTGGTCCCAAAACTAGAAAAAAATCTTATTAAAAAATTCAATCCGAAACCATTGATTGTTTTTTTTATAAAATAATATTAGATAAAAGAACATATCTTAGAATTCAATCAAATAATGTTTGGGTTAATCACAGCATTTATTTGTAGGATGAGACGTAATACATTTAATTTTCATGATTAACTTTTGTGTCAAGTGAAAATTTTCAATAAATTTATTGAACTAAAAATATTTCAAATAAACTCAAGCCAATTCCATGTTTCCTTGTATGCTCAAAATAAAAAAAATGAAAAAAAAACTTGCCAATGGATGTTATAAACCATGGACAGTATGGTCTGGTGTGAGATCTCTTGTCTTCTACCTAGAGATTCCAGGCTCGATTCTCAATGGTTCCAAAATAAATATATTCACTACTAATACATGTGACCGTTTAAACCCTTATTATTGATTACATTTTTATTTGCCAAATAAGAAATAATATATAATTAGCTGATCAGTGTTGACAAATTGATAAATTGCAAATCAATAAATACAAACTTATAAATATTTGACAAATTCAATGAACCAATGCAAATAAATTAAGCGCCAGCTGTATATGTAAAAAAATGCACAATTCCGCTTTAAGTTAGCAAAAATTTAAAACCGTTCGCCTGCTATGCTTATGAAAAGAAAAATGTAGAGTATGGTTGTAAAAAATAGAACACTTTTGAATTGCCAGCCTTATTATTGAAAACCACCAATTCACCATAATATTTTATGAAAAAATCATTTAAAAAAAAAAATTTCAATTACCTACATATTTCTGTAGTTTTAAAAGAATCAATAATATTGTACTCTTAAAAGAACCATTATTTTTCATTATGGAAACTGAAAAACTAATACTCCAGATAAATTCTTAAAAGTCAAATTTTAGTTGTACGAGTGTATACACAGAGTGTATCTGTCTAATGTGAAAGGTGACTGACGGGAAATGAAATCCAAAAAATTGTTTATTTTTAGTTTATATTACATTTTATTTAAAATACACTCCTTGTGAGTCAATACAATACTGGAAGCGGTTCTAAAATTTTCTGAAGCACTCCTGAAACTCATTCTTCGGAATTGCCTCCAAAATCGCGGTTAAAACCTTCTGGGTGTCTGAAATCATGTCGAAACGCTTTCCTTTCATTGCCAATTTCAGTTTCAGGAATAGCCAGAAGTCGCATGGATCCTAATCAGGCATATACGGGGGATGATCGATACTTTTTTTGGCCAAGAAATTGTGTACAATATTACTTTTGTGCGCTGGAACATTGTCGTGCCAAACATACCCTTTGTTCCCGGCATTCAGGTCGAACTCGAAGAATCCTGGCCCATAAACTATTCAAAATACCCAAAAGCACATCAGTAGTCACTATTTGACATTCTAGCGTGAATTTCTTATGGATAATTCCTTAGAAATCAAAGAGAACGGTGAGTAGAGCCTTGATTCCGCTCTTCTGCATGCGCACTTTTTTCGGTTTCGGAGATTGTGGACCCTTCCATTCCGAGATCTAGCGATTTGTAAGTCGCTCATATGAAAGCATCATGTTTCATCACCTGTTACAATGGTTGACATGAAGTCTGGATCAATATCAGCCGCTCTTTTCATGTTTCTGCAGTGCTCCATTCTGCAAACTTTTTGACCGTCAGTCAGTCAAGACGTTTCGTTTGCCAAAATTTTCCATTAAAATGAAATGGACAGTGGATTTAGGAATTCCAGTCAGCTCCTCGATGAGCCTAGTAGATGCACAATGATTATTTCTAAGAATTACAGCCTCTTTTTGAACATTTTCTTCAGTTCGAACTGTCAATGATGGGCCAGGCCGTGGATCATCTTCAATGATCTCTCTACCATCACGAAATCTTGCATACCACTTAAAAACATTCTTACGACTCATTGCTTTCCTACCATAAACAGTTTGAATCATTCCAAAGATTCTGTAGCACTTTTACTCAATTTAATGTTGGCACGTTTCTCCATTGTACCTTTTCCAACCAAGACTCAGAAGGTACTGTCAATTGTTACATCATTACGAATGAACCAGAGATGCCAGTGCTATGGAACTTTTACGGAAGATAGTCGAAATGTGTCCCTAGTTAACTCATTTATTCATCCACAGATGGCGCTGGTGGTTACGTGAAAATAAAATAAGTCACATTTCCCATTGGACAGACTATGGTATGTACGAGTACTACTCAGGGAAGATATATCAAATTTTAACTGTAACATCACCTGATCCTGTATGTCTCCATATATGCTTTAATTTGTTCAGGCTGGAATTTTTTGTACCTTAATGGTATGTTTTGTTTCGTAAGTATTTCACAACTCACTGTCTCAATGTGGCCAAACCATCTCAAGACATATATTTTTTAATTCTACTTAAAACATCCATTTCTAACAAACATTTATCTTTATCTGATCATTCCTTACTCTATCATAATAATAATAAATGTACAATGTATATAGCGTTGCTTAGAGAGCGCTCTTCTCAAGGGCACTCAGGATTTGAAAAAATTATCATTGGCAGATTAAAAATAAATATTTATAAATTGAATGTAAAGATATGAAGCTGGTCGCTGTGGTCATTAGATTACGTACTTCCCGACATCTGTATATGTTTAGAAAAACATATTTGGTAAGAAAACTGCTGAAAACTTAACTATAAAGAAACCTTTGTAGATTTTCCAATATGTGATAGTAACACATTTGGCTTTAGGTGAGTAGTGTATGTGTGTAGCGTTCATATATAATCATGAATTTTGATAAGACTTCCCAAGAAAGTGCTTCATAAAGCTGCATATACCAGTCATATCCCTAATAATAAGAAGCAGACCATTCCAGGCCACAGGACTAGCAATGGCAAAAGCTCTATCATAATACCCGGTCCTATTGGATTGATTCAGAACAATCTATTTATTCAGTGAAGACAAAATGAACCTTAAAGTTCTACTCTTTTCTAAAGGAATATCTGTCAGACACAGATTCGAAAGACGCAATAGAGGCATCACATTAAGGAAATTGAATACAAAGAGACAAAGTTTGAAATTCATGTTCATGACTCTTGAGCCAATGTGGACTTTTTAGAAGTGGACTATTATGACAATATGTATATGACTACCAAATATCATCTTAGCAGATGCATTAAATACAGACTGGAGTTTAGAAATTTGCTAATCAGGCAGACCAAAATGCATGCACATAGCATTAAGGTCTAGTTGACATTTATTCATAAAATTAAATGTGAAAATTTCACGACAGTCTTGAGCATAGAATCATGCACAAAAATTTTATTTCTGAAAGAGAGACAACGGATATGTTACTTAAGTATACTTTGATAGAACGGATTGAGCATTTTTTGTAAATAAAATACATTTTTACAAAGACAGGTTTAGAATAAGACTATTACTGGCTAACCAGGAGGAAATGTATTTTAGGTTTGTGTTAATGAGAATTTCTAACTGAAGAATATTTTTGCCTGACGTATGGAAGAAAAATCAGAAAAAGATTGAGTCAAATATTTCATGTACGAGGGTCATCCAGAAAGTAAGGTTACAACGTTTATGTAGGATCGAAAAATGCTTGTATTTAATTGACATTCACAGGATACTTCAAAAATATATTCAATTATTTTTCAACGTAATCGCCGTCGAGATCGAGACATTTCTGTAGTCGGGGCACCAGCTTTTGTATGCCAGTGTCAAAGACCTCCGCCGCCAGCTCTTTCAGCCACTTCTTCACAGCTTCCTCGACCTCCTGATCGTTGGAAAATTGTTGGGGTATAGTGACACACCCACGTCTCATCCCCCGTCACGAAAGAGTCCAGAAAAGCTTCTCCCTCCTGTGCAAAACGATCCAAAAATTCACACGCGGCGGTCACGCGATTTTGACGGTGCTCCGGTGTGAGCATTCTGGGCACCCATCTCGCACACAACTTCTTGTAACCAAGTTTTTCCGACACAATATTACCAAGGAGACTTCGAGAAATGTCAGAAAATTCTTTGTGAAGGTCGTCAAGCGTCACCGGCGGTCATTTCACACTTCTTCTTCAATTTTTTGCACAAATTAGTCAGAAATCACTGCCTTGCCTCGTCGTGAGTATCAGTACGACCTTCTCTGAACAACCTAACCCACTTCGTGACATGTTGTCGACTCATCATATCACCACCATAAACTTCCATGAGCTTCCGATGTATATTCGTGACGGTATTGCTCTGCAAAGTCAAAAAACTAATGACCCGCGGGTCTCGCACGGACGAGAGTTGGCGGGAGCGCGCGACGACCTCTCCATCGGAAGAATTTACTGTGACCGAACAAAATGGCCGACAAACACGCGGGACCAAACAAACTGACCGATAGGATCCCCCCTACACGCCAGGTGCACCAACTTTGAAACAAAAAAATTCCCCCGGCCTCAGGAGTCCTTGTAACCTTAGTTTCTGGATGACCCTCGTATATAAATATTGATAATAAACAAGGGACTCATTACAGAGCCCTGAGGGACTCCTGGAGATGATTCTTTCCACCAGAGAAGAATGCTGAGTGTCCAGGATTATTGTCGTGCAGGATAAAATTTTAATCATGAATTAAGCTCCTTTAAAAGGAATGCCTGTATAAATAAGTTTATGTAATTTTGAGAATTGGAAGCAAAACATTATCAAAAATATTTTTAAGGTCGAGTTTAACCCCCAAGAGTTGATATTCTTCGGAAAAAGCTAGTAATGTGTATATCCAAGGACAGATTTGCTATACTTTGAATTGGGGACTTTATTTTTCCAAAACCGAACATTCTGTATGTAAATATGGCTGCACATTCAATAAACTGATCATGTGTTTTTAAGCATATGTTCAACCAATTTAAGAAGTGTAGATGATAACACTATGGGTTTATAACTGGTTTCTAGACATAATATTATTTTTTGTTTTACTAGAGAAAGAAAAGCTTGGGTTTTCCAGCTATGTGGGATATTTCTGGATTCAAATATTAAATTGATTAATTGTAGAAAGTTGTTAACATTCTCCCACCATGGGAAGTATTTTTAACAATTCCAAGAATTGATTTTTATTTGTTATGGGTAAAAGGAGGCCATCCATCCATTCATCCAATTACTTCCAGAGAAAGTATATTCGGAATTTCATTCTCACTTTGAATATATGGAGCTTATTGACAAATTGGTTGAACAAAAGTTAGTTTTTTGGGATTGGGGATGAAAATGAAACGTGAAATCTGAGCACATTCTTCCACAACATTGAGATCCGTGTCTAGGGGGACAATGATAAACAAAAGTTTTTCCATCCAGGCTTCTTTTGTTTTTGAAAAGTCTATGGCTTCAAAATGCTTCATGGTTCGATAGTCATAATACTTTTTCGCCAACAAAAAGGTCCTCGTATATAGAATCCCATCATAAAGGAGTAAATGATTAAATTTTACATTTATGTTTCCTTTTGGGAATATAATTTTCAGCTATTTCAATAATCTTATTAATTTGCTAAGGTATGTACGAGTACAATATATCATAGAAAGAAATATACACCTACCAAGAAAACTAATTTAGAATTTGATTCAAATATTTTCATAATCAAACATAAGAATAAAGTTAAAAGAAATTTGTTTTTTAAAAAGATATTATGATGAAATTTTTTTTAATTATTTTAGAGTATTTTTAATTATGAGGCATATTGTCCAATGTGACCCAGAATAAGGTACACTTTTGTTTCCTTGATAACTATAACTCGACACTCGAGAACGTATGGAGGGGGAAGGATTGGAAGGCGTCATTTGCTCGATCGGTTCTGGAAATTTTAGTCGCAATAAATCAATTCACGAGACAACAACACGGGTTTTGTGTCTATACATTTTACGAAAACAATGGTTCATATATAACTGTTGATGATAATTTCGAGTTGAGTTTCAATTACACAGTGTCCGAGCACAAACTTAACTAAGCAGTAGGTTAAAATTTTTGAAGAGATTGGTTCCATGCTAAAATCTTGACCTCAAGGTCATCTACAGAATTCTTGGACAGATTAAAGTATAGAGTAAGTTAAAGAATCTGTGTGCACCGATCCAACAATATTAACCCACAAGCGTTCATCAGCATTATTGATGTTGCATACAACATTGCAACAAATGTTATCGCTTGACTTAAAACTCCATCCCTATACAATTAAGAAGCAGACTTTGTTACAAGGTTAGATTTTGTGGCTAAAATGTTTGAAAAATTCTCCAGGTTCAATAACATACTCTTTACAGACCATATTTTTATATGAATGGTTTCATCAATAAGCAAAATTGTCACTTTTGGAACGATGAACATCCAAGACTGAAACAACATACACCACTCCATTTACCCGATTAACAGTTTGGGTAGCCATGTCTGCGTCAGGAATCATCGGTCACTTTTGGAGCGATGAACACCCAAGACTGAAACACCATACACCACTCCATTGTACCGATTAACAGTTTGGGCAGCCATGTCAGCGTCAGGAATCATCGATCCGTATTTCTTGGAGGTCTCGAGGCCAAGTAATAACAGTTAATTCGGGAGCATTACATTAAATGCTACGAGTTTTTTACTGTGAAATTACAAAAATTTCCGGGATACATTTCGGGGGCGCCACTTGTCACATATCCAATAACAGTTAGGAATTGGTTCAAGAGATGTTCCCTAGAAAACTGATTTGGTGAAAGGCAAGATTAAGTCAAAGGCCATCACGAAGTCATAAATTATATTGTGAAATTATGAACTATGTACCATTTAGTACAAATAGCGTGTAGTGTGATGACGAATCTCCGTAGACATTTTCAAATAAACCTACATTTAAGCAGTTACGCCACATCATTAAGTATAACATATGGTTAGTAATATATGTTCTATAACTGCAGTCAGTCGGAGCAGGAGTCAGAGTCAAACATTTAAAATTTCTGAAGTCAGAGTTGGAGTCTTGGAGGTATTTTTCCTATTACAACCCTGGTAGGTAATTCCAACTTTATTTTGGCATATACCTATACTGTATGCATTTTATGATCTTTAAATGAAAATTATGAAGTTTTGAGTGGTTTTTTATTTATTTGTTTTATACTACACTAACAGTGTGTAAAATTTTAGGGGAATAGAAATGGTCAAACTTAATGGCACAAGCAAGCTTCAATTGTCAGTAATACTTTTTACTTGTTTCGTCTCTTTTTAATTTTTTTACAGAGAGGTGTGCATCAGTCAACCAGTGCCAATAGAATTCATTGAGGATGACCGATCACAAAACATTAAATGGGTATGTTATTTTTGTAAGTAAATAGTAGATATTTTTATTTGTCATTATCCATACATAATATAACACTGTGATACAGGCACAATAGCTAACCATGGAGGTACTTCACAGCTACTTGATCGGCAGTGAATGTGCCTTTATAAAATTGACGCATTCATTAAAAGAATATGGATACATATTACCTCAAATTATAATTAGCTGTGAGAGAATCAGAAAAAGTGATACATTTTTCATTCCAGTGACTTAAAATGATATGATAAAAAACCATTTAATAAACGCCAAAACCTTAGCTTTGCAATTATTGAACCTTACTCACATGTATTTTCAAATTGCTGTTTAAACAATGAACAACTTTGGGCTCCGATAGATGCCAGAATAGTAATAAAAAATTCAACGATTTTTATTTTTAAGGAATGAGACATGATTGTGCAAAATAAACCAGGTTATTAAAATGAATTAGCGAAATTAAGTGTAGAAATATTTGTTGAGCTTCGCTTCAAATAACATTTAATTTACTAGTCAAATATATTTTATCGGTTTATCGCACAGCACACAATAAATTGTAACGTATATTTCAAATAAATCTTACCTGGAAAACTGTGGATAAGCTTGGATGTTTACAATTGCAGGTCCTTGTTGCACAAAAAACTGAAATACTCGTATCAAAAAATATTCCAAATTATGCAGACAGCAGGTATTAAAAGTGACAAGTACAATTTTTGTAAGTTAATAAATTAAAATAATCATTATAAACACTATTCACAAAACGTAATAAAATCATTAAAGATTACTACGATTCACAAAGTACACTTTTAATCAACTTTGACTCAGTGGGTTAGCTATGACGTTTATGTAGACCATAGATATTTTTCAATTACAAGAACTAACAAGGGTTTTCTTCTTCTTCTTGAATAATGGCCGTCAACTCATATATATGAAGAAATATAAACAAGGGACTAAATCTTACGGCGCGGATATGAATAAGTTTAATATGTAGTGTTTCTCTTTTTTTGACTATTGTCAATACATTTAAATAAACAGAGTGGTCTACTCTTGCATAGAAACTTGAAGAGGAAATTTTAATAAGGTTATAATCTTATTCAACTGCAGTGAGACTTTAATAAAAATACGAAATAAAAAAGGTATAAAAAATAAGAATACTTATTTTTTATGCCTCGCAGAAGATCAAACTTAGGTCGTCAGCGAACGAGCGAAACAGACAAAGAATGGCTCAAATACGTGCCAAGGAAGCAGCAGAGCGACGTGCAGCCAGACTTGAGGATGGACGATTGCGAGCACGGCGATCACGTTCTGCAGCTTCAGATCTGCTTCGTTCTCAACAGAATGAACGCGACAGGCTGAGAGTGGCTGAAAGACGTCAAAAATATTGTATGCCCACGAGCATTGTGAAATTAAACATATTAGAAACGGGTGCTTTTTCTTTTCTTTCTTTCCCATTTAACCAGACTTAGCCACAGCAACGCGTGGCCGGGTACAGCTAGTTATTAATATATTTGTTAGATGTTTCAAAACCATTTGATGTTGACTTGAATTTAAATAAACCCATCAATTAAGTGTATTTTATTATATTTTGAATTTAATGTCTAAAAAGCTAAGATTTGTTGTTAGCAAATTCATAAGTGTTTTTGTAACAAATCTTAGCTTTTCAGATATCAAAAATCCTATTTCTTATGATGGATATTCTTTGATTTTCTTTATTCAATGTTTTCTTTCTTCCCTAATAAACTGGCTGTCATATTTCAAAATTACTTTGAATTTTTCCGAGATGCTAAAACTCAAGCTATTTGACACATGTTTGTAGGGAAGAGGGCATAATGAAGTATTGAAAAATACATTCAGATTAACGTTCACCTATATTACGTTTATTTTTAAATAATCGACCTTAAATTCTTTTTAAATAAATTAAAAATCACAGATCAGTACAGCTCTGTAGCAGGAAAATGATATCTTAGAAATTTGCATAAACTACGTTATTTTAAACATGAGCATTGTATTCAATAAGGTTTACGTGTATTTGCTGCTGCTGTAGAAATGCGTGCACTTAAAAGAATATATGGGGTTGCAGTCTATGACAGTCATAAATGTCAACTGAAGGCTGATATGTTTAATAAGATCAAGAATACTCTGAGATGGTTTGAGTATTTAGAACAAATTAATGAAGAAGATTAACAAAACAAATATATAGTGCAATGTGAGTGGAAGACATGGTAGAGGATGACCAAATAAAGTGTGTTTGGATAAAGTGTATGATATTTTGAAAGAAGGAAATATAAAAAGTTGGATAAATTGGGGAAGCTGTATGAGAAAGTATATCGATGTAAAAGAGGCGAAATATGTGTGTCGGGATAAGAAACTCTGACACTCTCTACCTACCCCGACAGGGAGACGATGTAAGAGTATGTATGTTGGTCACACGTAGTACACCTCCTAAAATTAAGACATAAAATTTTTTTTTTTTTTTTTTTCTTAATAATTACGTTCCTTATGATTCCAATTAGTGTTATTTATTAAATTTATGACATCATAAATATTTAATTATTTAGACGTTTTATTTTTTAAATGAAATCAAAACATTTTAAAGAATATCTAGTATGAGTGATTATTTAATTTTATAGAAGAATCTAGAAAAATAATACAGACAATGAAAAAAATTACATCTACCTAATCATCAGGTTATGCAGACCAGAGAGAATTCAAATTAAACGCATGACCCGTCGAAATCATAATTTGAAAAGGAAATAAATATTTATCAATGTGAAATGAAGGAAAAGAAGATAATATATCATTATTATTACTAATATATTGATCACATTCTCAATGTATGTATGTAGAAATTAATGTATTATGATATGATTATCTTATTCCATTTTACTAATCAGTCTGAAAGTTTCATATATGATAATATCGAGGAAAAAATTATAGCAAAAAAATAATAAAATTATTTCATCTTTAGTAATTATCAAAAATCCAGTCTTAAATTTTTAGAATGGAATATATGACCAATAAACCTCCGAGGTCCATAAGACTAATGTCTTATGGATCTCGGAGGTTCGTTGCATGCTCACATTTTTAAATAACAATTATGTTATTTTAGAAATATTAGCATTCAACGAAAGTACTCGTACAAGATTTAGTTATTTAGTTACAATTCACTCTTACAATTCACTCATCCAAAACAAAAATATTTATAGCCATTTGCATTACATCGACAAACTATGAAATCATTTTGATATACGCTCATACCTTTATTTGGTTATAGATTCAATTTCTGTCAAAATCATTTTTAAAAAAAGGGTTCCAGTTTCGTTTTCATCTAAGGGCTCTAAAAAAATCTGTCTAGTTGGTTGGAAGATATTGCCACACGATAAGCAACCAATCAGGTTGTACTGCATATAATGAAAGTGATATACATTACAAGCACATGGAGTTGACTACGAGACCATAAACAAGTCAAATTTATTGTGAAAAAAACTCTGTCAAAAAGAAAAGAATATCTTATTTTCTTTCTCCTTTCTTTTTGTTTGTATTTTACCTATCAAGAGTGTTCTTCGGCATTATACATCCATAAATAAATATGAAAATAAATTTGGAAATTTTCACATGTACGTAAGTAAACTTATTTAATTATTTTCACATATTACATACTATAATAAAACATTAAATATATATACATTAAAGGAAAAATTAACCTGAGATATAAGAATAACTTAAATTTATCTTAAAACCAATTAATGAAAAATATTACAGTCAAATATGATTTATCATATACAGTAAACATTATTATACAAGTAGATATAAACAATTAAAAATATAACCTTATTAGAAACTAAAAAGATTCTGTTGCCTAATTGGATTCCATTAAACACAATAAAATTCATTGGACATCAGTGTTAAAAAGAAACAAACTAGAAAGGTTTATATCATTTCATTTTTAATAATTAAAGTCCATTATATGAAATCAAAATTTTTCAATTAGTGGGAAGCCTATAAATGAAAGCTTAGTTGTGTATAAAGAGCATAACATATTTACGATTGAAGCCCCAATATAAATTTAACTATATATTTAATCTAACGAGTGTTTCTCTAACGGTACTCGGTCATTTTCAGAAGAGATGATATTTTTTGCACTTTGCTGAGCATAGTATAGATCGTTCAGCTAGAAGAGTCATTTTACAATAGTGTGAGTAACAGTACGTTTACAAAAACTTGTCACTTTATCTTTTTAGTGAAGTGAAAAAGCAAAAAAAAATATTTAATATTCAAACATTGAAATGAACACACACGTTTTGTAAATTTAAAATGCTGTCAGCTTAAATTGTAATAATCATAAAAATAAAATGAAAGTAAGCTTATTTCACATATTAATTGTTTAGGCATGTCAGATTCTAAGAAACATTAAAAAACAAGAATGAAATTTATCAAGATTAAAAATAAATGTAAGGACAAGTATTATAAAGTAAAAATGTTCATCAGCTTTAATTAGATTGCACATAAAAATAAAATGAATGTAAGATTATTTAACATATTAATGTATCATAATTACAATGCCAAATAATAAAGTTTTAAAATAATAGTGGATGGAGTGATACTAAATTCTAGGAAACTTTAAGTTATATAAAGTACATTCTAAGCTTTCAAAAATTGTTGAATTATACATTACATTAGACAAAAATCGCACTCCTAATTTCGACATGGTAGTGTTTTTCTAATCACCCAGTATTTTAACAACAATACAAACGTACGCTCTGCGCGAACCAATCGGGTGGCATTCTAAAACCAATACCACTACACAAGTTGTTTAAAACAGAGAGTGTTACTCACACTATTGCAAAATTACTCTTCTGGCTGAACGACCTATAACAATATTTATTCAAGAGAAAATAATTAACGGAGAGCCTTTTTTAATATTTTTTTTTTCCAAATCAGATTTTCAGCTACTTAATAACATATATACAAGTTCACGACTAGAATCGAATCAAATAATATAGACCTAAAACATAATAGAATCAAATAATATAGACCAAAAACTGAGAATACTCCTCATCAAGACCTATGTATGGAGTATCTTGATGTACGGATGCGAGACATGGTGCCTATCCGAAAGAGATAGACGAAGACTAGAGGCTTTTGAGATGTGGTCCTATAGAAGACTATTAGGAATTTCCTGGAGAGACCGCATCACAAATGAAGAGGTTCTCCAACGAATCGAAGGAGGAAGGCACCTGCTCAGGATCCTGTCCGAAAGGTGTGCAAGATGGATCGGTCATATAATACGACAAGAGGGCCTCTTGCATGCCATAATGGAGGGTATGACCGAGGGGACAAACTCTAGGGGACGCCCACGCCGAGAGTACCTGGAGGACCTGTTGGTGGACGTGCGCTGCTCAACATATACAGATTTAAAAAGAGCCGCACAGGACAGGGGGGAATGGAGGAGAAGAGTTTAAATTGCTGCAAACCAGTCTTAGGACTGCAACCATGGAGAGAGAAGTTCACGACCATCAATAAAATAAATATATTGTTTGTCCAACAGATATTGGAAAGTAATTTCAATTTATGTTTTTAAAAATTTTAAGCAATAAAAATATACAACTTTTAAATGTTTGCTTAATCAAAAATAACCCGTAAGAACTTTAAAAACCAATGAAAATAAATTAATTTATTATTCACATAAATCCATTAATAGCCAATACGTTTTTGGATTCAAATTTTATTTAATTACAATAATGAATATCCGCAAATTCTATCTCATGTTTGTTTCATATATGGTAGTAATGACACCGCAAACCTTTCATTTGATCAGCTGAAAAGATGCAAGTTAATTTACTTATTGTATTTCTTCGAATACTCCGTGGTTGAACTTTTGATGGGCACTTGTCACGGTATTTTTTTATTCTTATGGAAATCATAATTTACGAATACATTTCATGTGTATAAACCAAGCGAAAAACGTTGTGGTGCATAACGGACCCAATTCATGAACAATGTATTGTTTAGTATAATAAGTAAATATAAATAATAAATGCGAGCACCAAACTATTCAATGAATATATTAGTAAGCTTCGATGTTTCTGTCAAGATGAACGATGAACAAAAAAAGTTTTTATGGTTTACGCAATGACAAAGCGTTTACTTTCTGCAAGGGTATCAGTTAATTTTGCATCCTGCTGTTGAATGCAAGGATTATTGATTCGTGCTCGCGCATTTATCAATACATGAACATTTTTGTATGCACTTGTCCCTGTTGCATATGTATAATATATTATATATTTTGTATGCGATCTGTCTAAGTATATTGACCCCTGTGATTGGTTGAATTTATGATCGATGTTAGCGGTGATCGTCTATGGTCTGAAACAATTCAACATGGCGGCATGTCGTCAGTGCTGTGCTGTGTCTAGGTGAGTTTTGTTTTACTTAATTTGCGGTTATTTTGTGATAAAATAATCATGAAAACCTTTAATACGTGAATTAAGCAATTTTCTACTTATGTACGCTATTATTTTTCCCCTGTGATTGTTTAATATACTGATATTTAGAATTTTTCAATTCGATTGTTGCTGTACCCTTGCGGCTAGCCGCGTTCTATGTATGAGACGATTGTTTTTTATTTATTTATTTTTGATTATCATCGAAATTACAACAGTTTAGGACGATGGAAGTTACTGAAAGTGAAAAAAAAAGGATCTTATCAAATGGGGCATTCCATACTTTCCTGAAAATAATTTTGCGCATTTCGTTAATATTTTTTCGTCTGGGCAGACATTTGTACGGCGCGTTTCTTTGTTTCTTGTTGTCAAATCTTCATTTTGATTGATTTATTTCAAGTTAAAGGGCACTGAATGACTTTTGAATATTATTGAACTATTTCAACATTAATTATTTAGAATACTTTAATTCAACTCGGTGTCGATTATTTCTCTATCGAAGTGCTCGCTCAATATCCGCTGGTCGGCATCGAATTTCGCAGACGGCATCCTAAAATTGGCAAATTAAAGGATATTCCTTCAACTGTTTTTCGAAACACTTTACTTATATGTTGGATATATAAGCCGAGGCTAAGTCAAATAAATAAAAAAAATCGTCAGATGTTGCACAACCATAAATTTAAATTAGTTGAAATGCGACTTCATACTTTGTATTGAGCTTTTAAATTTAGGAAAAGAAAATCAAGTACTTGGACCCTTGCTCGTTCGGGATTTTTCATTTAATTTTATTTTCTGAAATGGTTATATAGGTTCATTTAACATATCGAATACATACATACAACATTCCATTATATTGCCAATTTCGATAACAGAAATTAAACATCAAGATATATTTCTAATGTATTGAAAATATGTCATGTTACTCAACTTTTCGTTCGCTTAAAGAAAAAATACGCATTTGAAATAACTATTGATTGTTTTTAATAACATATTTTTTCTTACTAAACAAGAATTACTCATTGAAATAGTTTATTTTGATCAAATCAGTTGAAATCAATAGTTTTCCATAAACTTAATATAACATATTTCACAAATTAACTATCTCTGATGGTTATTAAGGTTTTGAGCCTTGTGATGATCCATTCTCATTATTTTGCATTTTTTATCTCACTAAATCCTGTCTCTGGGGTTGTATCAATCAGTCAGCTTGGCCAGACCGATCTATTAGTCTTTGGCTGGTCAGACCAAACAGTTATTTGCATCTCCAAAAGGCTATATTTGGTTCATTCACACATTTTGACATTGAAATTTCAAGTTTTCATATACCATATTCTTTCGTAAGGTAGGTATTATTCAAAACATCTGAATTGTCAATTTTTATTAAAGAGCGTGGCCGGGAGACAATATTAAACTCGCAATCTGTCATTGTACGTTTTTTTGTTAAGAAGCTGATGAAAGTAAAACATTTCAAATTTGATAAATAATATATGAAATTTTTGTTAAAAATTAATACTTATTATTGTTTTCTATTTTTCATAAATTACTAACGAATGATGTAGTTTTGGTCAATCTGTGAACATTCAGCGCCTTTCAATACATGCAATAATGAGAAGAAATCCCAAACCCTGAAACCTTGAAACTTATGGAATGAACTGTTCTTTGAAAATGAATTTTAGTAACATAGTTATTTGAAAATTTAATTTATTTAAATTGTAACATAAATTTTCCTCATACACAAGATTTCTAAAAAAATTGAATTACTTTTAATTGTAAATTTTTTTTCACACATTCCTGTTTAAAAATATGTGTACATATTACGTAATATGCCAATTATTTAATACTGTCTAATTATTAAATTTTTAGACAATTAAGTTTCAGAGTTAATTTCCCAAGTTAAAGATCGCATTGAACTCAATACCCTCTGTCAAAACTATAAAATCTTCAATCCCAACTATTGTTTATTCAACACTGCAGCAGGATGTGAATAAATGGAAATTAATTATAATTTATTTATTATAGGGTGCTTCACATTTTATTTACAAAAGTGAAAAGAAATACTGCAATATCTGTTATTGCAAATCATAACTATCTAAATTATTATCAACAATAACGTACTTTTCACTTTGAACAAATTTCAGAGCGTTCCAGTTAGATTTGTATGATTATTATTGTTACTAAGGGAAAAGTCTATCCACATGTGCGAAAACAATAACTTAATACTTGTTAGTTGTTATATCTACTCAAATTGTATCCCATTACCTCATCCATTATGGGGTAGACAGATAAGATGAATTGCAACACAAATATCCATCCCTACACATTTTTTATGGTGGATGATTTTTCAAAAATAATCATTTCGACTGTACCATGTCAGCTCTGTTGTTGCTGCATATTAAATGATATTATTTGACTTAGCCTGCGGACATCTCATTTTGCTGATCTTCATTGGAGATCTGTGATCTTTGATCCTCATTGAGATATCGTCTTTGTTGAGTTTATAGTTGGTTATCGTAGTTATCGTTCTGTTTTTCTTCACTTTGCAGCAACACACTCTTCTTTTGTCGATCAGGATTTTCTAGACATTTGAATATGTTTTTTTTTTGTAAAGTTTAAAAGTTAATGGTCCCACCGAATGTTAAAATATTATTATGATACTTTATGCATAAAATACGCCAAGAAAAATTAAGCTTTTTTCGTATTTTATCACTTTAATACATCATCAAATTGTGTAATATTCTACTAAATAATTACCTTAGTTTTCAGCGCATGCATACTTGAAATGCGAATAGCAAATATATTTGCATTTGTTTTGTAAAAGAGTGCAAAACAAACGTATAATTCAAAGAATAAACAACCTAATTGAATATTGCAAGTACTACCTACCTTCCTGTTGCCGACTTGTTTTATTTTGATAGTATGTGTTTCAAAATTGAAATACTTACGTTACGTAGTGGCTTCTGCATAGGTTTTGTTTAATTTTCACTTCACAATTATAGTGTTTTGTTTCATTTTCGGCTTCACAACATTATGCAAATGATATAATAAGATTGCTATCTCTGAAATATTTATACAAGGTAAGTTTAAGTGCCAGTTACTGAGCTAAATGAAAAAAATATTATCTACACTCTAGAAGAAGAAAAGGACAATTTTATATAGCACCATTTAGAGAACAAACTCCTCAAGGATGCTCTAACTTGTAACTCGAACCCATTTTTACTAAATACATCACGTCTGTGAGGTGCATGGCTGCACGGTAACGCACTGGACTTCCGTGCGGAAGGTTGTCGGTTCGAACTCCACGCTGTGCTATTCTCCTCGAATGACAGGCATTTTTTCCGCCTAGTGTTGGAGGGTATAAGGATACCTATGACTTCGGTCATAGCTATTCTTTAAAGAAAAAAGCTATAGTAGCGCCCGAGTGAATCATGTGTAACAGTTTTCTTTATACACAGTACAATGCTGTGGGATTATTGCCATTTTGCAATTTCCTTCAATCAACCAGAATGGTGTATTATATAAAAGAAAATACTACATTCTAAAAAACAAGCAAATTGATTCCCAAATTAATCATAATTTAATGAGATGAATGTAATTTTTTTCTTTGATCAAGTCAGTAAATGATAGTTGAAATTTTTGGAACTGATTATAAATGTTTATTAGCAATTTTTCATCTTAAGGATTTTTTATTTATATTCATCAAAGAAAATGTTTGTTAACATACACATATAATAGGTTAATCAAAAAATAATTAGCTTTTTTAATTCAAAATCTTGAAGGTTTGCAAAGAGATTTTATAGTCATCCAAATTTGGGTGTTCCCAGTCAGTAAGTATCATGAGTTGATTACATTTATAGAGAATGCATGATATGGTTAGAAGCGCAATCACAATAAGCTCACACTAAATATGGAATAATATCACGTTTATCAAATAATGATACTAATTTTATATCTTTAATTCATAAATATTATAAACACATTTTGTTGTGCTGACTTATATTGAATTTATTATTTTATTTTGAATTAACGCATATATTATAACCAACTGTGAGAACCATAGATATTTCGCTATGTTATGTTTTGCACAAACACACGCTTAGTACAGTCAATAAATATAATTCAATAACAAAACAAAATACTAAAAAGTATTATGTTTTCTTTCTTCGAGCACAGAAAATAATAATAATTCAACATTGTAAAATTTTTGTGACATACTACAGCAACACAACGATTCACTGCAAAAAAAACTCAAAAATATATAAAACTAAACAAAAACATAAATATTAAATAAAACTAACAAAAAGTTTCGATCACGATGTATGTTCCATTTGTTTTTATTAATAAATGAACATTGTGCCAACCCTGTGACTACATGACAACTATCAAAAAAGCATTTTCTAAAATTAATAACTATCGAAATAAAAACTTTCAGATTCTTAATAGATAAAAAATCAGTCATATTATTATAACATATATGTTAGACTTCTAAGTTATGTGCAAGTATATTAACTTATGGCGTATATTGATAGATGCTATATTGTAAGTATGATCATGGCAGTCAATTGGTTAATTTGAGTATTCTTTAAGTCTATCGATTTTTATGTCAAATAACCTCCATTTGAATAGCAATAAACTACCAATACTCAAATATTGATTATTTATTTTTTTATTATTCTTTGAAGTATCAATAAATGTTTCTTGCCCGTCTTCTGGTTGAGATTCTTGATGATTGAAATTTGAATGTCACTTAGTAAATTTTTTTAATAATCTATTCATTCATCTTCTCTACCCTCATCTTTTATGGGTTAGGGTTTCTTCCAAAATAAAATAAAACTGTATTTAAATATGTGCTTTGTTTTTTTGGTTGCTTATGATACATAACGTTTTTTTAGGCTAAGCCCTGTTTATGAGTGTCTGTCGTCACTGATTATGGCTGAGGTAATCTTGATATTGAGTTCATGGTTTAATAAAGATGTGAACTCAATAATGTACATTTGAGTTTTTGAAATTGGTTTTAAAATATATCAATAAAACCATTTTGTTTCAGCTCGTGTAAGTGCAAAGGATGGTAGAGTAGGCAACAAAAGGAAACACACACTCCACACAGTCTGAACTCAGCAAGCATTGAAGACATCTGAGGATCTACACTTATTTTAGAACCAACTTTTCAAGTTTAATATTCTATTATCATTCATTTGTGAAAGAATTATGCCTTTTCTCTGTAACTCGGCGTGTATCTTTATTTTATATGAATATTTCTAGTACCAAGTGAAATTGTTCGAATTTCTAGTGAACTCATGAAAGGTTTCGTAACAGTGATGTACATTGTATAAGGTATAAATGAATATACATGTATATATAAAACCGTTCTGTGATATATCTTACGACGTTTAGAACTTTTTATAAGATTTTAAAAGTAAAGACTTCTCCGAGTAAATTAAAATGTCAAATCCTCAGTGGAAATCGTTCCAGCCGCCAATCACCTCATCAAACACCCTTCAAGAAATTATAGACTCACCTTCCACTCAAGCCAAAAACACATTCAGAAACGGTAAGTTTTGCTCATCTATTATTTTTTTTGTGTTATTGTCTGGTTTTTAGAGCTTACTATCAAGACAGAAACCAAGGTTTCTGTCTTGATAGTAAGCTCTACTTCAATAGACAAATTGGTTCTATGGTTTCTTCAGGTTTCAATAACCTTAGAGAATTAAAATTTGTGCATTGATGTCCTCAAACAAGGGAAATAAAAACTCTAGTTAATTAGTTTGTTTTGTACTGTCTGGATTATTGTAACTATGTACTCGTATTCAGGTTTGCCTGATTGATAAATTTGCAGACTCCAGTCTGTTTTCAATGCAGCTGCTAGGCTGATATATGGTAAGGCATAAATATTGCCATATTGGTCTAAAAAGTCTAGACTGACTTAAGTGTCACAAACGGATTGATTTCAAACATTGTCTCTTTGTATTAGTCCCTTAATAGCGTGTCTGCATTGTATCTTTCGAATCTGTGTGTGAAGAATTTTCTTTCGAAGAGGAGTAGAAATTTGATGTCGATTTCTTTTTCATGTAATGAATTGATTGTTCCAAATCAATCCAATAGGGCGGGGTATTATGATAAAGCTTTTGCCGTTGCTGGTCCTGTAGTGTGGAATAATCTACCTCCTAGTGTCATATACGGATGACGTGAGCAACTTTATGAATCACTTAAGACAATTCTTTTTGGGAGGTCTTATAAAACATTTTTCAGTGGGCTAGAGTCCTGAGTTTGAGCTGAGAATAAATTGTCCTTTTATTGTTATTACCTTATTTCATAATTTTGTATTCGACTGATTATAAGATGCATTTATCATTTATGTAATTCTACATTGTACTTTTTTTATTATTATAGTATAATTCAATTTACTAATAGCAAAATTAAATGTGTTTTTCAAATAAGTGTTGTTTCTAGAATAAAACCAGTTTTTTTTTTCCATTTTCAATTTTATTTTAATCAATTATATACAGTAAAACCTTGGATTGCGAGCATAATTCATTCCGGAAACGTGTTTATAATCCAAAGCACTCGTATGTCAAAGCGAATTTCCCCATAAGAAATACTGGAAACACAAATGATTCATTTCAAAACCCAAAAATATTCATATAAAAATCATTGATAGAAAACACCTTTTTATATTTTTATTATTTAAATTAAATATAAAGTGATCGAATTTATTAATTACTAGCTGTACCTGGCCACGCGTTGCTGTGGCTCAGTCTGGTTAAATGAAAAAGAAAGAAAAGAGAAAGCACACGTTTCTAATATGTTTAATTTCACAATGCTTGTAGGTATACAATATTTTTGATGTCTCAGCCACTCTCAGTCTGCCGCGTTCATCGCCGTGCTCGCGTCACTCCAAGAGATCAATTCACAATATGATTTGAATTCAAATGAAAGATCGATTGCACTGAAAAAGAAGAAAGAAAGTTAAAACAAAAACATATATAAAATTGTGAAACATTAAAAAAGGAACTGAATTTTGTTAAGTTCGTAGACGTCTTTGTTCTTGGCGGCAAGAATAGCTCGTTCACTCGGTCAATCATGATTCTTATAATTGATTTGAATATTGGGAAATACTTTTTCAACCAATTCTTCTTTTGACATCACTAAATTGCAGAAGTTATGAGACAATGAAATTCGTCCTGAGGTCATATCAACCGGCACCTTTCCGTTCCCAATTTCCAGCAATTGATGTGAGAATATCTCAGCTGATCGATCGTTTTGCAGCTGGACACGCATATTTGTAGTTAATTTCAACGTCTTTACGTGTCGTCACAAAGTAGAGTATTTCAGGCAACATATAAAATTGCGAAACATAAAAGTAACTAATTAAATGTTAAGGGAAGACAGAGAGATAATTGTAACTAATTAAATGTTAAGGGAAGACAGAGAGATAATTGTAACTAATTAAATGTTAAGGGAAGACAAATAGATAATTGGAACTAATTAAAAAAAATCTCCATTTCTACATACGATTTGATAGATTTTGAAATATAAACATAGAGATAAAATTAAATTCTATATAAAAAATATACTTTTGATATTCCTACTGACCTCTTTCAGCCACTATCAGCCTGTCGCATACATTCTGTTGAGAACGAACCAGTTCTGAAGCTGCAGAACGCGATCGCCGTGCATCCTCAAGTCTGGCTACACGTTGTTCTGCTGCTTCCTCGAAATTTTGATGAACTAAAGCAGATCAATTGCACTGAAAAAGTAGAAAGAAACTTATAGTAAAAACATAAAATTGTGAAACATTAAAAAAGGAACTGAATAATATTGTTAAGTTCTTAGACGTCTTTGTTCTTGGCGGCAAGAATAGCTCGTTCACTCAGCCAATCGTGATTCTTATAATTGATTTGAATATAGGGAAATACTTTTTCAACCAATTCTTCTTTTAACGTCATAATCAGTGATACAGCAGTGTTTTCGCAAACGCGTCATTTTGACATAACGTGAAGAAAGCAGTTAACGTTGTAGCCGGTGGATTCAGGGCTATTTGTTGCACATTTGCAGCTGTGAAATAAACGCATTGTCCATTATTTAGATGTACTGCTAAGTGAACAACAGCTGGACTTTGTTCATGTATGGGAAATGAAAGAATTCGCCATACAGCTTCATTGCTGCTTATGTATCTTCCAGCCTGATAATGTGCGATTTCATCGATATGTATGACCGCATTCCTATCACTTCTTTCTGGTTGCACGCCAAAAACTGCATGTGTCGCTGTCTTTATTCACGTACTTAGAAATGTATTTGATCGATTTAACGGAGTTACAGTATTCCACGTTTATGTGCGCTTTGTATGTTTTTGATAGCAAAGGCGAATATTGAACAATCCAACGGGTGTCTACTTCGATGTCACCGTTTCGCATTTGTATGGTTGCTAATTTACCGCCATCTTCTGTTGATCTTCTTCTGTATAAAGGATATCCATTGTTTCCTGTAACTGTGTTGGATACTAATGCTCGAGGATATCGTTTAGAGCATTTTCCGTCTATCATGCATGGGGAATTTGAATTCAGTGTACCGCAAGGTCCATGTATTATATTTTTCGTCACAACTTCATGCAAATCCTTATTGACTTCGGCATCGGGTATTTCAGCGCATATTACATTGTCGATTTCGTTTGAAGTGATTTTGTTATAGAGCCAGATTAGTATATGTGCATGTGGCAATCCTCTCTTTTGTCATTCCACTGAGTACATCCAGCAGCGCACAGACCCAAACACTTCATGTTTTACCATGAAATTCATCAGCGATTTCAGCTTCTGTACGCTCAATATGCAATTGCGTATATTCATCACTACAGGTGTCCAGATCTATTCACTACATTCACATGCAATCCAGCTTGGGACGATATACAACAGCTCTTATTTCCTGGGCCAAGACACAGCCCTGCCAGATTTAATTCGGGCAGTGATTTAACTGTAAACAGAAATACTATACTGTATTTGATTCTTATTTTAATGAACACAGATTAAATAACTGTTGCCAATGTAGTGGGAAGGAACCATGCACTCACTTTACGGTTGTGAACCGGGATGGACCAATGCACTCACGTTGCGCATCCACTTATGGAGAAGTTGACTACAAATATACCCTGAAGATAAAAACTGCAACAACGTCGGCATCTCATAAGCCAAACCACGCGATACAATACTTTGAAAGACCTTATTCAACTGACATGAAAGATGTTGAAAGCCTCAAAATATATATAGGTATAAAAGTAATTTACTGCTACAAATCAGACATGACCAACCTGAGCCCGCTAAGGTTTTTTGTAAATCATGAAAGAAATAAAAATAAAACAGTTCTTTAATAATAATGACATCCAATATGAAGAAGATTTATATAAAAATCATATTTAAACGTGACCTAATATGATATATATATATTTAGACAAAAATTCAAAAGAAAAGTTAAAAAATGTACATATTTATTTTTATATGTAAAAGGTATCCAAAATAATATTATATTTTGTTCCGAAAATAATGGTCAATTTTAATATATTATTTTGAACATTCTTTGCTAGGAAATATTTGTTCATTTGTTTTTGATGACAGGATCTGATTTATTTATTTGTTGAGTTAAGCATTTGATTTGCATTATTTTAATCCTTCGGATATGGAATTGAAAAAAGAAAAATTACATGTCATTTTTTGCATGAATTAAATTTGGACATTATGCATCAAAAACTGTGCAATGTTAATCAAACATGGGGTCGAGGGACCACTTCTGATCGAACAGTGCGGCATTGGGTCGAAAAGTTTAGGAACGGAGACATAAGTCTTAAAGATGAAGAGGGTTGAGGGCGTCCTGCTCTGGTGAAACGATGAATTAAAAACATTATTGAAAGAAAACACGCAACGGTACCATAAATGGCACAAGAATTGGGTGTTGGCGCTGCTACAATTTCTGTACAATTAAAGCAAATTGGAAAGGTGAAAAAGCTTGATAAGTGGATTCCACATAAACGTAATGATAACCAAAAAAATTGTCGCTTCAAAGTGTGCTCTTCGCTGTTGTGTTACCGTAATGATCCATTTCTCAATCGTATTGTGACATATGAGAAATGGATCCTTTATGATAACCATAAACGATCTGCGCAATGGCTCAAACACAATGAAGCAAAATATTCTTCAGGGACTACTTCTGGCCACAGCTTTTTCCAGCAAGCATTTAAAGTGGATTGTTTTATTTCTTTAACGGGTGCAGAAACCATATCGACACAATTTGGAATAGAATTTTTTTCCAAGCTTGTATAACTCTTAAATTCTCATCTTGATCGATATCATCTAATATTTTTTCAAATGTTCGACGAATATATGATAATATGCTTTAAATGTTGAAATTATTCCTTGGTCCATGGGCTGTATTATAGACGTAGTGTTTGGTGGTAAAAATAATATTTCAACATTTGGATGTTTTAAATCGAGCGGACGTCCTGGTGCATTGTCCAGTATCAATAATATTTTAAAATCAAGATTTCCTCATATAAGTTTCTGCATCAGGTATAAAACATTTGTGAAACCAGTCTTAACCAGAAAAATAATAACTTTTTATTTGCTCTCCAATAAACAGACAAATTCCTTTCAGTGCTTGGGGGCTTAAAGACCAATTAATAAGTAAAGGCTTACTTATGAAATCTCTGGAAGAATTAGAACATAAGAGTAAAGATATTCTTTCTTTCGCTACCTTGAATTCCTTCGCATGTTTTTCGCTTTTTAATATGTAGGTTCTATGGGGCATCTTTTTCCAGTACAATCCCGTTTCATCCGCATTGAATATCTGGTCTGGTGTGTAGACCTTATTTTTTATAATTTTGGCGAATTCTGAAGTAAATTTTTTGGCAGATTCTATGTCAGCCGACGCAATTTCTCCTCGAATTTTTATATTATGTAGTGAGAATCGCTTCTTAAAATTTTCAAACCATCCTCTACTAGCAGCAAAATCGTGAGATGATTGTTGATCTTCAGATGACGATTGTTCAGTTCTTTTTAAATAATCATAAATTTTTAGTG
This sequence comes from Odontocerum albicorne, assembly GCA_949825065.1. Lineage (NCBI taxonomy): Eukaryota > Metazoa > Arthropoda > Insecta > Trichoptera > Odontoceridae > Odontocerum > Odontocerum albicorne. The sequence goes on along the minus strand of OX463843.1, from coordinate 19,838,842 downwards.
CTCTCTTTTGAATAATGTTTCTGTCTATAGGTATGTTTTTGTCATTGCAGTCTTCTATCCATATTATAAGAGCCCTTTCCATCTTTTCTATTATTACTGAGCGTGTACGTGCAGTATTTTTCTTACTGATAGACGATCCTGTCAAAACTGTGGATCTATCTATGGGTGCACCAAATCAAACATGTTAGTTAATTTAAAAATGTTTTTTTGAAACCGTGTTATATAAAGTGTGTTGTACAAAAATATGCCACAATCCATCAACCGTGTTATATCAAAACCGTGTTATATCAAAACCGTGTTGTATAAACCCGTGTTATACGAGGCCTAAGTGTATAACTAAAATGTCTTTTGGTGACACTTTGTAGCTAATTAGCAAGCTAGTATTAGTTTACTTTACACAGTGCTCTTGGGGTGATAGTGATAAGGTCTCAAAAATTATAATATACTAGTTTGCTTGATTTACAATGAAGCTGTATCAACAAGAATTTAACATGAAAACACATTATAATACTTAGTATGCATTTACATCTTATCAATTAAAAGGTCAATTCTGTGTAGACAAAATAACCTACAATATTTAAAACGAGTACTTTCAGTACAGCAATCATCTTTTTAGAGCATGTTATCTTGTTTTAAATCATTGGTAAAAGCTAGTCATGCAGAAGCTGAAATTAGCACCAATAAGTCCAAACTATTATTGAACGGCGAATTTGTTCAAGAATGTTTACAAGTATTGTAGACATATCACCTGTTGAGAATCATAGTGGCGAAACTTTAAAAAATAATTTTTCGACTTAAAAGACTTCCAAATGTCACTAAAATGACTCATTTTTTACATCAGTAAGTGGCGAAAGTATATTTCAACTCCTTGCCGCTTCAAGGAGTTGAAATATACTTTCGCCACTTACGCACGTAAAAAAGGAGTTATTTTAGTGCCATTTGGAAGTCTTTTGCTAAAATTAGTTTGTCACCACAGACAATGATTTGACATATTGATGAAATAGCCACTAGTGTACGGAAAACTTGAAAATCAAAAGCTTTAACATTTAAATATTACTTTCTGGCGATTGATGAAAGTACAAATATAAGTGACACTGCCCAGTTAACAATATTCGTGGATGCTATCGATATACATTTTATGGTGAAACATGTGAAGTCTTTGACAAGATGACAAATTAAGGACAGCTACCTTAAAAGTTTACTCTGTGTTACGAGAAACAGTGTCAAGTCTCACATAAATTTTTATTATGATAATGATAATAAATATTTAAAAAAAACTTGTACGTACTTGACCAAATTCAAAATAATAAATATTTTATTTCACATTAATGCGATTAATTGAAGAAATTATAATTATTTATAGTAATCTAGAGTGTGTGGTAGTGTTGGTAATACAATGCTGGACTTTGGAACATCGTTTTAAGCATGTGACTTCATTTTTCAGCATTAAAATTTTGGTATGCCTATTAATTAAAAAGAAATATTCATGTGACCTTTGAGCCTTTACCCTATTCCGGTTTTGGCACGCACCCCAAAAAATGTAGGCCACACAATCGTGCAAATGCCTTTAAAAAAATATTCAGCCGTAACGCATGATATATTTTGCAGTATGTCAACACATGCGTGTGTCGTAATGAAGGTCATTATTGTTTTGAAGTGATTATTTTGCCATACACTTCAGGTCTCAGTCATAAATTGTATAAAGATATGGTCTGAATTAGTATCAAATATAGTCAAACACATTTTTGGGCACATTTTTGTTTTAGCATCAGAAGCCGTGACACCCACCGAGTTCAAAGCTTTGATTACAGCAATTTTGAATTTATAATGAATTCCACTCATTCATGTGAGATCTTTGGGAGTGATTCAGCGATCTTGCAGAACAGACGATGTTTCATACATTTATTCAAAGATTTGTTTGGATGTAAAAACTCTGATGAGAAAAAAAATATTCATAAACTGCAGCAGAATATTATGTATATAGTATATATTACAGAATATTATCCATTTTCACAAAAATATCAAATAGCTGTGAAAATTGTACAAAAATTCGGAGTGATGTCACATGTTGCCTTTCATTATAAAAAGCTTCACATTGATAACAACAAATTTAGACTAACCATATTTTTTTTCGACACCGAATCATTCAACCCTTCTTCATAAATATTGTTGAAGAGCATGTTGAAGAATTCTGCAATTTTGGTAGAGTTATGAGGAATATTGAATGGCGTGTAGTAATAATAAGAAACGGGCAGTCAAAAGGGTACTAAAACATACATACTGGGACCGGACAGTATGAAAATCTGCTATGGTGATAGTCTACAACAGTATTTTAGTACCAACTTTGTTATATGGGAGTGAAATGGGGATGTGGAACAAGACTGAAAAGAGCTGAATAAATGCTGTGAAAATGTGTGCACTTAAAATAATACATGGGGTGACAATATATGACAGAAAACGGAATGAAGTGATTAGAGATGAGTTTGGACTTGTTGTTAGACCGTGTTGAGCAAGATAAAGAAAAGTTCTTTGGGATGGTTGGGGTACGTGAAACAAAACAAATATGAGTGAAAGGCATGGTAGAGGAAGACCTAGAAGAGTACGGTTGAATCAAGTGGATGATATTTTGAAAGAAGTAAATGTAAAAAGTCAGAAATCATAGTCTGTGTGACAAGGTGTATGGATGTAGAAGAGGTGAAAGATGTGTGTTTTGCGATACGTAAGCCTGGCGCTCTCCTTTTTGCTTACCCTGATCGGGAGAAAGCGTGATGGTATGTAAAATTCCATTTGAAGTTATAAAGGTTTCATCATTTTTGATTTTACTTTTTTGCATTCTGTTAATTCTATATTTATGTAATCTTGCTTTCTCAGGGAGCTTCAGCGGTGAATATCCAAGTTCTCCAAGAGACTCATTTGGAAATTCAACAAGTACTGGGAATGGCAGATTTTCAGTGGGAACTTTCACAACAGATACATTTCAATTGAACGACTCATCATCATACAACAATTCATCAGGAAATAACTTTTCTTCTCAAACATATGAGCCTCCGCCAATGCATCCAAACAGGGAAACTGGTATCATCGAGAAACTATTGGTATGATTATTATAGTTTTCTACTTATCGTTTTTCAGTGTTTTATCTTAAAATTTGATTGTCAAGGCCCTAAATATTAAACATTTTTTGTTCAATTTATGGGGGATATTAAAGTTATGATTTTGGTTCTAAACTTTTTCTTGTTTTTTTACTGTATTCTGAAAAGTATTATAACCAATTAATGTGCATTTTTTAAATTTGGTTTTCAAATGTGTCTGAACCATTAGAATATGCTTGTGGTAGTTTAGTCAGTGGAAAAATACAGTATTAGGCCTAAAAAAATAAAGAAATATTCTCTTGCACTGATTATTGCTGATCGATTGTGCATTTAATACACTAGGAATTTTGATGTTTATATTATATCAGGAAAATGATTTGTTTTAGCATTCGTATGGATTTATACAATGCTGTGAAAGGCAAGCACGTTTATTTTTCCACTTTTCCCAATTCAGTGGGAATATTGAACATCTGAAAATTGGTGATCCAGTGGAGTTTGAAATGACCTATGATAGGAGGACTGGTAAACCCATTGCTTCTACAGTAACCAAAATCGCTCCAGAAGTTGTAAGTATATTCTTTTTTATTGCATATATATATTTTCTTCATTATTTTAATAATTTCATTCACACATGGTACTGAATTAACAGTTTATACAACAAAACCATTTCCCTTGTTAAGTAAAAGTCTTAATTCTAAATTCAAGGAACAAAATTTCACAAAAAATTCTAACTAAGAATTACATGATCACAATTTTTTTATATATTATTTTTAGTTAAGGCATTAACATTGTGGAGGTTTAAAGACATTGTAATTTGTTTTATCAAACACTGTTTATCTCACTTTTTGTGGAATAAACAAAAAGTGGAATAAACAGTGTTTGATAAAACAAATTACAAATTTTTTTTAGCTTTGAACATCATTTTTTTTTACTGTAAGTCCAAATAAACTTTTTTGTCAATATATTTCCGCAATATTGAGACATAATAACATATAATGGTAAAATAAAACAAATATGTACTATTTTTCATGGGCAACCAACATGGACGAATAAAAAAAACACTTATTGTTTTTTATTTGATTCTGACATGGTTACTTGTTTACACAAATTAACTTTTTTGCATGCATAATATAAATATGATGATGAAATTGGTTCTTATTTGGCAGCGTACTTAATTACGATATTATAATTACAATATCACAGTTGTGAAATTATTAAAGGTATAATAAAATAACGTTAAAATACGTTTTAATGTTATAAGAACACTCAAAACTATTAACACTATGTAGTCGGGTATTAGATAAGGTTGAATAGTGGAAAATACGTTATAATGTTATAAGAACACTCAAAACTATTAATACTACGTAGTCGGGTATTAGATAAGGTTGAATAGGGGAAAATACGTTATAAGAACACTCAAAACTATTAACACTATGTAGTCGGGTATTAGATAAGGTTGAATAGGGGAAAATACATTATAATGTTGTAAGAACACTCAAAACTATTAACACTATGTAATCGGGTATTAGATAAGGTTGAATAGGGTAAAAGCGGTTAAATAATTTGAGTAATAAGAGTTTACCTAGACATTGCGAAAAATCAATGTAATTTCTAAAGTATTGTGAATTTTTATTTGAGTTTTTTGGTTCCTCGGCATGAACCTTTCCCTCAATAATATCTTACTGTAAAAATTAGGGCTATGTGAGGGAGGGGGGAAGAGAATAATGGCCCCAGGTATCACATTAGAAGGGGGCGCAAATATTAAATTTAGCCTTGCAGACCCGACATTGTCATTGGGGATTTTTGTTCCCCGTTCCTATAATTTTTTCTAATTTATGCTATCTCATGTTCATGGATAGTCTTCCAGGAGGATCGAATTTTGGTGTTCGTTTTGTAGGTTATTGTGTAGAAGGTCTCGGTTTTTGGACATCCATTTCACAACACTTTACCACCATTATTTCACTAACAATCTGATAAACTGTCGGCATACACTTCATCGTCACACTAATTATTTTGTGAAGATATTTTTGTAGGGATATCTCATACAATAATAAATATGTTCCAATAATAATACAATACGATGAACAGCGTCAGTGGTACGAAAAATAGTCCAACACGCGACATGACCAAAACTACACTAACAATGGAGAAATATTTATGACAGTTGCCAGATTGACTACCTATATAACGTAGCAGGGTAGTAAGTATGACTCATGATAGTTGTGATGTGGTATTTCGCGCCTACCGACAGTATCAAAAAATTTATTTTTAAATGTTCCACTTGCTACCTATAATACACGAAAAATATACTTCTTCTTAAACTTTCTATAGACTCAAGAGTATGTTACTGCAGGATTGTCCTCCTGTGATGCTGAGCTCCAGCTATCTCTCCATCGTTTCGGGGGTCTCCCTGGTGGGCGCCGTCTATCCGGCACCCCATGCAGAGCTATGTATGGAATTCTTGTGGAATTCATTCTCTGTACATGTTGGTACCAGTATCGTCGACGCTGTCGTCCCCATCTGACCACATCTTGGACTTCACAGACCTCTCGGATTGTGGTGTTCCTTACACGATCACGCAAAGTCTTCCCAGCAATAGCACGTAGAGTTCTCACTTCCGTTGTCCTTAGCATACTTTTTGTCCTGACAGTGTCCGCCCTCGCTTCGATGCCATATGTGAGGATAGGTCGCACACAGGTCTTATAAATGCGTACCTTGCTATCCGTTCTTATATCTTTATTCCTCCATATGACATCTCTCAGGCAGTCCGCCACAACTGCAGCTTTATCTACCTGAGGCCTTACTTCTCTGGGGAGGTCATGAGAGCTGAGCAGTTCACTGCCAATTCGAAAAATATACACAATGTTTTAATGTTAATGCTTGAGGTGCACACTTGACTGCAACGTGATCTACCACAAAATCAAAATGTTGACAAACATTTAATGGTGTGTCGGGCTTACTAAACAAGTATTTTCGCACCTCTCTCAAATAATGTTAAACATCATTTCTGGAAGGTACTATTCCTTTACTTTGAAGGATCTTCCTCCTCTTCATCACCATCATCGACCACCTTTCATTGGTAACATTGGTATTGAGGTCAGACATAATGAGCCTGTCGTTAAATGTGATGCCATTAAAGAACACTGACCCCATCAAAGGATAAAAACTCTTTGATTTTCACTGTCTTCTCTATTGTGCTCTAACTCTTCCGGACCAAGAATTCTTTTACTCTAACGGAAACAATTAGTGATCGTTGTGGGTGTTACCTCAAACTGACATTAACTTAATTAATGTAATTTAGCTACGATGTGTTGGTAAAAATAAATATTTAAAAATATATTGAAGTGTAACCTGTTTGTTATTCATTAGGAATTCAGGGATGTCCTTATTGTTAATAGTTATATATTTTGACATGTAATATGTGAAAAATAAAATAGTTTATAAAAAGAAAATTTCATCGAATGATATCCTTATTGTTTTATTCATATAGGTCATGAGTGAAGCTCGTGTGACCGGCACAGTAACAACTGAATTGAAAGCAGATGGGGTTGGAGATACAACTGGAAGAATTTCTTATGAAAACCGTGGCGAGTGTTTCTTCTTGCCCTATACTAAAGATGATGTGGAAGGAAATGTGACATTGCATTCTGGTGATGCTGTTAGTTTTCAAATTGCGACCAACCAACGGTACAGAGTTTTCACTATAATGTTATTTATTCACTATCCACATTCAAATATATACTTGACAATTTCCATAGTCTAGTTGGTAAGACGCTTGTCTTCTAGCCCAAGGGTTGCGGATTCAATTCTCAGATCCCCAGATTAAAAAAAAAAAAGGATTTCAATCTGGCCTTTGTGATATCTTTGGTTAGTCGGAAGAAATTGCCACATTTTACTGTATATAATTCAATGTTTTTAAAGATATATTGCTATAATTAATGGACATTATTTAATGCCGACATGTGAATAAACTATTTACAAAACAAGGCAACCACTATGCCCAGATAATTTAATTATTATTGAAGTACATTACTCAATATTTTTTCTCAATAATTGTGTCTTTTGTTTCTTATTGGCATTAGATATTTTAAGAAAAGTGTAGTCGACGATAACTACATTTTTACTAAATTTGATTTTAGTGGAAACTTGGGTGCATGTCATGTAAGACTAGAGAATCCTGCTCATCCAGTGAAGTACCATGGAGTTGTCTGCTCTATGAAGGAGTCATTCGGATTTATTGAACGAGCAGATGTTGTCAAAGAGATATTTTTTCATTTCTCAGAAGCCAAGACTAAAGATGAAATCAATCTCGGTGACGATGTGGAGTTTATTATCCAGACTCGTAATGTATGTTTTTCTATTGTGTATTTATATTTTCCACCGATCAGCGGCTAGATTAAGAAGTGAGCTTCTTAATAGTCATTATGGATATAATTAAGCCACTCCAGGAAAGTGTGAACTGTTATGAGTATGAGTAGTTTCTGTGAGTATTAGCTCAAATTATTGCAATTTTCTATTTTGATGTATGATGTAATTGGGCATAATCTTTATAAAAATAAAATAAACTATATTATTATGTTTAATCTGTATTGCAATAAAATAAACAAATTACGACAAAAACAAAGTGATTTCATTATTAGAATTTCTCGAATAGTTATATTATATGTAACATTTGCTTTTCTAGGGTAAAGAAGTTGCTTGTTACATCACTCGCCTACCCAGTGGTTCTGTTGTATTTGAAGATGTGTCACCTGAGATAACTAAGGGGCAGGTGTTGAAACCTTTAGAAAGAGGTGCCGCTACTCGTCATCAGAATGACCCTTTGCCAGGACGCATACGTTATCGAGCCCCGGATCACTCTGAAGTTGATGTAAGTTGTTTATTTGAATAATACAAAATATTTGAATATTTCATTCTGAAGACCATTGCCAAGAGATTTTTCAGTCCCTTCCTGAGAAATCTTAATTATCTTTTATTTATGTTTTTAAGTTCCTTATATTTCCAATAATCATTCAATTACCAGATGGGTACATTTTTAAACAAGATTTTGTATTTCATGCTTAATAAATTAGAAAACTTCGATATAAAATTTGGACTTTCTAACTTCTTTAACTCTTACATTAAAGTTATTTAACATTAATCTAAGATTTTATATTTATTTACAGGTACCATTTGGAGATAAAGATCAATGTGGAGAATTCACTTTGAAGCACGGCGATTGGGTTCAATTTCAGGTAGAATTTTTAATTTATTCATTATACTTAATTCCATGCGGCAGTTTTTTAGTCTGACTCAAAAGTCTACCAATGATTAATTTTATTTTCTTTAAATTTAAATTTTATTAAATAAAATAATTTATATAAAAAAATAATTATATATCTTTCCATATTCGCTGTGATCATAAAATTCTTCTAAATTTTCTATCAAAATGATAATGCCAGCATTGTTGTATTGTCAATAAAATAAAAGCAACGTAAGGTTAGACCTACAACTTTGATGGAGTCCTTTAAAAACCTCGAGGCTGTTTTTAAATGCCCATCTTGCTGATTAGTAGTATAATGAAATGTTGCATGTAAACAAAATATGTCAAAATATAGAATATATAAAACTCGATTAATGATTGTTTAAGCATAACTATTTTAGTTAATATAAAAAGTCATTCAGTACACATTTTTGGATTTATTTTTATACATATTGTATATCATACATGCTTTGTTTTATTACAAAAATGTGCATTTACAAATAGAAAAGGATGATCGATCTTATTTCACAAGTATCTTGCTTGAGTTATTGGGAGTACAAATTAGTTCGGTCCATTTCCAAAAGATGGCTGGCTGTTATGAATGGTTCATAGTGACAGCTGATTTTGGCGGTTTCAGAGAGGTTAGACATCTGCCAATAATATTCAGTTTATATCGCTTTGAGTTTCATGCAAAAACCTTGTTTTGTAGTGTTGAAAATGTCGAATTTTGTGTTAACCAAGCAGCATTTGCGGGAGGTTTTAATTTTCTGCTTTAATTGGAAGAAAAGTGCAGCTGAAGCCCATCGAATGCTTGTCGAAATTTATGGTGACGCTGCTCCAACTGATAAATCATGTAGGGAATGGTTTTTTGCATCGGATTGTAACTGGAGATGAGAAGTGGATATTCTACGACAACCCCAAGAAGAAAAGATACTACGCTAAGCCCGGTCAATCGTTGCCATCGACCTCAATATCAACACCAAAACAGAACATACATGGTTCGAAGATCATGCTCTGTATCTGGTGGGACCAAAGGGGTGTTGTTCACTATGAGGTGCTGAAACCTGGCGATTCCATTACGGGCGATCGGTATCGGCTACAATTAATTCGTTTGAGCCGTGCATTGCGAGAAAAACGGCCGGAATACGAGCAAAGACATGATAAAGTTATTCTTCTTCATGACAACGCTCGGCCTCATGTCGCAAAAGTCGTAAAAAAATATTTGGAAACGCTCTGGGAATGGGATGTTTTACTGCATCCGCCGTATTTCCCGGACATTGTTCCTTCTGATTACTGGTTGTTCCGAAGGATGCAGCACGATTTGGCAGGTCACCGGTTCACTTCTTTCGTAGAAACCGAAAATTGGCTCCAAACTTGGATCGCCTCAAAAGATGAGCCATTTTTTCGAGATGGAATTTGAAAATTGCCTGAGAGATGGGAAAAAGTAGTAGCCAGCGATGGACAATACTTTAATTGATCTGTTCATTCATTTTGTTTAGAAATAAATGCATTTATGAACACAAAAAAACGGACCGAACTAATTTGTACACCAATATATAACTTTGATTTGAAAAAGTTCATTGATTTTTCGTGAGAATAATTATGCGAAAATTTATATTTATATATGTTTGAAAATATTTAAATTGTTTTTAAAATTTGATACACTTAAATTGAAAATATTTAAATTGTTTTTAAATTTTCTCCTAAGGTTGCTACTGACCGCCGAGATCAACTAAAAAGGGCAACAAACATTTCTCTTCTCGATGAGTCATTTCACATGTCTGGAGAACGCCGTGAAAAGGGCATTGTATCTTCATTAAAAATCAAAGATGGTTTCGGTTTTATCAAGTGTGTGGAGCGTGAGCCCCACCTTTTCTTTCATTTTTCTGAAGTCTTGCAACCTGGACAGACTCTCAACATTGGAGATGAAGTAAGCTATATTGTATTTATGTTCTTAATTTTTTTTGTCAAGTTAATTACCAATCAATGTTAACATTTGTGAAATTATTAATGGTAAAATAAAACAAAATTTTAAAATATGTCATAATTTATATGAAAAACACATTCGCCTCATACTTACAAATCTTGAGATATTTCAATATCGAATCTTTGGATATAAGTGGAGCCTCAGGAATTGAACCTCTCGCCAGTGCCTAGTACACCGTTTGTTCCGCCGCCAGCGCCTGTTATTTAAGTGGATTTGTATTTTGCGTGGAAAATTTTGAATGATTAGAATTCATAGAAGTTTTTGGTGATAAAACATTACAAATTATGAATTACGCAGTTTTTCTAATTAAAAATAAAATTTATTATGAAAAATCGATTTAGAGACCTAGAAAATGGCAAAAAATACAAATTATTAATTATCGTTCTTCTAATTAACAGATTTTTGTTAATGGACTCTTTCTTTATGTGAAAAGTATGGATAATTCTAGATTTCCCATATTTCACTTTATGAAAACCCCTAGCAAGTTTTTGATTAAATGAAATATTATTAGGATTCATTTGAAGAAATCCATAAAACTATTTCTAAGCTAGTATTCTACCACTTCTTCGAGTGTTTTGAGTTTTTTTTAGATGTCGAATCAATAGCTTAAAGAAGCTCCAAAGGGTTAAAACTAGAAAATTATTATTTTCAGAAATCCCTCAATTTAGTATTTAGTATGTTAGCTAGCAAATAGATTCAAATACATGATTTTAAATATTGTAAGCTCCGATTTAAGTTTTTTAAAATTTACATGAATATTAATTGGTATTTTTTTAAAGTTAAATGGAATTTTATTTGTTATAGGTGGAATTCACTCTGGACCCTGTTACAACATTTTCTACTACTCAGCAACCATCTGCCAAACGTATTAAACATTTACCAAAAGGATCTGTACATTTTGAAACAGTCATTGAGAGAGGAGTTCAGGGAGTGATAACAAAGGAGGCAGTGCCTCGAGTCAATAGTCCTTCGAAACCGGCGCAGGTAATAAACTATTTTTATTATTCCTTTGAAGTTAACATCTCACTTTCAGCAATGTTGTGTAAGAAAAAACACTTGCTTCAACAAAGTAGATTACTCTCCTTTTGCTTGTCAAAACACCTAGATTTATATTATATTCTTTTTTTTATATTTGAAGACAAAAAGTGATCAAACAAAAATAATTTAAGATCAAATGATATTACAAAATGTCATTTCTTTTTAGTAGTAAAATGATAGATTTATGAAATAAGGTGTAAATTGTTATGTACACTCGGGTTTCTTTTTATGCGTATCTTTTTTATGCGGTTTATATTTTATGCAGATTCTCTAAACAAAAAATATTTTGGACTGTATTAACATAATGAACAGCACGTTGTTCACATACGTTACAATGCGGCTAAAACCAAGCGAGATTGGGCGTTCCTAAGCAATATTCCCCCCCCCCCCTACAAAGTTCAATGACCAGCTTATTGTTTACATAACAGTGAGCATTTGAATCAGGACACGTCGACGTATAAGCCTTCAGCACCTTCTGACTTTTTTTAATAAGTGAGTGTCCATGAAGTTTAATTTTTAATTGTTTTCCTTTTCATTATCGTAAGACTAAAATTTTCATATTTTTATTTTAAAGATTTAAAGTGCGAAATGGAGGAAAAAAAGCACCAACAAAAAGCAAAATTTTTGGCACGAAAAATTGCAATTTTAGATTGCTTAGAAATAAGATAATAAGGAGAAAGATCTACAGCGATTGGTAAACATAGGTGAATCTACTATAAGAGCAATTAAAAATAATGAAGTCGCAATAAGAATCTGTGATTGGTGACACAAAACTATGTTTCAAATTATCATTGTACTCAAGAGATGCTTTATTAGAAAAAGACTGAACAAGCGCTCCTAATTTTTATTGAAGATTTAATCAAGAATTCCTATAAGTGGTTATTTAATTAAGGAAACAGCTCTTCAGTTTTATGAAGAGATGAAAAATTGGAGCCATCTAATACTTTACGTTTCCAGGCTAATAAAGAATTTACGGCTAGCAAAGGATGGATGGTCTGGTTTTTAAAAGGAATGCATTTCATAATTTGAAGATTAGTGGGGAGGCTGCATCGGCAGATAAAGAAGCCAAAAGTTCTCCAGAAAAGTTAGCCAAAATTATTGAAATTGGTGGATATAACTCCGTTCAAGTGTTTTAACGCTGACAAAACAGGATTGTTTTGGAAGAAAATACCTAGTCGAACTTGTATCGCAAAGTCTGAGAAAAAAGCAAGTGGGTTTAAAGCAAGCGAAGATCGACTAGCATTGAAACTTTGTAGTAACGCATCCGAACATCGAATGTTAAAACCCCTCCTAGTAAAACAATTTTATAGACCACATGTTTTAAAAGGCAAATATTTAAAGCAGCTGCCGGTACATTGGATGCGAATGGCTGTACATTGGATGCGAATGTGCTGGTACATTGGATGCGAATGCAAAGGCCTGGGTGACTGCTGCTTTATTTACTGAATGGTTCACAAATAGCTTTTTACCAGAAGTGGAAACTTATATGAAGCAGAAAGCTCCCGATTTTTAAGTTTTATTGTTGACAATGCACCAGGTCATCTGCATTTAGAACATCCAAATTTGCAGGTAGTGTTTCTTCCACCCAATACAAGCATTATTCAGTCATTAGATCAACACATAATTGCTACTTTTAAAAAATATTACATTGAGAGTACGTATTAATGTATTTTGGATAAACTAGAAAATGAGTTATTAACACAACTGACGACTGTTTAAATCATGTTCATCTGCTATCGCTGAAACAAGACCAAAAATTTTTGCTGGAAAGCAGCATGGCCTGGATGTGTTAGTCAGTGAAACCTTTCAAATCGGCAATATCAGCTAAAATCATTACTTTGGTGCATGAAATTGATGGAGTAGGTTTTGATACCTTTAGCCAAAATGATATTGATGAATTACTAGTGGATATTATATGCCTTAAGTGACGATGATATTATTGATATAACTTTAGATATCGTCGAAAAACCAGAAAATAATAGTGAAGCGGAAGAAAATCTAGCTCCCTTCACTGCAAATATAATTCAAGAAGGTCTTCAACTTTGCAGTCAATTGGAAAATCATTTTCGTCTTAATGACATACATTCTGAACAAGCCTTCAAATTCCAACATGAGCTTAAGAATCATATGTCTGGATATCACAAATTGCATAAAAAATTAGTCATCGAATCAAGAAAGTCATCAAAGTTTAATCACTGATTAAATTGTTTAAGGAAAAACACAACGATGGTGAAGTTGCCACTTATTCTAATTATGAAAAACCATTGTCTTTAACATGTAGATCTGATGCACATACTATCTCTTCTAGTGATGAGTGGTTTTGAACCAAATCGCAAATCCTGCCAAGCAATGTTATATAGCTACGATAATTATAATGAAAAAATGTAAAAAAAATGATACTTTTAAATAAAATTAAATAAAGAAAGATTTTCAAAGAATTTTTTTAACTCTTTCACTGCTGATACAAAATGCATAACCGATCGGTGCTCAATATATTTGAATAAAAACTAGTTTCAACCCGTGAAATATTCACGGAAGTAAAACAAATTCTACATTTATGAAAATATATATTCATAAATGTAAAATTTGTTTATATATATCATTTATACATCGTCCCCTTTTATATCAGTTCAAAAATTAGCGAGGTATTTAAAATTCGTTCAGTATAGTTTTGATCTGTTCAACGTATTAGTCGCAAGGCCATGCTGTAAAGGTGGGCTTACACATGTAAAAAATATTCTCATATAAATTTTTATTTTTCAAATATTTTTTGTCCTTTTTCAACTGTGTTTATTTTCATGTTATTTTTATTTTGTCCATTGGGAATTCGGCGCAAAATGAGATACCCACCCTTTTTTTATTTTTATCAAATGTACTCGAGTGACTTTTTGGTGTGAAAAGAGAGATGTTGCTATTTTGATGTATACCGTAATGGTATTGAATGGAGGTTTTATGACATTTTTACAAAAAAATATACATATCAAGTCAGGTTTATACAATAATAAAGTAAAAAATAATTCAATATTTGTGGTAAAGTTGGAAGCAAGGCTCCTTCCTAGCAACAAACAAAGGCCAGGTTGAGTGGGGCAATCTGGACAAAAGAATAATGAAGCATTTCTTTTCTTAGCTGTATCCCAGCATTGCCTACATCTGCGTCTTTTGATTTTATTATCAGTGTCTTTTTCACAAAACTTGGGCAGTTGTATCTTGGTTTTTGATTGTACTGTTTGTCTCGGAATTGATGATGGAGGTGGACCTAATAACTTTTTGATTATAAATAACCTGAAATCATACAACCACATTTACTGTGAATTGTTTGCATTGTATAAATGCCAAGAATTCAATAATATTATCTGGAACAGATGATGGCCAACTTTTTGTACCAACTTTCCTTTTGCATGGGTAGTAAGCAATAATAATCTGGTCATAATAGTCTATACCGCCCGTGTGATTGTTGTAATTTATTACCATATTTGGTTTGGTAACCACTTTACCATGTCTGTTTTTAGTATTAGACAGTTCCCCATCAAATTCAGAAGAAATAAAGACTTCTCGGCGGTCTTTCCATTTGGTAACACATATACCATTTTCTGTGTACTGACTCACACTTTCTTTTTTATTTATAACATCGATCGGGTTTTTTTTTCTATTTGCTCGTAGTGTTCCTGTGACATGTGTTTTGGTTCAATAAATTTTTTGTAAGAGGAACGCTATTATAGAAATTATCCATGTAAACTGAATATCCGGCTCCTGTCTTCCCCTCTAACAATTTTTGAACGACTTTATTAGTGTGGCCTTTGCCACCTAACTCTTCGTCTGATGATCCACCATATACAAATAGTTTTACGTGTAAAGTTTTATACCATATTTGAACTTTTTGCCTTTTATATATTGGCGAAAAATCAATCGGCCTCTTCAAAGAACCAACGATTTATCTATCGATAGTTGTCTGTGTGTATCATAAATTACCTCCATTCTTTCATTGAAAAAATCAATCATTGTCCTGATTTTTGCCAAGCTCGATAGATCTTCCTCATTATTGTTGAAATGTGGTGCCCGTAAGATAAGTAAAAGTCTCTTGACATGAATTGCGAAAATGCTGGTAAATTGAATAGGTAGTCCGTCTTCCAGTAGTCACTCAACCGGTTCAAACGTATTGTTCCGGTGTGTAGTAGTAAACCCAACCACACCCTCATTTCGTCGTTTCGTAGTGACATTTTTCCATCGCATGATTCTGCTTGTATCACCTTTTGATTTCGACAATACTTGAACAGCATACAAATTGGTTTGGGTTGTCGCAAGGTTGTATAAATCTTCATTGAAAATCCAATCAAAATAATCTATTGGTTCTTTACTTGACATCTCAATTTTCAGCCCGGGTATTTTTGAAAATGGTATAGAGGCTGGTTATTTTTTTTTTATATTCGACCATTGCGTAGAGCTAACGTCTGGTGTTTTAGATGTTTGTGAAACAGTTTGAATTTGAATATTGTCATCATTTTCAATATCTGACTCAAATTCAGAATCGTCCTCGATGATCATGAATTCGTCATCACTACCGTCACTAAATGAATCATCCATATCATCCTCAATCCTTTGTCTTTTAGAGCTCGATGGGGGATTCATTTTTCAAGGTAAACGTATTTTTTTTCGTAAAATCAAAAAGAAACTTATATGATACTAAATATCACAATGTACACTAATTACTATAATATATTTTTCAAAAGGCACTTCTTTTTGCTCACAATTCACTATGTCACTCTTGCAAAATTTAAAATAACTAGAAAACATAAACAAAATATATCTACAATAAATATCCCTTGCAGTGACCTTTTCACAAAACAGCGCTAGAGAAATAGTCCAATTATTATTATTAAGTCTCACAATGAAAACAAACGGAATAAAAACTAGAAAAAATATTATTTACAAATGCGGGTGTAAACTCAACTTTACAATGCGATGCAGTCGCGAAAACGTCCGAATGCGATGGAATATTCCGAAGTAATGAACGAATATCGTATGCGGATGTAATATACTAATATTTAGGCATGGATACGCCGCGCGTGTTCTGAGCATGAAGTAGATGTTCACATGGACACGCCAGGTGTGTTCTCAGCATTGGATGAGTTAACCCTTATAATTTTCCTGATTTTTCATAAACCTTTTTTATGCGATTCAGGCTATATTTTAACTCACTGCTTTAGAGTTATGCGGTTTTGGAAAATTATGGAACGCATCCCTAATTTTTCAATGTCAGCCACGTCTTTTTTTATGCGGTTTTATGACCCGAGTGTATACATTTTTTTTAATGCAACATTCTTAGGTTATGTGAATTAACACTTTACCGACCGTGGATGCCACGTTGGCGCCCTATTCCAGCCATGCATTGCCGTCCACGGATGCCACGTTGGTGTCCTTAGCTACGTGGAACTTTGCATACAAAAAAAAATATGACGGAATATTTTGCGTCTCGAAATTTTACTGTTAGATGGTAGTATATGCATATGAAATGTCGATTCAGGATAGATTATAATTTTTTTCCTTATTTTTAACAGATTCCATTTATTTTAGAAAATCAGAATATTTATGTACAATAAATATTTTGTTGGGAGATGTCAATACACATTACTTTTTAAACGTATTTATAAATATTGTAATTATATAAAAATGTCCTGAATTTAAAATATATTATTTATTTTACGAAATCCTCTTTTGTTCTTCGAAGGTTATACCTGGGTAATGGGTTCCAGATGTGTAATCTTCTCCGAAATGTATTGACATTAAAAACTATTGTTTCAATTACCTGAGGTGGTTGTTGAATGAAATTGGGATTTCAAATTCCCTTTTGTTATGGTTTATTATCCATGAAGAAGACCTTTCTGTTCATCTGTTTCTGATCCATTCTGAAATATTTGAAAATATCAGCAGTTTAGCGTGAACCATCACATTGAGAGTGTATTTCGTTAGTGACCATTGTTCGAGTGACTTTGTTTGAAAACCATATATCGCAGTGTTTTAATTTTTATAATTATACTACATTTAGTGTATTTTACTGTTAAAAAATGGAGAACACCAGAGATGACACGTTTTTGGAGGAACATTATGCAGATTGCATGTCAGATATCCCTAGTGACTGGGACAATGAAAATACTAGGGATAGTGATACAAGTGAAACAGACTCATTTCTTCCTTTGAGAAAACGCCCGCGTATTCTGTTGGGGTCAACAGGGATTCTGATGGTGCAGAAGAAAACATTATACTCAATTGGGACGAAAATGAACCTTCCAGATTCATCGAGCATTTTGAAGGTGTAACAGGTATCAATTTTGATACCACCAATATCAGTGCCAGAGGATTTGCCGAAAAATTTATTGGAGATGACTTATTTAAAATAATTGCAGATGAAACCAACAGGTACTACGCTCAAAATGTAGACAATTATAACTCGGATAAGAAATAAAAAAATGGGTGAATGTAACCATTTTCGAACTAAAAAAATGGTTTGCTTCAGTAATTATAATGGGAATCGTAAGAAAGGGTACTTTGTATCAATATTGGTTTACAAATAAATTGATTGAAACGGCAATATTTTCTAAAACCATGCCGCGGAGCAGGTTTCCGCAAATATTATGAAACTTGCATTTTTCCAATAATCAAAATGTTCCCAGCAATGCAGGTCGGCTGTTCAAAATACAATCAATAATTGATTATTTCTCAGAGCGATTTAGAACACCCGCACAAAATCTTTCCCTAGACGAGGGAATGATTCCTTGGCATGGAATATTAAACTTTAGAGTCTATAATTCCAGTAAAATTACTAAGTATGGAATACTCATTAGGATGGTATGCGAATCCGTTTCAGGATACTTATCCAGTTTTAAAATATATTCTGGTGATCATATTCCATTGAAAAATACTATAAACAGCCTTATGTCAAATAGTCAGGCAAATGGCATCACCTGTACATGGATAGTCTTTATAATAGTGTTGAAATTGCATTTTTTTTTTGAATAATCAAAATGTGCAGGGTACTAACACATCAATCAATAAGTTCCGGGACTAACTACTAAAACAACATTTGTTTTCCAAAATTCTTCTTTATTCAACATAGCCTCCTTCAAGAGTGATACATTCATTCCAACGATTTCCTAACTTTTCTATGCCAGCCGTGTAGAACGATTTATCTTTGGTTTCAAAATAAGCGTTAGTTTTGGCAATCACTTCGTCATTGGAGCCAAATCTCTTTCCCTGGAGCATTTTTTTGGGGTCTGCGAACAGCCAATAGTCACTGGGGGGCAAGTCTGGTGAATACGGTGGATGCGGAAGCAATTCGAAGTTCAACTCATGCAATTTGGCCATCGTTACCATCGACTTGTGACACGGTGCATTGTCCTGATGAAAGAGAACTTTTTTCTTTTTCATATGGGACCGTTTTTTTGCAATTTCTGCCTTCAAACGCTCCAATAACGCTATGTAATATTTGCTATTGATGGTTTTTCCCTTTTCATGGTGATCGATTAATATTATAACATGCGCATCCTAAAATACAGAGGCCATAACCTTCCCGACTGACTGTTGAGTTTTTGATCGCTTCGGATGACTTTCACCGGCTGCTCCCCAGTCAGCTGACTGTCGATTTGATTCTCGAGTATAGTGGTGGATCCAAGTTTCATCCATTGTCACATACCGACGCAAAAACTCCTGTTTATTTCGCGTAAACAGTGCCAAACAGCGCTCTGAATCATCGATGCGTTGTTGTTTCTGTTCCATTGTGAGCAAACGCGGCACCCATTTCGAAAAGAGCTTTTTCATGACCAAGTGTTCATGCAAAATAGTGTAAACACTACCAAATGATATCTTCAGAATGTCAGCTATCTCACGCAACTTTACTTTGCGATTTTCCATCACGATTTTGAGTTTTTTTTTATGTTTTCTGGTGTAACATCCTCATTTGGATGACCAGAGCGTACAGCATCATTTGTGTCTGTACGACCGCGTTTGAAATCAGCATACCACCGACAAATGGTTGTTTTCGACGGAGTAGAGCCCGGATAACACTTTTCAAGCCATCGGTGAGTTTGAACGGTATTTTTTCCCATTAAAAAGCAATGTTTTATCAACACACGAAATTCAGTTTTTTCCATTGTTTTGAAAATAGCAAAAGTAGCGTCACTAAAACCACTGTAACTCAATGATACAATGTCGGAATATCATGAAAGTTTGACACGTAACTTCTAAAGGTTGGTACTAACTGAAAATGGTATGGTGGATTGTGTTGATCAATATCTTTTTTATTACCCAATATATAGAAAGACAAACAAACTGACAAAAAAGACTGCTTTATATTTATTCAATTGCAGCCTATTCAATGCTTTCAAAGTTTATAAGTAGCAAATCCGACAGATAAAATGAAATTTTGCGATTTTTTGTTAACGGTTTCAAAATTCTGGATTGAGGACAAAGTAAAATTGGAAACTGATAGTACAGAAATGCAACCACCATCTCATGCAACTGCTACACCATCTTATTTGGCACCCTCTACATCGACTTTCGCAGATTCAACATCAAGAACGTCGATTCCATTGCATAGGCTTTCAGGAAGTGTAAAGCAACATCAATTAGTAAAGATATGCCAGACAAACAAATGTCTAAGAAGGAAGTGCAAATTTTGTATGGCACGCAAAATTCGTCAAGAGACTATATTTATGTGTAAAGAATGCAAAGTTCCATTGCATGTTGGTGATTGCTTTGCATCTTACCACTTGAAAAAAAAAATTAATGTTATTTGGATTATAAGAAAATAAGTTTGTTTGTGTTGTGTGTAAGGTTTCAACTATGAATATACGAGGGTAGTCCCGAAAGTACCCGACCTAACAAAGAAAACACAAAAAATTTGGGAAAAAATATTTTTATTTCTCAACATAGTCTCCTTTCAGCTCGACACACTTTTCCCAGCGATGTTCAATAGCTTTGATACCCTGTTTATAGTGAGAACCCTCGCGGGCCTCAAAATCCGTTGGACCCAATCTGCTTTTTTTCAAAAGAAAACATAGTTTTTTTTTATCAAGAGGGTCATAAATATGTATTTTCTCTTTTTGCAGTTGGAAGAAGATATGTTTCTAAACTTTGTTACAGTTAGATACAAGATACGGAAAGCCAAAATTAAAAAAGAATATATAACGATAATTTTGTGCATAATTTAAATAGTAATATGTAATCGATAGCCTGTAACCTTAAATTGATAAACATTGAAACTTCAACCATGTGTGTATGTATGTAGTAAATAAATTTAATTGTTTTGATGTTTTTTTTTCGATTTTTTCCTTCTAAAAAATTTGCAAAATGGTCATGTGACTGAAATACTGTTGAAGTAAAATGTGTCTTCAGTATAAGAAAAACACAATTTAGGAGAAATAAACAATGTTTCAAAATAAAAACAAAAAAAATGGTAATACTATCTTGATCAAAAAGTTTTAGGACTTTATTCATAAAATCGAAAATACAAGTTTATTCATCAAAATCGATATGGTCCCCTTCAAAGTACTCCCCATCGACTGCAATACACTTATGCCAGCGCTTGATCTAATCCTCGAAACACCTCTGGTACTCAATTTTCGGTATGTCCATCAGAGCCGTCTTCAATTTTTTCATGACATCCTCTCGGGTGCTGTAACGCGTTCCGCGAAGCGGTTTTTTAAGTCAGTTGAACAGAAAAAAGTCACAGGGAGCCAGATCAGGTAAATTCGAAGACTGCTGGATAGTATTCGTGTTGTTTTTGCTCAAAACTCATGGAAATCATGTCTTTCGCGATTTCAACGCGGTCCTTTTTTTGCATGTAATTGAGGTCTTTCGGTACCAGTTTTGCAGCGACACGTCTGAGGCCCAAATCACTAACCAAAATGTCTTGAGAGGATCCATAAGCGATGTTCAAGTCCTCTGCCAGCTCTCTGATGGTCAATTTGCGGTTTTCGGCCAACATTTCTTTGATTTTATCGGTTTTCATCGGCTTTCGACTGCCACTGCACTGCGTTCGTCATCCTCGACCGACTCACGACCACTTCTGAAGCATTCGTGCCACCGAAAAACACTTCTCCAACATTTCCAAGGTCTGCGGACCGTTAAATCCGTTTTTCACACAAAATTTAATGCAAACTCGTTGACGCACAGTTGATGCCGTTTTCAAACTTGTAAAAAATCGAAAACACGCACAAAGGTAGATGTTCTCAGTTGAGCAGACATCTTTTCATATTCAATTTTTCATGTAGGATATTATGCACCCGTTCACTTGTGATGTTCACAGCCTCAGCAATCTCGTGCACATGCACTCAATAGTCTTCCATTACAATACTATGTTTTTTTCTATGATTTCCCCCATGGTGGACTTAGTTGAGCATCCAGAGCACGATTCATCTTCAGTACATGTATAGTCACGTTTTAATTCATTTATCGAGAAATTATCACACTGATGTTGAGTTCCTGTGAACTTTGATCTGCGCTACTGTTAAACATCTTTGTATAAAAATGTTTTATGATGGCATGCAACTTGTTTTTTTTTTCATTGTTGCGGCAAATGTCAAATTGGTCGATTCAGATGGCTGTCAAAAATTAATTACGCATCACATCTGATTGAAATTTAGAGGTCACTTGAGGAATGATACTTGCTAGCAGTAACGTCACTGTTTGAATTATGGCGGCCATCGTATGGAAATTTTCCAAACTTTTCAAACTACCCTTGTATTAAACAAAATGTTTGCATGTAGTTATTGTTGGAAAACTCTTAGCACATTCCATTTTAATACTATTTGATAACTATTTTTCATGGGCAGCCAATGGGGAAGAATAAAAAAAAAACACTTTAATTGTCACTTATTTGATTTTGATTCGGTAACTTATGTTTGCATTCGAAAATAAAAATATTAAAAAACTGTTGGTTTTTATTTCGTTGAGCACTTAATTATAATATCTATAATTTTTGACAAATATTCAACATTGTTCCCGGTTTATTATATAAGTATATTTGCGCCTCTCTCAAATAATGCAAAACATCATTTCTGGATGGTCCATTACTTCCGAAATATCTTCCTTCTCTTTATCACCATCATCAGCTATATAATGAGCTACCTTATCATCTAATGAGACAAACTCTTTCAAGGAAACACCTCATCAAAGGATAAAAAAAAACTACAATTTCCACCGTCTCCTTTATAGTGTCAATCAGCTCTTCCGGAAAAAATGCTGAAATTATATTTTTATCATATCCTTTTTACATTGTTTTCTTATTTTATTTGTGGGCTTGCCCATACTTACTATAATAATCTTGATATAGGGGGCGCCCTGGGAAAGCAACCGCTACCTACATGTATTTCACTGGTCGTCCCGCCGCCAGGGCTGGCTACATGATCCGTGTTTTGCGTGGAAAATTTCAATTTATTAGAATTCATAAATATTTTTTGAATACAAATTATCACTGTTCTAATTTTTGTTTAACAGGATGCAACTGGACTGATTAATTACCAAGCTGATGGATCAAAGAAATCCATAACCTTTTTTGCCAAAGATGTTGATTCAAAATACCAACCAAAACAAGGAGATAAAGTGGTGTTTGATATTTGTCAGGTGCAGTTTATTTATTATCTTTACTATATTTTGTGATAAATGTGAATGTTTCTTAGCTATCTAAAAATGTTTTATACCTCTACAATAGGTTGACCATACTACATATAGCTTTTAGATAAATGTAATTAAAGGTCTTCAATTTTTTAGATGATTTTGATAATGTATAACAAAATTAGAAATCATACCTGCAATCTCATAGATAAATGACTTCACTGTACTATTCAGAGAAAATTAAGTAATCATTAGGTATTGTTAAAAGTTTTTCATTTTTGAAATGCAAATATGAAATTTTTTAGAAAAGAAATACATTTCATGATTAATATTGCTACCATCATTATTTATGACTTCTTATTAGCTTTTATTAACACATCTTGTGCGGGAAAGTTAGTTCTACCCGCGCGCCTGACTGGTACTTAACTGCGGGACAGGTAGTTCTACCTTTCTCACCGGCTCCACTTGATACGCGAAAAAAGCATACATATTTAATGGTTTCATACAAGTATTTTATATCATTCTCTTGAAAAGGATCCAAACTACATAAACAAGAACAAAAAATTTAAGTATTTGTTCAGTTAACATTTTTGTGTTCGTGTCTTTTACTTACAAATATTCCCACGCAGCTCGAATAGAGCTAATGAATAACAGAGCTATTTGAACTGTGGATAGTACGTTTAACCAGTTTATGAAAAGGAATTAGTTAACATATGATTTAAATATAAGAGTCTAAAATATTGATAAGATTTTTTTTTAATAATCACACAGTTACTGCATCCATCAGTGAGCGAACTATATCCAAGTGTGAAAAGATTAGAGGTATATGTTTTCTTATGAGAATGGTAAAACTTTATCTGTCTCCTTCTGATATTTGAATATCCATGCATAAGTGAGCGAAAAAACGAGATTGTATGAACTCTTTAATGACTTATCCCTTGCAAGTTTGGGATGTATTGGCCAGCAATGGCGCGCGAACCGTAATAAATCATAACATAAGTGGATACAACTATTTGGATATTTTAAATCTACTTAGAAGTGTATTGAAGATTTGTACTGAAATTTCGTTGAAAGTTTTCGACTGCCACTGCGTTCGTCATCCTCGACCAACTCACGACCACTTCTGAAGCGTTCGTGCCACCGAAAAACACTTCTCCAACATTTCCAAGGTCTGCGGACCGTTAAATCCGTTTTTCACACAAAATTTAATGCAAACTCGTTGATGCACAGTTGATACCATTTTCAAACTTGTAAAAAATCGAAAACACGCACAAAGGTAGATGTACTCAGTACAGGGTAACTTTTACAAATGTCAAGCTATGACGCTGAAATTTAAAGGGAAGTGTCAATGATAGATGTGATAACCTAACAAAAAAAAAGAATTCCAATCGGGTGACTGACAGCGCCACACGGTGGCCGGTCCTAAAACTTTTTGATCAAGGTAGTAATATAAACTTGTATATGACTCGCATATTAATATATTTGATTATTTATAAATGTTGTGTTATATGCGCTAGTTTACATTTTCTTTTGGTTTCAGGTAAAGAGAACCAAGGAGATGATTGCGATGAGCATAACAATCCAACAAATATCAACTAATGGGAACTGTGTGAATAATGGGTCTCGATCAATGCTCCAAGGTTTCATTGCAGCTCTAAAGGATGGTTTTGGATTCATCGAGACCAAAGAACATGATAATGAAGTATTTTTCCATTTTAGGTAAGTGTTTATTTTCCTCTGCAATAATTAAAAAAAAAGTTTGGAAAAGGCTGTGTTCAATAAATTACTAAGATTCACAGGAAGTATTTATCATGTGAACTTTGAATTCTGATCCTTTTTTAAAAATTATTTGTTAAATTTCATCATTTTTAATTTATAGTAAAGAGAATTAGAAGTTGTTGAAATCAGATGCACTATTACAATAAAGTATATTGAATAAATTAATAATTATTCTATTTTCCTAAGTGCTTAATGAAAGTACTCAATCGATTTAATTCTTTTCATGTATACGTAATTCCTTTCTGTACCTGAAAAATCATGATAATGGAATAAAATTATGGTAATTACTCAAAAGTATAAATATGAAGTTTGAACTAAATTTGAAATATCAATTTACACTGCAAAATACAAGTGAAAATGAAATTTTATGGGGAAATTTATAGAAGTAAAATTCATTTGAAGCTTGAACAAAGGAAAACTGCCATTGATTTAGTTTTAACATATAATGTACATGTATTCATAACTCTGGGTACATCAGGTCAACAGGACCCACGTAGTTAAGCAACAATTTCAACCTGATTCCATCGCTTGCTAACTCCTATTTCTTGCAAAATATCTAATACTTGCACCCTGTTCACTAAATTGTATGCTTTCTCAAGATCTCCAAATGTGCAGAACATTTTTAAAATTTTCTACTTCAGTGTTTTTCGAAGAGCATTCTCAGAGTAAAAATCGAATCCATACTTCTCTCTCTTCAAATACGATTTTTTACCACAAAAAGAAGGAATCATATTTATACGTGGGAAGAAAAAATGAAAGGTCATTGATCGACTATATGCATGGATGTATGTATGTATGCATGGATTCTTCACTGTAAAAAAGCATTCTCTATACAAAAGTGTTTAGAGAAGCGCATATTGGCTTAGATTATTATTTAGTGGTGAGCAGAATAAATATACTCCGTGGGTGACGATCTGGTATACACAAAAAAATGCAGGCTGTGAAAAACTATAATATGACGATAAGAAAGAGGAATTTAGAAAGAATGTGGAAGAAAAAAATTAAATTATAAGTGATGGATTAAGTATTGAAATAGAATGTATTAGAATGAAAAATATACTGGTGTACACAGTAAAGGATGTCTGTGGCACGGCGAAAGTTGAGTGTGAAAAAGGGGATGCATGGTGGGACAAGGAAGTTAAAGACTGTGTAAAAGGAGAAAATAGAGCATGGAGAATATTTTTTGAAGATGAAAAAAAAGTGAAATAATTGATAGAAATAAATAATACAAAGAATGGAAGGGTAAAAAAAGATTGGTTGAGGAAAATAAACTATGTTGAAGTGAGCTCAGAACTAATAGTGTATGGGGGCGAACAAATGATCGAGTGGCTGAGACAGTTTTTCTATAAATGTTAGGAATCTGAGTACACACCGAGAAACTGGAGAAGAGCATTGATTGTTCCATTATACAAACGTAAGGGTGCTAGAATGGAGTATGGAAGATACAGAATCGTTAGTTTAGTAAGTCTAGTAAGTAAACTGCACGTAAAAATTCTGATAGAGGGAAAGGGAAGATAGAAGAAAATTTGAGATCTTCAGGGTGCCTTTTTAGGTGTAAGGATTTTTAAGAAGAGGATGCGTTGATCAGATTTTCTCTTTGCATATATGCTTGTGGAAAAATGTATGGCAAAAAATAAAAATGTGTGTTGTGCGTTTGTGGACTTGGAAAAGCATATGACTGCGTGATAAGAGACAAATTATGGAAAATATTGAATCAATATGGTATTGACCGTAAACTACAATATTTGGTATTGCATCATTATATGCTGAAAGTAGAGCAAGTATTAAATCGAATGGTACCTTGACAATGGTTTAATATTTCGAAAGGAGTAAAGCAAGGATGCGTATGTTACCCTGGTTCAATATTTATATAGATTTATCTGTGAAGGAAATACAGAGGTCAATTGGTATACGAATGTTTAATGGGAACATATGCTGATTGTTGTATGGCGGAGTGCGGACTTGGTAGTATTGGTGGAAGGTGAAGATGAATTGCAGAGTTTGATAAGTAAATTGTATGAGATATGCGAAGGTCTGAAAATTAATGTTGCAAAATCCAAATGAACCCTTTTAATCGCAGCATATTTTGCATAAAATGTGCAAAAAATCCCAAGCATTGACAAAAAAACAGTAGTTTATATTTTATATTTTATTCAGTTAATATTTAGTTTAAAAATCTATTTTTTTGTGGAGACCTCCCTGTAGTGTAGAGAGTCTTGTTTGCACTCCCCTGAAGATGAGGTGAAAGCCTTGAAACCGGTAGGGTTATACCGTCATAAAAAAGTGGAATAAACAGTGTTTGATAAAAATAAATTACAATGTAAAATAATAAGTAATTTTCATACTCGTATATTGGTTAAAACATGAATAAATAAAAGAAAAAAATAGTTAGCTCAAATATTTCTTTATAAAAAAAAACGAATTTTGAGTTTGTTTAGTTATAAACCCAACAATGCATTTTTTTATAAAAAAAACAATTGAATATTAAAAAAAATTGTTCTTAGTAGGAATAAAGAAAAACTGGAATGAAAAACATAAAAAAAAGTTGAAAAAGAAATTTACATTGTTTTCGCGAAATAAACATCAATTGCTCTGCTCATTTATTAATTGATCCGCTCATATTTAGGGTTTCTACAAAATTTTAAATTGTAAATTACGGTGAATTGAGTTAGATTAGTATGTATGTTGAAAAAATATCACTAAATATTACCTTGAAATTTTACAAAGATTCACAATTCCACATAAAATTCCGGAAGTAAAAATTATCTATGATCCACATTCATCAACCGCTGAAGATGCACTAAATATAATTAGTACAAGTAGACAAGATATTGAAAATAAAACTATGTTAAAAATTGTCAAAATCATAATGAAAAGTTAATCCCAAGTACCTGCTTTTGTTTAGACCCGCTTCCGGGCGTAATCCGACCCTTTTTGGGAAGCATAATGAACCACACATAGCATAGTAAACAGTCAAGGAGTCACCCGCAGGTATTCAATATAGGGTAAATGCATTCTTTTAAAAGTGAATGATTCATAAACTTAATAAATTATATATTCAACATAAAAACTTGTATGAAAACTTTGAGGCCGATGATCGGCCCCGTGGGATTTTTCGCATACACATCAGTTGGGGTCGAAGATCGGCCGCGTGGGATTAAAAGAGTTAATGGTGATAGAAAATTGTGAATGTGAAGGAAAGATAAATGCAACATATGGGTGAATAATGAGATTGTAGCAAGTTGAGGAATTCTGCTATTTGGGTAGTATTTTATCAGATGGTGGAAGAGTTAAAAGGGATATCGATTGGTGTGTAGCGACAGGAAACAAAGTCAATGGGGAACTAAAATGTGTATACTCAATCTGGACAGTATCAAAATCTGCTAAGATGATAGTCCACAATAGTATTTTGGTGCCAACTTTGATGTATGGGACTGAAACGTGGATGTGGAAAAAGACAGAGGAGCCAAATAAATTCTGCATACACAGAATGTGACGTGACAGAATATGAAATGAAGTGATTAGGGATGAATGGGAATGTAAAGCTTTGTTAAGTAACAGGAAGAAGAACATGATGAGATAGTTTGGGTATGTGGAACGAATGAATGAAGAAAGACTAAGAAACCAGATATATAGTGCAGATGTGAATGGAAGGCATGTGAGACAAAGACCAATGAAAGTATGGTTTAAACCACATTCGCATAAGTAGAGAAATCTCACAAATTTCTTTTGCACTTTTTTCACCATTTGATAGTAATGAATCCCCCGCGGGCTCCACACCAATGCTTCACATTCTTACTTGCTACGGACCAGCGCATTGTAGAGAGCCCTGAGAGCCTTTCCCCTCACAAATGACTTAAGAGACATATCACAAATCCTAGTACCCTATAAGCAGACTCACACAGTTCCTCAACATGAGGACCAAATGAGAGCCTTCTTTTAAAATGAATGCCCAAATCTCTGATATGTTCTACTCTTTTAATTATCAGACCATTCTGAGTGTATCTATGATATTTGAGCCACTGCTGTTGAAAAAGTACAAGAGTTTGCATTTTGAAATATTGCAATTAAGTCTATTTGTTTGACTCCATTCCCAAATGGCAAATACATGTATCTGTAAATATGAAACTGGAATTTTTTTATAGAAAAATACACATTTATTGTATGAAAATGGTAAAAAATATTTTATTCAAAGTATTGCCCATCGCTAGCTACACATTTTTCCCATCTCTGGCAATTTCTGGATGCCGCGCCAAAAAACTGTTGCTCTTTTGAGGCAAACCAATCATCGAGCCATTTTCGTAAGAAGTGAAGTGCTGCTCAGCAAGTGCGTGTCCCATCGATGCAAATAAGTAGTAATCAGATGGAGCTAAGTCTGGTGAGTAAGCCGCATGTGAAAGTATTTGCCCACTAAACGCCTCAATCGTATCCTTGACCGGTTTTGCTGTGTGCGATGGTGCATTATCATGAAGCAAAATCACTTTGTGTTGCCCATGATCTTTTACGCTTAGGGTTCTCGAAATATATCCATTTTTCATCGCCAGTCACAATTCGATAAAGAAATGATTTTCTTTTGTACCTGGCGAGCAGCATTTCGCAAGTGGTTTTTCAGTTTTCCTGCTGTCGTTCATTCAGTTCATGTGGAACCCATTTTCCCACCTTCTGGATCTTTCCCATGGCTTTCAAACGTATGGAGACGGCTTCTCGTGTCACATTTAATTGATCCGCGAGTTGTTGTTGCGTTTGAGCGTCATCCTCATCCAACACTGCTTGCAATTCGGCGTTTTCAAACTTTCTCGGTGGTCTTCCACGTTCTTCGTTTCTCATGTCAAAATCACCACTTTTGAATTTTTCAGCTTCTCGTGTCACATTTAAATGATCCGCGAGTTGTTGTTGCGTTTGAGCGTCATCCTCATCCAACAATGCTTGCAATTCGGCGTTTTCAAACTTTCTCGGTGGTCTTCCACGTTCTTCGTTTCTCATGTCAAAATCGCCACTTTTGAATTTTTCAAACCACTCAAAGCACTGTGATTTACCAAGAGCATGCTCACCGTAAGCTTTGACAAGCATTCAATGTGATTCTGCAGCAGTTTTCTTCAAATGGTAACAGAAAATCAATGCTGTCTGCAAATCGTAGTTTTCAGGCACAAAAACAGAGATGTTCAACACTATGAAAACATATGTAGTTGTATTAAACTTGTATTGTTGCTAATTAAGTCTTTTTACAAATGTAAACAAGAAAAAGGCGCCAATGACGTGGTTTGACAGTCACTACATTGACAACTAGAGCCATCTATGAGCAAATTCCGGTTTCATATTTACAGACCTGGTACGAGTGTACAAATTTTGGAAACAATGCGAATAAAACACATTTTACTATTTAAATCAATGATATATTTTTCTTCATAATCAACAACTTGTCACCTTACCCACCAAATAGGGCTTTTTATCCTTATCTGTTCACTGTCTTGTTCTTGTCATATTATACAGTATCCACTTTTCTTCACCTGTCACAATATGGTTAAGAAACGACTCGCTTTCAAAGCGTGTTATGAGAGAAGTCTAGATATTTATTCGCTGCTGGCAAATGGCTTCCGATAGCTTATTTAGTACCCATTTTCCAAACTTGAAAAAAAATCGGCAAGATTGTGAAGCAGGGTGTATGGATACCACACTATCTAACGGATGAAACCAAAGCGGTACACAAGCGCATATGTGAAGATTTAATCGAAAAAGAGACAAACACTCCGTTTTTACACCATTTAGTGACCGGAGACGGATAGTGGGTGCTATATTCGAACCAATGATATAAATGCCGATGGCTTTCAAAGGTGCAGGTAGCAAAACTAACCCC
Source organism: Odontocerum albicorne (assembly GCA_949825065.1). Lineage (NCBI taxonomy): Eukaryota > Metazoa > Arthropoda > Insecta > Trichoptera > Odontoceridae > Odontocerum > Odontocerum albicorne. Next base: position 19,808,243 of record OX463843.1, on the reverse strand, counting down.
TCGACCAGGTCTAACTGTAAAAAAGTGCTTTTGAGTGTATGGTGGGATGCAAAAGGCATAATTTATCACGAAGTCCTTCCTTACGGTAAAACAATTACGAGTGAAGTGTAACTGTAACTCTGGCCAACTCGAAAATTTTAAGGCTAAAGAGACTTGGTTTTTTCAATCGACGTTCCATTTTATTGCAACACGACAACGCCCGACCCCATACATCGAAGATGACTGGAAATAAAATAAAGGAGGTTTGATGGAAAACTATTCTTCAAGTCCCGATTTGGCTCCTTTAGATTATCATTTATTTAGATTTATGCAGCACGATTTAGCAGATTTTTTTTTCGCACTTAAGAAGTGAAAAAAGGCATCGAGGAGTATTTTGCATCCAAATAAATGAACAAAATTTTATTCTGACGGTATTAAACATTTGTTAAATAGACGGAAGAAGATTGTGTCTATCGAAGGAGAATATATTGTATCGATGTAATAAGAAAATAATTTTTTTTTTCTCAATCTATCTCTTTCATTTAAAAAACGTCTATTTTGTCCGGACAACCTAATATATTACAGTCCGCCACAGTTGCTTAGTTTGAAGATTTTTTATCTTAATTTGAGGTTAAGGTTCCATTATTATCTTCTTCATTTACTTTTTTATGTCTTTATAATCGACATATTCTATTCAAAGGTGGGTTCCAATGGGATTTGGACCCACAATCTCTGGGCTGGGAGACAGGCGTCTAACCAATTAGGTGTATATTTGACAAATGTAGAACAATGTCATGATTGTTGTCCGAATGGTCACAGAAACTGTTTTATGATATGTTAGGAAATTTCATCCATAACTTCATCGATGTTGTATTTGTATGCGGGCCAAGCCTAATTGCTGATGATAAGCGTGGCAGCCTTATCAAGTCCATGCTTAGTTATTAAATTATAGAAAGTTTAAAATATCAGAACAAAATAGGATTAACTTTGAATAGATTTCCAGTATTTTTTGTCATTGTTTTACACTGGGCAAAATGCCACACCTGCTCTTTGTGATGAAATCTGTCTGCTCGTTGTTTAGGAATTAATTCGAGAAGGAAACCTGGATCTGCGATTCAATAGTCATCTCTAGTTCTTTTTTGCTTTCACCATTCAATATTCTGCTGAATTTCTTTTTCATTTATTATGAAACAATTATATTTTTTCATATAATAATTTTTGTACTGGCTTTGAGTTTATCAAAATTTTGATAATTATATCTATTTGATTCTATGAAATAGGCAAATATATCATTGCCGTATTTCACTTCTCATCGTGTTTGTGTAATCAGCAGGTAATATTTTTATTCACAAATCATCTAAATATATGTGTAGTTCCAAAGTATATTTCTGAATCACTACAAAAAAACGGATTCCCTGTTTTTTTCCATATGAAAAATTTCACTTGAAGACCACTATCAATATGTGTGAAAACGAGATTAACTTTTTCTAATGAATAATCATATTCTGGATCGGCAATTATTTCAACAACATAATGATCAGAATTTTTATCATGTTTATCCAACTTCAATTGGATGGTAATTTAATTTGAATTAATTTATTTCATGCCATCAAATAATTTGAGAAATGACCACTTCCGTTGGATTTGGAAGCAAAACTTAAGTTTAGGGTGAAATATCGCCAAAATTATTACCCAGGTGTGTTAGATATGTTTTTTCCTGGTAGAAAAAATCTCTGTTCAACACGCAGGTAATGGTAGAGTAAATCCTTGTACTAAATGGTAAGGATTGGCCAAAAAATGGGGCAGTATATAATTTGAACACATTTGTTACTTCATTAAGATTTTCAGTATCCTACTTTTTATCAGTGAGGTACTCGATTGTTAATTCATGTCTCCCGCATTCAAAGTGTTAATGGAAAAAAAAACTAGTTTTTGTAGCAATTGACAAGAGCATGTTCTAAGCTATGCTTTCTGGGGTTTCAAACCAATTGATTTATTTATACTAAATGTTCAGTGTTAAAACTTTTTGTTTATCATTTTAATGATATTAAGGTCACCAAAAGATGCACAATATGCTCTTGATTATTAAAAACTGATTGAAAAAATCTGTATTTAATAAACCCACTCCCATATTTTGCCTTGGTATCCTATCCTGCCCCATTTTTTGGAGATTCAGTTTGATTTATGATGAATGCATAAAACACGAGTAGAGGTAGTTTTCATATATGTAGGTAGTTTGTATAAATGGGTGACCAAAGACTTTCAGCGGAATGCATGACAGAGGTAGCCCAAGAAAGTAGTTGAACCAAGTTAATGAAATTTTGGTAAAAAAAAAGATTCAGTTTGATTTATGATGAATGCATAAAACACGAGTAGAGGTAGTTTTCATATATGTAGGTAGTTTGTATAAATGGGTGACCAAAGACTTTCAGCGGAATTCATGACAGAGGTAGCTCAAGAAAGTAGTTGAACCAAGTTAATGAAATTTTGGTAAAAAAAACAGTTCGAAGTCTGAGAAACCAAACTAGTTGATGAATGTAGAGGAAGCAAAATATATGTTTAGCAACATAAAATCTTTTTTGCTCAGCTGATGATAAACTTGAATGTATTAATAGCTCTAAAAATATCTAAGTAAATAAATTTACCCTCATAAATCTAAACTAACATTGTACGAGTATTGTTGGAATTATTACTATATATTTATGTAAATAAATTTACTGTGGAATTAGGGAAATGCCTATGTTTCTTTTATTGAGTTTTTTTTTAATTTTGCTCATTTTTTCAGTGGAAATACTGAAATATTGTAGAATTTCAATTATTAACATTTTATAGGTTCTCATATTTCTATATTTTGATTCAACATTGACATTTCAGAATATTTTTATCTATGAAAATTGTTCAAGTAACCTATAATCGGAAAAAAAAAAGGTTTTTTGAAAAATGAAATGCATGTTTCTTCGTTACTTTTTATAATTGATTGCTTGCGTTAATAATATCTACCATTGTATTGTATCTTGATTTGATGATGTGCTCAGGTTTTTGGGTTTTCTCACGGAGGAGACATTTGTTTGATACAAATCAATAGAAAATTGTTAGTTCATACAACCATCAAAAGAATTGATGTTTTTGAGTTTTCATAATTTATGTTGTTCGAGAGGCAAATGTTGAAACATGTAAAAATGTTTTTTTTACCTGATACAGCTCAGAAAGTGTCTGCCAATTTATAATGCTAAAATTCTGGTGAATGCATTTGTTGTCTTTCAAAACTACTGTAATGGAGTGTACAGCTTTGAGCATGAAGGTCTGGAACTAAGGTGATGCTCATTGTAATTGCTGGTACTGAAGCATCTAATACACTTTTATCTAAAACAGCCCATAAGGCATGTTCAATCGGGTATTTAATGTTGCTCAACTGCTGCTGTGCCTTTCGGGGCTCTAGTGATTGACAACAATGTTCTTTTAAGGCTGCACTGAAAAGGGTAGTGTCAAGAGATGTCTTCAAATTGAGGAGACTATCTTCGAGTGCTGCTTTGTCACAAAACATTACATTTTTTTTACAAATATATAATTCATTATTGTTGCAAAATTTTATCTTAATTTTGTTTCTTCTTTCATTAAAAGTTGGTTATAAATTTTGTAAATCCACTCAGATATCTTTTTTTTCCAGTCCTTGCTGAGTTTTAGCAAATTTTGAAAGTGTGCTAATGTCCATCTTGAGATATGGAAGTGGGGCCTGGACATTGAAAGGGAGTGAAAGCAAAATAAATGTGATAGAAATGCATGCTTCATGATGAATGTCTGGTTTTACAATGTATGATAGACTAAGTAATTATTAAATAAAACTACGAGAGCATGCATTCAATCTATAATTATTCATATCATCTGTAGATGCTTTGCTTTGGCCACATTGAGAGAATGATCTGGGAAAGACTGCCACTAAAGGGATTGACATTGACATCCTTCTGATTGCCCATTAAAGCCCATTGATATTTGGCAACTATTGAGTTATATTAGAAATATTGAAGAAAAAGTTGAGGAAATGAACTGAACAAATCATTACTTTGGTCTTTCATAAAACACATATTGAGATTGAGCTAAGGTTCTGCATACTTGATGTGAATTTTCGACTATTTTCATTTTAATAGCATTGTATATATAATTAACCAATCTATTTGGAACACCAAAGTTCGTCAAAAATGAAAAAAAAATTTAAATTCTAAAAATAGATGTCGCCCAAATAGCATATTGCCGATAGTTTTGCTTTGTAATAACAGATGTCATATAATTTTGATTTTTGTAAATAAAATGAGTTGCATAGTGGATTAATTCAATTATAAAATTTAAATAATTTTTTTTTATCACGATCCTAATGAAGTTTGAATAAGAAATAATAGTGAATAAAGATTTTATAGTTTTGACATTCAGTTGTCAGTTGATGTATTAGGGCGGTATTTATTTATCAACAATACAATGTACCATATACCAACATTTAAAAAAAAAATGTGAGTGTTTCATTAATTACAAAAGATTAAAAATAAATAAAAAGTCAAGTTAAATAAAATAATTTAAACAACACAAGTATACAATTACACATGTCAAAGTTCTCACAAAAATACATAAATTGAATAATATTCCCTGTTATTAATACAATATGGGACCAATTTAAGATGGGCAGCCTTCACTATACCACAACGGTCATTAGTTTTGAAATTTACGTGGAAAGAGAAGTATAGTTGTATACAAACAAAAAAATAATAAAAAACATTCAACACTTTCAGTGTTGTGTTTAATGCGGTCTTTCAGAGACAACATTTTTGTTGATTTTGTTTTTATTTTTTGAGTTATACTCGTAAAACGTTACAAAGAAATATTTACGAAACAATTATGTATGTCTGAAATTAATGGAGAGGGAAGAAAAGGCACACTGGGGATATGATATAAGGAAATGGATAAATTTAACTGAGAGAATCATGAAAAGTAAGAGAAACAAAAGAGCATGTATTTCAAGTTGAATGGATTCGAAAGAGGTAAGAGATGTGTGCATCGATAAAAAGTGGTTGGGATCTGTACGCTATGCTTACGGGATATGGTATATTGGTGATCGAATATACGAGGGCGGTCCGATAAGTACTTAGCCTCACCGCCCGATGGCACCACTATCGCAAGAGTAATTCGCGTAGTACATTCTCGTTGACAGCTACTGTCAAAATTTCAGCCGAATCGAACGCGTAGTTTTGTTTTGACTGCGTGTGGAAGCGAGCGTGTCCGCAGATTTGAGAAAAATGGAAAAAGAGCAATATCGGTCGGTGATTCGATTCTTGTTTTTGAGAGGGAAATCGCGCAGCGAAATCAAAGAGCGCTTGGATGCTGTGTACGGTGACTCTTCTCCTTCGATGGGGACCGTCAAAAATTGGTTTAACGAGTTTCAACATGGTCGCACGTCGGTTTTTGATGAGCCACGCCCAGGTACCCCGAAAACGGCTACCACGGAGGATAACGTGACAAAAATCCACGATCTCGTATTGGCAGACCGCCGATTGAAGGTGCGCGAGATAGCTGAGACAGTAGGCATCTCAAAAGACCGCGTGGGTCATATCCTGCATGAAGTATCGGGCATGAGAAAGCTGTCGGCGCGATGGGTGCCGCGTTCGCTCACTCCGGACAACAAGCGCAACCGTGAGACCACTTCAGAGCAGTGTTTGACGATGTTTAAGCGCAATCCGAAGGAGTTTCTGCGTCGTTTCGTGACCGTCGACGAAACATGGATACACTGGTACACACCCGAGACCGAGGAACAGTCGAAACAGTGGACTTCACCCAGCGAACGTGCTCCGAAGAAGGCGAAGACTGTCCTATCGGCCGGAAAGGTGATGGCCACCGTTTTCTGGGATTCAAAAGGTGTGATCTACATCGACTTCCTGGAGAAGGGCAAAACGGTCACAGGGCTCTACTATGCCGAATTATTGGGCCGATTCGACGCCGAATTGCAGAAAAAACGGCCCCATTTGGCGAAGAAAAAAGTGCTCTTCCATCATGACAACGCACCGGCTCACACCTCCGCCATCGCCACGGCCAAATTGGTAGAATTAGGCTACGAACTGCTGCCCATCCACCGTATTCTCCGGATTTGGCCCCGTGCGACTTTTTGTTTCCAAATTTGAAAAAGTCACTTGCCGGGCAGAAATTTGAGTCGAATGAGGAGGTTATCGCCGCCACGGAGGCCTACTTTGCAGACCTCCAGAAAACGTATTTTTCAGACGGGTTAAAGAAGTTGGAGCATCGCTGGGTCAAGTGTATCGAACTCAAAGGAGATTATGTTGAGAAATAAATCACCACTTTTCCAAAATTTTTGTTATTCTTTTGTAGGCTAAGTACTTATCGGACCACCCTCGTATGTAAATTAATTTTCTTTGTTTTTCATGAGGGGGGGCTTATATTATTATTTAAGTATTATCTCAATATTTTTACCTGTGACTTTTAACTTGGATTTTAAATTTTTGTAATAAAATATATGATTTCCTATCCGCTTTTGTAAAATTTTCAGCATGAAATAAATATTTGAATTTTAAATTAAACTTAATATCCTAGTTTAGTGAATGTGAATTGAGAGCTATTACTCATAGTTTAATCAGTAATGTCAAACAACAGTATCTTATTCGTTTTCAAAATCCATAAATTTTACAATATACCATTATACATACATATAAACATATCATCACGTCGTATTCGTTGGGGCGTAGGCAGAGATAACTGATCTCCGAATTTTTCTACCCAATCACACAACTCTCGCTTCTACATTCATACATCTCGTTATACACAATCTTCTATTCATACTTCTCACTTTCAAAATCTGGTCCATTTAGTCCAGCCACATTTTCCTCAGTCTACCTCTTTCATGCAGTCCTTGCACTTCTTGACTTTGCACTCGCTTAGTCATTCATTCTCTCCACATGTCCATTCATTCTCTCTTCATCATTCATTCTCTCCACATGTCCATTCATTCTCTCTTCATCATTCATTCTCTCCACATGTTCAGACCATCATAAAGCTCCTTTCTTCATTTTGAACATCCATTTTATCCATGCATTCATTTTTGATGTCTTCATTCTGCCTTCTTTCATACATTGACACTTCACAAATTTTCCTTAGTGGATGCATCTTGACAGCATTATTATTACTCTTATCCTTTTACCAAGTCTAAGTTTCACTTCTATATGTCAAAGTGGGCACTAACTCGCTATTATGTATCTTCATTATTTCTACTGTTGATATTGTACAGTCATTGTCACATTAAATACTCTGTTTACCTTGTTTCCTATCGCTACTCTTTCAATGTACCTTTCAACTCGCCCATTACATGTAAACATACTGCCCAGATAACAGTGTGCTTCAGTTTTTCTGCGTTAACCCATACAATGCACACACTTTTTACCACATTTTCTATGATTATTTCACTACATTCATTTTCAAACTTTTTACTAGACATCTCTCATATAGCTCAATTATCCTATGCCTTAAATCACCTTCATTGTCAGCAGCAAGCATAATCATATTACGAGGGTTGCTACTTAAGTTTTGAGACAGACAAGTCAAAACAAATATCGAAAATGCCTTTATTGTTTTTCAAAATACTCTCCATAAAGATCAATACACTTTTGCATGCGTTTGAACCAATTTTCGTAGCACTTTTTCCACTCCGAATGAGGTAACTTCAAAACATGCGTTTTGAACGCATCAACCGCTTCTTCAGGCGTCGAAAAACGTTGACTTCGCAATTTATTTTTGATGTTCGGGAATAAAAAGAAGTCATTGGGTGCCAAATCAGGGCTGTACGGCGGATGAACCATCAATTCGATGTTTTGAGTGCTCAAAAAGTCACTTGTTTGAGCCGATGTGTGAGAGCTCGCATTGTCATGGTGGAGAATGATCCGTCTTCGGCGGTTGTTTTTCCTCATTTCTCCGAACACTTCTGGCAAACAAATGGTGGTGTACCATTCAGAATTGACCGTATGACGTTCCACTAAAGGCACTGTTGCGACATGACCATTTATACCGAAGAAACAAGCCACCATTTGCATCGAAGTGCTTCGTGAGCGAACAACTTTTGTTGGATTTGGCTCGTATTGAAAGACCCATACAGTCGACTGCTGTTTAGTTTCTGGCTCATATACATAGATCCATGATTCGTCACCTGTCACGATCTTATAGACGTCTTTTGAAGCACCGCGATCTAATTTTTTTAACATTATTTTGGACCAATCGACACTTGCCGTTTTTTGAGCGATTGTCAAATTATGCGGTATCCAACGCGAACAAATCTTTTTGACGGCCAAATGTTCATGCAATATTGAATGTATGCGAGTGGAACTAATGCCCAAACATGCCTCAATCTCGTGATAAGTCACATGACGATCTTGCAATATCAGTTCATGCACAGCATCGATGTTTTCTATTTTGGACGACCTTCGCGAAATTCGTCCTGGAGCGAACTAAGACTACGATTGAATTCGGAAAACCAGCGAAATACAGTGGCCCGGGATGGTGCTTCATCACCAAAAGTCGAAGTTAGTTGATCGGCACACTGTTGTTGAGTTAGTCCACGTTGAAAATCATAAAACATCATTACACGAAAATGTTCACGATTTAATTCCATTTTTGGCCGAGATGAATTTTTCAAGTCACTGTAAACAACACAAATAGCACTCGTATGACAAAACTTTCTGAGCATGTATACCATTATAAACGTCAAACTTTACTATGTTGATGTCAGATTTGACGTATCTACACTGGACGTATCTACACTGGTTTTTTTATGTAACTTGCCTGGTTAGCGTAGTACATTATTTTTGCAGTATGATGAGTTAAAGTTAGCTGATAAAAAATATAAATTTTTATGATTGGACAAAAGCAATATTTTTTTCAAACGTGCAGATTTTTTTTGTTTTATATCTAACTCCGACTAATAGTAGGGTTATCTAGGATTGCGATACAACCATTAAAATCATAAAATGTGGCAATTTGTAGTCACAGCATATAAACATTTGGTGCAAGGTAGCTACTTTCACAATTTTCGAAGAAATGCCTATAACTCGAAAAGTATAAGGCTTTTTCAAGAATTTTTTAAATTCTGAACCGTCATAAGCTGGCCTCTTCCTCGATACCGGCTTGACGTTGAGGTATGGGACACCCTGTATACAAATTAAACAACCAAGGTAACGTCACACATCTTGTTTTACACCTTTTATTTTTTTTTGTTTTAAAAGAATAGATATGACCGAAGTCATAGGTATCCTTATACCCTCGAACACTAGGCGGAAGAAGTGCCTGTGTCGTTCGAGGGGAGTAGAGCACTGCGTGGGGTTCAAACCGACGACCTTTCGCACGGAAGTCCAGTGCGTTACCGCACTGCCATGCACCTTACATTACTTCCTACAATTTTTCCTCTCTTACATGATCATACACTTTTTCTAAAAAAAGGCACCTTGTGCGTCAGATATTTTCATTTCAGTTATTTTTTTCATTCGTTCGTCACAATCCTATACGTATAGTTTACGTTTTTTTTGCAATTTCTTCCTTCAAACGCTCCAATAACGCTATGTAATATTCGTTATTGATGGTTTTTTCCCTTTTCAAGGTGATCGATGAATATTATTCCATGCGCATACCAAAATACGGAGGCCATAACCTTCCCGGCCGATTGTTGAGTTTTGGGTCGCTTCGCACGACTTTCACCGGCTGCTCTCCACTTAGCTTACTGCCGATTTGATTCCAGAGTATAGTGGTGGATCCAAGTTTCATCCATTGTCACATACTGAGAATGGTATGGATTTGTTATTAGAGGCGCCATCTGTTGGTCAGTCCCGGGACTTATTGATCGATGTGTTAATAGACTGATTACTGTAGTTGTTGGACTCCATTTTAGTGCCATTTCTTTTATACGAGATATGATGAATATTAAACCGAACTGACGAAAAACATCTTTATTATTAAATAATTACGTGTTGGTCTGTATCACCTTCAAAATAGTCTCATCCTATATTAATACAGTGAATCCAGCATTTCTGCTATGCTGCAAAAGCCTCCACAAAGTCTTCTTAGTTAAGCTGGTAAAGCACCGCCTTTTATTCAGCTTCAATCTCTTCTACCGTCTCACAACGTCACCCAGTGAGCTTCAACTTAATTTTTGGGAATAAAAAGAAGTCACACGGAACTAAATCCGGCAAATAGGAAGGTTGTGTAATAGCAGACATGATGTTGGATGTCCAAAATTCTCGAGTTTTAATCGATGAGTGCATCAGTGCATTATCATGGTGAAGCCAGATTTGATTGCGGCCCAATTCAGGCCTTTTTATACGAACATCCTCAAGACATCGCAATTGAAATCTGCATTAACCGTCGGTCCAGAAGGAACAAATTGATGGTGCACAATGCCCCTTAAATCAAAGAGAATACAGTGGAACCTCTCATAACGAGAATAATTCGTTCCAGAATCTTACTCGTTATGTGAAACACTCGTTAAGCGAAACAATTTTTCCCATATAAATCAATGTAAAATACGATAATGCGTTCCATGCCGAAAAAAATGCTCAATTTTTTTTATTTTTAACATTTATTTAAATAAAATTACATAATTATAAATTGTTAAGGAGCGTAACAACCCGGAATGCGATTTCGATTTGCAAAAAACAATAAAAAAATCGAAATAACTAGTTTTTTATTTATGAATTTATGACAAATAATTAATTCTTTTTTACTAGAAGTAAAATCCGGTAACCCTCAGAATCTACGAGCTTCTTCTAGTCGCTGATGAAGTTCTCTGCTGCCTTTGTGTCAGAGATTGCTGCTTCACCGTGCCTCACAACGCTGTGGGTGCCGGTTCTTCTCTTAAATTTCTCGAACCATCCATGACTTCCCTTAAATTGTACTTCTTTTTCGGCAGTTGATGATCCTGGCGTCTTCTTAACGAGGTCGGCGAAAATAACTTTCGCATTCTCACAAATGATGTTTTCGTTATTAGTATCGCCTTGCAATTACTTTTCGTTTATCCATATGAGAAGCAACCTTTCAACATCATCAAGAATAGGTAACCGTTTCATAGACATTCTTGACACTCCCTTTGAAGCATCTATCTTCTTATTTTTATCCTTGTTCTTGAGGATAGGGCAAATCGTTGATGTAGACCGATTGTACTCGTATGTGCGCGCTAGATCAGCCACGCTCACATCTCGTTCTCGCTTTTCAATGATTTTACGTTTCATTTCTACAGTTACTTTTATTCTCTTATAGCTGTCTTCTTGTGGTTTTTCCTTCAGGGACATTTTTGCAAGGGTTATTAAACTTTGCACAAAAAAAAAATACAAATGTCTTAACACAAGTTTGGAAAAATGTGTGATCACATGTGACACTAACGTGCTAGCGGAACGAGTGCTAACCAGAGACTGACACACTTGCGCATAAGTCCCGGCTCACAAGTGAGTGACGTGAAGATGGGACTTCCCCTTTCTGCGTCACTCGTTATGCGAAATGTCGCTCGTTAAGGGAGCATTTTTTTCACAATCTGTTTAGCTCGTTATGCGAATTACTCGTTATGAGAGGTGCTCGTTATGAGAGGTTCCACTGTAATCAATATTGACTTTGTATTGCACTTCTGACTTGTCTTGTCTTCTTGGGAAGTGGAGAGTTTGGACTTTTCCACTGTGACAACTGTTGCTTTGTTTCAACTGTGTCAAATGACATGCCAACCATGTCACAAACTTCTCTGATTGTTAACGTCGATTTGCATGAATAATTCTCTGAATTTCAGCAACGTTTTCGGCAGTTGTACTGATACAGGGATGTTCCGGAAATAAAAATATTTTTTCCCAAATTTTTGTGTTTTCTTTGTTAGGTCGGGTACTTTTGGGACTACCCTCCTATATCCAGAGTTGAAATTTATTTTGTTATATTTTGAAATGTTTAGTTTCATTACGCGTAATATTTCAACGGAGCTTTTGTTAGGATACTAGAAAATGACAGATCAAATCCCACTTTAGTTTATTCATGTTTGTTATTTTCTTCATTACAATTTAGTCTTGAACTATAAGAATATCTAATTTATCCGAGTTCTTTTGTGATAAATATTCACTAGCGGAGTTTTACGAGGGTAGGCTAAAAAATTTGCAGCCTCAAAAAACCCTAGTCTGCTTGGAAACATTTTTATTTTTCAATATAATCTTGAACACACTTTTCCTAATGATGCATGAAAGCTACTAGTAGTATCAAAATATTATATTCATTAAAATTTAATCTATAAAATTTAATATTAATTCAGATTTTTATAATACTTCATGATGAAAGCTGAATATAATTTAAAATTGTAGTGACTGTTCATAATTTGCTAACTTTAATTTATGTTTATTTTTTATAATCATTCTCACGTGTTTATCAAAAACCTTTTTTTATCAAGCCAAGTTTGTAACTAACCCAATACTGCAATTTTAATGCAACACTGTTAAAGCTGAAATGAAACGTTACGAAGAGATAGTGTTGTGATAATTGAGTTTTAAAGTGTAAATTTAATTGTGCAACATAAATGATTAATTCTGGAGAGTGGTAATGAAATAATACAATTTATGTGAATAAAACATTTTAATTTTTTTGTTTATTTCTTTTTGATTTTATTCTTGACAAAAGCTGAGTTTATTTTAAAGGTGTGATGATTTTGCATTACATGTCATTAAACACATGCACTGCCAAAATATACGATATTGCTTGACTTAAGGCATGCTTTAGGGGCCACTAATGTGATATAGTATTGTGAGCTACAGTAACTTGTATGAGCCAAATGTGGACAATATATAATAGGAGCAATTATTTTTTTTGTCTTTTAAATAAAATAAAGCCAAAAGAAGCACGACACTATTTTTAATTTTTATTTTCTACTAGTAATTTTGTAAAATCAATCCCTCTATAACTCTACATTGTGATTCCCATGATTGCCCTTAATGACTTTTCTACATCCATCCCTGCACTCACTTGGTCAGTCCAACATATTGCTCTTCCTCTTGCGCATCGTCCTTCCACGCTTCCAGTGTCTACAAGCCTCCAAACGTTTCCAAAGAATCAAAGGTCTGTTAACATATTGGTAGCAATTTGTCGGTGTCTCATTTGTAATATTTGTCTCCAGTACCACATTTCAAATGCATCTATTCTACGTCTCTCACTCCCTTTCAGAGTCCACGTCTCCGTGCTGTACTCGTACATAAATATTCTGTGAAGACAAGAGACTTAACTAGATGCATCTTTCAAATAATTAAAATTAAAACACTGTTTAATCGACATACAATATACTATATATTTAAACCCAACTAGTTTCAAATCATATGCGACTCATCTTCAGGGGTATTCCGAATTAACTAAGGAGAAAAACCGCTATTTGTGAGTAAAATTGTAGAATACTTAAAGGATTGAATGTAATTTTATTGCTTTCAATAACTTTCATAAATTCTAACGGGATGGAGTTTCCTTTGACAATATGGGTTTACCCCAATGCACCGATTAAATTATTTTTAGGCTTTGAAGAGCATTCAGTTTGCTGGAATTGTTAATCAGGTGGCTTCATATCATCCCAAAGAATACCCTGTCTGATGGCGATGGTTTGCCATTTCTGAGAAGACATTTGGGTTAGATAAGACGTTATTATGCTCCTTAAATCTAATACCAAATGACCTTTTGCTTTTTCCGATATAATAATTATCACATTGTACATTGGAGTTTGTACACTCCACTGTTGACAAATGTCTCACTTATATTTGAATAAACATGAATTTCCATAGTTGAATGATAAAACTCTAGAAATATCAGACCCATTTTTGTCGTGATGGTGGTGGTGATGGTTCTACTCTTCCATATTCTTTTCAGCTTTGAATAGCATTCCTCGCCATTTCAGCTTTCGTGCATTGTCCATTTTTGGTAATACTGGAGCCTAATGGAGCCTAACAAAGTTAGTAACCACTTCCAGACTAATATGTATAATCAAAATGTATATTAAAATTTTAAACACTCGTTGAAACATCAATGTGTGCGTGCTTTAGTTTGTGGCGGCGTAACATCTCATGAAATTTGACAGCTGTATTTTTTTAATTATTTATTTTAATTTTATTTTACATTTGATGCAGGTTCAATTAAATTATACCAAATACAGTAAAATAAAAATAGTTAAATTAAAAGAATCTAAAAAATCCTACCATCAGGAACAACGATTAGCCATACTTCCCTGTAAAGTGACTTACTTATACCTATAATGAGCTGAAGCCTTCATTTATCTACCGAGATATGTAAGATGTCAATACCAGAAATTAATTTTAACTAAGTCATTCTGTGTTCACGTGGTGATGTTTTTAATAGCTCAGTTCGTGAGTATGGCACTGAAAATAATTTTAATTCACAATGGCGTACATAATAATCAGGTACATTAAATAAAAGTATTTTAATCAACAAAGAGTTTGCTATTTTCCCTGTTAGGAATTTGTATATGTACTAACTAACAGGTGTGTAAATCTATTTTAACAGCAATCGTCCCGCGTACTCATGAATAAAATCCATATTCCCTGTAATAATACAACCGCATATGATTTTGGACATACAGCTGGCATAGTCTGTCATATTTTTTATGTTTTCGTTCATTATTTTCTCACTGAAAGAAGTACATAAGTTGACCATTGCCAGTAAAATTGGCCAATTTCGTATGTTTAAATGGATGTTTTTTTTTAAGTAAATGGGTATTTTATAAAAAATTACATTCAATAACACACCAACCAATACAGGTATTAATAGCTAAAAATATATTTAAGGCATGAGGGTACTTTGCTTAAATTAAGTTAGCATGTTTGTCTAGTTCAAAAATATATTGTATATTAGTGATTTTATCAAAAATTTCAACTCGTAAGCTTTGTACTGAAGGTGCAATATGTATAATTTCCATATTTTATAAAGATATATTAACTTTTAAAGAATATATAATATGGAAACATAAACAATTAAAGTTAGTTTAGTCATCGTGTAATGAATGCATATATTTTTTAGGGATTTATCTGCTTGCTATAAAATATTAGTTATACAGTTTCTTCCGGTTTCTATAGTTTTAGAGGGTTAAAATTTGTACACCAATGCCAGTAAATAAGAGTTTATATTTCTAAAAATGGAAATATAAACTTTTATTGATTGTCACGTCTGGATTATTGAACTTTATTTATTCTGGTTGACCTGATTCACATGTTTCTAAACTCGTTTGTTTTCAATGCAGCTGCTAGGCTTATATGGTAGTCATAAATATTGTCATATCGTCTGCTTCTAAAAAGTCTACACTGGCTCAATTGTCGCAAACGGATTGATTTCAAACTTTGTCGCTGTTTATTCAAGTCCCTTAATGGCGTGGCGTGTCTGGATTGTATATTTTGAATCTGTATCTGAGAAATGTTCCTTTGGAGAGAAGTATATTATTCACCCATTGGTGTAATTGAATTATTGGTATTAAAAGTACATTTCAAATCGAATGTAGTTACTTGTTTCAAGTAATCGCAAATTGAAAACACTGTTTTTTAATGTGTTGATGCAATAAACTTGTAAAGGACAATTTCTAATAATATCAAAAGGTCTGGGGAAGTAATACCATAAGTTTTCTTAAGAATGGTTTTAAAAATCTTTGTTTGTATGTATGTATGTATGTATGTATGTATGTATGTATGTATGTATGTATGTATGTATGTATGTATGCATGCATGTACTATATGTATGTAATTTAACAGAAATCATGTGTGTATCGATGCAGATTGGAATTTGGGAGGCATTTTGTTCAAAAACCGGCTTTTTACAAAACAGTCACCGTTCGCTATTGTTTGTCATTCGGAAGTCCAAGCTAATCCCTTTATTGTGTTGGGTTTACAGGTAGAAGGGATAACAATTCTCCGTTAATTCTTTGTCTAATTTACTTTTAGCGTTACGTGAATTCATTGTCTAATTTAATTTTGTCTTCAAAAGTCCTTGATAAAGTGCACTGTGTTCGTTTAAAAATTTTCAAAAATCTCGTATCAAAACTCAATAATATTATTGGTGGTGGTTGGTAGCTTTTTCCAATATGGGTAAAAATGTTAGTGAAAAACTATAGTATTTGTGTGGGTGTGTTTGAGGGTGAGGGTGAGTGCCTGCGTGCGCATGCTGGCGTGTGTGTGTGTGTGTGTGTGTTTGCGTGCATATTTGCGTGTGTGTGTATGTATATATAATGCAGTTTTCCTTTCCTAAACCTTTCAATTGAATAAGTGATCTTTGAAGAATGGTCAAATCTACTTGAACTCTTAAATAAAATTTGGTTTTAAATACCAGATGCATTAATGTGTTAAATTATCACACTACACATTTTTTTACACATGTTTTGCAGTTTCATTCTATATGACATAGAACGAAACTGCATACTTAGTTTTTTTTGTTTTTTTTTTTGTTTGCTTATACTTTGTTTAACATTGTGGAGGTGGAAGTATTGTAGGTTACAAACAATGGAATATGATTTTATTATCTTTTTTACAATTTGGTTTTAAAAGGAAAGACATTTTCCTTCTCCCCTCAAATAACCTGAGTATTTTTCCTCCCTTTATTTCGAGGTTTATAGAAACCTTTTTTATTTTAGTCTATTTTTTCTGACGCATCCTCTAAATTTATGAATCAAATGTACATTATTACAAATTATGCAGTATTTTTTCATCATACATCCATGTTATGTTAATTTTAAAATAGATTTTTCATATTTCTAAATTTTAATTATTCAAGTCTGGTTCATAAAATATTCCAATATTCATGCAGACTACTGAAACATTGTTTACATACACAAAACTAACAAAATCTTACAAACCCATTTAAACCCTTCAATACTCTTCATATCTTGACAACAGAATGGCTAAGCGGTTATTATAAAGCGATGCTTTAGTCCTTTTTATTGAAAACCATTTAATCCTATTATCCATTGCTAGCAAATATAGTTAAGGTTATATGATAAATAATACATTTTTTAATTATGTAAGTAATAAGAAACATTCAATATCTTTAATTAGCATTTCTGAAAGTGAAAAAAATAATATTAAAGATTTTCTCTTTAAATAATACCTCTTGGAGACTTTTTTGTTTGTAGTTCTCATATATAATGAGACCTGAAAATTGAGAGTATTAGTGATGTAGCTTATTCATCCTACATTCATAGGTGGCAAAGTTTACAAGTTTTTCTACTTTTCTTTTTTGTTCAAGAGGAAAATTGTGAATTTATTTGAAATATTACTAAGAGTCTTACTGAAAGAAATTTCATCAATCATTCAATTACTAAAATGTAAATTCTTTTTGGAGGAGAATGAAGATAAATTGCAGTTTGATAAGAAAATTGTATGAGAGATGCGGAGAGAAAGATCTTAAAATGTATATTGCAAAATCCAAAGTAATGGTGATAGAAAAGTGTGAAGGATAAGTAAATGCGACATATGGGTGAATAATGAAAGATTGGAGCAAGCTGAGGAATTCTGCTATATGGGTAGCCATTCCTCAGATATTGGAAGAGTTTAAAGGGATATTGATACAAAGTCAATGGGGCACTAAAATGTATATACTCGAACTAGACAGTATCAACATCTGCTAAGATGATAGTCGAAATAGTATTTTGGTGCCAAATGTATGGAGGTGAAATGTGGATGTGGAAAAAACGGAGGGAGCCAAATAAATTTTATTGAAATAAAGAAACACTGGCAAATGTGTATTTTATCCTATGGGAACTGCTTTGAAGGGGACAAGATTAATATTAATGATTAAATAAATATTTTTTGATAAAAACAAATTCTCGGTCTCTTTTTATCAGACCTGGTATGTGAATGATTATTAATGAATTTAACATGAACTGAGATCAAACATACTTTTTACACAGTAATAAACCATATTCATAACATTTCTGTGCTCACATCATGCTTTTTATCTCATTAGTTTTAAATATATATTGATAGTTTAAATTCAAACGAAAACTACAATAGAACTTTTGCATGATCTCATAACTTTTTGTTACCATTACAACAGGGTAACTGAGATGCCACCTTTCTTGAAAATCCATTATTCAGCAGTTATTCAAATTAAAACTTGGCCATACCCCTTGACTCACAAACTTATGTCTTATGACAGTGTAATGACTGTGTCTATGTGTTTTAATTTAACACTTCATTGTATGACAATTAGGCAAGCTTATTTATTGCCAGGTAGCATGCTCTTCTAACCAACCAGACAAAAGTAGATAAAGGAAGTTACATAGTTGCAAAAAATATTTTATTTATTATTTATTTGTAAAAAAATCACGAGCAATATAAACAATAAAAATAAGTGAGATATCACCAATTAAGTGAAGAGGAAAAGAAAATCGAGAAAGAAACTCATTGCATTACTGTTAACATTATGAATTTTTGCAGTTGTTGATACTCGGCATTCTTTAAAGCACCATATTTTAAAAGTTTCTAGTTTCTCTTTAGTGGTCCGAGGGATTTCTCATGCTTCAACACTATAGAAAAGTACAGAGAATATGTAGTAACACAGAATTTGCATATGTAAGTCGAGGTTGAAATCCTTGTTGCAGAGATCCTTGTAGAAGCAGCTTCGTTCAGTCTCCACTCATACTTAGGTCTCTGAAAATGGTTCCATTCCTCATTTAGTAGATATACCAGATATTATTTGTATAGTTGGACTCGCTCAACCATTTTATTCCTTAACAGATATTTATATAGTTGGACTCACTCAATAATTTCATTCTTTGTATAAAATGGTATCCTTATCTACAATATTTTCCTTTTACTGACATAAATTTTGTCTTTAATATGTTTGTCAAGCCTCTCTCTTTACGAGCTGTAATAAACCTTTCCAGTGTATTAACCTGTAGCCTTTTACATTTCCTTCTTTCAAAATATCACTCACTTATCCAACCATACTTTCCTTGGTCTTTCTCTGTCATGCCTTCAACTCACATTTGTACTGTACATATCTTAGCAGATTTTGATACTCTCTAGTTCTAGAATGTATGTTTTAGTGCTGTTTTAGTGCAGTTTAAGCCACTGACTTTGTTTCATATTACTACATACCGTTCGATATCTCTTTTAACTCTTCTGTCATCTGAGAAATAACTACCCAAATAACAAAATTACTTAACATGCTCTTATCTTTCATTGCTCACCCATATATCTTATTTACTCCCCTTTTCACACTTTTCTATCAACGTGACAGGATTTTGTAGCATTTTTTCTCAGATGTTTCTCCTCTTATCTCTCATACAATTTATAATATTTATCAAACTCTGTAATTTATCCTTACTCTCCGCTAACACTACCGTGTCATCAGCGTACATTACCATTAGTTTTTACTAGTTGCAACCCGTGAAATATTCACGGAAGTAAAACAAATTCTACATTTATGAAAATATATATTCATAAATGTAAAATTTGTTTATATATATCATTTATACATCGTCCCCTTTTACACCGGTTCAAAAATTGTTCAGTATCCCCACCGAGATTCAAATTTCGAATTACTTTCGGAGAGAATCCAAGTATTCGACAGCCGTACGGGTTTTGGCCTATTTATACTATGATTGTATGTGGAATATTTTATTGCATCAATTTTGACTAAGATTTCGCTTTGCTACTCGTATACTGAGAATTAATCTATTATGTTTTATTAGCCTATGTGTCATTTATTGATTTCATTTGATATCAACTTCTTGAAATCATTGTTTACTTAAAAATGCGCTCTTATTATTTTTAATCTTTGTTCCTTATTGAAAGGTTCTACTCTTACAACTATTTTTAAAATATAACAAAGCTCTGTAATAAACCCCATTATTCCTTGTCTATTTGTTCTTGACTTGTTATTTTTAATTGAGAGATTGCTGTATAGGAGATTTTGTTTTGCTTTTTAGCAATTTTGAAGGAAGTGTGGACATATTAGACCTAGGTCAAGAAGTACAATACATATTGGGGCGCCAGGGTGGCTCTGGGGGGAGTTGCAGTGCTGAACTAGTACGTGCACTGCCTAAAGGTAGCATCCCTGTGGCACGCCCCACTGATTTACAATTACAAGGAACTGTTACCAGAGCCCTGAGAGCTGTGAAACCTGATCAATTGCAATATTCAGGTAAATCAACATTGGTCTAGTAGTTTGGAATGGTTGAAATGTTATTACATAAGAGTAAATTACTTAATTTTATGCAATATTATTTTTATCATATTTTGACATATTTATGAACTATCACGGAGCAGTCCCAGAAATTGAGAGGAATATAGAGCTATTACAGAGATACTCGTATATAAATATCAGTTCTATGTTAGCCATGCTCCTTCTCTTACTGCTGTATCTATCTCTTTTGATTATAGCTTTTTACTTTTTTTAATTTGGAGAAACACTTAGAATTCAATTGAGGTGTGATCTTATTTTTTTCTGTTAATTATTTTTTCTTTATACACAAAAATTGCACCTATCTTTAAATTCTTTCCAATTTCTATTAAAAATATTTCTTACTTGATTTTAATCATGTCAACATTTTATATAGACTAGTAAATATTGAATGCATTTTAGGTATTATCGATGCAAATAATGGTTCTACTTACGAGTATGGCATAACTGGTTTAACTTGCAAGAGGGAATACTTACGTGTGGGAGAGCCTGTCTCCTTCTTTGTGGATACTGATAACCGTGCAACCAATATTGTGCCTGTACGTAAAAAACGACGAGCAATTGTGGAATCAATTAAAGGTATGTTTATGTTTTATTTTCTTTTGTGTATGTTATTTTTCGCTAAGAGAATTTGGTACTTTCCTAAGTTGAATTCTTATAATTATTTTTCATATCTTTTATGTCTCCAAGTTATGTGTGTATTTAATGAATTTTAATTTTCAGGTGCTTTCGGATTCCTGTCCTTTGAAATTGAGGAAGGAACAAAGTTAATTTTCTACATGTCTGAAGTCAGTGGATCTCCTAACAATTTGAATCCTGGAGATCTTGTTGAATTTATTTTAGTGACTAACCACAGGACAGGAAAGTCATTAGCTTGTAATGTTACTAAATTAATGTAAGTATTAATGTATTCTATTAGGTGTACAAATAAGTTTCTGCCGTTTTATATAAAAAATTGGGCATTTATTGTGAAAGAACGGAACCTCATGTTTTATTCGAAGTATGGCCTGTCGCTTGCCACTACTTTTCCCCATCTTTCTGGCAGCATACGGATACCGCGTCGGAAGAATGCTTCATCTTTTGAGGCTATCCACGAATCGACCCAATTTTTGGTATCTTCATATGATGTAAAGTGCTGCTCAGACAGGCCATGTGTCATCGATCGAAACAAGTGGAAATCAGAAGGAGCAATATCTGGTGAATACGGCGGATGGGGTAAAACTTCCCAATTGAGTATTTCCAAATAGGTTTTGACCGGTGCCGCAACATGTGGACAAGCATTATCATGCAGGAGAATAATTTTGTCGTGTCTGGAGTAGTAGTGGGCGCGCTTTTCCTCGAGTGCTCGACTCAATCTCATTAATTGTGTTCGGTAGACAGCCCCAGCAATGGTTTAGTTCGGTTTGAGCAACTCATAATACACGACACCAAGCTGATCCCACCAAATACACAATAAGAGTTTTTTTCCATGAATATTTGGCTTAGCCGTAGATGTTGAAGCATGGCCAGGGGGTCCCCATGATTTCTTCCTTTTTGGATTATCATAGTGGATCTATTTTTCATCACCAGTGACTATACGGTGCAGAAAACCGTTTCTTTTATGCCTGGCAAGCAGCATTTCACATGTGGAAAATCGGCATTCAAGGTTTCTCGGTGTCAGTTCATATGGAACCCAATTTCCTTGTTTTTGAGTCATTCCCGATGATTTCAACCGATGGGAAATTGCTTGTTGAGTCACTCCTAATGTAAGTGCAAGTTCTTCTTGCGTTTGGCACGAATCTTGATCCAATAATACTTCCAATTCCGCGTCTTCGTACACTTTCGGCCTTCCGCTACGTTCTTTGTCTTCGATGTCAAATTCACCGTTCTTAAACTTTTGAAACCACTCACGACAACTTCTCTCACTTAAGGCAGCCTCACCATATGCTTCTACAAGCAATCGATGCGCCTCAGCTGCAAATTTCTTCAAATTGAAGAAGTAAATCAAAAGTTTCCGCAAATGACGCTTATTCGGCTCAAAACTTGACATTTTCGCACACAAAAGAATATATTATACTGATAAAAATTCACTAATATTTCAAGGTTCTGTTGTTGACAGATGTCCAACCTTATGACAATGACGTTTTACATCTGACAATTTTAACCATAACTTACTGGTGGCGCCAACTTTTGTCAAACGACGGCGGCTTATTTGTACACCTGATAAAGTAATATTTTCTATTTCTTATTTGGAAAGTTGAAAGAACTCCTAAAGAAAATTAATTAGCTTTGGTCAGTTATCTGGTTATAAAGGATTTACATCTTTTCAATGTTAAACATAACATGATAAAATTAGTATATTTTGTCCAAAAATAACTGTAAAGTAGTTTCATTTCTACTTTTTACTTGGAATGCTTAAGTAGCATGCTACTTAAGATCCCAAAGAAGTTGTGTTATTTTTTCAAAATTACTTGCATATTTTACATTTCATATATTATTTATCCTTGAAGTGAGAATTTATTTTTAAATAAAGCAATTTGAAATACATATTTTTTAGCAATTTTGATGGTGATATGTCTGACAACAATAGAGACACTGATAATGCTGGGAGGCGTAGCAATTCTTTTGGACATCAAGAATCTGGAAGAATGATAACAAAATCATCTGGACATTCACGCAACAATGAGCGTACTTTGCTGGGTACAGTAATTAAAGCTCAGAAAAATTATAATGGAGATCAAACCCAGTTAACTGGTATGTTGTAATATTTTTTCTATTTCTTTATGACTCAGTTAATTTTTTTCAAACATAAATAGTGTGATGATGATGATTTTTTATCAATTAAATTCAAATGTCAGTATAAACATATATGATGTGAAAAATGATCCTAAAAAATAAACATAAAAATAACTTGGAGCCTGTGTGTTAACTTGAAAATATAGGTTCAAATTCCAGAACCTCATTTAATATAGCAAAATTATAAATATATTCTGTTGCTTTCTGATCTATATTTTATAGCGAATTGGCAAACTATGTTTTGAAATTGTTTTATTTTATTTTGCATTGCGAATAGTGTATCATCTATAAATTCAGAAATATAATCATAAATTAATTTGCATAAGTTAGAAAAATATTGGATATTTTTGACATTAAGTAAACAATTAAGTCAATTTCTCTCTGTCACCCTTCGACTCCCATTCCGACGATAATGGGATCCTGGTTGAAGCAATTATCTATCATAGTTTACTGCAGCGTTTTCCTCCCTGCCTCCACCTGTTACATTTCTAAACATCTTGATTAAATGACACTTAAAATGAATAGAATCTTATTCTTTTAATAAGAAATATGAAGATAACAAAATTTCATTCCGAAAGTAATAATGGCAACACAACATTTTTCATTTAATATTTCTGACTTTTTCTCACTGTTTATACAGGTGCGTTTTATGTTCCAGGCTGTTTTTTTTAATAACTTTTAAATGATTTTATAATTTATATTTAATTGATTGACCATATGGTTTTTACCATTATGTATGGAATATAATGTTGGTCAAGTGGCTGCCTCTGGCCATGGCGCAAACACAAGCTATTTCAAGCATATTCTTCATAAGATTCTCGCAGACTTCTGGTGTTATTTCAGCAATTTCTTTTCTGTCTTTAAGCATCGAGATTGTGGTTGGTTTGTTGGCATACACCTTTGCCTTCAAGTACCCTTATAGGAAATAATCGGGGGCGGTCAAATCAGGGGATCGTGGGGGCCCAGTCGATATCACCACTTTTTGATATTAGCCCGAGCTGTGTGTGATGTGGCACCGTCCTGTTGGAACCACATGTGCTGTAGGCCCAATTGATCCAATTCATGCACAAGAAAGTTTACCAACATGTCACGATAGCGATCACCAGTAACTGTTACAGCATTGCCTCTAGCATCCTCAAAGAAATATGGCCCAATGATGCTGCCGGCCCAAATAGCGCACCATACAGTCACTCTACGAGGGTGTAATGATCATTGGTATATCAATTGAAGATTTTCAGTGCCCCAATAGCGGCTATTCTGTTTATTAACAAAGCCGGCCAAGTCAAAATGTGCCTCGTCGCTCAAGATGATTTTTTGCCAAAAATGGTGATCCTCTATACCGACCTGTAAAACCCGAGCACTCCAATCTCGTCGCCGTTTATGGTCATTTTCCTGCAGCTGTTGTGTGAATTGAATTTTATACGGATAAAAATGCAAATCTTTTTTGATAATTTTTAACAAACATGATGGAGACATTCCCGATTCTTGTGCACGGCGTCGATGAGAGGTGCACGGATGTTCACCAACACTGCTTCACTGCATCAATCTTTTCTGGCGTACGTTGGCTACATTGTCACCCATACTTTGCTTTATCTCCAAGTGTATGCAAATTTTCAAAATTATTCATTATACCCTGAATGGTTGATTTGCTTGGCACATGATTTAAACCAAAAAATCACGCAATTTTCTTCACGTATTCACAATTGAATAATTATTTAAATGAAATGTTTTAATATTAGGTGTACAAATTAGTTTGGTCTGTTTTTTTGTGTTCAAAAATGCATTTATTTCTAAACAAAATGAATGAACAGATATATTAAAGTATTGTCCATCGCTGGCTACTACTTTTTACCATCTCTCAGGCAATTTTCGAATTCCATCTCGAAAAAATGACCCATCTTTTGAGGCGATCCAAGCTTGGAGCCAATTTTCGATTTCTACGAAAGAAGGGAACCGGTGACCTGCCAAATCGTGCTGCATCCTTCGGAACAACCAGTAATCAAAAGGAGTAATGTCCGGGGAATACGACGGGTGCGGTAAAACATCCCATTTGAGCGTTTCCAAATATTTTTTTACGACTTTTGCGACATGAGGCCGAGCGTTGTCATGAAGAAGAATAACTTTATCATGTCTTTGCTCATATTCCGGCCATTTTTCTCGCAATGCACGGCTCAAACAAATTAATTGTAGCCGATACCAATCGCCCGTAATGGAATAGTCAGGTTTCAGCACCTCATAGTAAACAACACCCCTTTGGTCCCACCAGATACAGAGCATGATCTTCGAACTATCTATGTTCATTAATGAAATCGTTTTTAATGATCTATTTATAAACTTATATATATTTGGGTAAACAATTATGATATATAAGGTTAAATTGCATTTTTACCTTATTGTCCATTTAGTCCTTCTGTACACGTTCAACATAATATATGTTTTGTAAAATACGAAAAAATAAACACCAATATTGTTTTAAAGTATGATATCGTTGAAAACAGTTCCCTTTATGTAATGGCACATCACAGAATTTACACATATATCGGGTTTCGCTACGTGCTTTGTGGACCGCGCACACACGACATCTCCTTCGTAGATTCTGGTTTTTACCAGTGCTTTCAGTGCTTTCAATCTTTTCCAATGTACGAGGGTGGTCCGATAAGTACTTAGCCTACAAAAGAATAATAACATTTTTGGAAAAGTGGCAATTTATTTCTCAACATAATCTCCTTTGAGTTCGATACACTTGACCCAGCGATGCTCCAACTTCTTTAACCCGTCTGAAAAATACGTTTTCTGGAGGTCTGCAAAGTAGGCCTCCGTGGCGGCGATAACCTCCTCATTCGACTCAAATTTCTGCCCGGCGAGTGACTTTTTCAAATTTGGAAACAAAAAGAAGTCGCACGGGGCCAAATCCGGAGAATACGGTGGATGGGGCAGCAGTTCGTAGCCTAATTCTACCAATTTGGCCGTGGCGACGGCGGAGGTGTGAGCCGGTGCGTTGTCATGATGGAAGAGCACTTTTTTCTTCGCCAAATGGGGTCGTTTTTTCTGCAATTCGGCGTCGAATCGGCCCAATAATTCGGCATAGTAGAGCCCTGTGACCGTTTTGCCCTTCTCCAGGAAGTCGATGTAGATCACACCTTTTGAATCCCAGAAAACGGTGACCATCACCTTTCCGGCCGATAGGACAGTCTTCGCCTTCTTCGGAGCACGTTCGCCGGTAGAAGTCCACTGTTTCGACTGTTCCTCGGTCTCGGGTGTGTACCAGTGTATCCATGTTTCGTCGACGGTCACGAAACGACGCAGAAACTCCTTCGGATTGCGCATAAACATCTTCAAACACTGCTCTGAAGTGGTCTCACGGTTGCGCTTGTTGTCCGGAGTGAGCAAACGCGGCACCCATCACGCCGACAGCTTTCTCATTCCCAATACTTCATGCAGGATATGACCCACGCGGTCTTTTGAGATGCCTACTGTCTCAGCTATCTCGCGCACCTTCAATCGGCGGTCTGCCAATACGAGATCGTGGATTTTTGTCACGTTATCCTCCGTGGTAGCCGTTTTCGGGGCACCTGGGCGTGGCTCATCAAAAACCGACGTGCGACCACGTTGAAACTCGTTAAACCAATTTTTGACGTTCGCCATCGAAGGAGAAGAGTCACCGTCCACAGCATCCAAGCGCTCTTTGATTTCGCTGCCTGATTTCCCTTTCAAAAACAAGAATCGAATCACCGACCGATATTGCTCTTTTTCCATTTTTCTCAAATCCGCGGACACGCTCGCTTCCACACGCGGTCAAAACAAAACTACGCGTCCGATTCGGCTGAAATTTTGACAGTAGCTGTCAACGAGAATGTGCTACGCGATAAAAAATTGCTCTTGCGATAGTGGTGCCATCGGGCGGTGAGGTTAAGTACTTATCGTATCGCCCTCGTATGTTTTCTCATATCCATTGAAAGTCTTCCACCAGATGGACACCAGATGTCGATGGTGCCGGTTTCGAGTCTTGAATATTATCCAACGAAATCTGATCAGCCACCCAGTGTTCTGCAATGTCCTTTAAAACTTGTTTATATTTTATTTTATTTTCTCTTGTAACAGAGTTATACACAACAAAGGAGTTGAACAATGCACAATTTATTAAATACATCGCCAGTCTTTTTGTCCATTTAGTAGTTTTTCGTAAGATAGAATAATAAGAAATATATTGGTCTGCTCGCAATAAATGGTGTTTCCGTGGATGCATCATCTGAACTCCAGTATTCATATCTTCTGTCCTTACGGACTTGTCCCATAAGAAAGATAAGTCCCAAAAAGTTCTTCATTTCTTGTATTGTAATGTCTTTCCGTTTGAGAGTTTTCTTATATTTTTAAAATTTGTGCTTATTTTGATAATAATATCTGTTAGATTCTTGTACAAGGAATGTAAAAAAATCATGTCCTATGAATAAATGTACCGCTTCCGTTACACTATTCAAAACACTACCGGTAGTTAAACCTGGTCGACCTAAAAACTCTTCCAGGACTGGTGGATTGTCTGCTGATGACTATTCTTCTTCACCTTCATCCGAGTCTGAATCCGAATAGCTTGAAATTGTTCGTCGGAAAAATGTCCGAGGATGCGCGGTAACTTCATTATTACTAGTTTCAAATTCGCCATCTGTATTTTTCTCAACACAAGAATAATCTGACAAATTATCAGCACACAATTCCCCATCCCTTTGCTCTCATTACTATCGTAATCCATTTTTATTGGGTATTTTTTATGAAAAAAATATTCATTTATTATAAAAATATGGAACAAAATTTTTCAAACACAGCAGCGAGATATCCACTACACTATATGATACAATGATAGGTATTTTGTAATATTTTTAATAAAAATAATTAGCAATAGCGGAATGTAGGCAGAAACGAAAATGGAGAACGTCTTGAACTAAACAATATCGCCTCAATACTGAAGAATTATAAAGATAAAAAGGAAATGATTATCTTACAACTATTATATTTGGAGTGCATGTTATATGACGACAGTCTGCCACCCGACCCTCATTATACCAATCGCTTTACTTCACAAGTAACCGCAAACCCAATTCCGATCTGTACAACGTTTTTTGGCGTCTCCCGCGCTCTACCAACAGTAAGCAAATACAATGCTTTTAAGCTCCTCCCGCTCTCTACCAACAGTATGTAAAAGACGCTTTTAAGCGTTTCCCGCAAACAATGTGTTAAGGAGATTTTGCTTTTAGTTGTAATGTATTCAATCGAAATATTATAATTTTGTCCTTTTTGCCTTCTTCCTACATGTACTTAAATTTGTTATAAATTAAAATGAGACCAAAATTTTTTCATATCTATGGAAAATTACAAGTGTAAGTGTAATCATTGAGATTCTTAGAAAAAAATTGTTTGATTTTTAAAAAATCATTTTAGACTGTATTTTAATGCTAAAGAATTTATAGTTTTGTATAGAAAATTTGATTTGATAATCAAACATTGGCGTGGAATTTACATCATATTTTTATATCTAGATGAAATATATTTTTAAAAATTATACAAAACTCAAATTTCATTTTCTAACGCTCATTGGAGATAAAGATACATTAACATATTAATTAAAAAAAGAATTAACATTGACAGCGTATATGAGTAATTTTCACTATACATTAATTCGACGTTATTTTCATTTGATTATGTTTGCATTTTTACTTATTATATATTGCAATATATTAGCTACAAAACATGTTTTCAACCCTTTTCATATTTTATAATTAATTATATTATGTTACTTAAAATTTTTGTCTCTCTATGTTTATATTGAATTCCAAAAAAACATCAAGAGAGACAATTTTTTCCATTTATAGTTAATAAATGGAATTTTTTTTATTTGATAACAATAATATTATTTAAAACTACATGACATCATTAAAAACTACGATATGGTTTTATATTTTGACTTTTAAAAACAAATGGGCAAAACATCAAACTTTTAAAAATACAAAATACATTATCAAAAATACGTTTTATTAATTTTTAACAGCCACAGATTTCGGGGATCATTCCCGCCTAAAGAGAGCCTTGAGATGGGTGGTAGAAACATGTGATGCGGTGTTTAATGTAATTAGTGGAATAACGAAGTAATTTATTTAATATTAATTTACATTGTGGAGTTCCATAAAGTTGAAGCCAAAACATTTGGTATAAAATAATATTTTTGATTAAATGTGGATTTATTAGTTAATGAGAAAAATTCATAGAATTTAAATTGTTGATGGTTTTTTTTATTAAAACCAAAAAAAATTAATTTTTTTAATATATTTTTTCCATTTGTTTCAGGTGTCATTGAGAGTAACAGTGGTGCTTATTATGATTATAATATATCTGGCCAATCTAGCAAGCGTGATCTTTGTGCCTTGCTCAATGTCGGAGATTTAGTCACATTTCAATCTGATTCGCAAAATCGTGCTACCAATATTGTTCCCAACCGACAAAAGAAGAAATTGGCCACTGTTGAGTCCATTAAAGGTGATTTTTAAGATTGAACTTTAAAATGTCAACCTACTTCCAAAATGGTTTGACTAGATACCGCTTGGTTTTAGAAAATGATTTTATAAAAACATCAAATTATAATCTAAATAATATACAGTAAACATAAAAAAGTACAATTTTCAATATTACTGATATAACTCATCGATCAATAAGTCCGTGGACTAACTACTGAAACAACATTTGTTTACCAAAATTCTTCTTTATTCATCAACATAGTCTCCTTCAAGAGCGATACATTCATTCCAACCCTTTCCTAACTTTTCTATGCCAGTCGTGTAAAACGATTTATCTTTGGTTTCAAAATAGGCGTTAATTTCGGCAATCACTTCTTCATCGGAGCCAAATCTCTTTCCCTGGAGCATCTTTTTGAGGTCTGCGAACAGCCAATAGTCCCTGGGGGCCAAATCTGGAGAATACGGTGGGTGCGGAAGCAATTTCAAGTTCAACTCATGCAATTTGGCCATCGTTACCATCGACTTGTGACACGGATCATTGTCGCGATGAAATAGAACTTTTTTCTTCTTCACATGGGGCCGTTTTTTTGCAATTTCTGCCTTCAAACGCTCCAATAACGCTATGTAATATTCGCTATTGATGGTTTTTCCGTTTTCAAGGTGATCGATGAAAATTAACCATGCGCATCCCAAAATACGGAGGCCATAACCTTCTCGGCTGACTGTTGAGTTTTAAGTCACTTCGGACGACTCACCGGTTGCTCTCCACTCAGCTGACTGTTGATTTGATTCTGGAGTATATTGGTGGATCCAAGTTTCATCCATTGTCACATACCGACGCAAAAACTCCGGTTTATTTAGCGTAAACAGTGCCAAAGAGCGCTCTGAATCATCGATGCATTGTTGTTTCTGTTCCATTGTGAGCAAACGCGGCACCCATTTCGAAAAAAGCTTTTTCATGACCAAATGTTCATGCAAAATAGTGTAAATACTACCAAACGATATCTTCAGGATGTCAGCTATCTCACGCAACTTTACTTTGCGATTTTCCATCACGATTTTGAGGGGTTTTTTATGTTTTCTGGTGTAACAGCCTCATTTGGACGACCAGAGCGTTCAGCATCATTTGTGTCTGTACGACCGCGTTTGAAATCAGCATACCACCGACAAATGGATGTTTTCGACGGAGCAGAGCCCGGATAACACTTTTCAAGCCATCGCTGAGTATGAACGGTATTTTTTCCCATTAAAAAGCAATGTTTTATCAACACACGAAATTCGGTTTTTTCCATTGTTTTGAAAATAGCAAAAGTAGCTTCACTAAAACCACTATAACACAATGACACAATATCGGAATGTTATGAAAGTTTGACACGTAACTTCTAAAGGTTGGTACTAACTATGGTATGAATTTGTTATTAGAGGTGCCATTTGTTGGTTAGTCCCGGGACTTATTGATCGATGTATTATATGATGTGAAATAATTATTTTTTTTGGATTAAGCATTAAATTTCAAGTGCAAAATATTTAGAAAGTGAATTTGTCTGATTTGATAATATACAGTAACGGTCACAGAAATTGTTTCACCTAATATTTTGAGGTTTTTCTGAAATTGCGTCAAGTGTAAATTTTATTCCACGGTTTTTATTTTTTGTAAATAAAATGTAGATCAATGCTGATATTTTTTAATAAGATTACATAAAATCGAATCGCCTTTTCTCGTTTTAGGAAATTAAAAAATGGATTAATCGATTTTGAAATAAAAAAAAAAGACAAACTGTTTTAAACACGTTTATTTTTTTGTACAAATTCAATAAACATTATACTTTAATACCAAATTATATACATTTTTATTTTTTGTGGCCCCTCCTTTGGCCTTGATAACATCATCAATGCGAGAGGGCATTGATAAAAGTAAATTTTGAATAATAGTATCCAAAATCTCCATCCCATATATTTTCTAGAGCTTCCTTCAGCTATTTTGCTGTCTGGGGTTTCAATCTTTATATTTTAGCCCCAAGTATTGCCCACAAGCTTTCGATTGGGTTTAAATCAGGCTATTCCCAGGCCACGGCAACAACAAAATTCCCATATTTTCTTTAAAATTGGTTAACTAAAAAAAGTAAAAAAATTATAAATTTTTTTTATTTAAAAAATCGTTTACAGATATATCAATGAATATTTAAAATGAAAAAATTACCCTTCTGGCGTGATGGGAGGGAGCACAGTCGTCTTGGAAAATACACAGCTCTGTCTCTGAAAGGTGTTGTTCCATGAATGGCGGAAAATAATTATTTAAAATGAGTTCATAGTCCTCCATGGCATGAGTTCATAGTCCATGGCAGCAAATAATGATTTAAAATGAGTTCATGGATTCACTCATTTTAAATAATTATTTGCTGCCATTCATAGAACAACACCTTTCGGAGACAGACTGGTGTATTTTCCAAGACGACTCTGCTCCTTCCCACCGCGCCAGAAGGGTAATTTTTTTTATTTAAATATTCATTGATATGTCTGTAGTCTTGGTATTCAAGTATAATGGTTATTGAATTTGTACAAACAAATAAATGTGTTTGAAACAGTTTGTATTTTTTTATTTAAATATTCATTGATACGTCTGTAGTCTTGGTATTCAAGTATAATGGTAATTGAATTTGTACAAACAAATAAATGTCTGTAGTCTTGGTATTCAAGTATAATGGTTATTGAATTTGTACAAACAAATAAATGTGTTGTATAATGGTTATTGAATTTGTACAAACAAATAAATGTGTTTGAAACAGTTTGTATTTTTTTTTAAATTTTAAAATTGATTATTCCGTTTTTAAATATTTACTCATTTTAAATAAAAATTCCTAACACGAGAAAGGTCCATTCGATTTTATGTAATCTTATTGAAAAATGTCAGAATTGATCTACATTTTACTTAAAAAAAAAATGAAAACCATGGTATAAAATAAAATGTACACTTGACGCAATTTCAGAAAAACCTCAATATATTAGATAATGCAATTTCTGTGACCACTATTTGTATATGCCACTATTTTGTTTCACTTGGATAGTAACTATGAGAAAAGTAGTTTTAAAAAACAATTCCTTGTGACTGAGTATGATTGTCCATCATTCCTGTGAATGTATCGGTTTATTGTGTGTATAGTGTCAACAAGTCTTCGCAGGTCAAACCCAAGGTTCATGTGGCAAGATGATCAAATGCCCAAAATGATCGGCAGGTTTAATCTGCTACAATCTTCGTTTGACAGATTTTTACAAGTAGCGTATAAGTTACAGAAAAATATTCAGATCTAAAACTGGTCCATAGTCTAAGAATAAAACCAGTCTAGAATCAAATCTGCCTGGAATCGAATGTGAGACTCTCGCTTGCTTGGCATAAATGCTAACTGATCATGACTGCTAACGGGACTAATAATAATATGCAGTTTATAATTTTTTATTTATTTATATTTAACTAAATTTAGATTTATGTTCTAAAATAATTTTTTTTGTTGTGTTTCAGGAAATTATGGATTTTTAACTAATGATGAAAACAATAGCAAGAAAATTATTTTCTCTAAGTCAGAAGTGCGTGGATCTTCAAATGCTTTACAACCTGGGGATACTGTGGAATATGTGACTATGACTAATCGAAATGGAAAAACAACTGCTTGCAATGTCACCAAAGTAGCGTAAGTACACTTTTATCTTTTGTTCCATTTTGATATTTTTATATTGACTTGACATATCTAGTTGGTAACACACCTGTCTTCCACCCGGAGGTTTCGGGATCGATTCCCGACGGTATCTCAAAGAAAAAAAAAGGTTCCCAGCTTGGTTTAAGATATCACCTGGTAATAATACCTGTATATGCACGACTTGTACACTTGTGTTGGAGTATTTTCATCACATGTTACATGTCTACTATAGTAGTTTACAATCCGAAACTTCGACTGCTGGGGCTGAAGGTGATATTGTTTCAGGCCACACTCGATTAACATGTCCGCATCACTATAATACCAGGTCTGTAAATATGAAACCGGAATTTGCTCACAGGTGGCTCTAGTTGTCAATGTAGTAACTGTCGAACCACGTCATTGGCGTTTTTTCTTGTGTTTACATTTGTCAAAGACTTTTAACTCTCAACAATACAAGTTTAATACAACTATATATGTTTTCATAGCGTAGAACATGTCTGTTTTTGTGCCTGAAAATTACGATTTGCGGACAGCATTGATTTTCTGTAACCATTTGAAGAAAACTGCTGCAGAATTGCATCGAATGCTGAAAACCGAAAAAGCACTTGCGAAATGCTGCTCGCCACGTACAAAAAAAAAATTTTTCTCCATCGAATTGTGACTGGCAATAAAAGATGGATATATTTCGAGAATCCTAAGTGTAAACGATCATGGGTAACACATCGATCAATAAGTCCCGGGACTAACTACTAAAACAACATTTGTGTGCCAAAATTCTTCTTTATTCATCAACATAGTCTCTTTCAAAAGTGATACAATCATTCCAATGCTTTCGTAGCATTTCTATGCCAGCCGTGTAGAACGATTTATCTTTGGTTTCAAAATAGGCGTTAGTTTCGGCAATCACTTCTTCATTGGAGCCAAATCTCTTTCCCAGGAGCATCTGCTTGAGGTCTGCGAACAGCCAATAGTTGCTAAGGGCCAAATCTGGAGAATACGGTGGGTGCGGAAGCAATTCGAAGTTCAACTCATGCAATTTTGCCATCGTTACCATCGACTTGTGACACTGCAATGTCCTGATGAAAAAGAACTTTTTTCTTCTTCATATGGGGCCGTTTTGTGCAATTTCTGCCTTCAAACGCTCCAATAAACTTCAAACGCTGCAAAATAGTGTGAACACTACCAAATGATATCTTCAGGGTGTCAACTATCTCACGCAACTTTATTTTGCGATTTTCCATCACGATTTTGAGGGTTTTTTTTTTATGTTTTCTGGTGTAACAGCCTCATTTAGACGACCAGAGAGCTCAGCATCATTTGTGCAAAAAAAATGTTTTATCAACACACGAAATTCTGTTTTTTCCATTGTTTTGAAAATAGCAAAAGTAGCGTCACTAAAACCACTGTAACTCAATGACACAATGTCGGAATGTCATGAAAGTTTGATACGTAACTTCTAAAGACTGGTACTAACTGAGAATGGTATTAGATGCGCCATCTGTTGGTTAGTTCCGGGACTTATTGATCTATGTGTTAACTCCAAGCAAACCGGCGACATCGACTGGGAGGCCAAATCGCTATGGGCGGAAGACATGAGCTGCTAAAACCTGGCGAAACCGTTAATACTGAATGCTACCGACAACAAATGATGGATTTAAACCAAGCATTGCGTGAGAAACGACCATAATATCAAAAGAGGCAACACAAAGTGATTTTGCTTCATGATAATGCACCATCGCACACAGCAAAACCGGTCAAGGAAACGATTGAGGCGTTTAGTTGGCAAATACTTTCACATGCGGTTTACTCACCAGACTTGGCTCCATCCGATTACTGCTTATTTGCATCGATAGGACACGCACTTGCTGAGCAGTGCTTCACTTCTTACGAAAATGTATGAAAATGGCTCAATGATTAGTTTGCCTCAAAAGAGCAACAGTTTTTTGGCGTGGCATCCACAAATTGCCAGAGAGATGGGAAAAATGTGTAGCTAGCAATGGGCAATACTTGGAATAAAATATTTTTTATCATTTTCATACAATAAATGTGCATTTTTTATAAAAAAAATCCGGTTTCATATTTACAGACCTGATATATGTTTTCACTGTTTTACGTATTACAAAATACACTAGACTTTTCTCAAATATTTCATTGATCTTTTTCTTCATGGGATTACGTCGTTCACATTTTATAAGTATTATATCTAAACAATTAATTTGATATATGAAATTTCTATTTATGAACAACTTTTCAGGAAACCACCTCTTCCTTAAAGCAAAGTATGGGTGTATTGGCAAATACTTAACTATTTTTGTCTTACATATTATAAATAATATTGTATACGAAACATTTTGAAAGCATGAGTTGCGAAAGGCAAAATTCATTTTTTTTCTTCATAACCTTCGAATGAAAAATCAAACCACTCGAAATAGAAATATAATAGATTTATAGAAATAACACTCCGCACTGCTTGGTGTCACTAAGACTTGGGTTATTTATAACTGCATTGCCTCTGTTTAATGTTTCCAGTGAGGCGGTTCCCGTAGCCCGGCCAGGGAGGGTCAGGCGGTGCGCGGCCTCTCTGCTAGTCGTCCGTATGCCGCATGGTCCAGACGGTACCGCCGGCTTTCGCCCCAGAATGCCTATCACTGCGGGAGATTTAAACCAGCCTAAGGGTTAGATTTTTACTTCATATTAATTTATGGTATCAAAAGGAAAAGAGAGTTCATGTTTGTTTTGAAATATTCACATAGACAATAAAATATTTTTGATGAGTGTATCCGCAGTTCTATGTACAATGTACATATTCAAATTTTGAAGCCACATTAGGCAGTCTAAGCTATTTCATACAACAAATATGACTCTTAGAATTATCATGTATCATTCACAAAATTAAAAATATATATGTTGATAATTTTTAGTTTATATATCAAGACTAATCAATTGACCGTTTTAACATTACACTTTTTGTATCAGGTGTACAAATAAGCCACCGTCGTTTGACAAAAGTTGGCGCCACCAGTAAGTTATGGTTAAAATTGTCAGATGTAAAACGTCATTATTGTAAGGTTGGACATCTGTCAACAACAGAACCTTGAAATATTAGTGAATTTTTATCAGTATAATATATTCTTTTGTGTGCGAAAATGTCAAGTTTTGAGCCGAATAAGCGTCATTTGCGGGAACTTTTTATTTACTTCTTCAATTTGAAGAAATCTGCAGCTGAGGTGCATCGATTGCTTGTAGAAGCATATGGTGAGGCTGCTTGAAATGAGAGAAGTTGTCGTGAGTGGTTTCAAAAGTTTAAGAACGGTGAATTTGACATCGAAGACAAAGAACGTAGCGGAAGGCCGAAAGTGTACGAAGACGCGGAATTGGAAGTATTATTGGATCAAGATTCGTGCCAAACGCAAGAAGAACTTGCACTTACATTAGGAATGACTCAACAAGCAATTTCACATCGGTTCAAATCATCGGGAATGATTCAAAAACAAGGAAATTGGGTTCCATATGAACTGACACCGAGAAACCTTGAATGCCGATTTTCCACATGTGAAATGCTGCTTGCCAGGCATAAAAGAAACGGTTTTCTGCACCGTATAGTCACTGGTGATGAAAAATAGATCCACTATGATAATCCAAAAAGGAAGAAATCATGGGGACCCCCTGGCCATGCTTCAACATCTACGGCTAAGCCAAATATTCATGGAAAAAAAACTTGTGTATTTGGTGGGATCAGCTTGGTGTCGGGTATTATGAGTTGCTCAAACCGAACTAAACCATTGCTGGGGCTGTCCACCGAACACAATTGATGAGATTGAGTCGAGCACTCAAGGAAAAGCGCACCCACTACTACTCCAGACACGACAAAATTATTCTCCTGCATGATAATGCTCGTCCACATGTTGCGGCGCCGGTCAAAACCTATTTGGAAACACTCAATTGGGAAGTTTTACCCCACCCGCCGTATTCACCAGACATTGCTCCTTCTGATTTCCACTTGTTTCGATCGATGACGCATGGCCTGTCTGAGCAGCACTACATCATATGAAGATACCAAAAATTGGGTCGATTCGTGGATAGCCTCAAAAGATGAAGCATTCTTCCGGCGCGGTATCCGTATGCTGCCAGAAAGATGGGAAAAAGTAGTGGCAAGCGAAGGGCCATACTTCGAATAAAACATGAGGTTCCGTTCTTTCACAATAAATGCCCAATTTTTGATAAAATACGGCGGAAACTTATTTGTACACCTAATAGAATTTAGATCTAAATAGGCCGATGCCCGAAAGGGTAAAAAGTTCGGAAATGTTTCAATGTGTCATAACAAACATGACTAAACTTGAACGGGATTTAAAAAAAAATTCAAATATCACACTTCATCACTGAGATTTTGAAGCAACATTATTTTGAAAACAGAAATGGTGTGGGGATTTTGTTCCTTATTTCCTAATTTTACAGTAATACATTGTCTACACATTCATTAGCTTATTTATCTACTATAAAAAATAGTAGTACAGTACCCTGCGGTAATTAATACACATCGGGCTTAAGAAAGAGACTGTCAGCCATAATCGGCTAACTTCGACTTTGTAAAGTGTCGTCTCTGTCATTCATACACGTGTTCCGTCGTGATTTGTCAGTCATTGTCAAGCATTCTAGGGTGTGGTCGCTTGATGAGACGACGCTCTACAAAGTCGAATTTAGCCGATTATTGCCGTCAGTCTCTTTCTTAAGCCCGGTGTGTATTACTTACCGCCGGGTACTGTAAAATAGTTTAGTGACAGTACTGTGGAGTAATGACATTTGAGTTCATTCACCATCTGGTAATATTGACTATTTTTTAGAATTATGAAATGAAGGTTATAAAGTAGAAAATATTTAATAAAAATATTTATTTGTAATTTTTCAAAAACATATTGAAAACTTAAACTTAAAGGGCCCTTTAAGTTTAAGTTTTCAATCAAATATACGAGGGTGGTCCGATAAGTACTTAGCCTACAAAAGAATAACAAAAATTTTGGAAAAGTGGCGATTTATTTCTCAACATAATCTCCTTTGAGTTCGATACACTTGACCCAGCGATGCTTCAACTTCTTTAACACCTTACGGCCGGGCGATAATTTCAATAGATATTTGCCTAGGACGGGCAATTTTCGTGCAAAAACGCATGTTTACCAAAATTTATTAAAATCGTCGAAAATATTTTATTGGTGAATCGATTTTAATGAAATTTTCAAATAGTGCACAATAGGATGCATTTGAAGTTCTGGTGAAATAAAAACGAAATTTTTATGTATAATTACGCTTAAATACGAGGGTGGTCTGATAAGTACTTAGCCTACAAAAGAATAACAAAAAATTTGGAAAATACGGTGTTAACCAAATCCAGAGAATACGGTGGATGGGGCAGCAGTTCGTAGCCTAATTCTACCAATTTGGCAGTGGCGACGGCGGAGGTGTGAGGCGGTGCGTTGTCATGATGGAAGAGCACTTTTTTCTTCGTCAAATGGGGCCGTTTTTTCTGCAATTCGGCGTCGAATCGGTCCAATAATTCGGCATAGTAGAGCCCTGTGACCGTTTTGCCCTTCTCCAGGAAGTCGATGTAGATCACACCTTTTGAATCCCAGAAAACGGTGGCCATCACCTTTCCGGCCGATAGGACAGTCTTCGCCTTCTTCGGAGCACGTTCACCGGGTGAAGTCCACTGTTTCGACTGTTCCTTGGTCTCGGGTGTGTACCAGTGTATCCATGTTTCGTCGACGGTCACGAAACGACGCAGAAAATCCTTCGGATTGCGCTTAAACATCGTCAAACACTGCTCTGATGTGGTCTCACGGTTGCGCTTGTTGTCCGGAGTGAGCAAACGCGGCACCCATCGCGCCGACAGCTTTATCATGCCCAATACTTCATGCAGGATATGACCCACGCGGTCTTTTGAGATGCCTACTGTCTCAGCTATCTCGCGCACCTTCAATCGGCGGTCTGCCAATACGAGATCGTGGATTTTTGTCACATTATCCTCAGTGGTAGCCGTTTTCGGGGCACCTGGGCGTGGCTCATCAAAAACCGACGTGCGACCACGTTGAAACTCGTTAAACCAATTTTTGACGGTCGCCATCGAAGGAGAAGAGTCACCGTACACAGCATCCAAGCGCTCTTTGATTTCGCTGCGCGATTTCCGTTTCAAAAACAAGAATCGAATCACCGACCGATATTGCTCTTTTTCCATTTTTCTCATCCGCGGACACGCTCGCTTCCACACGCGGTCAAAACAAAACTACGCGTCCGATTCGGCTGAAATTTGACAGTAGCTGTCAACGAGAATGTACTACGCGATAAAAAATTGCTCTTGCGATTAAAGAATCCACGTAACTATTTTTATTTACAAAATAAAAGTTTTTTTATTATTATAAAATTATAAAAAGTTATTATTATAAAATGTCGATCGACTCTGAATATTGAAAAAACTTCGACCACATTGAACTTATTTTCAAATTTAATCGAAAGATGTAGATGAAAAATAAATCCTTTCCAAAAAAATCAATTCGAAAATAAAAATCGCACAAATGCAAAACATGATTTGAAAAAAAGCTAAATCAGGTCAAATTTCAAAGTCGTAAAAACCTTAGAAATGGAGTTCAAATGTTGCAGGAATTGACTCTAAAGTTTGAAGCAAACCTAAATAAACTAAACGAATAAATATCCGAATAAATATGTTGCTTTTTTTTTCCAAGAGATGGTGTTCAGTTCGACTGTATACAAACCCGCGCAAACGCGGGACCCGTCCTAGAAGTACAATCAAAATTTCCGCGCTAGCGCGGGACCCGTCTTTAAGGAGTTAACCCGTCTGAAAAATACGTTTTCTGGAGGTCTGCAAAGTAGGCCTCCGTGACGGCGATAACCTCATTCGACTCAAATTTCTGGCCGGCGAGTGACTTTTTCAAATTTGGAAACAAAAAGAAGTCGCACGGGGCTAAATCCGGAGAATACGGTGGATGGGGCAGCAGTTCGTAGCCTAATTCTACCAATTTGGCCGTGGCGACGGCGGAGATGTGAGCCGGTGCGTTGTCATGATGGAAGAGCACTTTTTTCTTCGCCAAATGGTGCCGTTTTTTCTGCAATTCGGCGTCGAATCGGCCCAATAATTCAGCATAGCAGAGCCCTGTGACCGTTTTGCCCTTCTCCAGGAAGTCGATGTAGATCACACCTTTTGAATCCCAGAAAACGGTGGCCATATCCTTTCCGGCCGATTGGACAGTCTTCACCTTCTTCGGAGCACGTTCGCCGGGTGAAGTCCACTGTTTTGACTGTTCCTCGGTCTCGGGTGTGTACCAGTGTATCCATGTTTCGTCGACGGTCACGAAACGACGCAGAAACTCCTCCGGATTGCGCTTAAACATTGTCAAACACTGCTCTGAAGTGGTCTCACGGTTGCGCTTGTTGTCCGGAGTGAGCAAACGCGGCACCCATCGCGCCGACAGCTTTCTCATGCCCAATACTTCATGCAGGATATGACCCACGCGGTCTTTTGAGATGCCTACTGTCTCAGCTATCTCGCGCACCTTCAATCGGCGGTCTGCCAATACGAGATCGTGGATTTTTGTCACGTT
The DNA here is from genome assembly GCA_949825065.1 of Odontocerum albicorne. NCBI lineage: Eukaryota > Metazoa > Arthropoda > Insecta > Trichoptera > Odontoceridae > Odontocerum > Odontocerum albicorne. The sequence continues at coordinate 19,767,470 of OX463843.1, read as the reverse complement.
ATCCTCCGTGGTAGCCGTTTTCGGGGCACCTGGGCGTGGCTCATCAAAAACCGACGTGCGAACACGTTGAAACTCGTTAAACCAATTTTTGACGGTCGCCATCGAAGGAGAAGAGTCACCGTACACAGCATCCAAGCGCTCTTTGATTTCGCTGCGCGATTTCCGTTTCAAAAACAAGAATCGAATCACCGACCGATATTGCTCTTTTTCCATTTTTCTCAAATCCGCGTACACGCTCGCTTCCACACGCGGTCAAAACAAAACTACGCGTCCGATTCGGCTGAAATTTTAACAGTAGCTGTCAACGAGAATGTACTACGCGATAAAAAATTGCTCTTACGATAGTGGTGCCATCGGGCGGTGAGGCTAAGTACTTATCGGACCGCCCTTGTAGATGCCATTTCTTTTACAAATATTAATACAGTATAATCTACTAATTCGAACCATGGTTTTTCATGATTCAATGTAATTTGAATTCTTAGTCAAAAAACGGTATGTAAAATAAAATATATTTACACTAATATGCATTTATAATTTGAAAAACTGACTAATTCATAAAATAAATTTTGTTCTATGAAAAACAAAATGAAGTATATAAAAAAATCCTTTTTTTAATGCAGGATGAAGATGAAGAAAATTAAGATCATGGTAACAATTTAAAATTAGAAATCCTCGAGCAAAAGATCAATGATTTTGACTGTTTTTCTATGGAAATATAAAAGATGGTCATGCGGAAGAATTGAAAATGAGTTGTATTTGACTGAGTACGTTGCTAGGAAAGCAAGGAAACTAGTGGAAGAGAAGGGAATTTTGTCAAAACCTGAACCAAAATCTGAAACTTATTAATTTTTTTATTGCAATGATGAAGTTAGCAACCAAATGCCTGGTCAGAAAGACTTTGTTTCAATGAAGGACACGAATGATAAATGTATCTACATTAAAAAAAGTTTAATTCTGGGAAATCTGAAAGAAATACAAATATTTAAAATCTGGGTAACCACTTATCAAAGTTGAGTTTTCAAAATTTATAAAATGATGACCAAAGAAATGTAAAATATAATAATATGAGCCAGTGTTACCTACAATGTGTGTGTTTGCTTGCACCATTCATCAAAATATTAAACTAATGATAGCTTGGCTGGGGCTAACGAAGTAACATGAAAATGCATTACAAACATACCAAGAATGCATTTGAAAATAATGTGCTATCCACCCACCACAACAGACATCCCACCATAATTAATTTCAATGGAGCCTTGAAGAAAAGATGGAAAATATAACCTACAAGCAGTTGATGTCATTGGATCATTGTTCTTTTGAGACAATTAGTAAAACCACAGAGATTTATTAAAGATTTTTCAGATCAGCAAATACATACATACCATCACGCCATTTCTCTATCGGGGTAGGCAGAAAGGAGAGAGTGCCAGACTTGCCTATCATGAAACACATCTTTCTAATACTTTCCTAGGCCTTCCTCTACCACGCCTTCCACTACTACGCCTTCAACTCATATTTACACTGATCAATCGAAAAAAACATTATTTTTTTGTCAAACAGCAATTACATTTTTTTCAAAGAAATGTTCACTAGTGCCCGATGAAATTGGTGACAGGTGATTTTGTTAACACATTCACTATGAATACAATTTTACAGAAATGCGTGTGCTAAGAAATTTCAGGCTTTTGAATATTTCAAAAAATTTATTTTTAGTATCAAGTATGCTTTCGATTTCTGATGCTGATGTCTCCAAGGTTACTGCAGCTTTTTTTTCGCCACTCTGCTGTCTTAAGGCTCGTGCACACATTTCAACATTTTACCTTTATTTGAATGTTTCTTATTTCAATGTAAATGAAATTTATTATTTACATATATAGTAAAGCGCGAAGCGTAATTTAGGGACACTCAAGCCCAGATAATGGAAAATCACGGTTAATCCAAGTCAACTTTTTAATTAACATTTTAAGAGTTGAAATGCTAGGTAAATTTTACTACGGAAGATGAATACACGAACAAGCTTTCTTAATGTTTGATAAATACAACTGCTAATCGCCGGTATCATACTGCGGCAATTACATTGGGAAGTTATGGAGCCATATATTTTCATATCGGTGTGGACGCAGGGAAGTGCCGCCAACCTACTAGTGTTAATCAATTGGTATAATGTAGACCATCGAGTTTATACAGTTTAGGTTCATGGTTTGTAATTTAGAAGTATTTTTCGGGATTTCTAAAAAAATATTATACTACAGCGAATCGAAAAAAGCGTTTTCATGACCAAATGTTCGTGCAAAATAGTGTAAACACTACCAAATGATATCTTCAAGATGTCAGCTATCTCACGCAACTTTACTTTGCGATTTTCCATCACGATTTTGAGTTTTTTTTTTTTATGTTTTCTGCTGTAACAGCCTCATTTGGAAGACCAGAGTATTCAGCATCATTTATGTCTGTACGACCGCGTTTGAAATCAGCATACCAGCGACAAATGTTCGTTTTCGGCGGAGCATAGCCCGGATAACACTTTTCAAGCCATCGCCGAGTTTGAACGGTATTTTTTCCCATTAAAAAGCAATATTTTATCAACACACGAAATTCGGTTTTTTCCATTGTTTTGAAAATAGCAAAAGTAGCGTCACCAAAAACAACTAACTCAATGACACAATGTCGGAATGTCATGAAAGTTTGACATGTAACTTCTAAAGGTTAGTACTAACTGAGAATGGTATGGATTTGTTATTAGAGGCGCCATCTGTTGGTTAGTACCGGAACTTATTGATCGATGTGTTACTGCCCAGATAACAAAACTCATCAATGTGCTCCATTTTTCTGAGTTAACCCATACATTGCACACACTTTTTATCACACTCTTTTCTTCAACCATAACTTTTGATTTCGCTACATTCATTTTTAAATCTTTTACTAGATATCTGTCATATAACTCACTTATCATATCCCTTAAATCATCTTAATCTTCATTTTCATACTGAAGTCCACATACATTTATTTCACTCATTTTTACACGTCTCACGTCATCTTAATCGCATACACTTGATTCTATATATAAATTGAACAACCAATGTGACATGACACATCCTTGCTTTACGCCTTGTGAAATTTTAAACCACTCAGTGATTTCTCCATTTACTCTTACACATACTGTCTTCATATAGTGAGGCAATTGCACTCAGTAATTTATCATTCATGCGATACCCATTCATTATTTCCCACAATATCTCCCTTACGCGATCATACGTTTCTTACAGTCGACAAATGCACAAAACACTTTTCTCCCTTTTTCCAATTATTTTTCTATGTTTCGTAATGCAAAAGTCTGATCCATGCATCCTTTTCCACTAAAAAGGCACCTTATGCATCCCATACGTCCTCAGTTGCTTTATCACAATCCACAATTGCATACAGTTTATCTATTTATCAGATCTACAGTTTATCTACCAAACTTAATTATCTGATGACTAGTTATTGTACTTCATTTTAGAGCCTTTTCCCTTGTACAAGTTTACAATGATCGCCTTCCTCCAGTCAGGAGTGCATCCTGAATTTCATCACTTGTTAAAAAACACACGCATCCATTCAATCAATCAATCCCCTTCATATGCGACATACTCAGGGGTATACTATCATACCATGCAGCCTTCCCCTTTATTCTTGATAGGCGCTTTTGTCTCCTCGATGGTAATTTCACATATATCCATCTCAATAGACCCACTCACACTCGCATATCTTGGATTATTATCGCTCTTCGTAATTTCATACACTTTCTCGAAGTATTCCTTCCATCTTTTCTTCATACTTTCTATCTCTGTTATTGTCTCTCCATTTTTGTCCTTTACTCCACTCATTCTTCCTGCATTCTAATTTCCATGATATCATTCCAGAAGATTTTTATATTTTATCTTAGGTTTGCACTAAGCGTTCTTGCATCGTCTTCCATTATTTTACACTTCTTCGCCCCAACTATTGCTTTCATATTCCTCTTACACTCTTTATACTTTTTCAGTCTACTTTCCAAATTCAGGCTATTTTTCGATCTTCCTCCTACAAACTCTCCATTCACGGTTTGTCTCCTTGACACTCGCTTACATCCTCATCCCACCATGCATGATGTTTTTTCCTTCCAGTCTGTTTAGCCCCGCATATTTCTTTCGCAGTAGAGCATAATATTCCTTTCACAACTGCCTATTCATCTTCTATGCTTAAACTTTCACACTTTCCGTTTATTCTTGCTACAATCTTTCTACAGAATTCTTCCGCTTTTTCACCTTGCACTTTTTCAAAAAGGATTATTTCACCTCGAACAGGCTTCTTAGTTATCTTGGTTATTATAATATAGTGGTCCGTTTCTTGATCGACATCTCTAAATGCCCGCGTATCACTTATTATTTTCCTGAGATCTGCATCCAAACACACCACATCTATCATTGACCTTTCGTTCCTCCTCTGCCATGTATACTTAACCCTTTTAATCCCACGGGACGGATTTATCGGCCCCAACTGGTGTATGCGAAAAATCCCACGGGGCCGATCATCGGCCTCAAAGTTTTCATACAATTTTTTATGTTGAATAAAAAAAAAAAAAAAGATTTTTTTTTATAAAATATGAAAATTACTTATTATTTTACACACAGGGAGGTCTTCACAAAAAAATAGGTTTTAAAACTAAATATTAACTGAGAAAAAATAAAATATAAACTATTGTTTTTTTTGCCAAAAAATGCTTGGGATTTTTCACACATTTTATGCAAAATATGCTGGGATTAAAAGGGTTAAACTACACTCTGCCATGTACATAGTCCTGCCATAAATACTACACAAATTCAAGCACTCATAAAATCTAAACAATAGCAGGTAGAATCCTAAAACCTTTTTTTAGGTAATTCTCCATCCCTTGTGGTATTGCTATAATCAGTTAGTCACTGAACTTTGACCAGTAGATAAAGTTGGAAAGAAGCAGGGAGATATTTTAAATTCTTTAACATCTTTGGGTATCAATCCTCAGTTTGTATATCGTACTATTAATCGATTCAATGATACTCAAAGTATTGAAGTTCGGCAAAGAAGTGGTCGATCGTGAATCGTAAGAACTCCAGCAGTTATCAAAGCCGTGAGTAACAGAATCCGTAGAAATCCACTCCGCAAACAAAAAATCATGCTCAGGGAGATGGGTATTTCGACACGGAGTATGTCTCGTATTATGTCTCGTATTATCAAATCGGACCCAAATATGGGGGCTTACCAGAGAAGCACTGGACACTTGCTTACTCCATCTCTGAGAGACATCAGGAAGACCAGAGCTAAACAACTGATTCACCAGTACGCAAACAATATGCATCGCAAAATCCATTTTTCCAATGAAAAAATTATCAACATTGAAGAAAATTACAAGAAGCAAAATGATCGGGTGTACGCACATATCTCTTGAGAGGCCGCTCAAGTCATTCATAGAGTTCAGAGAGGTCATCATCCAGGATCTGTGATGGTTTGGTGGGGTGTCGCATACGAAGGGGTTTCTGAGCTACATTTTGTGCTCAGGGTGTGAAGACATGTGCAAATTCATACCAAAATGACATTTTGGAGAAGGTCGTCAAGCCTCTTCTGAGATCATGTTTAATTCAGGTCATTGGATCTTTCAACAAGATTCTGCTCCAGCCCACAAGGCAAAGTCCACCCAGAAATGGCTAGAAATTCATACACTAGAGATTATTAGAGCTGAAGATCGGCCTTCTGGAAGCCCAGATTTAAATCCACTGGACTACAAATTGTGGTCAGTGTTGGAGAACATGGCCTGTAGCAGGCGATATCCAAATTTGGAGAGTCTGAAACAATCATTGAAGAAAGCAGTAGCCAATTTTCCAATGGACATCGTGCATACTGCCGTTGACGATTGGCCGTCACGTTTAAAGGCCTCTGTGAAGGCAAGGGGAGGACATTTTGAAAAAGATGTATGTTTTCATATTAGATGATATCTGTGTTAAGTCTAACAATATAATAAATCATTTGTAAGATGCACTGTTTTTTTTATAATAATTCAAACACTTTGTAGCAGAATTTATGGCAAGACTAGGTAAACTTAAATTACAAGTTATTATCTTTAATATCTTTTTATAATTGGTTTCTGTGCATACAGGTGTATAAGAACCTTTACATAAGCGGTCATCAAAATGTGTAAAACAACTGAACCAACCATAGGAGATACTGATAAAAACTGACTGAATACGAGTATCATGTGTTGAGGTAAAAATCTACCAAAAAAGTATCGTTTATATATTTTTGCGACAGTGTAAAGAAAATATCAACAGAAAACGCTTGATGTGTTGTGCACATTGGGCATATGTTTGTATGGACACGTAAGGCGTCCTCAGCACTAAACATATTAAATGAACTCATTTTTAATGCAAAATGAAGTACAAGGGTTCCACTGGAAAAACTCGACAACAGTTCACCCTCTTGCATTTATACCAGTAAGCACTGAAAAAGTGGAGAATAAAGTGTTTTCTGAATCTGAAGAAATTTGGTACATTGTGTTCAGCTTTGTTTAGAGGTTGAAGATGTGACCTTTGAACACATCTTAGGTTTTATAGTCGGTGCGTATGATGCCAATTGGTGTGTGAGATTTGTACTTTTGAAAGATGATGCAGAATGTAAAGTTCAGATTTCTATTTCACATACTTGTGAGCCAGCACTCTCAACTTAGTTGCTCAAGACGACTGGATATTATAATGCCAGGAAACTTCATCCTTTGTAAGGTGGACAACAAACGATGCCACTCTCAAAACTTACCAGAAAGCTATGTACTTCTCTCAGAGAATTTAAGTTTAAAATTTCAAACATCTCAAATTCGAACTTGTTGGATGCATAATGTTAATTTATCTAGAAGGAGCGTTTCACCTTCTCTAGTGGATAGTTTCAACTGCTCTACAAATAATTGCGGAATAAAACTTCCTCTATCTTGTAAAATCACTTGGTGACACAATAAACTTAACTAACACGTCTGTTCGCTAGAAGACTCACTAGGTGACTAATAGTCACGTAGCGTGGCGCGAAGCATGCAGTGTGGCCATTGCAATAATATGGGGTGCGCTGGTTCGCTAGGATACATACCTAGCTCGCAGCGTAGTTCTAAGCACCAAGCGAGGCTCCTACCTGTGTGGCCGAGGCCTAATCATTTGCACAGTGCATATGCATCTGTAGTTTTGTAATGCAACTATTTCCATGTGCCGACTGCTGCAAATTATTAATCTTTTAACTGTCATACTAAATACACAATGCCAGATAATTTTAAATATCTGCATTATTAAAAATAATGTGTTTATTTTATAACAGATTGTAGAAATATATTACTCTCAGTTTTTCCATATTCTGTAATGTTAAGATGACTTTTTTTTATATAAATCATACCAATTTTTATTAACATTAAATTAGTCAGGATTGACACTACATTACTTTTTCAAAAACATATTGACATAAAAATATTTAATAAATCAATTGAACTTTCAATAGAACAAGTATCATCTGGAATCGATTATGTGTCATTATCAGGTCTGTAAATATGAAACCGGATTTTTTTATAGAAAATACACATTTATTGTATGAAAATGGTAAAAAATATTTTATTCAAAGTATTAACCATCGCTAGCTATAAATTTTTCCCACCTCCCTGGCAATTTGTGGATGCCTCGCCAAAAAAACTGTTGCTCTTTTGAGGCAAACCAACCATCGAGCCATTTTCTTGCGTTTTAGGGTATATTAAAATAGCCGCTGTAACCTTTTTTCCAGGTATGGGTACTTAGATAAGTAATCCACAGTCACAAAAAATGATACAACACTAATTTCTGTTAGTCATTAACCGACCAACTGTCAAAGGAAACATTTCTTTTCATGTTTCGTGACTGAAAATGTTATTTTCATCCCTTGTTCGAAATTTCATATTACAAAACATACGTACTTATATTTGCTAGTATTTACCATAAGCTACTTCATCGTACTGTTGTACTATGAAGTAGCTTATGGTAAATACTAGCAAATATAAATTAGTATTTATTAGGTGTACAAATAAGTTTCCGCCGTTTTTTATAAAAAAATGGGCATTTATTGTGAAAGAACGGAACCTCATGTTTTATTCGAAGTAGTACCCATCGCTTGCCACTACTTTTCCCCATCTTTCTGTCAGCATACGAATACTGCGTCAGTCATCATCATCATCTTTTGAGGCTATCCACGAATCGACTCAATTTTTGGTATCTTCATATGATGTGAAGTGCTGCTCAGACAGGCCATGCGTCATCGATCAAAACAAGTGGTAATCAGAAGGAGCAATGTCTGGTGAATACAGCGGGTGGGGTAAAACTTCTCAATTGAGTGTTTCCAAATAGGTTTTGACCGGTGCCGCAACATGTGGACTAGCATTATCATGCAGGAGAATAATTTTGTCGTGTCTGGCGTAGTAGTGGGCGCGCTTTTCCTCGAGTGCTCGACTCAATCTCATCAATTATGTTCGGTAGACAGCCCCAGCAATGGTTTCATTCGGTTTGAGCAACTCATAATACACGACACCAAGCTGATCCCACCAAATACACAACAAGAGTTTTTTTCCATGAATATTTGGCTTAGCCGTAGATGTTGAAGCATGACCAGGGGATCCCCATGATTTCTTCCTTTTTGGATTATCATAATGGATGCATTTTTCATCACCAGTGACTATATGGTGCAGAAAACCCTTTCGTTTATGCCTGGCAAGCAGCATTTCACATGTGGAAAATTGGCATTCAAAGTTTCTCCGTGTCAGTTCATATGAATCCCAATTTCTTTGTTTTTGAATCATTCCCAATGATTTCAACCCATGTGAAATTGCTTGTTGAGTCACTCCTAATGTAAGTGCAAGTTCTTCTTGCGTTTGGCACGAATCTTGATCCAATAATACTTCCAATTCCGCGTCTTCGTACACTTTCGGCCTTCCGCTACGTTCTTTGTCTTCGATGTCAAATTCACCGTTCTTAAACTTTTGAAACCACTCACGACAACTTCTCTCACTTAAGGCAGCCTCACCATATGCTTCTACAAGCAATCGATGCGCCTCAGCTGCAGATTTCTTCAAATTGAAGAAGTAAATCAAAAGTTCCCGCAAATGACGCTTATTCGGCTCAAAACTTGACATTTTCGAACACAAAAAAATATGTTATACTGATAAAAATTCACTAATATTTCAAGGTCATGTTGTTGACAGATGTCCAACCTTACGATAATGACATTTTACATCTGACAATTTTAACCATAACTTACTGGTGGCGCCAACTTTTGTCAAACGGCGGTGACTTATTTGTACACCCAATAGTTAATTTTCATTCGTACAATGTTCAACATACAACGGACAAAGTTAACAAAAAAGTGTTGTGAGTTAACGAAAGTTCAAGAATTTATCATCGTTTCATGAACACATCAATAAATTATTTTATTTCTAAACTTTCTATGTGAAATGCACATGTTACATGAATATATTGGTGAATATAATATAAATACGCATAGATACGCTTACTATTTACTATTATCTTAAATAGAGATCCAGTTTTTCAAAGGTGGGTGATGAAAAATATTGATGTTGAAAAATGGGGCGTCGAGTCAAATAAATTTGGGAATCTATGGTGTAGAGGTAGTAAACAAGGTGAAATTACCATAGTTTTTCTTCTGACATTTTGCCTGAATTCCACCAGGCATTTTCAAGTGAAACTAATTATGTTGTCTGTTCGGCATAATTTTTTTTATGAATATTTAGAGTAGGTTGTAAATTTTTATAAGTTTTAATCGTGAAATTTTTGTAATCACAGAAAAAAAATTTAAAATTAAATCAAGAGTGGAAAAAATACATGTATACACATACATTTTTATTTAGTAAAATCTTATATACTTGTATCTAGGAAGCATTTTTTTGCAGTCATTCTGTATGATTATGTAGGAACCAGATACTGAACGATAATTTGAGCAAAATAGTTTTTTTTTTAAATTTCAATTAATAGGAATTTTTGGTAATACAAAACGAGTTCTTCATGATCCCCCTGGATTACGAATTTGCAAGGTTATACTGTACTATGTAAGTTTTATTATCGAATTCTAAATTAAATTGATAATTAAAGCAAGAAAGAGGTATTCATATTTTAT
>OX463843.1:19569506-19757097 GCA_949825065.1 Odontocerum albicorne | reverse complement strand
ACTTAAAAATGCCAAGGAAATCTTTGTTTTTTATGTCATTTACCCTTGTCTTGAAAAAAAAACTGTATCTCTTCCAAAAATTGTCCAATTCTAATAATTTTTTCGGTGTTTTCTTTATAAAAACATGTAAAAGGGTAATAAAATACAAAAAAAATATGGAAATATATATTGTAAACAAAAATTATAACAAAAACTGGAATCTAAAAGTAAAAAAGTTAACATGTGCGCTTTCCCGCACAGACTCCATGAAAAGCCCTTTCTTACAGCGGGCACAAATCAAGTTGCTCCTCTTCACAGCGTTGCGATCCTTGCTGCTGCACACTACGCAACGCCGTAATTTACGCCCGGGTAACTTTTCTAATCCAATACTTCAAGGGGGAGATGAAGTCTGAGTAGCAGGTTCTGGTCTATTTTTGTGGAGCAACCATTTCTCTTCTAAATCATCAATTATACTCGATGTAAATTTCAATCTTTTCATTTTTTTGTCTGCATATTTCTCACTATACAATATAAATGCATTCACCACCATCCTTCCAAATATTATACATTGAATACAACCTTTTTCTAACTGAAATCTGTTTCGTGCAAACATTCTTCCAACCCATGGAATACATCTTGATCCTTTCATCCGATAAGATAAAATAGTTGGCCTCCTTGTGATGCCCATTTCCAGTATAACGGCAATAAATCCTCTCATTTCTGGGATGGTGACTGGCTTCCACAATTTTGTACAAAATTGAGGCTTCAAATTTGGATGATCTTGCAAAAACTGTGCGGCGTAACGGTTAGTTTCAACAACCATTTTTTTTATAAGAGCAGCCGTAAAGAACAAATTGAAGAAATCAATAGGTTTTGCGTTAACTGGTGGGGTATGTTTTGGTCCTGGTAGTTCGCAAAATACGTGCGGAGTTTGTTTGCTGTATTGCGTATCCGGTGGTAGGCGTCTGAATTGGTCGAGGTCACATTGTCATTTTCGCAGTCCGGTATATCCTCCGTATCAGCAAAATAATAGTTATCATCACTATTATCACTCTCACTCAAAATTTGCATTACGCGGTGTGAGCGCACCACAATGTCACTCCCGCTATCACTGCTTCACAACTTGAAGAACGATAATTTTCACTCGAACTGTTTTCGTATTCCGACATTTTGGGTTAAAAAAAATCTTTTCCCAAATCCTTCTTATATTGTAATTACTAATAATATTATAATATGCACTTTATGTAACACATAGAAAGGTAAAAAAATACTTATGCGTGCGAGCGACCTCCTCTGTTGCGTGCTAAACGGCAACTGATTTTGGGCGCGCTATCGCGCTCCTGGCAATTTTGGATAGTACGCGCAAGCGCGCGATCGCGCGCCTCGGCACTCTAACGGTTAAGCATATGCATCTATTCACCATTACAGTTTTGTGTTTGATTCACATTTGGGTTGAAGATTGTTTACAGGGAATAGTTGATTATAAATAGCTGCTGATTTCCGAGGCATGTGAGTGGATCATTATTTTGATTATAAAAAGAGTGAGGTACGATACGGTAGATGTGCAAACATCGCCGTGTGACTCCATACCGGGGAATGTTGGCAATATTGTAATACTTACAAGATTATATTATTAAAATGTTTTGAATTACAAAGAGTTCAGAGAATTTGATTTAACCTAGTATTTCCATAATTATACCACTTTTAGTAAACCGTCGAGATAAAATGCTATTTCTTCAAAAATAGACCGGGCATTAGGTAAGTTTCACCTGATTTGGATTAGGACTCAGTGTTAAAAACCTCTTTTGGTTTCTACTATAGTTAGGTAATAAGAATAGCGGTGTGTAGATTTTTTTAGGCTGCCAGTATCCCTATTTATGATTTGAGGAGGGTTAACAGGATCGACCTGCCTACTGCTAAACTCACCTCCGCCAAAGTTGTATATTGATGGAATATGTTCTCTTATTGTAGTATCATAAAGCATTTATAAACACTCTTACTAGGATTCTATTGAGCGGTAATGGCATGATTTATGCATTGAATAAATTTGTCCCAACTTTATGTTTGCCAGGAATACTTAAAAGATATAAGACAATCCCATGATTCACATTCATACTGCAAGGTCTTTTGCCTGTGTCTCATTTCCAAGTTGTCGACTGTCTCAATTCTCTGACCTTATACTATGCAATGTCTCTTCTATATAGGATCTAGAATTTATATCATTTTTAGGTAGTTTACGCCAGTGGTCTGATGGATAGTATAATTTTTATCCTTTATTGATCTCCGTATGTATTCTTGAGATAAACAAAACAATCATAGTAATTCGTCTCCATATTTGTTATTCTTTGTAGTCTTCATCACAGCTCTAACTTTAATTTTAAATTTACAAAAAATGTATAATTAAAAAAAATTGTTTAAAAATTTTTTTCACTTGAAAGGAATTTGCTGCTTTTGATATATCTAATTTGAAAAGCTTTTGTTGTCATGTGACTATTTATTTTGTGTGTATAATTTAGATTTTCTCAATAAATTTGATGTTAATTGAAAATAAACTTTTTATCGTACATTTTGCTTTGTATATTGTTAGGTGTGCTTCTAATTTAGTGTTAGTATACTCCATGCCTTATATGTTAATAATAGTACTGGAATAATCCAAATGCATGATTGTGTGTCAATATTACACGGCCTGCCACAGGATTTATGTACTAACTAAAAATATATACAGTTTATCGTCAAAATCAATGTTATTTTTTGAGTATTTCACTGAAATAGAGGATTTTATCTTTTTATCATTCATTTTTTATCACCCTTTTCCTTTTGTGTACTGTTCATTTATATTGTTAAATAAGAAATTTGTATTTTTAAATCTATATTTACATGTTTTTAGAATTAACAAATCTTTTACCATTATTGGTTCTTTCAAAGTTTACAGAATGTTTTATTTTTTGATATCTCATGTTGATGAGAGTAAATCCAATATTATTATTTTATAATTTTGAAAACTTTAATTTTATATTTTTAATATAATTGGAATTTCTCCAACTTAAAAATATGTTTGGAAAAGATTTGTAATATTTTGAAACATACATCAACCTATTGACATCAAATTTCTCTATCATGAATGAACCTCTGAGTTGCGAAAACCGAGAATTTGTAGAAAATATTTATTTAAATCTCGCAATATTAATATTATATACTAAGCAACAAAAGTGCATAAATTCATGAGTATTTTTGAAAATTTTGAAACATTGCAAATAAAACACATTTTACTATTTTGATCAATGGTATATGTTCCTTCATTATTTGCCGTCTTAAAGGTAATTTTTTAATTTTATTTGTGTAAAAGGACTCTGGTTTTAATGTCTGGGGATGAGGCAGGAGCTCCAAAAAAAAAATGTTTTAGTGTTGTCCATACTGCACACGGTCTAGCATTATCATGGTGAAACAAACCTTTTAGATACTCACTAATCGTGGGCATTTTTTAATCAATGCCGAGTTTAAATGTGAGAGCTGTTGAAAATAGATATCTGCATTAATCGTTTGATTAAGTTTTAACAGTTTGAACACTTCAAAGTGGATGATACTGTACATATCCTACCAAATAGGGTAGGGTGTCTTATCCTTATCTGGCCACTGTCTTTTTCTTGCCATATTATGATACAGTATACACTTTTCCATCACCTGTCACAATGTGGTCAAGAAACGGCTCCCGTTGAAAGCGGGTTAACTACTGAATAATTTCTTTTATAATTACTGTGCTGTTAAAAAATTTGTCCATATTTTACCAACTTAAAAAAGAAAAAAACAGTAAAAAGGTGAAAGCAAGTATAATTCATTGCCATGTACCCTTACAAATTAAGTACTGTGAGGCCACTCTGAACTCATTTTTTAATTCATCTAAAGAAATTGGGAATAGAACGACGATAGATATTTTGAGCACCCAGCAAAAATTTATGTGAACGCCATAGTCGTTTTCAATATTGAACGTGTTATTTGCTGCTGGCAATTGGCTTCTTATAGCTCATATGGTACCCACTTTTCAAGAACACCTTTCCTGTTTTTTAAGGTGATGAAATACTGTTCCATGAGATGAATCAAACCTTGATGCAATCTGATCCACCATTAGTTCTGGCTCTATATCCACAAGACTCTTTAGAGTGTCGTCAAAATGGACAGGATGCCTTGACCGGGTCTCATCCAGTGACCATCTCATCATTGTCCATCTTTAAATATTTGAAACCATTTCTGGGCAGCCCTTACACTAATAACATTCTCACTAAAAACACTGTTAATTTTTTCTGCTAAGGAACTTCTACTTTCACCATTTAAAATAAAAAGTATAAAACTTGTTTGTACGGATTATTGATATTCATTTTATAAGGGCTCTTATTTACGTCCGATGTTTACAAAAATCGGTGATAAATTGACCACTTGAGTTTACATTTCAGAACAGATTACGACTTGTTTGGAAGTATATTATTCTACGAAATGAGTCATGGTGAATCATTTATATGACATAAATACGCACAAATTTATGGACTGACCTGATACTTAGTAATTATGTGTTATGTGAATCGGAAAAGAAACAAAGTTGATTTAAATATTTTATTTATCAATTAATTATCTAAAATATAATTTCCTTCATCAGATATAACCTTTCACTACCTTTCTGTCGACTTTTCAATGCCTCTTTCATCAAACTCAGCAGACCTCCAATTCAAATTTGTCTTCTGAATACTCAGTTGATCTCGTTTTAACCTCTTCATAAGTTCAAAAAAATTTACGTTAAGTATTTTGTTGTAATTGAAAATTGATCAAAAGTTTTCTTACTGATTCGAAGGTAGTTTGAAAAGTTTTTATGAGATGGCACCACAATTCATAAAGTGACATCACTGCTGGCAAGTATCATTTCTCAAACAAATTCAATCAAAATTTCAGCAGGTGCGACGTGTAGTTAATTTTTGACATCTGAATCGATTACTTTGACATTTGCCATAACAATGGAAAAAACTAGTTCCGTGCTGTCATAAAAAAAAATATTTGAAGAAGTTAACAAATGGGCAAATCAAAGCCATCTTGGATGAAATTCACAAGGACTCAGCACCAGCGTTGAAGACTTTATTTTTGGATAAATGAGTTTAAATGTGTTCAATCGCTCTTCAGACATCCAATTGCGTCCACGGAGGAAATTATAGAAAAATCCATGGTATCATACTGGAAGACCGCCGAGTGCATGTTTGCGAGATTGCTGAAGTTGTGGGCATTTCAAGTAAACGGATGCACTATGTCCTACACAAAAAATTTAATATGAAAAAGCTGTCTACGCGATGGGTTCTGTAATCGTTTGACTGTCGACCAAAAACACACTCGAAAGGACATTTCAACACAGTATTTGGTCATGTTTAGTCGCAATCTGAAATAATTTTTGCATCGATTTGTGGCTGAATGAAACTTGGATCCATCAATACACATATCTGAGTCTAAACAGCAGTCTAAACAATGGTTTTAACAGCTGAGAAGGTGATGCACATTGTTTTTTGGGATTCCAGAGGAATCATCGTGATTGACTACCTGGAAAAGGGCAAGACAGTAATGGTTGCCTATTATGCGGCAGTTGCCTATTACACGGCTATTACCTTATATCTCGGTTGTTGTCCAGAAGGACAAAACTTACCATTTATAAGACACTGCTACGACCTGTCCTCACATATGGGTCTGAATGCTGGGTATTGAGTAAGAAGAACGAATCTTCCCTTCTAATATTTGAAAGAAAAATACTCAGAAAAATATTCGGACCCATACAGGAAAATGGATCTTGGAGAGTGAGATATAATGAGGAGTTATACAGCATATACAAAGAGCCCAACATTATAAAATACATCAAAATTGGGAGGCTACGTTGGGCGGGGCATGTAGCAAGAATGGGAGAAGAGGAAATGCCTAACAAAGTACTCTTTTCCAAGCCCCAAGGAAGACGTAGCGTGGGTAGGCCAAAGCTTAGGTGGATGGATGGGGTGCAGAATGATGCAAACGTGATTGGCATCAGGGGCTGGAGGAGTGCATCCCAGGATAGGGGGGAATGGCAACGAATGCTGGAGTAGGCCGGGGCCCACAATGGGCTGTAGTGCCATTGATGATGATGATTATGCGGCATTATTGGACCAGTGAAAGACAAATTGAAGGAAAAAATGGGTAAGATTGGCGTGCAAAAAAATGTTCTCCCACCAGGACAACGTGCTAACCCACAAAATCGACCATTGCAATAGCAAAATTGCATGAATTGGACTTTGACTTGATTCCTTATAGAAAATACACATTTATTGTATGAAAATGGTAAAAAATATTTTATTCAAAGTATTGCCCATCGCTAGCTACACATTTTTCCCATCTCTGGCAATTTGTGGATGCCACCATGCCAAAAAAACTGTTGCTCTTTTGAGGCAAACCAATCATCCAGCCATTTTCGTAAGAAGTGAAGCGCTGCTCAGCAAGTGCGTGTCCCATCGATGCAAATAAGTAGTAATCGGATGGAGCCAAGTCTCGTGAATAAGACGCATGTGAAAGTATTTGCCAACTAAACGTGTCAATCGTTTCTTTGACCGGTTTTGCTGTGTGCGATGGTGCATTATCATGAAGCAAAATGACTTTGTTTCCTCTTGATATTCTGGTCATTTTTCACGCAATGCTTGGTTCAAACCCATAATTTGTCGGTAGCGTTCAGTATTAACGGTTTCGCCAGGTTTTAGTAGCTCATAATAAATAACACCCTTCTGATCCCACCAAACACTGAGCATTGTCTTCCGTCCATAGCGTTTTGGCCTTGCAGTCGATGTCGCTGGTTTTCTTGGAGTTACCCATGATCTTTTACGCTTAGGATTCTCGGAATATATCCATTCTTCATTGCCAGTCACAATTCGATGGAGGAATGATTTTCTTTTGTACCTGGCGAGCAGAATTTCCCGAAATTATGAAGTACACATTTTTAATTAGGTATCACAACTTATCAAGTTGATTTAGAGTTTATGACAGAGGTATTAAGTAATAATCAACAATCGGTAAATAGCATCAACCTATTTTTTTATATTTATATGTTTTCAGTAAGATACAGGCAAAAGCCTGGCTTACTGGATACACTAGCAACCAGCAACTCAGCGGCGAATTATATGAATTTGGATGTCTGTAAATTAAAAAAATATATATATTAGGTAAAGCGAAAAGAAATGACAATTTTCATTAGGCTTCACGTTGAAACCAGTTTGCCACCAGTTACCGTTGGGTTAATACGTCGTGGTTGGTATCGTTTTGAAGCTCTATTAACATCCTTTCTGTTTTGATATTTATTTTTGGTTTTGGTCTAAAGTACAAAACTGCAAAAGCCAGAGATTGAAGAGACACATTTGCGGTATTTTATGCTGTTTTTATTCGATAAAGGATTGAAGTCAAAATAAGCTACCCAGACCATCTGCGATATTTATAGAGACATCTTGAATCCTCGGAAGTGCCAAAGATGGTTTCAAAAAATTGAAAGTTGTGAAAGGGAATCGAAGGGCAAACCAAAAATAGGAAGACCTCTTAAAATCGATGATGACACTTTAAACTCATTAGTGAGGTCCGATCCGCGTAAAACTATCAAGGAATTGTCACAAGATATCGTTTGTCCATGATCAATAGTGAAGAACTATTTGAAAAGGCTCGGAAAACAAAATAGACAAGGAATTTGGAAGCCGCACGAACTTTCTCCAACGGCCATGGAACAACGAATAACAATCTGTTCATCTTCACTCTCCAGATATGAAACTGATCCGTTTCTTAGAAAAATTGTTACTGAATATGAGAAGTGGGTCCTTCACACCAATCCGAGGAGAAAAAAAAACAAAAAACAATGGTTTTCGACGAATCAGGTACATCTGTCTACCCCTCAGCCGACATTGACTCTGAAAAACGTTTTCCTTTGTGTTTGGTGGGATATTTTGGAAGTTATTCATTATGAATTACTAAAACCTGGTCAGACTGTTACAACAGATGTGTATTGTCCCCAATTCGAAAGATTAAAGGCAGAACTGCTTAAAAAATGATCAGTTTTAGTAAAGAATCAGAGAAGAATTCTACAACATGATAATGCAAAACCACACGCAGCAAGGATTACGCAGGACAAAATAAGAGAGCTAGATTTAGAAGTTCCGCAGCATCCACCATATTCACCTGATATTGCACCTTTGGATTACCATCTTTTTAAGTCGATGGAACATTCGCTTCGAGATAAAATATCTACGAGTGTCGAACAACTCCGAAATCACTTGAGT
Organism: Odontocerum albicorne; assembly: GCA_949825065.1. Taxonomy (NCBI): domain Eukaryota; kingdom Metazoa; phylum Arthropoda; class Insecta; order Trichoptera; family Odontoceridae; genus Odontocerum; species Odontocerum albicorne. Next base: position 19,748,815 of record OX463843.1, on the reverse strand, counting down.
CATATTTTACCGTAAAACTGCCAGAATTTTACGAATAAGGTATTAAAAAACTGCCTATTCTGTGGAGGAAGATCATCGGTAACAACGGTAATTATTTAACGGAATAATATTGTATAGTTTTTGTTTAAATCAATTTTTTGTCGCATCAAAAAAAATTGTCATTTCTTTCCGCTTTACCTAATACTATATTATTGCATTATTAAATATTTAACTTCATTCATAAAAATACAAAATGACGTATAAATACAAATATTGATGTGATCCAAATAGGCAAAGTAGGCAAATAATAAAACCAGTAACTGTTAATCGCTTAGTAATTTCTATATGTGCATGTATATTTTCAGAATCCTCCCAATAAAGAGATCATCCTTCAAGACCATAATTATCCAAAAGAAAACATCAACATCATTATCAGAGTGCAACACCAGTGTATTTTTTATGTTTTAAATAAAAATTTAAAAAAAAATTAAATAATTTCTTATTTATGTTGTTATAATTTGTTAAGCATAATATTTTTGATGTTCAAAATCTTACGTTAAGTAGATTATTTATTTTTTGTAGACCAAATGATATATTTATGTGACCAGTGATGTGGAAAAATATAATTTCAATAATCAATTTAATTAATTTTCTAGTCCTTATGTTCTATATTTTTTTTTTCTTACAAATATGTGTGTTTGGTGTACCCTTCATAACAAGAATCCAATATTCTCTTAGCTATGAAGTAATATTTTCAGTTGCGTCTATAATCATTTTTATTTTTTTATTTGTCTACATCACTGTCATAATACTTGATGCTGAATCGAAAGATTTCACAGAATTATTTCACTTTTTATGTGTTAAAAATTCAGAGAATAAAATAAAGACTTTTTATTAAGAAATTATAAAATTTATGTTATATATTTTAACCATTCATTTTGTAATGTAGATTGTATTGTCTAAAAAGTCTTTTATCTCTTATAAATTCAGATCTGGTTTTCATAACCCTTTTTTATTTTCATTTGATTAAAGTATTTTAGTATTATTTTTTTGGAAAAATAATTTTTTTTTCTAAAAAGACAAATTTATGGCACTAAATGCTATATGAAAATGCCATCCAATTTAAGTGAGATTTTTTAAATACTTGTCATGTTTGTGTTTATATTTCAAAATAAACATAATTTATAGTGTAACCGACTTTATATGAAGTTGTATTGTTTGACAACAAAGGTTATCCACAGCTAATATACTAGTATTACTAAAGCTAGCCTACTCAAATGTACAATGTGTTTGATGCGCAATTGTCATGTACGAGTGCTATCCGGAAAGTAACTTACGTTTATTTATTAAGAAAATAAAAAACATAGTTACATTTTTATTATACACAACTTAAAACTTCCCAACTTTTTCCTATTTTTCCTAATAGTCTCCAGCCAGATTGAGGTACTTGTAGTAATTTAGTTAGTAATCTTTTGAATTCCATTGTAAAATTCTGCTGTCGGTGATTTGAGCGATCCCTCTATAATGGACTCATTGTTAAAGCGCTGGGATGTTCATGCAAGCCATGTTCATGTTCTAGAAGAGATGGTAATCACTTGATGCTTAATTAATTAATGCTGTATGGAGAGATCAAACACTTCCCACTAGAATTGTAGCAAAGTTCGAGTATGCTCATCAGTATGTGGGTGGGCATTGTTATGCATGAAAATTACACCAGAGCTCAACATGCTTCAACGTTTGTTTTGAATGGCTCTTCTTAACTTTTTTAATGTCTCACAATTTTTTGAAAGAAGTTTAGACACACACTGGGCACTTCATGAAGAACTGTCTCTGAAATGGTGAATCGTCAGATCTCTCAATGTTGATTGTCAATCTTCTAAATCAGTTCATCTTTCAAGAGTCGACCGGTTACTTCTCTCTTCATCATGGATATTGGTCTGCCCATTTTTAAACATACCGCACCATTGTCTCACCACCGTCACTCATTACATTCTCTCCTTTAACTTCACAAAGGTGATTATGGATTTTAACTACTGTACAGTTTCTGAGTAATAGAAATCTTATTACTGAGCGTATTTTGCGGCAGGATTTTAAATTGCGCAGGATTTTAAACGAGTAACATAGACACGAATCTCTCTACAACTGCTAGATGCATACTGACTCATACCATACTGCTGCGCTAAGATGTTACTCCCGAGTCACACCACACTGCTGCGCTAAGATGTTACTGCACGTCGTTACCTCCGCTCCTTTGTGCGTTTAGTTAAAACTTAAGTTATTTTCTGGATAGCCTTCGTATATGGATATGAAAAATGCATTTTAAAAATAATTAATTTATGTAATAACGGAATAATAAAATAACTAGCTGATAAAGATTACTAATGAAGGTCAACATTAATCTTATTAAAATATTCTCTACCTAATTTAAAAGTAATGGTATTTTTCAATTTTTAGTTTCAAGGTGGAGGTTATATCAATAAATTCCACGTATAAGGGTGTATGACCTTTTTTCCACCAGAAATCTAATGGTGCAAGGTTTGGAGATTATGTTGGATCCGAATCATTATCCATTGTAATCTCTTGATTTTATCCTTAGCAATGCTTGCAACATGAAGATGAATATTATCATGCAGCAAAAACACTTTGTGACAATTTGTTAGAGCTAGTCATTTTTTAATTTATTCATTCATACAGCGGACCACCTGATCACAATAAACCTGTGCCATTACAGTTTAGCCATATTTGGGCATTTGAATATGAATGTACTCTTACTGTCCTATCCCAAAAATAAAACCTTTGTCTTCCTTTGGAGTTGTTCTGGAGGTGGTTCTTGCTACCTGCCATTTTGACAACCATTATCTTTTATCTCTCTGGTTCAAGTACAATACTCTTTTCTCATTTCTATTGACAAGATGACCCAAAAATGGCATTTTAATTTACAATTCTTAAAGATGCCCACATGCTTTGACTTAGTTGCCTATGATGGGTACTGCGTCAACTGAGCAAACACAAAACTGTGGGCGAACACAGAACAGGACCTTATTGATTCTTTAATGTGATTCTGCACACTTGACTGGATATCTTAAATTTCCAGTAATTTTTTTATTGATAAAGTTGGATTTCCTTAGATTTCAAAGATTAAAATGTTGTCATCTGCTTTTATTGATCTTCCGACTGTAGAGCTGTCCTTTAAATCAGAATTTCCTTACTGAAACATCTAGAACCATCTCTGACATTTTTGTAGTAGATCACTAATATTTTGGTATTTACAATTGTGGCCTCTTTCTTCAAAAAATGATCAAGCGTGCAATTTTAAATCAAAACTTCACTTTGAACAAAATCTTCCATTGCAAATTAATTAAAAATTTTACTTTTGAATATTAAAGTGCACTTTTGAGATGTGAAGCTAACCATTTAACGCAAAATGCGTGTTGAATTGTCACCAGGTAAATAACAATTGACCGTTTAAAATGGTTATTATAAAACGTTACTTTTGGGTGGGTACCCTTGTATGAATGTGGAAATAAAATTTTAGAAAATGTTTATCCTTCAGTTGAGTATATGGATATGAAGGAAAAAAATATAATTTGGCAAGGTTTGTAGAGAAAAAAAGCTGAAAAAGTTGTACTTGCATAAGTTCAAGTATCTTAATTCGCCAGTGTATATAACATGTTATGTGATCATGCTATGTATTAATGGAATGGATAACATTTGTTATGATTCATTTATCACTTAAAAAATGCCCACTTAAGTTGTGTAAATTATTTAAAAAAAAACATTTATTTTCAATCGTGAAAACAATTGCTGATTTTTAAAATACTCATTTTTTTCTTACTGTTTATTATTTCAAAAGACTTTTTAGACAAAATATAGAGATCTGGATCTAAAACCTTAATAAACCATGTATTGATTCCAATGATCAATAAAGTAAAAAAATCTACTTAAAAATTTTAAACATTAAGATTTTGTCATAGTTGAATTATATATGAAACGTGCAGGTTATTGATCCAGTTCTTAATAATTGATGAATATGTGAACATTTAAAATCTCATGTGGGTGTAACATTCAAACAGATACACACTACTTACGTGAGTGAAAAATATTTAGTTGATTTTTGTTTGACCTTTTTATGTCTGAATTATTTGATTCATATTATCTATTTAAAGTTGGTTTATTAAGATTGGATTTTAAGTCCAAAATTTATCAATGGATAATATAAATGATTAGAATGGAAAATTGGTTATCAGAAACATAGTCATTATAATGTTCTGAATCTAATTTCATGAATAATCGGTATTCTCTTGTTTATAAAACTGCTGTTTCATTGATTAAGTTATTCTTTAAAAATGTTTTATTATTCATATTTACACAGTGAAGGAGAACCTTTATTTCTCAATATAACAAAATCCAAAAACTTGTCGACCAAATTTTAAACCTTTGGATTTTTAAATAATTCAAAAGTTGTCACTGTGTATACAAATTAGATCACAAGTGATTATTTTATTTATCTCGCCTGTTTATAGAGGCCTGCCAATAAGCTGGTTTTCATGGCAAAACTTCCCAGTATTTTAAATTCAAATATTTTTATATGATTTTTTTGGTATTTTTGTCTCTTAATACTTAATATAAAATTTCATTTGTGGAATAAAATTTCCACAGGCTAACTGTTTCACGTATTGTTTGTTTAGATATTACTGGAGTGACTTGAACTATAATGTTGAAAGTACTAGTTTTTTGTTTAAAAATATAATTTTACCTAGTCTCTGATTCATAGCCTGTTTTATTTATTGCCTAGGATTTGGGATCTTTGATATATTAAAATAATAAACAATATTTTTCTCATCAAGAGAATGATTTTGATTGAATGTTTTTAAAATAAGTATTTCTCTGTTGTCCGATATACTTATTTTACCAATTTGTAACGAGGTTAATTATTTTTTTCTTGCAGAAATATTCTTACATTTTAATAAGAATACTATAAAACATACCCACAATGCTCAAAAACTCCTTAGCATAGCAGCTTTGAGTGAAATAATAATATAATATGGGTGATTATGCACATTAAGTTGAGGGATTATCTAATCAAATTCAAATGTAATCCATTTCGAACTAAATGTTCACAATTGATCGATTGATTCTGGATTGGTTTTCATTGGAAGAAAAAAATCCATCAGTTATATGATTGAATACAATAGCAATAAATACTAGCAATAGTACATTTGAATTCCAGAAAATAATATTTGATTGTAGATGTATAATTATTAACAGGATGGGTTATTTTGTAGTATTGTGTCAAAATATAATAATACTTTTCACAACCAGCTCAGAGAAATAACTTTTCCAAAGAATATGGGATTATGTGCAAAATACATCATTTTCAAGTTTTGAAGATCAGAATTTTATTTTTATTTATTTATTTATTCATTCACTTTATTTTTTTTGAGTGCATTTCATTTTAATGAAATACAATTTGATTTTCATAAAAATTTTGCATATTAAATTTATAGTACTAGTACTTTTGCTTATTCCAAAAAACATTTTTTCTGTGGAATCTTAATGGATGATAAAAATAAACTTTGAAATATTTTTAATATTATTTCCAACTAATAAAAATGACAACATACTTTTCACTTTTTGAAGTTGATAACCTTTCAAAGGGAGAGTTTTGTATTTATTTGTTGATTTTTTTTAAGTATTGGTTAGTTTTCGTAGTCACTCCAGTAAAACAAAATAATAAACATACAATACAAGAGCAAATTTTATGTACTCATCAGTGCCCCATTTTAAAATCATTCCTCTTCATACATAACATTTCTATTCATTTTCTATATTGTTAAGTCACATTTGTTTATCATTCAGTAATTTCGTTCATCCTTTAATTTTATTGTAACTATGTAATTAGTTTTGTGTAACAAAACTATATATTTTTTTCTATTCTTTGAAAATATGAAAATAATATTGACAACCTGAAAAATGCTCTATTCAGCATTTTCATAAATTATCACCAAATGTATAACAAAATTTGAAGTCATTAAAGTGATAACTTTTTAATTTGTTTTTTTCTTTTTCTTTTTAACTCCTTTCCTGTATTTTTAGAACTGTTTTGAAAAGTCATTTATATTAGGTCTGTAAATATGAAACCGGATTTTTTTTTATAGAAAATACACATTTATTGTATTGAAATGGTAAAAAATATTTTATTCAAAGTATTGTCCATCGCTAGCTACACATTTTAGCCATCTCTCTGGCAATCTGTGGATGACACGCCAAAAAAACTTGCTCTTTTGAGGCAAACCGATCATCGAGCCATTATCGTAAGAAGTGAAGCGCTGCTCAGCAAGTGCGTGTCTCATCGAATCAAATAAGTAGTAATCGGATGGAGCCAAGTCTGGTGAGTAAGCCGTATGCGAAAGTATTTGCCAACTAAACGCCTCAATCGTTTCCTTGACTGGTTTTGCTGTTTGCGATGGTGCATTATCATGAAGCAAAATCACTTTGTGTTGCCTCTTTTGATATTCTTGTCGTTTAGCAGGCAATGCTTGGTTCAACTCCATTATTTGTTGTCAGTAGTGTTCAGTATTAACGGTTTCGCCAGGTTTTAGCAGCTCATAATAGATAACACCCTTCTGATCCCACCAAACACAGAGCACTGTCTTCTGTCCATAGCGATTTGGCCTTGCAGTCGATGTCGCTGGTTTGCTTGGAGTTGTATATTCCAAGTCACATAAAGCCAGTTTTTTACACTAATTTTCATCTCCATAAACTCTTATTGTAATGTGAAAGGCACAAATGGAATACTTAGCAACAGTGGTGTGTATAAACTTTTATGTGCTGACTGATAATTTCTATATAAGAAAGACGGGAAGATATTTTGAAAATAGATTTCGTGAACACAAATCCGCCTTAACAAATCCTCTAATTTATTCTGAAATGGCTAAACATTGTCACCGTGAAAACCATACTTTTTCTATCGATGATGCCAAATTCTTACATATCAGTAGTAACGGAAATAAATTGGACAGATTAGAGGCCCTAGAAATTTCTAAGTCAGTACATCGATCCGAACATCTGGAAAACAGTTATATCCCAAAAATCTCTCTGCTCTTGGCCGAAATCGTCCTATGCCTCCCTTACCCCTCAGTCCCCAACCGTTGAAGCGTGCATATCGGTACCAATTCGAACATAATTTAGTCTTTGTGCTCTCCTGAAGATGAGGTGAAAGCCTTGAAACCTGTAGGGTTATACCGATACAGAAAGTGGAATAAACAGTGTTTGATAAAAATAAATTACAGTGCTTGCAATTCGGCGTCTTCCACGTTCTTCATTTCTCCCGTTAAAATCGCCACTTTTTAAACCACTCAAAGCACTGATTTACCAAGAGCATGCGCACCGTAAGCTTCGACAAGCATTCGATGCGATTCTGCAGTAGTTTTCTTCAAATGGTAACAGAAAATCAATGCTGTCCGCGAATCGTAGTTTTCAGGCACAAAAACAGACATGTTCAGCGCTATGAAAACATATGTAGTTGTATTACTTAAACTTGTATTGTTGTGAGTTAAGTCTTTGACAAATGTAAACACAAGAAAAAGGCGCCAATGACGCGGTTTGACAGTCATTACATTGACAACTAGAGCCATCTATGAGCAAATTCCGGTTTCATATTTACAGACCTGGTAGACCCCATGCCTATTTGCTCGGAGTATCAGTTCGACTTTGGGACACCTTACTCCTTCATCGGACATTGTGAGGCGGACATGGGATATTTTATTGGATATTTGCAATAAAACTCTTTAATATGAATTAAGAATATGAATATGTTCAACTTTATTTTATAAGCTTTTTTGTCAAAATCAATATTTAATAATGAATGAATGATTTTGCTGCAGTGGAATATTTGAGAGATTATTATTTTATAAGTTTTACAGGTTATATATTTATCTATGTAGTCTTCGTTCAGGAACTAGGAATTTTGTTATAATCCTATAAAGAAAATCATAATGAAGTGTTGAATATTGTTGTTAAATTAGATTATTTCCATTTTTCAAATTTTTGTATTAGATTTTTTAAATTCTTTTAAATAAAATGTAATTACAATAGAACAAGAATATATGTTTAAGGTGGATCACCAACTTCATCAAAAGGTGAGTTTCTTTATACCAAATTGATTGTTGCATTTTGCAATAAATAGATATTTTTTCCTTTTCATAACATATGCTTTGTTTGGCCTATTATTGACAAAAAAACAATAGAATCTAAAAAAAATATACATGTATGTGTATATGTATATTATTTTTTCTTTACTGATCGCAATCTATTTTATTTTACTTCCAAAATTTGTGAAAAAATAAAAGTTTTCAACTTATATATTTTGGAAACCATGTTTGTGATTCATACCAGTGCCTTGATAAAGTAATCGATCATTTATAGAACACTTATTGTTTGAAATATTAGCTTCTCCGGACGAAAATGACGTATTTTACATGGTCATTTTTTACCATCACTTGTGTTCCAGTCTTTGGTCCTACAACACGTGTTTTCTGTTGTATTCATCAGTTGACATCTGGAGAACGTTATTTTAGTGAATATTTTTTTTTCTGAACAGCGGTTAAGATGGAGAGTTATGAGGGTAGTCCCAAAAGTACCCGACCTAACAAAGAAAACACAAAAAAATTGGGGAAAAAATATTTTTATTTCCCAACATAGTCTCCTTTCAGCTCGACACACTTTTCCCAGCGATGTTCAATAGCTTCGATACCCTGTTTATAGTGAGAACCGTCGAGCGCCTCAAAATAGCCATCAACTGCAGATTCCACCTCTTCATTGTTGGCAAATCTTTTACCACCGAGCCATTTTTTCAAGTTTGGAAAAAGAAAATAATCTGAGAGGGCTAAATCTGGCGAATAGGGTGCGTGAGGAAGCAATTCAAACTTTAATTCATTGATTTTGGCCACCGCAATAACGGATGTGTGAACTGGTGCATTGTCTTGATGAAACAACACTTTCTTTTTCGCCAAATGCGGCCGTTTTTTCTTGATTTCATCACTCAAACGCTGCAATAAGTTCGCATAATACTCGCCGTTGATTGTTTTTCCTTTTTGAAGATAATCAATGAAAATTATCCCACGCGCATCCCAAAAAACTGACGCCATGACCTTGCCTGCAGATGGAACTGTCTTCGCCTTTTTTGGAGCCGATTCTCCCCTTTCAGTCCATTGTTTTGACTGTTCCTTCGTCTCAAGTATGAAGTGATGGACTCATGTTTCATCCATGGTTATGAATCGACGCAAAAACTCGGCTTTATTGCTGTGAAACATCTCCAAACACTTGATTGTAACATCCTCACGACGCTGTTTTTGTTCCTTTGTGAGCAAACGCGGCACCCACAGCTTTCTCATGTCCAAATTATCAGTCAATATGCGATATACAGCACTTTTTGAAATGCCTACCATGTCTGCTAGCTCACGCACTTTCAATCGACGGTCATCCAATACCATTTTGTGGATTTTCTTTACCATTTCTGGCGTGGTCACCTCATTTGGTCGACCACTGCGATGTTCGTCTTGGCAGCTCGTACGGCCTCGTTTAAACTCTGCCACCCAATATTTTACTGTTGTAAACGAAGGAGCAGACTCCCCCAGAGTAGAATCTAGCTCGGCTTTGATATTGGTTGGACTTAGACCTTTCAAATGAAAGTATTGTATCACATAACGATGACCAATTTTTTCCATGTTTACAAATTCACTGAGAGCGTTCACTATTGATGGCTGCCAAACAAATACTAAACAATGTAGCGTCTTAAAACTTGAAACTTAAGCTTTATAAGTTTAGTACTTTCTACCATAGTAATTTTTTAAAGCAACAACCGCCATCTATACGTCAGGTCGGGTACTTCTGAGACCACCCTCGTATAATCAGCAAGATTGTGAAGTAGGGTGTATGGATACCGCACGATCTAACGGATGAGACCAAAGCGGTACGCAAGCGCATATTTGAAGATTTAATCGAAAAAGAGACAAACACTCGTTTTTACACCATTTAGTGACCGGAGACAAAAATCAGGTGCTATATTCGAACCAACGACGTAAACACCAATGGTTTTCAAAGGGGCAGATAGCAAAACCGACCCCTCGACCGGGTCTAACTTTAAAAAGAGGACTTTTGAGTGTATGGTGGGATACAAAAGGCATAATTTATCACAAAGTCCTTCCTTATGGTAAAACAATTACAAGTGAAGTATACTGTGCCCAACTCGAAAATTTGAATGCAGCAATAAGGCTAAAGAGACTTGCTTTTTTCAATCGACAATTAATTTTATTGCAACACAACGCCCGACCCCATACATCGAAGATGACTGAAAATAAAAGAAAGGAGCTTCGATGGAAAACTATTCTTCACCCACCATATAGTCCCGATTTGGCTCCTTCAGATTATCATTTATTTAGATCTATGCAGCACTATTTAGTTGAAATTTTTTTTCGCACTTTAGAAGAAGTGAAAAAAAGGAACCGAGGAATAATTTGCATCCAAAAATAAAAAAAATATTCTGACGGTATTAAAAATTTGTTAAATAGATGGAAGAAGGTTGTGTCTACCGAAGGAGAATATATTGTATCGATGTAATAAGAAAATCTTTATTTTTTCGATCTACCTCTCCTTTAAAAAACGATATTTTCGTCTGGACAACCTGATATATTATATTTCACAAAGTTAAATCAATTGACTATTATTGTTACAATAACGTGTATCAATTTATTTAATTCAGACATACTTATTTTATAAATTATGGATGAAAATAAATATGTGCATGAATTTGGCTTTTTTGCTGGTAATGTTTTTTAATTTGCCTTATTTTTTAAAATATCCTTTATGTAAACTCTAAAAACACCTTCAATTTTGTAAATATGAGCCATTTTTTTCACCTGAAAATATGAGAAAGAATTTTTTTCTGTCATATTTTTAAATAAACATTCATTTTAAAACAATAAAGGTAGGTTAAGAAGCTAAATTAAGGAATAGGAATAGATAATCTGGTATTTAGGGTATGACTTCTGCAGATTCTGGCATAGTTTCATGTGATTTACCTAAAGTGAATTGACTGATGTATCTAGTAGATTTAAATGTCCTTATTTTATAGTCTTCGAATTTGACAGGATTCAAACCTTTGGAATTTGGAAGTCTTCTAGTATGCAGATTTGCTTACCATCTAGGTTGATATTAACTGGTTGTACTTCCAGATCTTCTTTCTGATACAGATAAGCACACACACACACACACATATGTATATATATATATATATATATATATATATATATATATATATATATATATATATATATATATATATATATATATATATATATATATATATATATATATATATATATATATATATATATATATATATATATATATATATATATATATATATATATATATATATATATATATATATATATATATATGTATATGTATATGTATATGTATATGTATATGTATATGTATATGTATATGTATATGTATATGTATATGTATATTTATATGTATATGTTTATGTTTATGTATATATATACATTTTTTTTTTCAAACAACAATGTTCAATAATGAGGAACTCACCACTACAGGATATTTGTGGGAACATTGAGATGAGAATATTAAGTTAAATACTATAAAGTATACAAAACTAAAGTACAGTAGACTTTCGGTTATCTGGGGTCGCGTTATCCTGGCTGTGGATTGACCGGGACAGTAAAAAAATCGATTTCTTTTTAATAAATCAAAATATTTTTCATTTTACTTTATAATATGTACCAGACAATTAAACTGGAGAAATTGAGAACACGTCATTTACCGGAAATCCTGATTGATAAAATCTTCGCAAATTATTATTTGGGTGATCATAGATAGTGTTTACTATTGAAACAACCGGGCGGACACATCATGTCAAATTATTATTTGGACGATCATTGATAGTGTGAACTATTGAAACAAGCAGGCGGACACATCATGTCAAATTATTATTTGGACGATCATTGATAGTGTGAACTATTGAAACAAGCAGGCGGACACATCATGTCAAATTATTATTTGGACGATCATTGATAGTGTGAACTATTGAAACAAGCAGGCGGACACATCATGTCAAATTATTATTTGGACGATCATTGATAGTGTGAACTATTGAAACAAGCAGGCGGACACATCATGTCAAATTATTATTTGGACGATCATTGATAGTGTGAACTATTGAAACAAGCAGGCGGACACATCATGTCAAATTATTATTTGGACGATCATTGATAGTGTGAACTATTGAAACAAGCAGGCGGACACATCATGTCAAATTATTATTTGGACGATCATTGATAATCAAACTTCTTTGCTGTCGTATTTTATATAAAAGGGTAAGTATGCAGGATAATGATTAGATTAGGTTTTAATTTTTTTCCAATGTTTTTTTTCAGATTTTTACTGCTGGACATTATCCTAGATTTTTTTATCTGCATTTTTTCCCTACCACCCCAGATAATGGAGTCTACTACTGTACATTAAAAAGAAGCTGTATTTTTTTGTGTCTCATCAACATGTTATTTTCAAGAAGTTTTACATTTACTTTACAGAAACTTGTAACATTGAAGGTATAAAAATGTAACTTGTTTCACCTCTAGGCATTCTTTGGCATTGATAAACATTCTTTTTGCTAAAATGATTTTTATAACACTAAAAAATGAAGACAAAAGACATTTTTGAGCAGTAACATTTGTTTTATATTATTTGTAATATAAATGATACATTCAAGAAGATTTTTTTCTTCAGTAGTTTTAAAAAATACTCATATACGAGGGTAGTCCCAAAAGTATCCGACCTAACAAAGAAAACACAAAAAATTTGGGAAAAAATATTTTTATTTCTCAACATAGTCCTCCTTTCAGCTCGACACACTTTTCCCAGCGATGTTCAATAGCTTTGATACCCTGTTTATAGTGAGAACCGTCGAGCGCCTCAAAATAGCCATCAACCGCAGATTCCACCTCTTCATTGTTGGCAAATCTTTTACCACCGAGCCATTTTTTCAAGTTTGGAAAAATAAAATAATCCGAGGGGGCTAAATCTGGCGAATAGGGTGCGTGAGGAAGCAGTTCGTACTTTAATTCATTGATTTTGGCCACCGCGATAACGGATGTGTGAACTGGTGCTTTGTCTTGATGAAACAACACTTTCTTTTTCGCCAAATGCGGCCGTTTTTTCTTGATTTCATCACTCAAACGCTGCAATAAGTTCGCATAATACTTGCCGTTGATTGTTTTTCCTTTTTGAAGATAATCAATGAAAATTATCCCACGCGCATCCCAAAAAACTGACGATATGACCTTTCTTGCGGATGGAACTGTCTTCGTCTTTTTTGGAGCCCCGATTCTCCCCTTTCAGTCCATTGATTTGACTGTTCCTTCGTCTCAGGTGTGAAGTGATGGACCCATGTTTCATCCATAGTTATGAATCGACGCAAAAACTCGGCTTTATTGCTGTGAAACATCGCCAAACACTCGATTGAAACATCCTCACGACGCTGTTTTTGTTCCATTGTGAGCAAACGCGGCACCTATCTTGCGCATGGCTTTCTCATGTCCAAATTTACAGTCAATATGCGATGTACAGCACTTTTTGAAATGCCTACCATGTCTGCTAGCTCGCGCACTTTCAATCGACGGTCATCAATACCATTTTGTGGATTTTCTTGACCATTTCTGGCGTGGTCACCTCATTTGGTCGACCACTGCGATGTTCATCTTGGCAGCTCGTACAGCCTCGTTTAAACTCTGCCACCCAATATTTTACTGTTGTAAACGAAGGAGCAGACTCCCCCAGAGCAGAATCTAGCTCGGCTTTGATATTGGTTGGACTTAGACCTTTCAAATGAAAGTATTGTATCACATAATGATGACCAATTTTTTCCATGTTTACAAATTCACTGAGAGCGTTCGCTATTGATGGCTGCCAAACAAATACTAAACAACGTAGCGTCTTAAAACTTGAAACCTAAGCTTTATAAGTTTAGTACTTTCTACCATAGTAATTTTTTAAAGCAACAACCGCCATCTATACATCAGGTCGGGTACTTCTGGGACCACCCTCGTATCATATTGATATGGGAGTATTTTTTAAACTTGACAAATTACTCCACTATTTTAAGCTATGATTAACTTATATTCTCTTGTAATTGTATTATATTTTCTCAACTTCAAGCCAAATGCTTTGCTAATGTATGAAAATGTTTTGAAATAGTTTTTTTTTATTTTGAAGAAAACATCCAAGTTTTATTTTAATTTAATCAATTTTACTTTATTTTTTGTGAATATAAGAAAAAAAATGGCCTGATTATTAATCTTGAAACTGATTTCTTTTTCAGAATTTTAATCAATAACTTAAGAATACAAGCAAGTACTTGTATTCTTAAGTTATTGATTGGGTGAATAAAGTTGACTTTCCTTTCTGTAATAATCTTGACAATTTTGAATGCCCCATGTATGCATTCAGTTAAGTAATTTTTATGTATATTCCAATATTAATAAATACTTACATATAAAGGGTCTTTCAAATTGAGCAGTTTTTAAAATTCTTAGATAAAACACGGATGGCGTCGCGAACTTGCCTGGGTCTTGTGACATTTGAGAAGTGTAAAAATGGAGTCGTATACAATACAACGCGTTCAAATTGTTGAATTATTTTATGTATTGTAATCTCCGGAAACCGTGATGTTAATAGGCCATTAAGATCATGTGATCTGACACCGTTGGACTATTTTCTCTGGGGTTACGTGAAAAGCCAGATCTTTAAGAATGAACCCCGATCAATTCCTGAGTTGAAGGACGAAATTATTCTCGTTATTGGTGTTGAATGACCAATAAAAAGTTTTTTTTTTAAATCGAAGCAAATTGTGTGTTTTATTCAAGAATTAAAAAATTTGAATTAAAAAAAACACTCAATTTGAAAGACACTTTATATATGTACCAGTAATAATGACAGTGGACTAAGTCAAAAAATTTAAAAAAATTATTTTATATTACAATGATTTGTTTTAATAATCTAGGAGGACTTAAAAATTTAAAAAATGCACCGTTTAACGACTGCAAAGTTGGTCAGTAAGCATAATCCTGTTTTTATTTATTATAGCTGTACCCGGCCACGCGTTGCTGTGGCTCAGTCTGGTTAAATGGAAAATAAAGAAAAGAGAAAGCACACGTTTCTAATATGTTTAATTTCACAATGCTTGTGGGTATACAATATTTTTTATGTCTTTCAGCCACTCTCAGTCTGTCGCGTTTATTGCCGTGCTCGCAAATGATCGCATCACTCCAAGAGGTCAATTCACGATATGATTTGAATTCAAATGAAAGATCGATTGCACTGAAAAAGAAGAAAGAAAGTTATAACAAAAACATATAAAATTGCGAAACATTAAAAAAGGAACTGAATAATATTGTTAAGTTCGTAAACGTCTTTGTTCTTGGCGGCAACAATAGCTCGTTCACTCAGCCAATCGTGATTCTTATAATTGATTTGAATATTGGTAAATACTTTTTCAACCAATTCTTCTTTTGATGTCACAATCACTGATACAGCAGTATTTTCGCAAACGCGTCATTTTGACATAACGTGAAGAAAGCATTTAACGTTGTAGCCGGTGGATTCAGGGCTATTTGTTGCACATTTGCAGCTCTGAAATAAACGCGTTGTCCATTTTCTAGATGTACTGCTAAGTGAACAACAGCTGGACTTCGTTCATGTATGGGAAATGAAAGATTTCGCCATACAGCTTCATTGCTGCTTATGTATCTTCCAGCCTGATACTGTGCGATTTCATCGATATGTATGACCGCATTCCCATCCCGCATTCTGGTTGCACGCCAAAAACTACCATGTAGCTGCCTTTATTCACGTATTGTACTTACAAATGTATTTGATCGATTTAACGGGGTTACAGTATTCCACGTTTATGTGCGCTTTGTATGTTTTTGATAGCAAAAGCGAATATGCAATAACCCAATGGTTGTCTACTTTGATGTCACCATTTCACATTTGTATGGTTGCTAATTTCCCGCCATCTTCTGTTGATCTTCTTCTTTATAAAGGATATCCATCGTTTCCTGTAACCGTGTTGGATACTAATGCTCGAGGATATCGCTTAGATCATTTTCCGTCTATCATGCATGGTGAATTTGGATTCAGTGTACCGCAAGGTCCATGTATCATATATTTCGTCACAACTTCATGCAAATCCTTATCGACGTCGGCATCGGGTATTTCAGCGCACATTACATTGTCGATTTCGTTTCAAGTGATTTTGTCATAGAGCCAGATTAGTACTATATGTGCATGTGGCCATCCTCTATTTTGCTATTCCACTGAGTATATCCAGCAGCGCACAGACCGAAACACTTCATGTTTTACCATGAGCTGTTGTATATCGTCCCAAGCTGAATTGCATGTGAATGTAGTGAATAGGTCTGGACACCCGTAGTGACGAACATACGCAATTGCATATTGAGCATACTCATGCATATGACGTGGACTGCCTGTATATGAAGATGGCCAAATCGTTAGTCTTCAAACGTTAGTTGTATTACCGTCATTTACAACTGTATCTCGCAAATGAACGTATTCTTCAGAGCGAAGCTTGGTCTGATTCAAACGAATGAATATAAAACTAATTAAAAAATCTCCATTTCTATATACGATTTGATATATTTTGAAATATAAACGTATAGATAAAATTAAATTCTATATAAAAAAGATACTTTTGATATTCCTAATGACCTATTTCAGCCACTATCAGCCTGTCGCGTACATTCTGTTGAGAACGAACCAGTTCTGAATCTGCAGAACGCGATCGCCGTGCTCGCAACCGTGCATCCTCAAGTCTGGCTACACGTCGTTCTGCTGCTTCCTCGAAATTGTGAAACATTAAGTTATGAGACAGTGAAATTCATCCTGGGGTCATATCAACCTGCACCTTTCCGTCCCCAATTTCCAGCAATTGATGTGAGAATACCTCAGCTGATCGATTGTTTTGCAGCTGGACACGCATTTGTCAAATATTTGTCCAATAGGAGTATTGTTAAGGAAATACAGAGATAATTGGAACGAATTAAATGTTAAGCAAAGAGAGAGATTATTGGAATTAATTAAATGTTAAGGAAATACATTGCAAACTACGCACGAATTAAATTTGGATGTGACATGTTTGGACGCGTCATTAATGAACAATAAATATCTATTGTAATAAATAGCAAGTTATTTAGGTAAATACATTAAAAAAAACAACAATGATGACAAATTAATACATCTTGTTACAAATAAGCAAAAATTTGTCAGTTCGTTTAAAATAAATATGACGTTTGTCAAAAATGTACATACCAGCATCACGTTGTCTCTGTGAAGCAAATAATCGCGTCACTCCAAGAGATCAATTCACGATATGATTTGAATTTAAACGAAAATCAATCAACACAATTAAATTTTATCGCTAATTGAACAGAAAAATAAAAAAATAAGTTAAAAAAACTAAGTGAAAAAGATAATCTTAGAGGTAGGTATGTTAACAACGCACATTATGAAATGAAAATGGCGGATAAATTAGCGCAGATATTTATTATTGTTTATTATAAAAAATAAAAATAAATAGTTTTTTCATCGAATTAAAAGAGACTTTCTTGAATTAAATTCCACAGAACCATTTCCTAATCCTAAAAAAAATCGTTAACAAATCGAAAAAAAGCAATGCATAAAATCAACTTTTCCTAGGAGCTAAGAAGTTTCACTCTACCACGCGAGAGTGTATATATAAGCTATATTTGTTTTAGCGATACATATAAGCTATATTTGTTTTAGCGATTATATTTATTTTAACGATACTCAAAATATTTCAAAACAAATAAAATTTTAGTTGGATATTTTTTACAAATTTAGTATTAGTTCTGCCAAATATATTTCCTGCGCTTGCGCTATAAAGTCTAGACTCAGCCATATTAAGATTTTCTCAAGCTGCTATGACACAATGGAACTTATCCTTATTAACACAAATTTTATTTTGACGTATCTTGGATTCTAACCTAATTTATCGTAGAATTATTATTCAACAGGAAATATTTATTATCAAACATAAAATTATTTTATATTTTATGTATATAGACTAAATCATTGAATATCAAATATTAATTACTAAACCTCGAAAATGCAATATGCTCAACTGTCAATATTTTGACAGTTGATATTCAATATTTGATATCTTTGTCCCCGACAGGTTCGCCTAGGTAATGTTGATTCTGATTTAAAAATTTTATTATATACACTGATATATATATATAAATAAAAATCAAAAAACATTTCCGTTGACGAATATTAACTTTACTCAAAATTTCAAAGCGATCGGTAGAGAACTTCCGGAGATTAGCTAGCAATAATTAACGAACATTTACATTTTTATTTATATAGATGGTAGTGTACTAAGTAACTTTTTGGTATACTTATGGAAGAAAATACCATTATTGAAGAAGAAGAAATCTCTAATATTATTATAAATTAAGTTACATGATTATAATTACAAGATTTATGGGAATACTACTAGGTTTTATAACTTCCTTTTTTGAATAAAACTGAAATATTTTTTGTTATAAGCAATTTTTAAGATGTTTGAATAATTATGAAAATAGTCATGTGAAGTATCCAAAAACACATATTTCTACATCAGGGGTTCCCAACTTTTTTGTACTCTAGAGCACATTCTAAAATATCGGTAGGGTGGCGGGCATCACCTATTTTTAATCGACAAACTCCTTCCATAACTTCTCATTTTCCCATAATTTATTTTCTTATATTCATAATTTATTAATAAATAATAAACAAAAATGATTCAAAATAATAAAATTATTATTCAAATTGCATACACACAGAGAAATGTATTTACAAAACGTAAACAAAGTAAACAAAAAACACAAATACAAAGAAAACATTTTATAAAAAAATATAATATCAATATGTCAATGTGATCTTTGGCATTGCATATCATTGGCCAGTGCCAGTGCCTCATACTCATAATTAGGAGAGTATGACGATAGCAGATAATCCTGTTAGCAAACAATCATAAAGATGCTCATCGGTGAGTCGAGATCTATATCTTGATTTTATTCAGTTCATGTTTGAAAACAATGATTCGCATAAATATGTCGAACCGAAAAATTATTCTATTTTATATGCCGCTTTTTTCAAAAATGGGAACTTTTCTCTGTCCACTGTATTCCAAAAGTCCTCTGATATTAAGGATTTTAGCAAAATATCATTCTTAAGGTCCAAAATTTCTAACTCTAGTTCTGTCTTACCTTGAACAAAATCTGCAATACATGCGGCCATTTCCATTACATTTATTTGGCAAGTAAAAGGATTGATACAGAAGGAAACAATTGGCTCGATATGTGTAAACTGCAAAAATCTCTCTTCAAACTGTTTTTTTAACACTTGAAGATGCTTAATAAATAATGACCCGTTTAATTCATTGTTACCTAGCATTTTCTTCATATGTGGGAAATGCACGAGATAATTGATCTGCAGATGTGATATCAACAAATCCAATTTAGCTTTAAATGACTTTACAGAGCTTATCATTTCAGCTATGTTTTTGTCTTTCCCCTGCAACTCCAAATTTAAAGAATTCAATTTTTCCATGATGTCTGTGAGAAATCCCAAATCAATCAGCCAGCGAGAGTCAGCTAGTTCATCATAATTTTCCTTTTTATCGTTTATAAATGTTTTTATTTCTTCAATTAAACTCACAAATCTTGTAAGAACCTTTCCTTTACTGAGCCAACGTACTTCAGTATGCAGAATAAGATCATGTTCTTTATCTTCAGTATCTTCTAACAGGGCCTTGAAAAAGTCGGTGTTGCAAAGGAGCTGCTCGAATAGAATTGATTATTTTTGTAACTATTTTCATAACGTGTTCAAATGGCAATATTTTACAACACAGAGCTTCCTGGTGGATAATACAGTGGTAGGACATAAAGTTTGAAAATGATTCACCCTTCTTGCAGAGGGCAATAAATCCTTTGTTTTTACCTACCATTGCTGGTGCCCCATTGGTGGTTATCGCAGACAGCTTGTGCAAAGGCATATTTATTGACTTGGCGTATGTTCTGAATGTATTATAAATATCCTCACCCCTTGTCTGTCCTTTCATAGGTAATATTTGCAACATATCCTCTTTTACTGTGAAGTTACTAAATACCATTCTCACCATAACTGCTAACTGTACGGTGTCTGATATATCTGTTGACTCGTCAAATTGTAGCGAGAACCAGTCACATATTTCCAAGTCAGTCTTTAACTGAGTTTGTATGTCTGTTGAAATTGCATGTATTCTTCTTGTGACGGTGTTATTTGACAACTGTAAGTCTTGTATTGCTGAGACAATCTCACGTTTGTTAAAAAATCCATCAAATAAACAATCGGCACCAGTCAAAAATAGTTCTTTAAACAACTCACCATCAATGAAAGGTTTCTTCTTTTTTGCGAGCATATGAGAAATTTTGAAAGAAGCAATGGTGGCCTTTTTAGAATTTTCCACATGTCTAGTGAAAAACAGTCTGTTGTGCAGTTAGAATTGATTTTAGTTGACATATTTTTTTCTTTCTTACTTCAGATTTAAGTGGATAATTCACATCAAAAGTGACATGAATTGTCTGAAAGTGTCGTTCAACATTATGTTTTTTTCGGCACTGCAATACTACTACCACACAACAAACAAACGCATTTATTTTTCAAATTCAGTGTTAAAATTCTCCCAGTCAGTGTTAAAATTATAGGTTCGTTGTCTTTTACTCGGTCCACTCATTTTAGGACTAAAAAAATAAAAGATAAATAGCAATTGAACTACAATATAATATCAATGTTATAGCGCACGTCTGTTCTAAATTATATGCATAAATGTATTATAACAAGGACTATAACTATCCCCACAATCATAATAGATTATCGCTTATTAATATAATAGATTACGCATCTCGCTTTTAGCCCGTTAAAAATTTTCAGAAGGAATATCAAAACTCCTAATTCGTGTTTCGTCAGACGAAGATGTCTCCTAGCTAACTGTCGCGACCCGAACGGGGCAGCAATCGCAATCACAATGACAACAACGCGGTTCCAGGCGGGGAATGCTATTTGCACATCACTCCTTGTACACGCCGAAAACCCGAAGTGAGCCGATGATCGCCGAAGCAATCGGGACGGTACGAGCCCGTGACTACTGTCAGTTTGGCTGTCGGGGCCATGCTTATTGCTTTCACTGACAGACAGAGCTGTCAGAGTCATGTGCCATGTGTTTTGGCGCCTTCGGCGTTCATCGGCTCAGTTCGTGGCGTTCGTTCACTTCGGGTTTTCTGCGTGTACAAGGAGTGATGTGCAAATAGCACTCCCCGTTCCAGGCTAGCGTGAAGAGTGCAGTCTGGCTCGCCGCTAGACAAGTTGCGACAAGTACTGTCAGCAAAGGAACCACTCATACATACAATATCGCAAACATACGAACGTATTTAATAAACCTAGGCACTCAAAAAAATTAAAACTCTAACAAATAAATAAAAATAATTCACATTTTTAATTAATGTTTATGAAAAAATTCTGTCTCTGTCGAATAGTGGCGGGCACATACGAATCGTTCCGCGGGCGCCATGGTGCCCGCGGGCACGGAGTTGGGAACCTCGGTTCTACATGATACTCATAAAAATTCATAATTACATAAAATATTAACATTATAACAGTAAGTACTTTGGAAAATATTTTGTTACATAATGGAAAAATATCTTTTATTACACACAAAAGCAAAGGTCTAAATATAGACAGACGTCTCATCGCGGACAGACGTCTCACAATTCATCATGGGCGGGGACCTCTTTTGCTACCG
Source organism: Odontocerum albicorne (assembly GCA_949825065.1). Taxonomy (NCBI): domain Eukaryota; kingdom Metazoa; phylum Arthropoda; class Insecta; order Trichoptera; family Odontoceridae; genus Odontocerum; species Odontocerum albicorne. Next base: position 19,726,890 of record OX463843.1, on the reverse strand, counting down.
TAACTTGACAAACTTCTGATGAGAACAAGTGCTCTCTGCACCATTAGCCCCAGTGATCAACAGCCTTCAAGATCTGGGCACTCTTAATCTTACTGGCGAGCGAGATAACCATTATGCGGCTCGTCGTCACTATGTCAAGGACAAATGGAACCTGCACCTAGGAATGGAGCTGGCCAGTGTTGCTTTGATCATGGACTTATTACAGCGGAGCATCCGCAGCTTCAGCAGGCCTCAACTTGTGCAGCAAACTCGGGCCACGTGGTCTCGTCAATGGTGTTCAATAATTTAGCCCAGGGACCATATTGCAGTTTTCCCATAGACAGCAGAAAAACGTCAACCGAGCATGTTAAAAAACCAGTTGATGGTTCCACGCTGTATGGGACCCCAAATAATCCTTTGAGTCCTTTATCTGGCAGCCTGCCTTATCAACAGGTGTCTCGGTGACTTGGGAAAAACAACTATGGGCGCATGGTTGTGATATTTTTACAATTAGCTTATGAAACAATCATCGCCTGTTCTCATGGCAAGTTACGAAAGCCGCAAAATATTACCAAAGTTTCGGTATCCTTGCGGATTCAAGCTAATGATATTTTTATTAAAATCCAGTCCATGTTTACATAATTTAGAACGGTTATACTCAACCTGCGGCCCGCCAAGCTTTTTTGTGCGGCCCTCAACACATTTATTATTAGGAACATGATTTACAAAATCTGGCATTCTATATTTCGTATATCTTGAGATTAATTTCGACTTTGATGTACAGACATGGAAACCCGGAGAGGATGGTCGTTGTCGTGTCAACATCAGATCTGGTATAAGAGTGTTGCTACTGCACACGCTAGATTTATTCCCAAAAAACAAACATTTGACAGACAAATATGCGGATGGATGCCCTTCAATGATCGGATCCGAAAAAGGATTTGTTGCTTTATTGAAAGAGAAATATAATTTAACAAATCTCTTATCTTTCCACTGTATCATACACCAAGAGAACTTATCAGCACGTATCTCCATTGCCGAAATAGACGCCGTGATGAAGACTGCAATAAGTATAGTTAATTATATTAGAGCCCAAGAACTGAACCACAGGAAGTTTAAAAGTCTTTTGGAAGAATTGAACAGTAACTATAGTGACATTCTTTTACATACCTCGGTGAGATGGCTAAGCCGAGGTAAAGTTCTGGAACGGTTTTATTCTTTGAGGCATGAAATTATTTTGTTTTTACAACAAAATAATAAAATTTACAGCGAACTTAATAATGACGGATGGTGGTGTCTTTTAGCTTTTCTGTGTGATATCACAGAAAAACTTAATGAACTCAATCGTGGCCTACAGGGCGAAAATAAAATCATTTCGCAGATGGCGAATCAAGTGTTTGCTTTTGAAGAGAAATTGAACATCTACCATGAAGAAATAGAGATTTCAGGACTTACGTAGTATCAAGAATTGTTTGTTACTTATAGAAAATCCCTGGCACCTAGAAACAGCAACTTTAACACATTTAGCTGCATTGGGATATGATTATGCAGTGCTTTTTGATGAATTTATCGAATTTAAGAACGATACTAATCTGAAAGCTATTTTTGAAGAAAAAAGAGAGGGGAAGGAGTACATCCATTTTTGGGAATTAGTTCCTGAAAAATACAAGACTAAAAAATTGTGCCTGGCTGCTCCTCACATTGTTTGCATCAACATATCTTTGTGAGTCATCATATTCCAAAATGAAATATGCAAAAAACGTATACAGGAATCGACTTACTGATTCTCACCTTAATGACGTATTGAGGGTAGCATGCAGCAATTGTAAACCCGATTTGTCTAAAATTGTTGAAAATTTATCCCAATGTCAAAAATCACACTAATTTCAAAATAAACGCTTGGATACATGTTACTTTTGAGTTTTATTTTTTTCACTATTGTAATTTTTAACGAACTGTATGCTGATAAGTGATATGTACTATTATTATTCTGTTTTGGTTATATTTTTATAAATCTCAAATGGTTTTCCAAAAAAACGGGGGTGGTGGGTTTCATATTTTTTGTCATACCAGTATAGTGTTGCGGCCCGCGTAGCTTTACAAATATATGTATGTGGCCCGAAGAAAAAAAAAGGTTGAGTATCATTGATTTAGAACGATTAAGGTTTTATTGTAATAAAAATATAGATAAATTTATACCATCACACTGTTTGCAGAGAGGAGAGTGATAGAATTTTCTATTGCGACACACATCCTTCGCCTCTGCTATATCCATACACCTCATGGGTCTAGGAACATTCTTCGCCCACAATTCTATGACTGGGAAATTTTTCACCACATATATTGCAAAAATATATTTTTGATGAATTTTTTAATTTATAATGGCATTTCGACAGATTGTTTTACATTTGTCCAAAGCTGTTTCTAATAACTTGTGTTTTGATAAATACTTTCTATATAATCGACAACAGTAGGATCATATATATTTGTAAGTCTAAGTAGTCTTGCAACACAGTTCCAATATTTTTTCTTCAATTCTTAGGGTAAATATCCACAGCAATATATTGTTAAATGGTCTTATTTTATACAATTAAAACATTTCATATATTCGGATGATGCGTTGCCACTTATTCTTCGAAATATTTATGCCATCCTTCTACAGAATTGTTGGTTTTAGGCAATCCTTGCAAAACTGTTTCATTCAAATCCCACATTCTATGTGGAAATTATGGCTATTTCATTGCTCACCCATATATCCCTTTCACCTTATTCTATCATCATGACTTTGGATTTTGCAAGATTCTCAGATCTTTCTTTTTCCATCTCTCATATAATTTAATTATCAAACTCTGCAATTCATCCTCACTCTCCGCTACCACTACCATCTCTTCAGTATATGTTACATCAATACACACACATTCCCATTCTACATTTGGATGCCACCCATTGGCCTCTGTAGTTCCTTCACACACCAATCTTTGTAAATATTAAACATCCAGGATGACAACGAATCTTCGCTTTACCCCTTTCGAAATATTAAATCTCTCAATCGAGGCACCGTTCACTCTAATACATGCTCTGCTTGTGTCATATATTGACGCAATATCACATAATACATCGATTAATAAGTCCCGGGACTAACTACTAAAACAAGATTTGTTTGCCAAAATTCTTCTTTATTCATCAACATAGTCTCCTTCAAGAGCGATACATTCATTCCAACGCTTTCTTAACTTTTCTATGCCAGCCGTGTAGAACGATTTATCTTTGGTTTCAAAATAGGCGTTAATTTCGGCAATCACTTCTTCATTGGAGCCAAATCTCTTTCCCTGGAGCATCTTTTTGATGTCTGCGAACAGCCAATAGTCGCTGGGAGCCAAATCTGGAGAATACGGTGGGTGCGGAAGCAATTTCAAGTTCAACTCATGCAATTTGGCCATCGTTACCATCGACTTGTGACACTGTGCATTTTCCTGATGAATGAGAACTTTTTTCTTCTTCATATGGGGTCGTTTCTTTGCAATTTCTGCCTTCAAACGCTGCACTAACGCTATGTAATATTCGCTATTGATGGTTTTTCCTTTTTCAAGGTGATCGATGAATATTATACCATGCGCATCCCAAAATACAAAGGCCATAACCTTCCCAGCCGACTGTTGAGTTTTTGGTCGCTTCGACGCACCGGCTGCTCTCCACTCAGCTGACTGCCGATTTGATTCCGGAGTATAGTGGTGGATCCAAGTTTCATCCATTGTCACATACTGATGTAAAAACTCCCGTTTATTTCGCGTAAACAGTCCAAACAGCGCTCTGAATCATCGATATGTTGTTGTTTCTGTTCCATTTGGAGCAAATGCAACACCCATTTCAAAAAAAGGTTTTTCATGACCTGTTCATGCAAAATAGTGAAATGTTCATGCAAAATAGTGTAAACACTACCAAATGATATCTTTAGGATGTCTGTTATCTCACGCAACTTTACTTTGCGATTATCCATCACGATTTTGAGGGTTTTTTTTATGTTTTCTGGTGTAACAGCCTCATTTGGACGACCAGTGTTCAGCATCATTTGTGTCTGTACGACCGCATTTGAAATCAGTATACCACCGACAAATGGTTGTTTTCGACGGAGCAGGGCCCGGATAACACTTTTCAAGCCATCGCTGAGTTTGAACGGTAATTTAACCATTAAAAAAATCGTTAACAAATGGAAAAAAGCAATGTGTAAAATCAACTTTTCCTAGGAGCTAACGGCTGTTAAGAAGTTTCACTTCTACCGCGCAAGAGTCTCACGCATCTGTTTTTTTATGTATATGATTGAAACGTGGACGTCGAAAAAAATTGAAAGGAGCCGAATACATGCTGTGTTTGTTTTATCAACACACGAAATTAGTTTTTTTCCATTGTTTTGAAAATAGCAAAAGTAGCGTCACTAAAACCACTGTAACTCAATGACACAATGTCAGAATGTTATGAAAGTTTGACACGTAACTTCTAAAGGTTGGTACTAACTGAAAATGGTACTTTATTTATTTATTTATTTATTATTACACATGACAAGAAATATACATCATTTGTGAAAAGACAACAGGTAATTTAATTTGGACATACAATTTTAATGGATCTGGGTTTGTTGCCTTTCATTTGTCGTATCCCCAGTAAACTAGGCTTTTGCCTGTGTCTCACTGAGGTATGGATTTGTTATTAGAGACGCCATCTGTTGGTTAGTCCCGGGACTTATTGATCGATGTGTTTTTCATTTACGTGCAACAACATATTCAAAACATATTTTCCAAAGCTTGTTTTGCTTCTTATGACACAGTCATATGCTTTTTTCAAGTTCACAAAAGCACAAGACACTTTCTTATTTTTCAAAAATAACACCAAAAATCATTAACATTCTAATCTACATTGAAGAAAAAACCAATATTTTGAAATATTGTCTACTTAAACTACAATACATTTCCCATCTCTTGATATTTAGCTGGTATTATCCCATCTCTTGGTATTTACTCGTAACTGGTACTCAAACATTACATTTTTTCTCTTTACTTTAAAGATAGTCATGGTTATGAAACTTATGAAATTCAATTATGAAACAAAAACTGGTTGATTCTAAATAATAGCTTCAAAAAACAAATGTATTTCTATGAAAGTATTATATGGTATATTTACTAAATAAATGATTTTTCCAATTTAGGTATGAAGACTGGTTGTTCTTACTGGACCTCAGTCCTTTTCTCCTAATTGATTTCACACATGTGACCTCATTAATATTAGCAAATTCTGATGTTTTATGTTATAAGATAGTTCCCATTTCCCACTTAAAATATTAATTTCCATTTAAACTCCTAGTTGGAGAGCACGGTTACTACAAAACATCTCCAAGCTGCCATGCAGTCTGCTTTAATCCTCGCCTTCCTCAATATAACACCAGCCGACCACAACTCCGAGTACAACAAACCTGAGATCATCCTTGCCGGTCATTGAAGCCAACAAAAGGTTTGGGTAAATTAAACCAGACGTTTTTAGTTACATTTTGTTGAAAGTTGCTTGTTTTTGTGCCACAGAGCTTACCAGAAGCAATAAATGATAAATAATTCTAAATATTTTTACTGTCCACTACTTTTGGAAAGCTTTAGAATGTTTAGCCAATTTTGAGATTGTGACATATTAAATCAAACGGAGGTTTAAAATGTTTTGTAATAATTTTTTGAGCCCTTGTTTTACATATTTTTGGATTACACCTTTGCTTTCTTCTGATGGAAAACTGATATTATATGAATATTGTCAATGTTTAATGTAACGAATGATATTGAATTTAGTTCAACATTGATAAATATTATATATTGTATTTATATTAATTCAAACATTTAAATCTCAATACAGAGGCTTACTTAAAAGCTTCATTGAAAGAAAATAAAAGTTTTAAGATTAACACCATTAAAACAAAATGCAGAGCTCTGTTTAAAACAATTTTCTTTGAAATGTGACTAATGTTGTCTTATTTTTACTTGCTGACCAAATTTGTAAATTTTTTAGTTAGAATTTTATTTTATTGAAATTGTGGTTATTTCTGGTTTAAATTAAATTCTCAGTATATTAAGTAACTTGTCAACGTATGTTCTGTTAAAATGTATTTGGCTAGAATATTTTGTAGTTTTGTCACTGAAAAGTCAAATAGAATAAAATTTGCAAGCACAATCCAATCCAGTTTAAGGATAATGAATACATAAAAACAGTCTCTAGCTTCTTGTGTTTAATGAAGCTTTAGAAATTCAACTACATAACATATAAGTCAGAATAATATTATTCTAAAACGTGTTTTGAAAATATAAAAGGTAAGATCGTACATACATACCATCACGTCATCTCTTTGTCGGGGTAGGTAGAGAGGACAGAGTGCCAGACTTTCCTATCTCGACACACATTATTCACCTCTTTCCCATCCATACACCTCATACAACTTCATTGATTTCTCTGACTTTCTACGTTTCCTTTTCAGAATACCATTCACTTGATCCAATCATACTTTCCTTGGTCTTCCTCTCACATTTGCACTGTATGTCTGTTTTGTTAGTCTTTCTTAATTCATTCATTCCATACGCCCAAACCATCTCAGTGTGCTTTTCATCTTACTTAACACATCCACATTCATCCCTTACCACTTCATTCTGTATTTTGTTATACATTATCACTTCAAGTGTTGTTCTCAATGTACGCATTTATTCTACAGCATTTATTTGGTTCCTATCAGTATTTTTCCACGTTTCACCCTCATACATCAAAGTTGTCACCAAAATACTATTGTGGACTTGATACTGTCCAGTTTGAGTATATATATGTTTTAGTGCTCCATCGACTTTGTTTCCTATCGCTAAACAGCAATCGATATTCATCTTAACTCTTCCATCATCTGAGAAAATACTACCCAAATATCAGAATTCCTCAACTTGCTCCAATCTTTCATTATTCACCCATATATCACATTTATTTTTCCCTTCACGCTTGTCGATCACCATTACATTGGATTTTGAAACATTTATTCTCAGATCTTTCTCTTTGCTTCTCTCATACAATTTACTTATCAAGCTCTGAAATTCATCTTCACTCTCCGCCAACACTACCATGTCACCTACATACTGTAATCTGCATAACATACTACCTTGATCAAAAAGTTTTAGGACCGGCCACCGTGTGGCGTTGTCAGTCACCTGATTGGAATTCTTATTTTTTTTTTGTTAGGTTACTACATCTATCATTGACACTTCCTTTCAAATTTCAGCATCATAGCTTGACATTTGTAAAAGTTACGCTGTACTGAGTACATCTACCTTTGTGCGTGTTTTAGATTTTTTACAAGTTTGAAAATGGCATCAACGAGCTTGCATTACATTTTGTGTGAAAAACGGATTTAACGGTCCGCAGACCTTGGAAATGTTGGAGAAGTGTTTTTCGGTGGCGCGAACGTTTCAGAACTGGTCGTGAGTCGGTTGAGGATGACAAACGCAGTGGCAGTCGAAAACCGATGAAAACATCGATAAAATCAAAGAAATGTTGGCCGAAAACCGCAAATTGACCATCAGAGAGCTGGCAGAGGACTTGAAAATCGCTTATGGATCCGCTCAAGACATTTTGGTTAAAGATTTGGGCCTCAGACGTGTCGCTGCAAAACTGGTGCCGAAATACCTCAATTTCATGCGAAAAAAGGACCGCGTTGAAATTGCAAAAGACATGATTTCCATAAGTTTTTGACCAAAAACAACACGAATACTATCCAGCAGCCTTCGAATTCACCTGATCCCTGCGACTTTTTCCTGTTCAACCGACTTAATAAACCGCTTCGCGGAACGTGTTACAGCACCCGAGAGGATGTCATGAAAAAATCGAAGACGGCTCTGATGGACATACCGAAAATTGAGTACCAGCGGTGTTTCGAGGATTGGATCAAGCGCTGGCGTAAGTGCGTTGCAGTCGATGGGGAGTACTTTGAAGGGGACCATATCGATTTTGATGAATAAACTTGTATTTTCGATTTTATGAATAAAGTCCTAAAAATTTTTGATCAAGGTAGTACGTTCCCATTTGACATTTGTATGCTAGAGTGGGTTTCACGATAGTTTGCACTGCTAGTCTAGGATGACCATATTTAAATTTATTTTGTAATATATTATTATTTATTTTTAAATATTGTCAATCTGATATTTTCTATTCCAATAAAATACTTACTTACCATAATAATAATAATTTAATATCAGATTGAGGTATGTACTTAATGACTATAATGAAATCAATGGTCAATGTAAAATTAAATTATTTATTTAATAGGCAAAGAAAACACAATTAACACTAATAAATACTAAGACCAATTAACCGTCGCTATCGTCGCTTGAATTGATATGTATTAAAAATTGATTGAGATCAGTAATACTGTCCACAGCTACTTCATTTTCCCAGTATTTGAATTCCGTTTCCTGTACATGCCGGCAAACATTACTCCACTCGTCGCTCGAAATCAAAGAAACCTTCTCTTTGACCAACCTTTCGACAGAATTCAACGTCATATCAGTGTTTCTAGAGCCCACATATCCCTTGATAGAAGCCCAAACCTTTTATATTGGATTGAGATCTGGATGGTAGGGTGGAAGCCGTAAAACATTGTGTCCATTATTCTGAAATAACCTATCGATGGCATATTCCTCGAATACACTTTTGTGTCTTAAGATTAACCGATATACTTCTGGCTTAAGCATTTCCCTTGAAAAAGGGATACTCCTCTGAGTCAGCCATTGAATCATATCGGCCTTCTTGGAATTTGATGTTGGTGCAGGATTCATTACTTTATTATGGTATGAAGCGTTATCAATTACCACCACAGATCTCGGTTCTAAGTTGGGAATAAGTTTTTCCGTAAGCCATTTCTGATAGTTGTTGTAGTTCATGTCATCATGGTAGTCTCCAGTTTTTTGGTGAGATTTGTATATGAGTAGACCATTAGGTATGAAACCTTCTTCACTTCCAGCATGTACAATAATGAAACGGGATCCCTTTGAAATGGGCTTTCGAAGTCCCTCTTCAGATTCATCGCTCCATGCTCTCGATGACACGTGGCTAGTATGTACATATGTTTCATCCGTGTACACGATTCTTCTACCTGCTTCTCGGTATTGTTTGACTGCCCTTAAATATGATATTCTTTTAAAAACTATGTCTGGGTTTTCCCTCAAAATATTTAAATTGTCTCGCGTTGCATGCCAGCGAAATCCAATTTTTTTTATTATTCTTCTCAGGGTTGACTCAGATCCATTAAAATTAATTGATTCTTGCAACACTGGAAACAATTTAGGGATTGTAGGCAACATTTTTTCTTTAATGTGAAAATCATATATACACCTCCTTATTACACATTCATCAAAACTGTTTACAGATACTTTGTTTTGTCGATTTTTTGTTTTTTTTTTGGAGACCTAATGGCATCTTCTTTACCGTTTTTGTTAAAGGAAGATGTTATCGTTTTAATAGTTCTTGGCAATACCCAGTTGCCATCGAAACTTCGTTAATAAGAATCATTCTCTGAAAAAAAATAAAAAAATATTATTTAAACTTCTTGATAAAAAATGTTGGTACACAAAAACATAAACTATTTGATATAGCCGAAAATGCTTATTATACGAGTGAGTATATCTAATATGGCATAAATGAACATGATCGCTACCATAAACTGGTATTGTATTGTATTACTGGCAATTTAATTCAATATCTTTTAAAAATAAATTGAACTAAACTTTGTTTTATATTGTAGTATTAGGTATTTATAAATATTGTAAAATTTTTAACTACTCCTAAGGTGATTCAATGAAGAATAAATAAAAATGATGAATATTTACCTCCTCACTAGTCATAGTGTCCGTCATCTCTTGATGTAATTATAAACATTCAAAACCACTTCTTTAGTTTGTCCGCACAATGCTCTTCCTTTTCCTAACTTCGTAACTTCAGACATTATGGTCACCGTATTTTTCGTCAAATAAACACTGCGCGCGCATGCTTTAAACGTCAAACAGAACCCATCCACCAACCACGGCATAGATACTTACTAATACACTGACACATTTTGTATATTACGCATTAAACTTATCAATGTGTTAAAAAGGGCAAGGTATCCTGACACGCACTATACCAATTGATCTCTGTATGCCACCAATTGACCTAGTTCTTTCGAACATGAATCTATATAAATATTCAACAACCAGGGTGACATAACGCAACTTCGCTTTACCCCTTTTAAAATATTAAACGTTTCAGTCAAGGTATCATGTACTCTAATACATGTTTTACTTTCGGCGTATAATGCAATACAACATATTCATTTACATTCAACATCATACTCATTTAATATAATATTTTCCATAGCTTGTCCTTGATCACGCCATCATATGTTTTTAACAAGTTCACAAACACACAATATCCTTTTATTTTTTTGCATACTTTTTTCCCCAAACATATACAAAGAGAAAATCTGATCTATGCACCCTTTTCCACTTAAAAAGGCACTCTGAACATCCCACACTTTCTTTTCAGTCTTTCTTCTCATTCTTTCTATGAGAATTTTTCCGTACAGTTTACTTACTACCCTCAGCAAATTAATGACTAGCCTTCACACTCCTTTTTTACACCCTTACCTTTAATGGAACTATTAGTGCACTCCTTCCGTTTTTCGATTATAAATGGTTTATATTGGGATTATAAATAGTTTAATATAGAAAGTAGAGCATGTATTAGAGTAAATGGTGCCTTACTGAGTGGTTTATATTTCAAAAGGCGTAAAGCAAGGATATATTATGTTCACCTGGTTATTTAATATTTACATGTGTGAAAGAACTAAGAGTTCAATGGGTGGCATCTGGGGATGACTACGCTGATGACATGGTAGTGTTGGCGGAGAATGAGGATGAATTACAAAGTTTTATAAGTAAATTGTATGAGAGATGCATTATCATCAATCCGTCTCAGATTGAATTAATGGCTTTTATCCATGACGAGTATAATAGAAGAAACAATACAAGGTGAGAGATTAGGATATTTAAAGTTGTTACAATAAAAGAAGATTATGTAAGCCATTTTGTGATAGGCATGGCGTATCCTATTATTGCATATAGAGCAAGAAGCTTCTGAGAATGAATGTTCAGATATCCAAAGTCATGGTGATAGAAAAGTTCGAAAGGAATAATAAATTTGATTTGTGAATGAACAATGAAAGATTGAACATTGTGGAATTCTGCTATTTGGGTAGTATTTTTTCAGATGATTGAAGAGTTACGAAAGATTTCAAACAGCATGTAGCGATAGGAAACAAAGTCAATGGGGCACTTAAACATATATACTCCAACCAGATAGTATAAAAATCTGTCAAGTTGATAGTCCGCAACAGTATTTTAGTATCAACTTCAATGGATGGGAGGAATATGTGGATCTGGAAAATTACTAAAAAGAGTCAAATAATTGCTGTGGAAATGTGTGCACTGCGAAGAATATATTGTAATACATGGGGTGACAATATGAACTGAAGTGAGTCGGAGCAAGTTGAGGAATTCTGCTATTTGGGTGGTATTTTCTCAGGTGATGTAAGAATTAGGAGGAATATAGAACGGCGTGTACCAATAAGAAACAAAGTCTGTGGGGCACTAATTAAAGTACTTTACCATGATTTCTACATCACATTGACATTAATTTTTTCCTTTGGTATACCCAAACCACAGCAGAATGCTCATTATAATTTGTACATTAGCATTTATTTCACATTCATCTTTAATTACATTTTTTATTCTGTGATACTTAGATACACTAAATATTCTCACCACACACATCTACACAGTCTTTTTTTGTCTCTTCCTTTCTTTTCCTAAATGAGATAGTTGAAAAAATCACAATTTACTACAAAATGTGTCAAAGATCGCTGCTGGGTTGCCGACCCCTAATCTCTTATGTATTCCATAAGTGACAGTTATGTTAACAGGCCCTCAAATTTGTTATTAATATTATTGATTTATTCTTGAAATGAAAATTATTTTAAATTACATAAGCTGCTTTATTGTGTAGAATATAATTAACAATGCACTTTGAAATGTAAATTGATGAAGGTAGAGAGATAAGCTGCAAAATGCATAAATCCCTGTTTGATCAAAAAGCAGCTTAAATTAAGATTTGTTTTTTTTTTATATTTATTTACACATGACAAGAAATATACATAATTTGCGAAAACACAACAGGTAATTTAATTTGGATATACAATTTTAATGGATCTGGGTTTGTTGCCTTTCATTTATCGTGTCCCCAGTAAACTAGGCTTTTGCCTGTATCTCACTGAGGATATTTAGCATGAAAAAATAAATCGATACTTCTTTCCGATTTTCGATTACACAAAAACAAAACCCCGTTGCACATTCTCATCAACCTGACAAACAGTGACACTCAATTACAACTGGAAACATCATGCAAAATCAAACTCCTCACACATCATCACTCCAGAAAGACCAAAAATGTCCATCCATAATATACCGCACATAATCATAAAAGTAAAAAGAAAAATTTACAGAAATACAAATTAAAACAAAAAAGAAAAAAAGATACCCACACTCAAGAGCTCACACAAACCTTTTCCACATGTCATTCATCCTGAAAGCCCAAGTACTCAAACTCCTGTCGCAATAACAACCATGCTCTCGATCGACTGCCTAAATGATTTTCCTCCCTTTACCTTTATTGAATTCGGCACGCCATTGTATGTTATGGGAGCTAAATAAGCATATTGCCTTTGGGCAAAAGAGGTTTTAACTCTAGGGATGGTGAATATTTGATTAGTTGCCATGCGTGTCTGCTAAGTCTACATCTTCCCTTCTCTCGATGGTAGTGCCAGAGAATGGATTTGAGATGCAAATTGGCTATGTTCAGGACCCGATACTCTCTGAAAAGCTACACTGTGGGATACCGGGCAGGAAATTTATTAATTATTTTCACAATCAATTTTTGGGAAACCTGCAATATGTGTTTTTGGGTTAAGGTGCATCCCCCCAAACTGATATACCGTAAGAAAGTGCTGACTGACATAAGGCGAAGTACGAGTATATACTTTTAAGAATATTTTCACTGAGCAAATTTCGAATCATACGGAATATGTATCCTAGTTTTCTGATTTTTGTGCTCAAAGTGTTGATATGGACCTCCCAACGAAGGAACTGATCAACAAAAACTCCGAGGTACTTTATACTATCAATCCTTTACAAGGAAACACAACTACAGTCAGCCAAGGGTGAACAAGTGTGCAGTGTTATGTATTTATTTGTAGGTGCTTGAGTTCCTTTGTAGGTGAATGTATGAGACTTTTGTTTAGTAGTTTAAGGTCACTGTATTGGATGTATGCGTCACACCTAAATATGAATAGATTCTTGTATTTGATATGATTAATATGTGCAGATTTGTATTTGAAAATTGTTATATGTAAATTCCTTTTGTATGTTTCGAGATCTGTTTCATGTATAAATTCTATGGTAAATTGATAATCCTTGATTTTTGATATGTGGTTATTTGTTCTGTAATTCTATGATAAATTTGATATTCCTTGATGTACGAGGCGTATCCAGAAAGTAAGTGTACTGAGGCTCTCACGACCGGATGGATTTTATTTTCGACATGTTGGCTACACTTCCGTGTAGCCTGACCCTTCCCCTCCGCAACGAGACCGGTTCGAGATCAGTACGTTGAGAAGTGTCGACGCGACAACACGTTTAGTGAAAAATGTCAACCCAATCTTGCGCCAAGTGCGAAATTTTGTAAAAAGGCAAGAGTTTTTGAGGCGCTGCAAACTCCATGGAGATGAATTTCTCCGCTCCATCGTTACTGGAGATGAAACTTGGGTTGCACACTACACGCCTGAAACCAAAAGGCAGTCTCAACAGTGACGTCACACCTCTTCACCGTCCGCCAAAAGTTCAAAACCACAATTTCAGCCAAGAAAATCATGGCATCCATGTTTTGGGACTGTCAAGGCATAATTTTAATTGAATATATGCCTCAAGGGGAGACCATCAACTCTGCAAGATACTGTGAGACCCTAAAAAAATTGCAGAGGGCGATTCAGAACAAAAGGAGAGGCATGCTGACAAAGGGAGTCTGCCTGCTGCATGACAATGCCAGACCACACACGGCCAACGTCACGAAGGAACTGCTCGCCTCTTTTAAATGGGATGTCCTGAACCATCCCGCGCATTCCCCTGACCTAGCACCTTCAGATTACTATCTCTTTACCTCCCTGAAGCTGTACATGGGTGGAAAAAGGTTTTCAACCCACGAGGAGGTAAAGGAGGAGGGGGAGAAGTGGACGGAGGGGTTGGCGGGAAACTACTTCGAGGAAGGCATCAACAAGTTGATACCCCGCTTCACCACCTGCATTGAGAAGAATGGCGACGTTGGGGAAAAATAGCTTACATATGTACTACGGTAAACACGTAATTTTTTTGTTTAAATAAAAAAAATTGTAACCTACAAAAAATCAGTACACTTACTTTCTGGATATGCCTCGTATGTAAACTCTTGATATTTTTTTATATATATTTGTTTGAATTTGTTAAAAATAAATATGTCTGTTTGAGTCCAATCGCCATCATGACCGCAAAGGAAATAAGGACTTGTGGGCAGGGCGTCGTGACTAGGTCGCGGTCCTGTCGGTTTTAGCAGTGCTCAAAACCCTGAAAGTTGTTGTATTTCGTGAGGTATGAGCGCTTGTGATGACCGACCGACCATTCATAAGAAAGGTCACTTTCGATTTTAAAATATATTCTCAATACAAACCGACTATACTGTGTTTCACTTGAGCCTGCTACCGACCTGCCTAAGAGGAATCTCTCCACATCGCTACCTTCTTGTCATCGATCTACACTTCTGGAACCGCGACTCAATTCTCCGAGCACTGCCCAGTAACCATCGCACCTACGTTACAGTTCATTTATACCCTGACCGGTTCAGTCACAGATATTCTACTGGAGGATTTTGGTATGCTAAATAATGGTACATATTTTGATATGCTACATAATAATATATCTATAGAAATATAATTAACCATGATTTAAAAAAATAACAATTCATACAGATGGTTCAAACAAATATAATAGTTTTTTAGTTTGTTAATAATAAGAATGAATGTTGTCAGTATACAAAAATCCATTTAGTTCATAGTAATGCTCAGATAATAGTTTTCTAATGAAATAGTACAATTTTTTAATCAAAATATATCAAATTATTAAACTCATCCCTTTTTTCAATAATTTCCGCAAAATGACAAATAAATACTATTTTATCTTAAAAGTTACTAAACAAACTACACATTGAGTGTTTAGTTTCTATACCTAACATATCCAGAATCTGATAGAGTGACGAGACATTGGGTTTTAAACTACGAGCTGCGATAAAACTTACATACGTTTGTTATTGGTAATATTAGAATTAAACAATTCGAAAACCACCAATATCTGACATTGGTTATAAGTTATTAAAAACTGAACATTTACAACTATCCTATACCTTACTCTTCAGTCAACTTATATTTTTTAAATTCTAAATAATCAATTAAGTGATGTAGGTGTCTAAATAGTGATGTACAATATAACAATACTTTGTAACAGAATATAATTAAGTTCTTTGTACATTCATTAACTAAATATTGGTATTTCATTGCAAAAGTTTCAGTAATCACATCTATGTCCGTTATTGAATACTTACAAGTTTGTATGTATCCAGATTTATTCTTTAATGAAAAATGAAGTAATCTTTTATACCAGAAAATGTTTATTTGTCTAAGCTAATTAGAACACTATATTTTATTGTATATAATTATAAATGTAAAAAAGCTATAACCGCAAAACATATATTGGAAAAATAAAATCATAAATAGCAAGCTCCATCTTCGTATTGTGAAACTTGAGGGGATTCATCATAATAATCTATGGAAAAAATGTAACATAACATATATTTCATTAAGGCCTAAATGAAAAAGTTATGAAGGTTTTTATATTATCCGCCAATTGATAAAGTGTCCATCTAAACATATCTCTATAATTCCCTTTCTTTCCAACTTAATACTCTTTTAATGCTTACTCAGCTGAAACAAACGTCAAGAATTATACTATATGTACTATGTGTTCCTTTACGAATAAAGTATGCTGTATTTTGTAATTTAAGACACAAAAAACAGTTTGTGTAATGTATTAATTAAAAAAAAAAAGTTTTCTGGGCGTAGTGTGTATTTCAAACAAGACTTGCTGAACAGTCTGTTATGAGTTAATTAATGAATTAATGCTGTGCTTTCACCAGATGCTTTTTTGATGATAAAAAATGTATAGTTGTGAAGATTTTTCTTAGAAGTTTGGGAAGAATCATCTATAAAAAAATCTTAGTTCAAAAGTAGAACATGGTGGATATACAAAATATCCAGCTTTTTTAAATATTTAAAACTTTCCCGTAAATTCATTAATTGCAACTTCATGCGTATCATTAGTAAGGAAGAACTCATCAAGTAATATAATTACTCTTTCCATACAAACAAACAATCAATTTTTACAGTTAATGATTTTTTTAGTGGCTTAACTTCGCTATTGGCTTAAATAATACCGTTTTTGACTTTTAGAATGATAGAGATTGTGTTTTTGATTCAAATAATGAAAAATCTCATTTTGAGCAAAAATGGTAATTAATGACTTTTTCCTTAACAGAGACGATATGTAAGTCGAGATTGTAATCCTTGGTACAGAAGAGATCCTTCATTTTGATGAAGCAGCTTTGTGCAATCTCTAATCCATTTTGATCTGTTGATACTAGTCCCATTGATCATTCAGCCAGCATCCAAACTTTCATTATTTATATCAAGGTGCTCTTGTTTGTACGAGTGTGGATCAAATATAAACGAGACTTTTTTGTTTTAATTTTTTTATTTGCAGAAAGAAAAAGACCAAGTGCACATAATTTTTCTACATATTCTCCTGTTTTAGAAATGCATTTTTCCCAGCGGATCGGTAGTTTTTTTATTCCGTCATCGTAAAAATAAGTGGGTTGTGTCAGCAGCCAATTGCGCACAAACCCCTCGACTCCATCATCATTGTTGAATCGTTGACCTCTCAGAGCCTCTTTCAGTGGCCCAAAGAGATGAAAGTCGCAGGACAATAGATCAGAGCTATAGGGAGGCTGTTCCAGTCATGTTCAACTTATTTCCTCCAATTGTTTACATGTTACAACTGCAGTATGGGCCACTTCTCATATCGGTTGGTCCCCTCTTTTGCATCGATAAGCAAGTTTAACTTTATTCAAAAGCAAGCAGTAGTACGCCACATTGATGATGCGACGATCGTGCAAAAAATCGATGTGCAAAAAGCCGCGCAACAATAACAAATAACTAATCATAAAATAGAACAATTATAACAATGTACTGTAATAAAATTGATGTGAATGTGGTCCCCTTCTCTCTCTGTCCAAATGTCTTATTGTACTGGTCTCATCTTTCTTGCGAAGGCGTGATGATTATAATTATAAAGTGAGGTTTTAAGCAACTATTCACTTTTTGATGATATATTGAAATTTTTCATTTGATATTTTTGAACCGCAGTTGACTTATGATAGTTGGAACTGCGGAAACCAGAACCTTAAATAAGGAGGGTACTGTATATCTTTTCAGATATTTTATAATTTAATGTTATTAATTGCTTAGCTTTGACTATATTTTAAAATGTAACATTTTAATCAGTATTTTATAATGTAATTTTTAAAATGCGTCTTGTTAATTCATCAAGACTGTTTTTAACTTGATCAATGCTGGTAGACAAAAAGTGTGTAACTAAGGCATGTATTCAATAAAAATTCTTTACATTGTTTAATATGGACTGCAATATTTGGCTTAAAACTTTCTGAGTCTAAAATTTTTACTATTTTATATAGAAAATAAAGTAAAGAAATAAAAAATGTCCCAATAGGACTGATTTTAGAATTTATATAAATCACTTTCAAGATAACATGAAAAACATAGAATTCATACAATATAATTAATTTATACAAGATAATAATTTGTACAATACTATATAACATTTAAAATATACATATATGTTTGTAATCCAATTTGTTGTGATGCGTTATTTATTGTTCCAACTTTTTTATAATGATATAGCGATGTTTCCCAAATATTAAGATCACCTCAAGAGCACTTCAAAATTAAGATTTATAAAACATACTAGTTTCAAATACTCGTAATATAGAATTCTTATAAAATTATTGGAATTTTTACTAGAGAAAAAAATTGATTGATTGATATGCCACTTAATGTGTGTATTGGGTTGTCTGGAAAGTTATTTAGTATTTTGAGGTCAAATTCAAAATTGCACCAAATGCTCATGGACGATATTTTTAGTATCTCAATCTTTTAGTTTACGATATTTTTAGTATCTCAACAATCTCTCATGTTGTACAATTGTTTTCTTGCTGCTGAATTCTAGACTTGATTTGGTCATCGTCAATGATAATCGGCCTTCCTAAGCGGACACCATTTTCAAGTGCCATATCACTTTTATCAAAATTTTAAACCACATGTGACACACGCAATCGCTTATTGTATTGTTGCTTTACACTGTGTATATATCTTTATTTCGATTTTAGTCGCATTTTTCCTTTACAGTGGTACAAAAACATCAAGCACTGAAAAAAACAACTTATTTTGTTCAATCTTCAAATTGACATAAAAAAACAACTCTTAACATTTGGATAAACAATACCCTAAAAAAACGCGTTAAATTAGTACCTTTCAAAATAATACACATTTAGAATTACATAAGTAAGCAGCTAAAATTACGTCTAAATGAAATCTATTGTAGTACAAAACTACTTTCCGGACAACATATACATATTATGTTTTTCAAATATAAATTGATACATTTCTCTTAAAAACATTATTGGTAAATATAAACAAGTTCATATATTGAATTTGTTTAATGTTAAAAGATACTGGATTTTGCAAAAAGTATTTAGTACTCAACTGTAGTATTCTGTTACATCTTGTGTTCGTTGGAAACCATTATTGAAATTTTAATTATTCTAAATTACAGTTGTTATGTTGGTTGGCTTTTTATTTTTCAGTAGATCATTCCAAAAGCATGTCTTACAATTCTTGGGAACAGAGTCTCCACTATGATTAGTGCCGCCTGTGTGTGAAAACTGAAAAATCGACTATTTGTATTTATAAAGCATTTACTTGGTTATAGATTACTTACGAAGAACGATAGAGAAAGTAAATTATATTAGTATTTTATATGGATTTAATGAACATTTAAAAATTGTTATTAGTATCAGGAAACCCTACATCATATCCAAATATATTAATCAATAGCAAACCCGTTCGTGTATATCAATATAAATATTTAAGATTGTGGATAAATGGAAAGTCGGATCCTTGTCAGGAAATAAAGGCGAGGATAAAGAAAACATAAAAAGCTTTCATTCAACTAAAGCCTCTTTCTACAAACTGAGACCTGATCCTGAAATTGAGTGTGTGGTTTGCTGCTTTATCTTGTCAACTCTGGAATGGAGGCATGGACACTGAACTAGGAAACATCACATAAGATTGAGATGTGAATTTACAGACAAGAATCCTCAGATGAATTGTGTTACAAATGTGGAAGTGCTTGTTCTTATTTGTAAGGAACGAGAACTGCTTAAAATTGTGATGATTTGCAAGTTGCAGTAGCTCAGTCACATAATGAGAGACACATGATACATTACACTACTGATTGTCCAGGGATAAATATAAATTGTTAATTAATTTCTCTTTGAAGTATTATACATGTGTATTATGCACATATAGAAAATGTTTATTTTTTGTGTTATAATAAAATGATGAAAAATTCATACCATATGTACATAAATTTCAAAATAAATGAGTATCGAAATATAAATGATTAGTGCCGCCCCTAGAACAAAATACCTGTTTGCACTGTATACTCGTACGTCGCAAATAAAGTAGCGTCGGTTCTGTTTCATTACTCAGTATTATCAATACATACATTCACCTTTAAATGTTCTTTTATCGATGATTGTTTCAAATTTTGTTCACTTAACACGTTCAATGCTAACAACGCTCCTAGTGCGTTCTTCTTCGCAACCGTCAGGTGCTAACAACGCATCTGACGCATTTTCGTATGCAAAGTTCGTGTTCAATGTTTCGTTTCAAATGGAGGGAGTACTTCTAGACAACACCAAATTAAATCGCACGTAATTTTACATTTTTTTTTTAATTTTCAGCCACACGTGATATACCTTAATAATTTGATCGCATTGAATGTGTTAATTCATTTTTCCAAGTTTTTTCACTTTATTTACATGAAAATAATACTTGTAATCATATTTTTGACAAAATGTAAATATTGTGCCTAGATCAGTTGTATAAGGTCTTTCGGAATGTTGTACCATGAGATTTGGCTTATGATGCCGACTTTTCGAAAACAATGCATTTTTGAAAATGTTTCAAACAAGCCTTGAAATTAAAAAAGAATATTCACCTTTCAAACAAGCCTTGAAATTAAAATTGCAACATTTTCTAAATGTCTGAATCATAAGCCAAACCATGCGGCACACCATTAATTTATTTTATTTAGCTTAAATTATAATTTATAAAGAAGTGATGAAATTAATTTATTATATTGACATGTACGTATTTAACAATGGTCGTGTATAAGCTGTATTGTCTTTTAAGTAAAACAAAATAATAAAGAAAAACCAGACAAGTATTTTGGGAATGGAGTGGAGTGGAGTCCAGAATGCATTAAGTAGGAACTACTAATCCACTGATGGTAATTATTATGTCATTTACTTTTCAATTATTACCAAAGTAATAATTGAAAAGCAAATTATAAATTTCTTAATATGCTATGATGGAGTTACAAATTCGGTATGGTATTTGTATTTAGGGATTAACTTTCAAATCACAAATAAATGAAATATAGGAACTTCAAACACCAACTAAAAGTAATTTAAACAAAATATATTTGAGATAATATGAGTTAATTAATGGCTAATTATTACAGCAAAGTAACGTACATATGCTTTTAAAAATTGTAGATTATCTTCATGCAATTAGATATAAAATGACAACTTCTCACATACAGGAGACTTATAATACATTGAATTGAAAATGGTTGTGAGTAAAGGAAGTAAAGAAGCAAAATCTTTGAACAAATTAACAAACATAACATATTAATTCATACAAATTGCTCACAAAATATTATATTTTCTCATTATACTTACAGATGGACACTTTAAGACTAGACTATACAGATGGATACTTTTGTGAAATTTTATCGATTCACTTTGACATAAATGAATAATCACACTAGACAGTCAAAATAAACAAAAAATCACACCTAAATTATTGTTCCAAATTGAGATTGTACTTGGTCATTGATTAAAATATTGTTCATTGATTATAGCATAACTTATATTAGTTGATTTGGTTTCAGTACCTGAGTTGTCTTGGCCAACACTTGCACCATCATGGTCATCACCTGAGCCATCCTGGCCAGCACTTGAGTCGTCTTGGTCAGCACCTGTTAGCCATGCATCCACCAGCAACACCAGACAAATACTGAAAGACTTTAATGTTAGACTTCAGCCTGCACCGCAGCTTGGAACACAGCCTGCACCCCAGCCTGCACCCCAGCCTGCACCCCAGCCTACATTTCAGCTTGCACCCCAGCTTGCATCCCAGCCTGCTCCCCAGATTGCACCTCAGACAGCTTTCCAGGTTGCACTTCAGCTTGCACTCTTGCCTGCATCCCAGAGTCCATCCCAGAGTCCACCCCAGAGTCCACCCCAGAGTGCAACCCAGCCTGCATTCCCACCGGCACGCCAGCCTGCATCTCAGTCTGCTTCCAAGCTTGCACTCCAGTGTGCACCTCAACATGTTATCCAAATCGCATCCCAGCTCGCACTTCTACGTGCATCCCAGTGTGAACCCCAGTCTGAACCCCAGCTTGCCCCTCAGCTTGGACCACAGTCTGCTCCCCAGCCTGCACCTCAATCTGCACCCCAGCGTGCATCCCAGTTTGCACCCCAGCCTGCATTCCAGGCTGCACCCCAGCTTGCATCCCAACCTGCTCCCCAGATTGCACCTCAGACTGCTTTCCAGATTGCACTTCAGCTTGCACTCTTGCCTGCATCCCAGAGTCCACCCCAGAGTCCACCCCAGAGCTCACTCCAGAGTCCACCCCAGAGTCTAACCCAGTGTGCATCCCAGTCTGATTTTCAGCTTAGACTCCAATGTCCACCTCAGCATGTTTTAGAAGTCGCTTCCAAGCTTGCACTTCTACGGGCATCCCAGTGTGAACCCCAGCCTGCACCTCAGCCTGCACCACAGTTTGCTCCTCAGCCTGCCCCCCAGAGTCCATCCCAGCGTCCATCCCAGTCTGCAACTCAGCCTGCATTCCAGGCTGCACCCCAGCTTGCATCCCAACCTGCTCCCCAGATTGCACCTCAGACTGCTTTCCAGATTGCACTTCAGCTTGCACGCTTACATGCACCCCAGAGTCCACCTCAGAGTCCACCTCAGAGTCCACCCCAGAGTCCACCCCAGAGTCCACCCCAGAGTCCACCCCAGAGTCTACCCCAGAGTCCACCCCAGAGTCCACCCCAGAGTCCACCCCAGAGTCCACCCCAGAGTCCACCCCAGAGTCCACCTCAGAGTCCACCCCAGAGTCCACCCCAGATTCCACCCCAGAGTCCATCCCAGAGTCCAACCCAGTGTGCATCCCAGTCTGCTTTCCAGCTTACACTCCAATGTCCACCTCAGCATATTTTAGAAGTCGCATCCAAGCTTGCACTTCTACGTGCATCCCAATGTGAACCCCAGCCTGCACCTCAGCTTGCACCACAGTCTGCTCCCCAGCCTGCACCCCAGAGTCCATCCCAGCGTCCATCCCAGTCTACACCCCAGCCTGCATTCCAGTCTGCACCCCAGCTTGTATCCCAGCCTGCTCCCCAGATTGCACCTCAGACAGCTTTCCAGATTGCACTTCAGCTTGCACACTTGCGTGCCCTCCAGTCTGAACCCCAGCCTGCACCTCAGCTTGCATTATTGTCTACTCCTCAGCCTGCTCCCCAGCCTGCACCCCAGTGTGCACCCTATTCTGCACCCCAGGGTGCACCCAAGTGTGCACTTCGGCTTGCACCCCAATCTGTACATCAGCCTGCACTCTGGCGTGCACCTCAGTTTGCGCCTCAGCCTGCTCACCAGCCTGCACTCCAGCCAGCTCACCAGCCTGAACCCCAGTGTGCAGCCCAGCTTGCACCCCAATCTTCTCCCCAGCCTGTTCCCCATCATGAACCCCAGCGTGCACCCCAGTTTGCACTCCAGCGTGTACTCCATAATGTACTCCAGCGTGCACCCCAGTTTGCACCCCAATCTGCTCCCCAGTCTCCACCCCAGTTTGTACCCCAGAATTCACTACAGCGTGCACCCCAGTCTGCACCCCAGCCTCCACTCCAGCTTGCCCCCCAACTTACCCCACAGTCTACATTCCAGCATGTACTCCAGCAGGCATTCCAGCATGCACCCCAGCCTGCACCCCAACTTGTACCCCAGTTTGCGTCCCGGCGTGCCCCCCAGTTTGCATTCCAGCCTGTACTCCAGCCTGTACTTCAGCCTGTACTCCAGCCTGTACTCCAGCCTGTACTCCAGCCTGTACTCCAGCCTGTACTCCAGCATGTACTCCAGCCTGTACTCCAGCCTGTACTCCAGCCTGTACTCCAGCCTGTATTCCAGCCTGCACTCCAGCCTGCTCTTCAGTCTACATTCCAGCCTGTAGTCCAATCTGCACTTCAACCTGCACTCCAGCCTGCACTTCAGCATGCACCCCAGTCTGCACTCCAGCGTGCACTCCAGCATGCACCCCATCTGCACCTCAATTTGCAGCCCAGCGCGCACCCCAGCGTGCCCTCCAGCCTGCACTACAGCCTGCACTCCAGCCTTCAATCCAGCATGCACTCCAGCTGGCACCCAAGCCTCCAATGAGAGCCCCACTACCGCCACATATAGAAATTATGAACCCATATAGCTTTATTATTTTTTTAAACCCATGATTATTCTAAATTAAATTTAATTATACGGTATGAAAAAAGACTGACAAGTAGGTTCCTCTTGATCCGCTTCAAAATAGTAAAAATGTTAATCATAAAGCATGAAACAGTGATGTTTTACAACGGTAATTGTTTTTCTCATGATGCATAACATACTATGTACGGAAAAATTGATTCCATTCATCAGTATATTATTGGAGAATAACTGTTTTGATTTAAGCTATTATCAAAAAGGAGATTATTGTGCAAGTCGTAGACAGATATCCCAGATTGGATGGATGAAGTACATACTATAATTTACATTTTTATGGTACATGTGAAATATATTTAGAAATTGTTTGATTTTTCATGACTTACAATTGAATCAAAAAATCTATTGAGCATTTCGAAATAAAAAGGTTTCAATTCATATTTTATTAGTTTTATTTAAAATATCGAATGAGCATAATTTAAGCCTATGTTATTTATAGTTAAGGCATTAACACAGTGGAGGTTTAAAGACATTGTCATTTGTTTAGTTCAGCAGCGTTTATTCCACTTTATATAATGGTATAACACTACCGGTTTCAAGGTTTTCACCTCATCATCAGTGAGCACAAACAAGACTTTCGAGAAGTTCGAACAAAATTCACTCTTATTTGTTGAAACCTTGAAACCCATAGGGTTATACTGTTATATAAAGTGTAATAAACAGTGTCAGACTAAACAAATTACAATAATTTAAGCCTATACTATGTACAAAATGTACAAAATGATCAAATATGTATGGTTCTATTCCATTTTAACAAAATCCTTTCAGCATAGACAGAGTGAGTAAAATAGAGATTAAACAATGTTTTAATATTTGAAAAACTAGTCGAGCTTAGTTATTGTGAGCAGGAAGCAACAGATGATATTCCTTCGTTAAAACTATTTATTACTTTCTATATCTATGATGAATTAAATCTATCATTAACTATTGTTAACATCTTTTATGACGACGTTTTTCTGTATTGTTTCATATCAATACATTATTTTCCATTCTTGATTATGTTTAAGGGGATATTGAAATGATTTCCATACTTATTTGATTATTACAATATATAAAGTATCCTTTTTGTCAATTGAGATTCACGTATTGAACATATTAAAGCACACAAACGTCATGATTTATAATTGATGAACTTAAGTTCTTAGTAAATTAATATTGCTTTTGTTTGATTGATATAAAAACTGGAAATGTTATTACATACTTACTTTTGTAGTAGCCGTCACAAAAAGACAAGTTTATACCATAAACTTGTAAATACGAGTAAAGTTTATGCAAGCGATCTTAAAAATTATAACCTCCATATACGAGTATTTCTTTCATTACCAATTTAACATTTTTACATTGCCCCACAATAATGATAATTCCATTGGTAACAAATTTTGGAGCAGAACCTAGCATTGAATATGCTCATTATAGCCATGAGTTTGCCATTTTTGTGCTTTTTTGAAGAAAGATTGATTATTTATGATGATGCAAATTAAAAATTATAAATAAATTAAAATTTTATAGAAAAACTTCGCATAATGCGAATTTTATTTGCACGAAAATCAATTAGCGCAATTAAGCACCATTATATTATTTTCCGCTTTAAGCGTCTGATTAATCAGTTAACATGGTTATCGTTTATCCTTCACTCCAGGGCCTGCATGGTGGGGAGAATCTCTCTGTCCTCGGCACTCACTCGCACTCTCACTGGCAGTTGTCTCATGCCGTACTCGGATATGCTTATGTGCCCAAGTGCTTAAATTTAATTGCATTGGAACTTGCATCACCTTGCATTACAATTGCATATTATATTAAATCACATAAATGAAAGAATAATAAAGTTCTACTCAAACATCATTGCTCCAATATTTTGCAAAAAAGTGGATTATCATTTAACTATAATTAAAAAATTCATTCTGTGAACAAAAATGTATGCATTGCTTATAAATCTTTAATATTTTTACCTCCTAATATAACTTACATGCAGTGTATTTTTTTCAAACTTTGTCATGGTGGATTAATTAGAATTAATCCAATTTTATATTGTATTTGATTTATGCGATTTCAGTTAGCACAAGGTTGAATTAATTGCATTAAACGAGTTTTGCCTATATATGTAAAAAATAATGCAAACCCATTTTACATGTTTTGAGATATTTGGAAAAATATAATTGCACATTGTTTGCGTTTTTAGAGAATAGTTTTTAAAGACTGAATTTACCCTGAGATAAATATTTCAGCATATAAGGAATTGAGGTTTGGTCATTTGGAAAAGTGTTTTTTAGGTTGGATTCATTTAGGAAATATTTGTTTATATAAATACTCGTATATATAACAATCTATGCTAATAATTTTACAAAACAATGCTTTATCCATCTATATAAGTAGTAAAACCAAAATTATGACATGTGAACATACAGAAAAAACTAAACTTTTCAATAGACCATTCTGTAATTTCACTGGGCAAAAAGTGATTCTTTATGAAAGTCAACTCGGTACATCAGGCCTGTAAATATGAAACTGGGATTTTTTTTATAGAAAATACACATTTATTGTATGAAAATGGTAAAAAATATTTTATTCAAAGTATTGCCCATCGCTAGCTACACATTTTTCCCATCTCTCTGGCAATTTGTGGATGCCACGCCAAAAAAACTGTTGCTCTTTTGAGGCAAACCAATTATCGAGCCATTTTCGTAAGAAGTGAAGCGCTGCTCAGCAAGTGCGTGTCCCGTCGATGCAAATAAGTAGTAATCAGATGGAGCCAAGTCTGGTGAGTAAGCCGCATGTGAAAGTATTTGCCAACTGAACGCCTCAATCGTTTCCTTGACCGGTTTTGCTGTGTGCGATGGTGCATAATCATGAAGCAAAATCACTTTGTGTTGCCTCTTTTGATATTCTGGTCGTTTTTCACGCAATGCTTGGTTCAAATCCATCATTTGTTGTCGGTAGCGTTCAGTATTAACGATTTCGCCAGGTTTTAGCAGCTCATAATAGATAACACCCTTCTGATCCCACCAAACACAGAGCATTGTCTTCCGTCCATAGCGATTTGCCCTTGCAGTCGATGTCGCTGGTTTGCTTAGAGTTACCCATGATCTTTTACGCTTAGGATTCTCAAAATATATCCATTTTTCATCGCCAGTCACAATTCGATGGAGAAATGATTTTCTTTTGTACCTGGCGA
Source organism: Odontocerum albicorne (assembly GCA_949825065.1). NCBI lineage: Eukaryota > Metazoa > Arthropoda > Insecta > Trichoptera > Odontoceridae > Odontocerum > Odontocerum albicorne. The sequence goes on along the minus strand of OX463843.1, from coordinate 19,699,552 downwards.
GCAGCATTTCGCAAGTGGTTTCATATTCCAGTTTCATATTTACAGACCTGATATGTACTAGAATTTTTTTCAAAATTATCTTCACTACATTTGTGTTTGTTTTATTTTTACTCGCTCATTTATTTCTTTGTTATTTATAATGATCATAGAATGGTTTAAATGGTTTATCTTTATGTACACCTAAGCATACATTAAAATAATGTATTAATTTTTAATATGCATGTTACTTTGAAAAGTAAAAAAATTATTGTTATTCTTGCGAATTTATTTTTCACAAAAGAATTCCAAGCCGAATGAAATATCTTTACCTTTGCGGTCTTATGTCGACATCGATTTTATTCCCATTGACCTTATGTCGAGTTATATTTGATTTGTCCAAATATTGTGTTTAAAAAAAAAAAACTTAGTAAATCATAATTTTTCATAGACTGTCATAAATTTTTTATGGACCTGGTAGAATAAATTTTGGAAAGCAAAGGGTTAAAATATGTTGTACATTTCAACTTTCGTACACATTTCAGGAACCAATTAGATACGAAAGTCAAGGACCGCCTGTACCTACGAGTATACTCAATTCAAAAGATGAAATATAATTTTTTGATACTGAAAGGCAGAGAATAAAACTTGGAAAATTTAAGCAAGGCATTATTTAAATTATTGAATTATTTAATCCTCGGCAAACATTAAAGTATTTTTCAGTTTTTAATTGATGATGCTTTACACCTTTCAGCAAAACTATTTTTTGACATTCAAAATAATTATAATATAAGGAGCCTTTGGTTACTTACATCTTAATCATTCATTACTTTTCTTCACACTCATTATGAAGGGCTGGACTTCAACGATGAGACACCTCTATTCTCTACCTTCATCAGTACTTTTATATAGAGCAGTACAAGTTTTTTCTCTGTCAGCTTCTGAAGTTGTCTTTCTCATATTAATCTATTTATGAAATATAGAATGATTAGCCATTTTATAATAATGGCCTTTTTTAAATAATATTTTAACTAACATACTCATACCTATCTCTTTCTTCGTATTGTATTATCGTACACTATCGTCGTATACAGTACAACCTGGCGGGTTTATTGCCATGTGGCAATCTCTTCCAACCAAAAGATGTCAAACAAGCTTAAGTGAAAATCAGACCAAACCCCTTCAACAAAATCTGGGTACTATAAGAATCAAACCCGCAGCCTCCGGGCTGGAAGACAGGTGTCTTACCAACTAGGCCACGGAGGTCATCTTTTTATAATGACAACTTAAGTTGTTAATTTCAACTGGTTTATTTCTTAGATTTTCTCAACTTGAATTACATTATATAATAGTCAAAGTTTTTGTGGTGACTATAAGTAAATAATCGTTTATGTTAGAAAATGGATTTGTATTTCAATACATATGAAATCTATAAACATTAGATCAATGGTGTGAACCTGCAGCATCTGACTGCATAGAAATTTAAGAATGATTCATATAAAATATAATTTGTCATTCATGTGAAATATAAAATAATCAATATTATATTGTGTTTTTTAATTTTCCTCTATAATACTTCTCTCCTCTCCTTATGCCTTTATACAGGTGCCAACAGTTATATCAGGAAGTACTGTCTTGATCCATAGAGTAGTCTGACAACCTTTTTAAATCATTTATATGATACCTTTCGACATATCCGAATAGATAGACATGTTGATGAGCATGACAGGGAAACAATTCAATGGCGTTTTGGTAAAGAGGTAGAAGTAATCAATTACTTATTTGGAAGTTTTGCAACACTTGTATTCCTGAAATACAGACCTCAGGTAAAATTTAAAGGTATACTTTGAATACATAAATAATTTATGTTGCTCGCCAGGTACAAAAGAAAATCATTTTTCCATCGAATTGTGACTGGCGATGAAAAATGGATATATTTTGAGAATCCTAAGCGTAAAAGATCATGGGTAACTCTAAGCAAACCAGCGACATCGACTGCAAGGGCAAATCGCTATGGACGGAAGACAATGCTCTGTGTTTGGTGGGATCAGAAGGGTGTTATCTATTATGAGCTGCTAAAGCCTGGCGAAATCGTTAATACTGAACGCTACCGACAACAAATGATGGATTTGAACCAAGCATTGCGTGAAAAACGACCAGAATATCAAAAGAGGCAACACAAAGTGATTTTGCTTCATGATAATGCATCATCGCACACAGCAAAACCGGTCAAGGAAACGATTGAGGCGTTCAGTTGGCAAATACTTTCACATGCGGCTTACTCACCAGACTTGGCTCCATCCGATTACTACTTATTTGCATCAATGGGACACGTACTTGCTGAGCAGCGCTTCACTTCTTGCGAAAATGGCTCGATGATTGGTTTGCCTCAAAAGAGCAACAGTTTTTTTGGCGTGTCATCCACAAATTGCCAGAGATGGGAAAAATGTGTAGCTAGCGATGGGCAATACTTTGAATAAAATATTTTTTACCATTTTCATACAATAAATGTGTATTTTATATAAAAAAATCCAGTTTTATATTTACAGACCTGATATGTACTCGTATATGTACTAGAATTTTTTTTCAAAATTATCTTCAATATATTTGTGTTTGTTTTATTTTTACTCGCTCATTTATTTCTTTGTTATTAATAATGATCATAGAATAGTATAAATGGTTTATCTTTATGTACACCTCAGCATACATTAAAATAATGTATTAATTTTTAATATGCATGTTACTTTGAAAAGTAAGAAAATTATTGTTATTCTTGTGAATTTATTTTTCACAAAAGAATTCCAAGCCGAATGAAATATCTTTACCTTTGCGGTCTTATGTCGACATCGATTTTATTCCCGTTGACCTTATGTCGAGTTATATTTGATTTGTCCAAATATTGTGTTTCAAAAAAAAAAAATAGTAAATCATAATTTTTCATAAAATGTCATTTTTTTTATGGACCTGGGAGAATAAATTTTGGAAAGCATAAATAATTTATGTATTCAAAATTTACCTTTAAAATTTACCTGAGGTCTGTATTTCAGGAATACAAGTGTTGTAGAACTTCAAACTGACAAATAAATAATTGATGACTTGTACCTCTTTGCCAAAACGCCATTGAATTATATCTTCTGTCCTAGTAATTGAACCTTAATATTATACCTAGTCCTGCTATACGAGTCCTGCTGCTTGTAAATTTTGTCACTATTTTCATGGCTTTAACTATTTATCTGCAAAACATATTCTACGAACCGTTAGCCTGGCATATACCTGAGTAAATGAGGGTCAACTTGTTGAGATGCAGTTGGGTAGTTACGAAAACCGTGTTACAATTATTGCCTAACAAAAAGTTGATAAAAGTACAAGTGAAATTTTTAATATTTTAAAACCATCGGGTGTTAGTCGTAGGTCAGTGTATCATGTTATGAAGTGTTATGACAAGTGTGGTTAAGTAAACGACTTGCTAAGAAGTGGTTGACCTCAGTTTGGATACAAAAAGTTGTTAAAGAAAGAATCCGAAAAAATCAAGGGAGGCTGGAATATCCATCATATTCATGACAAATTTGATAAAATAAGACCCAGGGATGAGAGCCTATCGTAGAAACAGTTTTCACCTTTTAACTACCACTCTCAAGAACATTTGGCACCAACGATCAAAAGAGCCTATATTGTGACAGTGGACACAAAAATCAAGGGAGGCTGGAATATCCATCATATTCATGACAAAGTTGATAAAATAAGACCCAGGGATGAGAGCCTATCGTAGAAACAGTTTTCACCTTTTAACTACCACTCTCAAGAACATTTGGCACCAACGATCAAAAGAGCCTATATTGTGACAGTGGACACAAAAATCAAGGGAGGCTGGAATATCCATCATATTCATGACAAAGTTGATAAAATAAGACCCAGGGATGAGAGCCTATCGTAGAAACAGTTTTCACCTTTTAACTACCACTCTCAAGAACATTTGGCACCAACGATCAAAAGAGCTTATATTGTGACAATGGACACAAAAAAATACATTTTTCAGAGAAAAAAAAATCATTGTACAGGAATCCAAGTAATAAAACGATGGGGTTTACACAATTAACTCCAGGAAAGACCGTAAGGTAGTCGGAAAGGTCCAAAGAGATCATCATCCAGCATCAGTAATAGTTTGGTGGAGAGTGGCCTATGATGGTACCTCAAAACAATATTTTTATGAACAAGGTGTAAAAACTTCGGCCAAGGTTTACCAAGAGACAGTTCTGGAAGCTATTGTAAAACCCTTGAACATGAATTTATTCAATAGCAGTGATTTTTCAAACAAGATTCCACACCAGCCCAAAAAGCGAAAACAGCACAGCAATGGTTAGAAAACAATGTTCCGGCGTTTATTAGTGTTTCCGAGGGGCTTTCTGGCCGTCCAGATCTCAATCCTCTGGACTATAAATTGTGGTCAGTATAAGAGGAGAAGGTATGTTATGTGCTAAAAAATATCCCAATATTGAGTCATTAAGTGTATATTGAAGAGAGCTGTGGATACTTTTCCTTTAGAAGCTGTGCATGCAGCCTTAGATGAGTAGCTCAATCGATTAAAGGCCTGTGTAAAAGCGAAAGGCTAACATTTCGAATACACATGATCACACCGTGTCTCTTGCAGGGTAGGTAGAGAAAACAGATCTTCAAACTTTTCTATCCATGAGTACAAATTTCGCCTACTCCACATTCATACATCTCGTCTTGCATAATTTTCTATTATCTACACTTTATCTTTTTTCAAAATCTGATCCATTTGGTCTAGTCATGTTTTCTTTGATTTACCTCTTTTATGCAAGCCTTTCACTTTTTCATTATTCATTCTCTCCACATGTCCAAACCATCTAAAAGCTCCTTTCTTCATTTTACTAAAAAAAATCCATTTTATCCATGCATTAATTTCTGATGTTTTCATACTGCCTTTTTCAAAACATTGATCTTTCACAAATTTTCCTTAGTGTACACATCTCCACAACGTTAATTTTACTTGTTTCCTTCTGCCACGTCCACGTTTCACTATCATACATCAAAGTTGGCACCAAAATACTATTATAGAATCTTAGCAGATTTTCATACTGTCCAGTTTGAGTATATTTGTCTTAGTGCCCTATTGATCTTATTCCCTTTTGATTAACGCCGTTCGATATCCCTCTTAACTGAATAAATACTACCCAAATAGCAGAATTTCATTATTCATCCATATATCCCATTTACTTGGATATTGCTTCATTCTCAGGTTTTCTCTCTCATTCAATTAACTTATCAAACTTTGTAATTCATCTTCACTCTCTGCCAACACCACCATATCATCAACATACATTTTAATTGCATACGTTTCCATTCAACATTTGTATGCCACCAATTGTGCTTTGTAGTTTCTTCACACATGAATCTATATAAATATTGAAGAACCAGGTCGACATAATGTATCCTTGCTTCATCCCTTTTGAAATATTAAATCACTCAGTTAAGGCACTGTTCACTTTAATACATGCTTTACTTCGGTATATTATGAAGCAATATCACATGTTAATTAACATTCAACACCATACTATACTCATTCAATATTTTCCATAGCTTTTCCCTTATCACACGGTCATATGCTTTTTGCAAATCCACAAAGCACAATATCCTTTTTTTATTTTTTGCTTTATATTTTTCCACAAGCAGGAGAAAGTTTGATCCATGCACCCTCTTTCACTTAAAAAGGTATCCTGAGCATCCCACACTTTCTTTTCAGTCTTTCTTCTCACTCTTTCTATCAGAATATTTCTGTACAGTTTACGTCCTACACTTACTAAACTAATGGTACTGTAGCTTTCACACTCCATTCTTGCACCCTTACCTTTATATAATGGAACTATCACTGCACTCCTCCAATCTTTCAGTGTAAAGTCATATTCCCAATATTTGTTGAAAAACTGTCTCAGTCACTCAATCATTCATTCTCCCCCATATACTTTTAGTTCTGTGCTTACGTCATCACAACTGGACGCTTTTACTTTTTTGATAACTTTTACTTCGTACTTCTTGTAGACTGATCATTCAGATTTTTCAAACGCTCACTATTTTCAGCAACACCAGACTAACTGTTGTTTCTACTAGTATCGTTCTCAAACAGTTCTTCAAAATATTCATTCCATCTCGAACGAATCTTTCCTTCTTCTGACGAAACCTTTCCATTATCATTTATGATTCCACTTATATACCTCCCGTATCGTTTTCTCCTCGCATTTTATTTACTTTCTTCCAAAATATGTTCATATATCCTCGTTCATTCATACTGAACTTTCTGTCTTCTTCGTATCTAAGTTTCCTCTTTTTTTCTTCAACCAGTCTGTTTGTTATTATTTTCCATTCTTTGAACTCTCTCTTTCTATCAATTCTTTCATCACTATTTCTTTTCCTTGCTTTGACAAATATTCTCCATGCTATATTTTTCCCTTTCACACAGTCTATTATTTCCTTGTCCTACTATGCACCTCCTTTTTGACACCCAACTTTGACACCCACAGACATCTTTTGCTGTGTCCACCAGCATATTTTTCATACTTGTCCACTTTTCTTCATTACTTAACCCATCATTTATCATTCTCATTTTTTCTTCCACACTCTTTCTACATTCCTCTTTCTTTTAGTCAAAATTAGTAGAATTTGGGTTGAACTTTTTTGCATACATATTACAATTCGATGCAAACCCTAATATACACGAGTTCACAAAGTGATTCGCCACTGACCAGAGACCTCAGGTGTTTATATAGTGTAGCGACGAGTTAAGCACGCTGCAGGGTGAGGAAAGACCCTCGGTTGGGCAGATACAACACTTGTCAACATATCACATCTGTGGAACTTGCTATAATTGGGAACGAGTCCCAATCATACACGGATGGACATTTAAGTCTTCTCACCGTAGCCTTTGGAATTTATGTCTTCTCGACCTTTGGCATACCCCTTGCATTTTCTTATTGTTGTTATCAAGGGCTAGACATTTAAAATTAACATGAAGGATTAAAAAAAGGATGCAAATACCCAAACGCTTTCATTAATCACGATTTTTAATACAGTTTTCTTGTACAGAAACTTAAACACTAAAATGTGTTATCAAATGAGGAATGAAGGATGTATAGCAGACAGTTATTCTTACGTTAATACGATTTTATAATAAACGTGAATGTGGGATTTAAAGTAAATCATCAATGTAGAATTAATGGTTGTTTCTTAAATAACAATACATTCGTAGGGGCTCACTCCACCATATCCCATTGTTGGACAAGCTGAAAAGAATTGAAAAAAATTACATTTGTGTTAAGCATCACATTGGTTAATAAGTTAATAAAAACTGCAATAATCTTTTATATTATTCTTCCTTGAATTATTTTATTTTTTCACTTGTTCGCCTCCGTGACTCAGTGCCCAAATATTTATTTTCTGATCCACGGTGTCTAATTATTGATGGTAGCCATAATGCTGTAGTTTGTTTTTTTACATTAAGGACTTTGAATAAGTATAAGGTTGGTTAGAAGTTGCCAAACAACAAATAGCTAGCCAGATTTTTGTAAATGGAATGAAAGAAAAATAATGTTTTTTTGAATCAAGTAGAAGATCACTAAACCATCACATTGTGGATAAAATGGGCCTAAGGTGCTTTGTTTACTGAATCTAAATCTTTCAGGTAGGCGACAAGCGTTCTTCCAGTTTGACAAGTCACATATGCTCTAAATCTTATACTGATGTGATTGATACTTGTCCTGCGACATGCATTATATGTTATACGAGTAATATCGTTTGAGCCGAGTGTTTTATTTCTATTCTACAGAGACTTCTGTTTATTTTATTTATCACTGTATATCTTGTGTTTATTGAATCGATAATTATTTTGTTTCAAAATGTGTTTTATATTAAGTTTTATAAGTTTTATTTGACATCTGATATTTTAACTCTTTTAGTTTAAATATTGATATCTGCGTTTGTTATTTGTTCTTCTGCCCTTCTTATTACTAGCTTCATTGATGACTTAAATCTTACTTGAGCTAATATCAGTATTACTTATGTTATGTGTATAATTTTTATTTTATCGAGTATAATGTTACCTCTTTCACACCTGTCTCCATAGTATCCAGTACCTTCACATTTACATCTGAAACCTGGTTCTTGAGTTATTTGGATGCAAGTCCCTCGATGCAAGCAAGGGAACCTCGAACAAATATTCATTCCACGAACTATAAACAGATTTGTTTTTATTATTATTGAGAAATAAAATTATTTTCTTAAACAGGTCTACAGGTAGCTTATGAATTTTGAATTCATAATATGAAAGATGAAGTTTGGGATTAAAAATGAGCGTGAGTCTATTTCACCTGTTGTAGAAGTTTTTTAATTGAACTATTCATATACAATAATTGACTAAGTCCCAAAGTGTGCTTACAGGGGCACCACAGAATATTCCAATATTTTAGCTGAAATGAGACTTATGGGGTTTTTTAATCAGAACATCTAACATAATGGACCTAGTGTAAATCCTTAACTGTTGGTTGAAGTGTTAGCTAGATTTCGCTTTTCAATACTAATATTAGATGGCACTCGATACACTGTCTCTGCTCACTCTTTCAGGGCCCATTTTTCACGTGAAAGAGAGTGAGATATACAAATGTCAGAATTTTAATAAACAGTGATTGGATTATTTTAGTATTTTTTCAATCTATCTCAGTATTTGATGAACGTATATAAATAGCTGTTGATTCTCTGCTGTATTGAGTTATCGAATAATCAAGTCTGTTACGAATTTAAGCGAACCTTTCAAAGTTGCTGTTCTTATCCAAGTAAGCTAAAACGCCATTTAGAAACCAATCATAGGAACATGGTTGGTAAACCTCTAGGTTAGAAAATTAAAAGAATTAAAACATCAAAAAGGCACTTTTTTAAGCAGGCGTCAATACCAAGCAATGTTTTACTAGCATCCTACATGGTAGCATGTATAGTCACGAAATGTAAAAAGCCCTACACGAGTACTATTGCAAAACAACTCATTCTACTGGCTGACATTATGCTCGGTGAGTCTGCGGGAAATTGCTTTCTGTGGTCCTTTGTCTAACAATACTATCATCAGTCGCAGAATGACCTCTATGATCAATTAATTGAAAAGATAAAAGGGAAAGGGTTTCATCTAAATGAGGTCATGGATATTAATAAGGATGCTCATTTGATTTTCTACGTACGGTTCGTAGATGGTAATAACATTGTGCAAGACCTTCTTTTCTGTAAAAGTATCACAAGTACAAAGTCTTAAGACTTTTTCGAGATCGTGGACATATTTATGGTTGAAAATAATTTAGAGTTGACAAAGTGAGTTGGTGTCTGTACGATGGTGGTCGTTCTATGTCCGGCTGTTATAGAGGATTGCAGGCGCTTATTCAAAGGAAGACTCCTAATACACTGTGGATTCATTACAATCTTCATAAGGAAGACTTCACATCAAAGTCCTCCATTAAATCTAGTCTAAAAATGTGTGGTGAATGTGACAAACTTTTAAAATTTCGACCATTGTTTATCAAAAAAGCAATACAAGGATATGGGAGCTGAACACATAGTCTGTGTTGTACTACTGCAGCTCGCGATGACTCTTGTGGTAATGTATTGTCCCGTATGTTTGAATTGCGGTAGGATATGTACACTTTTCTTAGAGGAAGAACATGAGTATGCCAAAAACATCTTTGAAATAGATTATTTGGTAAAACTAGCATACTTATGTGATATCTTTGAAAAGGTGAATGCGTTGAATCTCTCCCTGCAGATAAGCAACACACACGTTTTCAAAGTGGTCGAGAAGATTTTAGTTTATATAAAAAAAATACATGTATGAAGAAGAAAAATGAATGAAGATGAGGATAAAAATTGTTTCCCCTTATTGTAGCAGTTTGTGCCCGCCAATAATTTTGATGTTTCTCGTGGTATAAAATCTCTTTTTGAAGAGCACCTATCATAGCGTATCAACTAGTTTAAAAAGTGCTTTCAATCAGATGGATTCAAGACCCAGTCGGGATAAAGTTCCACCTGAATTAACTTCTGTAGAAATTTTATTGACCTCTCTTTCAAATATACACAGATGACAAAATTTGGCAGCATGGAACTAACTGAGTTTTGGATAAGAGTATAAGAAATGGCTGTGCACAGTTTGATTCCAAGATTTGAGAAAATGTTCGGTAAATAACAGGCTCATTTGTGCCAATAATGACGTTATGTTTATTGAATGATACGATTGTTAAAAATATATACTATAGTTCGGAAAATGTAGGATGAGTCCTGTGACAGCTCACAAATTTGCCCAAATACAACCTTATGTAATGTATTTACCTTAATAACTTGCTTTTTATTAGAATTGAGGTTTATATTAAAGTTGATAAAATAATTAAAATTACTGAACATCGTTACAAGGTTGTATTGGGGCAAATTTGTGAGCTGTCACAGGACTCATCCTACATTTTCTGAACTTATAATTACAAAACTTTTTGGGAATTTTAAATACGTGTTTCATTTATCTTTTTAACCTAACTAACTTAACCGCACCAACAAAAGTAATACTTTCGCCTTGGAAAATCTTAATATCCTAAGGGCGCCATGAACCGCAAAAGTTTGGGAACCACCGTTATAGATACTTGTCATGTAAATAAATCAAAATATTAAATACAACTTCACATCTCATAAAAAAACTCGTATGAATGCATATTTGACGAAATCAAGCTGTACGAAAAAACCCAATTCAAAATGTCAAAAAAGTCGAACTTCATTTACTGTTCGTTTGCGCTGGGTCCAGGTGAGGACTCTCGTTTATCTTGTGATGATTGTTTATTTGTTTTCATTATTATTATTTTCATTTTATCTATCGGTTAACATTCACATTTTATAGATCGATTGTTAAGTTTTTGAAGTATTAGGTGTTAACATAAGTTGTGTCCATTTTTTTCAAATTTAAAAATGAGCACCAAAAGTAAAACAAAATGGTAAAGGTTATACGTCATTCGTAAGAAAATTTTCTGCTCTACAAGATATTGTGTTTGCTTTTACGTTACATATATTATTTTATTTGATTACAAGCCTTCAAAATGGAATGTCAAGTAGACGAAAGTGACCATTTTCGACATCTCCTTCTGTTCGATAATTGATTATTGTTGTTTTCACTCAAAACATGTGGAACCCAAGCGCCGAACTTCTGGACTTTTCCCATTGATTTAAGATGGCGGTATACAGTCATGTGACTACAATTCATCTGCTCAGCCAATTCTACGGTGGTTTGAAGGGGATCTTCATGAATAATATGGTTTAAGCGGTCCTCATCGAAGTCCACTGGTCGTCTGGCACGCTCCATGTCTTTCAGGTCGAAATTACCGTCTTTGAAACGCAAAAACCATCGACGAGCTGTCCTTTCATTCAAAGCATCTTTGACGTACACTTTGCAAATATCGCGAGCAGCTTTGGCAGCTTTATTCCCTCGATTGAACGCGAACAGAAGGAAGTGTCGAAAATGCTCACTTTCATCTACTTGACATTCTATTTTGAAGGCTTGCATTTTGTTTTACTTTTGGTGCTCATTTTTAAATTTGAAAAAAAAAAAAACGGACACAACTTATGTTAACACCCAATATAATCAGTTGAAACTTTGAATTATCTAGAATTGTCATTTTTTAAAACTGGTTTTATTATACTCGTATACTCATATAATTGCATCTTCTTCTTCTTCTCAGTGTCATGTCAGGTCCCCCCAACGTTGAATATCACTTGAGAGTAGATATATTTGTCCCCGGCAGCCCGAAAAAGATCTCCAACGCCCCTTATGCCAGTCCAAACACGTATATTGCGGAGCCAGGAGATTTGCCTCCTGCCAACACCTCTTCGGCCTTCTATTTGGCCTTGGATGATCAGGTGCAGTAATTTGTACTTTGCTCCTCTAAGTACATGGCTCAAGTAGGACAGCTTTCGGATTTTAATATTAGTCAGCAACTCTCTATCAACTTTGGCTCTTTGAAGAACCCTTGTGTTGCTGACCATATCCGTTAAAACTGACCACATAATTGCATAATGACTAATTTGGTGGCACAAATTATCATAGTTTGGGTGGATTGCCTTTTTAAAAATACCATTCACACTAAATAAGTGACCGCCCCAGGTTCGTTTCCTTTGCTGACTGGTTATACTCTTAGACCAATTTACATCAGAATTTATGTTTTCTGCAGCTCATAAGCGACTCATCGAAAATTCTTTTAGTGCTAACTAATAACACACATATCTGAAATAAAACCTGCCGTTTGTCTTGGAAGTTTAATCTCCGTTTCATCGAAACTTTGAGTTAAATTAATCAAGACTGTGTTTGCTGAAGTGCAACAGCTTACACTTAGTAACATCAATACACGCATAGGCGTCTTGCATCCATAGGATGGCTAACAATCATACTCGATCACGAGGGATACCTTATCGTGTTTTTTAAAATGATTATCTCTTTCATTTTTTAAGTGGTTGGTGGTGTCCGTCCACGAGTGGATTTCCTTAATTTATTGGCTTGTTACCTCCCCTTCTCCCACACACCTTCCCTTAAAATTTGCACTTATCGATTTGTTTTATATTTTATTGTATTCAATATATCTAATTTCAATGATGACTTGCAAAGAAGTTAATTGATTGGTTTCAATTTGTTATATTAACAAGTATCGTTTCTAAAATAAAATAACTATGAATTACATCATATTCAATTTAATGTCAAACTAATTAAAATACATTAAGATAACAGTCCTTCCGAAATATAACAGGCAACTCTTTCCTGTTATCTTTTACTCATTTAGCATGGTTTTGGTTATATGTTGAAAATATATAGAAATATTTAAAAATACTTCTACTGTGAACATTTTTTACATACATTTTTTTCTTTTATTCTTCACCCTCTTTTTGCGTCTGTCATTTCTTCCTTTTGCCCGTGCGTTTTGATAGATTTTTTTATTGACAAAAAAATCTTTATTTTTTTCAATTTATCTGCTTTGATTATAATCAATAAGAACATGCGGTATTGAGTTTGAATTGATTATATAAGATATATATTTGATTATAATCAATATGAACACGTGGTATTGAATTTAAATTGATTATATAAGAGATATCTCCTTAAAAACTAGCAGATTGTTTCTTAAATAAGTAAATAAAATATTAGGTAAGAAAATCGCAGATAACTTACAAGATAGCGAGCAAGAGTGATGTAGGTCTTATGTTAACATATTCAGTTTTCAGTGAATTTAAATAAAGTGGAACTCATTTAACATGAAATTATAGGTACAGATATATTTTTTGGTTAAAAGAATTTCGTGTTAATAGAAGTAAACAAAAAAACACTATTGCTTTTAATGTCGTAATAATTAAAAGAGTTAAGCTAGAAAGTTTTAACAAATAAAAATGTTTTATGCCCTACGTAATATTACATAAGGGTCATTTTACAAACACAATTTATGAACACTTAACATGTTCATTTACTTCAATATTCTACAGTAGCGGGATGTAAATTTACGGATTTTTTTACTAAATACGAAATATTTTATACGTGTCACTCACTCACAAGAATATACTGTAAAGGAAATATTTGTCTTGTCGATGGTTAATCCATTTTATTAAAATAGTGAGGATAGTGTATAGCAAGCGGCATTCCAGTGTCTTCTGTTTTTTTTATCAGACGTCGGCCTTGTCAGTAGAAACTTGAATCTAAAATCATAAGTAGTGAATGATTTGGTGATGATGCGGTGCCCGGTATATTATTTCGTTTTTCTTTCTCTGTTATGCGTTTTTTGTTGTTAAAATAAAATAAATGCATGAAATCACATAGCATTTTGTCAGCACTAGAATAGCATTTTGTCAGCACTAGAATATTTTTTCCATATTTACCGATTTTTCGTGTTAAACGTTTTCATGTTAAACGATTTCCACTTTATTGATAATTTTACCTTTTAAAGCGTTTCGACATTCTCGAGATGAGCGGAATCTGAATTCTGATTTACACCCAAATCCACAGGTGCATGCTCCAGCTTGAATCTTGCATCCATTATGGGCCTGGCTTGGGTCACATGCTGGAGTCAAAACTACAATGAAAAGGAAAACAGCCTAAAGATACATAAAATCATTCGTTTGTATTGTATAATGTGATACGTTCGCACTATATTACTTATGATGATCACAATATTCAAAACATTTTAGCGAATGAAACTTTTGAAATATCGCTAAGCAACTGCAACTGCAACTTATCTAGGTAATTGTTTACATTTGAAAGTACGTTTGTCCATGGATATCCCGATATCCCATAATCATCGTCATTTCGCTAATTCCTCATTACTGAGGGTCGTGATAATTAGCATGCTGGTGGTACAAGTTGATGGTACGACTTCCACTACTCTCGACCTCTTGCCGTTTGCACGGTAGTATACGAGTATAGCTTCCCACAGTCAATTTCTTCATCTGGCCACTCCATGTTTATGGCGCTCTGCCTCTACTTTCTGGCATACTTCTTATGACCATCAATTTATTCAGATTACCTGGTTCACATCTGGAAATATGCAAAAAAAACTCAGAATACGTTGGAAATATATAGAGGACACTTGTAACGTCACACCAACATCCGTTCTTCTAGTGGTCCATGGAATTTTCAGCATCTTTCCTATAATCTTAAAATCAATAAATATAAAACTTAGTCACTTGTCGCATTGCGTATGATTTAAAAAAAACCAACGTATTTGATCATCCATTAGAAATTTATACAATAACTTGCATTGTTTTAATGGAAATGCGATTTGTCGAGTACAAGTATATAAAAATGAATTTTGATTACATCATAATCTTAAGAACCACAGATAATTCAATGACTCTCCATCACACGCTCCACATTAACACTGACATTAGTCATACATTCATATACCTATGTGGAGATTTCCAAAAGCTCCTCATTCCTCCCCCTGGCTTTTTAGTCACCTTGTTGTATATTTTTTAATTGTGTATGAACGCGTCAAATCGAAATATAAACATTTATAATTTCAAACATATATTCACATTTCTATTTTACAATAGTGATTTTCATTAGCCGCCTCACTAGGTTAAGTGCCTGTTATGAGACAATTAAAAGATTTACACCCGCGATGTCTTGACACATAAACAAAAAATTGAATTGTAGTCGCTTGCTGATTATTTCCAAATGTTTATTATCATAGTAAAAAGAAAGAGTTTTTGATATGTCTG
The DNA here is from genome assembly GCA_949825065.1 of Odontocerum albicorne. NCBI lineage: Eukaryota > Metazoa > Arthropoda > Insecta > Trichoptera > Odontoceridae > Odontocerum > Odontocerum albicorne. The sequence goes on along the minus strand of OX463843.1, from coordinate 19,684,297 downwards.
AGAAAAAGATTCTCCGTAAAATATATGATTATATTATTTACAGATATCTACATTCGGTAATTCGAAGAACTCTACATTCGGTAATTGCGAATCTAGCGTTGCAAATGTTATAAAAATGTTTGGTTTCGCTGGTTTGGCCACTTATGCTCTATAAAGGACACTGACGCTGCAAGGAAGCCTTATTCAGTGATCCGATGGAGCGTAGGAGATAAGAGAGATCTAGCTAAAGGTGGCTGGATGTTGTGACAGAGAACTGCCGCACTCTGGGTTTAACGAATTTGAGAAGGGTACTGCTGAGAGAGAAAAATGGTAGAGTATTCTGCAGGCAGCCAAGATTCATCTTAGGTTGTAGGACTGATGATGATGATATTCATTATTATTTTTTGGAAAACGTATTTATTAACAAAATGTTGTGAATATTTCTAAACAAATTATAAAATACAACATTAATAAATTAGAATTTTACATCCAATGTTACGAAAAAGAGGTTTATTAGGGTTTATTACAACAAGCACACTTGAAAAGAAAAATGATGCATTTTGTATATTATACAATAATTGGTAAAAATCCTTTAAGTTTTTGAAATCTAGATATACTTGTCGATATTTTTTTACAATTATCTGACACTAAAATAAAATACATGTTTTTATTTATTCACTAACGCCATGAAAAATATATTGTGTTGTTTTTGTTAAAACTTACTTCTTTGATTTTTATTTATATAAAATGTTAAATTTAAATAAAAATATACTTTACTGAAACTAGTGCCTGTAGATGAAGTTTCTTATTTGATTTTATTTCTAGAAAAAAATGATTAGGTATATCAAACTATATGTCACACAATTTCCCGTTAATACGAGCTAGAGTTGATCGATCCGAGTGTTCTCTCAAAGCTTACTTTTTGAATATTTTTTCTTGTATTCGAGTCGATATGAAATTACATTAATATTAAATTCGCTTTAAATTTTTTAATCTGTTATAAATGAAATGTTAAGTAATAGGGATGGTTACAACTAAATGTTAATGAACATTTTGTTTATTATATATTCCTTTTTTTTTATAACGCGTACAATATCCAGTATAACTTTCAAATCGTTATCAAACTTTCTAAATCAATATCTATGTTTGATAACCTCATTTATAACACCAATTTTGATTCAAACTTACTTTGCCAGTTCGTAACAAAAACCGTGGTAGGTAAAATAAAAAAATTAGGAGATTTACCATAAAATATACTTTTGAGTAAAATAATTAATAATATATCATATATGAATTAACACTTCACATATAATTAGCTCTAAAGATGATATTGCGTTTATTTTAAAATTAGAAAAATAGGTCGAATGTCTATCGCGAAATATTGTAAATATTTTTTTTGTCATATCGCTTGCGATTAGAATAAGTATGTGAAATAATTTTTATTAAAAATTATATTATTATCGATGAAGCATATTATTATAACCGCTGTAAAAACGTTAACTAATATAAAAAAAACCATTCTAATATGAAAAAAAACATTTTTTGCTGCAGTAAAGGTATCCATGATTTTGATGTTTGTAAATATTTAAATGGTGCATGAAGTATTAATCTGGAAATAATATGTTTTAATATAAGCCACATTGAAGCTCAGTGAAGGAGTTTTTATGGTATGTTGAATTCACAAAGCGGTTACAGTTATATTATGATATTCAAATTAATTTTACCTTATAAGTTAAATAGGCGAATAATAAAACGAAATGTTGAATATGAAATATCATCACGAGCTTGTTGAAAAACAACAAAAAAATTGTCAATTTTAAATTGTAACACATGTGATATTCACACCATTCGATTTTCTGAATCAAAAGATTATTTTACAACGCTACGAATATACTCGTATTTTCTTAAGCGTGTCACGTCGATATTATGTAATAACTGACTCGTCGATAAAATATAAATGAATGTATAATAAGACTAATAAATGTTATCAATGCACCGAATATTTTTTAATTCATTCGAGGTAAAAAGGTTTCTCGGGTTATCTCTCTTCATGCATTAAGATTTGAACTGTAAAGCTATGTCTATCGCAGGATGTGTATGTATAAATTTAATTTCCAATCTTTCATTATTCGCGTTGTTACATAACATTATTTTGTATAACTTGAATGGGAAACAAATTAAGGGAAATAAACCATAATTTTAATACAGAAGTTAATTAACATGAATAAATTTGGCCTGAAATATTTCTTCTTCAATGAAATATGTTACATTAGTCAAAACAAAATGAATAAATAAGTAACAATACTGTTAAGTATTTAATTGTATTTACTAGTAAAGTATTATTATTTATACTCTTTAAATCTATATGAGTAAAATTAACTGTAAAATATTAATGTAGCAAATATTTTTCTATAATTGACAGTATATAATAACTATAATTGAATGAAACTTAAACATGAAAGCTTTAAAAAACCATGATGGAAACCCTTCCCTATTTTTAAATGAACTAGAGGTAATAAGTGATGAAATATGAATAAATACAACTATTACTAGTCAGATAGAAATAGTACGTGAAAACGAGGAAGCCATTTGTAATTATAACCAGCAGCACCAAGTTTGAGCTAAACTAATGCAAGATCTTGTGGTCAGTAAATGTGTAATGCTTCATGTTTTTACTGTATAACAATACTAAAATAATGCAAGATCTTGTGGTCAGTAAATGTAATGTTTCATGTTTTTACTGTATAACAATACTAAAATAATGCAAGATCTTGTGGTCAGTAAATGTAATGCTTCATGTTTTTACTGTATAACAATACTAAAATAATGCAAGATCTTGTGGTCAGTAAATGTAATGCTTCATGTTTTTACTGTATAACAATACTAAAATAATGCAAGATCTTGTGGTCAGTAAATGTAATGTTTCATGTTTTTACTGTATAACAATACTAAAATAATGCAAGATCTTGTGGTCAGTAAATGTAATGCTTCATGTTTTTACTGTATAACAATACAAAAAAAAAGTATTGTGTTAAAATCGATAACTTAACATGTTTAATGCAACGCACGCTTAAAATAAGCGAATAAAATACCTAATAAAAAGTACAAATACGTAAAATTTTAAGCGATAGTACATTTAACGCATTTTTTCAATCGTTCCATAGCCCTCATCCCCACTAGTGTTACTAGTTCTGTAAACTGATCATTCATCTGGGCATACTTCGAGGGCTTTAAATGAATAAAAATATTTTGATAGGGCTCTTGAAAATCAGCATCCGTTGACGTAGTGGAAAATTACTCAATGATTTGCGGTAAAATGGACATTTAATTTCTATCTGTAAATACTTACGTATAAAAGCATCAAAACTGAAATTAGGTATTTTAGTATAAATCTAATGCACGAAAAAAGAGATAAGACAATGAACTTTTATACGGATTTGATAATGTTCTCTTCCGTTATATGTTATCGCCATATATCATACAATTGGTATGCCAACCAAGTTTACACTTAGAATGAAACTAAACAGACATTTTATCTGCTGTTACCAAAATGTCAGAATAAACAATATTCAACAATAATATTTAATTACTTCTTTTTGTTAGTTCTTTGTTCTCAATTTAAGAAATCGCCGGAAAGACATTTGATGATGTACTCGTATTTTTATATAGGCAATTTACCCACTTTAAGATGATTTGTTGAGTGGAATACAATTATGTTATAAGAAGATTAGTGTTTTTGGGAGGTCTTATCAAAATGTATAATATGATGGAATATGAACATTAACACATACACTAGATTATGCTTAAAGTAAAATAGTTAGCATCACATACACATACTATATGTATCTGAAGAACTACAAAGGTTCCTTTGTAGTTCGTCTTCCGTGATAAGTTTTCTGTGGTTTTCTTACCAAATATTTTTTTCTAAACAAATGCAAATGTGGAGAAGTACCTTATCTCATGACCATAGCCACAACCATCCAATTACGAGTATTATACTAAATTTATATAATAAACGAGTCTTTATTTATTTTGTAATATTCTTAATATGTCAATAATAATGGGTTGGAGTCCCGAGTTAGTTCGAGCACCCTAGATGTTTGTCCGCTAAACTGAACTATATAAATTGCCATTTCATTATTATTAACGTAATAATTGAAATAAAAACACAACAATTTTCATAGGATTTCAATCTTTATCTGATTAAACTTAAAAAAATTGACAATCGATCAAATGGAAAAGTTCTTAATAGAAAGAAGGAATGCACTATTCATTGGACGTGGCAAAGAGGTGGTATTCAGAAAATTAAATCTATCAAGTAAAGGACAATCGAAAAACCATGCTCTACAGTCTCATCATCTAGCCATGCTCGAAGCCTCTTTAATATACCCATGGGATTTTTGGTACCGATGGGCGTTGGATTGGGAGGATGTATTTATAATTGATTATGTTTTCATAAAAAGTTGACCAGAATGTATAAATATAAAATATATAATCGACGTGTTTTGAGTTGTCAAATTAATGAAACACATAAAAATTATATCGGAATACATTTTTATATAAATCATTTAGTACCGAACATGAATTTGGACTATGAAGTCTTAAATTTTCAATCTTAAAATGTCGCGATTAATATTTAGAGTTGAGACTCACACGCTTTAAACTTTAGTCTCGCTTATTAATACATTTGTACGAAATTCAACTTTAAATAATAATATCTAGATAGATAGACGAGTTCTAAGGCTTGTACGAAATTCAACTTTAAATAATAATATCTAGATAGATAGATATACGAGTTCTATGGCTTGTACGAAATTCAACTTTAAATAATAATATCTAGATAGATAGATATACGAGTTCTAAGGCTTGTACGAAATTCAACTTTAAATAATAATATCTAGATAGATAGATATACGAGTTCTAAGGCTTGTACGAAATTCAACTTTAAATAATAATATCTAGATAGATAGATATACGAGTTCTAAGGCTTGTACGAAATTCAACTTTAAATAATAATATCTAGATAGATAGATATACGAGTTCTAAGGCTTGTACAAAATTCAACTTTAAATAATAATATCTAGATAGATAGATATACGAGTTCTAAGGCTTATATTAAATTTTTAAAACGTGCGCATTTTACTGCACCGTCGATCTTTTGTCAGTGCTACAGTAATAATATCTTTACTAAAAAAAATGGATCAGATTTTGCAAAAAGTGTATAGGTTGGATTCGAGCCTTTGTGTATAATTTGTATGTGCTCACTAGCTAACATACTATATTGCTCACTAGATGAATGTGTGAGAGAAATTGAAGATTGTTTGCTGAAGAAAAATATATTTTGTAGTTAAATATGTTTGTGTTTTTATTTATTTCCAAATACACCGAAGAACTGAAGTTGACAAAAGTGTTTTATACTTACATATGTCAAATTACTAAAAAACAGTTTCTAATATTAAGAAAAATACAATAATGTTTAATTACATCATATACTAAAAATTATGTTTCATATTTTAAATTAGACATTTTCCTCATAGTTTTACTTTAGTATATATAAAATAAATGAGCAAAAAACGACAGATAAGTTTATGTTTGAAGTAGCTATTGTAAAATTAATTGCATTTGCGACAGATCTTGAAAATTATTTCATAATTCGACACTTAAAATATCGCGATACGCGAGTTAAGTAATTGAAAAATATAACAATTCAAAGTTCAAGACAATTTCGTATTGATCCAAAAATAAAACATTGTAAAAAATAGAATTCTTACTATTTCATAGATAAAATTAATGATTAATGTAATAGTCAAATGGTTCAAATAGACAGATAAAAGTTTTTTTTAACTATTTCTTAATTCTTTATTAGATAATTTATTGTCAATCAGTCAAATGTTATTTAGAAGTAAATTTATATTGTTAAAAATTTACTTTATTCATTTTAAGAAATTATAAAGGGGTTCTATCTAATTATCTTTCTTGAATATTTACAAAATTATTTAGTAACTTCTAGGAAAATATTTCCCTCGTGCGATCGTATGACGCGTTGAAGTTTTCAAGACTTATGATTGCTTTCAGTAATTAAAGGAATGAAATGAAATATTAGTCCTTGCTGGAATATATTAATAAATATTGTACGTTATTTATAAAAATATATTTTTAAGTAACACTAGTAGAATACTGACATAAAATATAAACAAAAATTCAATATTCCCGTGTTCATAGAAAAAAACACGAACATTATTTAACGTTAGCTAAAACATATTTTTAGCACAAAGATGCCTTTATAATGGTTGAACAATAATTAATTGAATCTTCCATATTTAATGATACAAGCGTGTGACTTTCAACTTAATGGAATAATATTTGTTATAAATAAGAATGAATCGGAAATGTCAATGAAATTAAATAGCCATACTAAAAATAAACATACCAATACATAAATTAATCACGATTATGAATAATATAATATCGAGGTACCGCACCATTTTGTGGGATGCTTTCACATGAAATTATCAACTCCGACTGGCACTCGGCACTAGGCACTCGGCAAGCTTCTGGCACTCGGCAAGCAATACGATAACCGGTGATGTGAATGACCACAGCTACAGCTTAACAATGTCACTTGCTCAGATACTACTGACACTTGTTAAACATCATTATCATCGCGCAGCGCTTCTAATTGCAGATACGCACTTATTTGTTTTTTTTTAAATCGCCTTAGCTTTATGAAATACTGTAAAGGTAATATTTATTAATTGTGCCCTTGTAATAAACTCGTATAGTTATTATTTCCCATTAAGAGTTAGTTCATTAATACATGATACTTTACTCTGCAGATGAACCAGTAAATATACATATAATACATCATCATCACTCACTATTAATATCAGCTTGCTACAATTCCCCGCTTAGTAAATCGCCTGCCTCCCATTTGTGATTCTCACTCCAATACGCTGGTTATATGAGAGAAAGGTCCGATTAGTTTTGTCATTTAATAATTATGTATACGAAAAGTAAAGTAGAAGTGTTGCCGAAAGCATTTTTTTATTATAATCATAACATAAAAAATAAAACATTTTGTAATACGAGTACATTATATGCTTTAGTTATTTAAATTTATTTCTCACGTGAAATCAGTTGATTTTGCACGAATCCTTCGCAGTGTTAGAATTATGAGTTTTTCATTAAGATATTAATTAACAAAGAATCAAATGTTCATAATCAAGTATTTTGAGTTGCTCCAATTTATTTAAACTAATTCTTTTCTCGCGATAATCAGTCGTATTTTTCTTAGGAATTTTCGGAACAAAAAATTCAGGTACAAAATAAAAATCATGTTTAAAACTTCTGATAGATCAAATGGTTGCCCACAGTCTTATATATTAATAATACAACGTATTTGTTATTAAATAATTAAAACAATATTATTAAAATCAAAGAAACTTAGTTATTTGGAATACTACTTACATTTACATTCATAATTGCACAGACTTTAATAATGACTATCAACTGCACATGAAATGTATATCAAGAGATTACAATGACTGCAGAGTGCAGGAGATGAAAACATAGAAAAATACTGATATTAAATAATCAAGCGTAGTATTATCTCTCTCGAACACCTTAACATTCTTACTATACACTGTGAGCAAAATGCCGTTAAAATACTGATATTAAATAATCAAGCGTAGTATTATCTCTCTCGAACACCTTAACATTCTTACTATACACTGTGAGCAAAATGCCGTTAAAATCATCAATTTTCCGCATTAGAATTTCTTTGACTTGCACACTTTTTTAAAATTAAATTATGTTCTACATTTTTTGGTTGGTTTATATTTAAAAGTGACATTTAATTTGTGATCAATTTTGTTTTCGAAATCATTCTTTTGTGAATTCAATTAAGTCATCTTTAGATTACGAAGATAAATTGATAACATCTGTTACACTGAAACGTGTGTGCCTTTGGAATGATATTTGATCACCAGATATTGTCACAAAAGAAACAAATAAAACTATCCTATTAGTTATTGATATTAGAATGCATAAATTTCTGTACTTTAATGACTGTTTAAATATTTGCAACCTATCAAAATCAAGGCTTAAATTGTATTTATTTGAAATAAGTTTCTAAGGACAAAACACTGTAAACACATCATAAGAGTAACTTACATAATTTGATTTAAAATATAACTAATATATGGATTTTTTAAAGTTGAATTTGCATTTCATAGCACAGTGTCGTCATTCGTGTATTACCCTTCGTTAATCACTCTTAACTAAACCGGCTACGGGTTTATATATTTTGTGGATAACACACAAATAGAAAAAAAAACGATGGTAGAACTATCTAAAACTATAAAATGAAAACAGGAATGAAAAGAAAACAAAGGAATTTTTTTCATTACCGATGACTTGGAAAAGGGAAGAACAGGGAAACAAGAACTAAATGGGGAATAGGGAAAAAACATGCTACGTCTAGATATATACTTATTTTTAATATGCTGTTTGAAACAAGATAACGAGAGTTCTAGTTTTACAGCAGTTGGTAGCTGATTTCAGTCTACTATCATGGACAATATGTAAAAGACGGCAAGGTGAAGGAAGAGCGATGATTTAGAATAAATGAAAGAAATTATATAAATAAGATAATAACATGTAGTACGAGGGCTGCTACTTAACTTCTGAGATATGGCAACACCAGTGTAGATACGTCAAATCTGACATCAGCATCGTAAAGTTTGACGTTTTTAATGGTATACGTGCTCAGAAAGTTTTGTCACACGAAAAGCTATTTGTGTTGTTTACAGTGACTTAAAAAATTCACCTCGGCCACTGTCTGTTGTTTACAGTGACTTAAAAAAATCCAAAAATGGAATTAAATCGTGAACATTTTCGTGCGATGATTTTTTTATAATTTTCGACGTGGACTAACTCAACAACAGTGTGCCGATCAACTCGCTTCGACTTTTCGTGATGAAGCACCATCCCGGACCACTGTGTTTCGCTGGTTTTCCAAATCGGTTGTTGTGCCAGAAAACTCTTTCGCTGGTCGTCCAAAATCGGTTGTTGTACCAGAAAACATCAGTGCTGTGCGTGAACTGATATTGCAAGATCATCATGTGACTTATCGTGAGATTGAGGCATGTTTGGGCATTAGTTCCACTCGCATACATATTGAATGTATGTATGCGAGTGGAACTAATGCATACATATTAAATGATTGCATGACATTTGGCTGTCCAAAAGATTTGTTCGCGTTGGATACCGCATAATTTGACAATCGCTCAAAATTTTTTTGATGATAAATATTTGTTTTTACTTGTCTGTCTCAAAACTTAAGTAGCAACCCTCGTATTCATATTTTTTTTCCTCAAATCATACATAATTTTTTTTTAATAATTATTTTTACAAATATACTTTAGAAAGATGTCAACGAGGAGATGTTGGATAAGAGGAAACACTCCAAAACGTTTCCATCCGATTCACATTTAACCTTAAAAAGTATGACCACGTGTCAGAGTTTCGAAATAGACTTCAAAGTTTAAAATTAAATAGCAAACGAACCTTCACACTCTGTCGACCTCATTTTGCATATTTACTATCCCAATTTAATTTTCTTTCAGACACGGATGTTCACTTCGATCTGGCGATAAGTGACTCATTTGCATACCGTCAAACTACGAGTACTTCTCATTTTACACATATTTATTTGCGGTCCACTGGGTGGAACGCACTTCCAAGAGTTATCAGATGTGCACCATCCACCGCATTAAAGAGAGAATAGGAATAATATTACATTAGTCAGATTACTTTTCGTCCTAATATTTCTTTGTATCCCTTCCTTATCTTCGAACAAATTCCAATCCTCTAGTCCTACCATTCTTGTTTAGAGATTGGTATTTTTTTACGCGAGTTTATTTTTTTGTAAAATCTGTAATTAATTAAAATAACTTGACATATTCAAGGTATGCAATATGGCTATAATAAATTATTGTAAAACAATAAGCTCGCCAGATGTACCATGTACCATGTATAAATGTATAACTATGTACATAAAGGAATAAAGAAATAAATTAAAATATTTCTATAATGTGAAGCGCTTTTTCAACTCGCTTAAATTTCAGAGTTGGAACAAAGTGAAACGTACCCCACCCCGCCTCTGCTAACATCCCATGTATGAAATCAAAGCCGTTGGATAATGAGGTCAAAAACTTAAACACTATAAATGACAAGAATATCACGCACTAGTGTTTAAAGGGCGTATCTTTAAAATATAATATTTCCGTATATATAGGTAGTACTTCAAGTGTTTATATATTTTTTTATTTGTCGACATTGCGTTGTATTATATTACACATTCGTTGTATAGAGTATAATTTGGTGGGTTTAACTCTTTCAAACAACCATTAATACATTAAAGAGGCCTTCGGTGAAAGCCCCACTGGAAACCTTTTAAAAAAATATCTCGGTTCGAACGGAATCGAACCCGCAATCCTTGGAGTAGAAGACTGACGTCTTACTAAAAAGGCCACGGAGAACATTGAAACTCACAAGAAATGGAAAACATATGGTTCCCAATAGATTATTATTTATATACAGTTTTTAGAAAGCAATATAAAAGTATGGATCGAGAATGCTACAGAGCAACATTAAGTACGTTGAAATTAATATTCTTAGAATCAGTCAATATCTTTGGACACTTAAAAAGCCAAAATCATCGGAATCAGAGGTTCCTTAAGTAATGTTTCACGGTGATAGATCATAATGCGACTTTTCTTGCGATTATTTTTAATTTGTCTTCGTATTCCCACCCAACGATGATACGAAAATCCTTATTTAGTAGGTAGATTGGGTAGTTGAATTTCATTAAATTAACGTACATTAACCACTCATTGAATCTTATCACAAAAGTCTAGATATTACTAAAGGTCCGATAGTCTTCATTCAATACTTGTAACACGTAGTGCAAAATAGTTATCATAACCCCTTAATATATTATTCGGGATCTATATTTTTCTAGAGACATGGAAGAAAGTTTGTGGTACAAACGTTTACAAAAATGGAAAGAGATGTAATCTAAAAAATTAAAGGACCGTATCGAAATTACCAATAATCAGTAAAGTGAAGGATAAAATTGTGTTGGATCAATTGGTGTCCATATTGAATCCTCATCTGTTTTATGTCGGAAAGATCGGTTGAAACGTTCTTATAGAGCGTAACTTTTAGCATAAAGCGCAAGTTTTCAGGCATTTGCTTTGAAGGGCTGTGTATATACATTTAAATCAATCTGTTCTGACGTTCCACAGGGATCACTCCTCGGCCCCTAATTATTTATAAATAATCTACGTCAATGATTTAAATAGATCTATAAAATGTTCTAATTTCTGACTGTACGCCGACACCACGAAGTTAATAAAAATACTGCGAAGAGTATTAGTTGGAATTGAAAGAATATATTCTTACTGTGATGATAATCAATTATTCTTAAACTTAAATGAATGCTTTGTATTATTTTCCCAAAAAAAGCTTACTGTAATCAATTACCCGCATATCTTTAAAGAAGTTGCACTTAATGTGTACAACAAATTTCTTTCGATATCAAATAAATATAGGCTTATTGATAGCAACATAGTATCTACATATAAAACATTGCAAAATTGCTCATATATCGCAAAATAAACTTCAGAAAATACATTTAAGAGAGAAGCTATTGAAATATCTGGGCTTAACTTATAAAATCCTCCGGCTGAGATACTCCATTAATATAGAGTGAGTCCGGTCGCGAGGACGTCAGATGTTTTTCAGCCCCCACCTTTGTACATGTAGACTAAGAAAAACATTAAAAAAATGCATGGTAGAAAAAAAAGTAGACCCATAAATAGCTCCTTAGGTTAACTGTCAGCAAAAAAAGAGAAAAGCTGATAGGAGTCCAAATATTATCAAAATAAAATCACAAATGGAAAATGATGTTCACACATATAATACAAACCATAATATAAAAGATGAAAATAAATAAGCTGTAATATAAAAAAATAATGAGAAGATAACGCACACACAACCCCCGATTCACCTCCAGCGAAAAGAAAGAAAAGAAAATAAGAGTCCAAATCACAAAACAAATCACTAACTGTTTAGAACAGTGTTTCTTAATCGTTTTGAAAGAATCGCCCCCTTTACCACAGCAAAATTATCCAGCCCCCCCCCCTCCCCACAAAAAACGAAATTTAAAATTTACACTTTTCTCTATGTATGTTTTAATGCAATTGATTTCCTACAAAAAAAAAAGAGAAATACAAATAAAACACGTGATTATTTTTATAAACATTGTGTATTGGGTGTTAACATAAGTCGTGTCCGTTTTTTTTTTCAATTTAAAAATGAGCACCAAAAGTAAAACAAAATGGTTAATGTTATACGCCATTCGAAAGAAAATTTTCTGCTCTACAAGATATTGTGTTTGCTTTTACGTTACATATATTATTTTATTTGATTACAAGCCCTCAAATAATATATAATTCAAGGGATGGGACTTTATTTTATTGATAACATCGATTTGTGAAGCCTTCCACTAAGATGTTTTGCGACTAAATGTTGACGGTGAATGATGCAGTGAATTGTTAGAACATTTGATGCCACATTTTTCAATCTTGATACAAAACCACGTGCGTGTACGCAATTATTTACAATGGTGATTTGAGCAGTGCACGCACCAATTGAGCATACTTTGTTTTTATATATCGACACAACGCCCACTCGAACTCCTGCAGCGCCCCCTAAATGCTAAAAATTTATAAACGCCCCACCAGACATCTAAAACGGCCACAAAGGGGCGCTGGCGCCCCGGTTAAGAATCACTGATTTAGAAGGTAGCATTTCAGAGCACTTCTGAAGGTACAACTATTCACCCGCTCTTTCGAGGGCAGGGGCAACTTATCCAGCATTTGCTGGTTCAGTATGACAAGGATCCTTTGAATAATTTTAGATGGTGGTTTGGGATGATTAAAAGAGTTTCTCTGCTTCTGGTTTCAAAGCCGTGAAAATCTCTAGCCCAATTCACTTTTTCGAAGAGATAAGGTAGCATTTTTGTCTTGATAATTTTATGCATGAGTACGCTTAAGTGAATAAACCGACTCTGTTTCATGTCGATAATTTTAAAAGTTCTCAGGAGACTATTGTTTAAGGGTAGAATTGTTTACAAAAATATGTATTTTTATGTAAGAAATATCGATCATGTGAAATCCCTCAACGCATTTATTACGTTAAAATACGGGATCGGGATACTATGTACTCGTTAGTGTTAACAGAGCAGACAGTAGGTATACAAACAAAGTTTATTGCAAGGGTTATGTTAAGCGCCTAAGTAACATATGAATGAATTATAACTTGCCATTGTAATTTCATCGACTTGCGTCTCTTACTTCTTGTAGACCCAAAATCGATAGTTGTTTTAGTTTAAAATTATTAATGGACTTGTAGATTCTTCGGTGTAACTTTCAATACTAGGTTTCCATTCCCTTATTCATTTAAATAGCTCGAACGAGCTGTTCAATGTTCATAGGGTGAATACAAATAATTTAATTAATTCATGTGTCAATAGAAGTGGCTCTGCGTTCAATAAAGAATTCTTTAAATATGATTTATTTGAGATGTCAATCACCATGTTTAAAAAAGTGTTATGCTATATAAATAATAGTATAATGGAAAACGACACACCCTAGATAGTGTTAGACGTTTTTATTTTTGTTTTCTCTCTCTCATGGAGTTTTATTGACTGTGCTACACATCTAAAAGGGATTTTTTTACATGTATGTTATTTTCTATGAAAACTTCACTGGTAAAGCTATAGATTGAGCTATGTATGTATAATCTATATATTATAATGTACTTAAGATACTGTTTGTTTTCTAATAAATCATAAATGAAATTAAATATATTTCATTACTTGTCGGCGCGGCGCATGCAATCGACATTTTAACACTACTACTAAGCAAGTTGATGACCCGGAGCTGATGCCTGCCATTCACTTACGAATTGGTTTTACTTTCATACCTAGCTTATATTCTGTTGGGCATAATTTAATAACAGCGAAAAAATAGCCCAATATAAATCTGCCGGACAAAAGATTATAGGAAATGAAATCTGATTGTCTTGCTGAATCACTGTATTAATAGGCCAAAATCCATACGATGGTTGTCGTCAAAGAAAGAATACGAGAATTGAATTTTGAATACAAGAGAGCGAGAGACGAATATTTAGATTCTCTGCGAAAGTAATTCGAAATTTGAATCTCGGTGGGTCCGTGATAACTGAACAAATTTTAAATACTTAGCTAACAATTTTTGAACCGGTGTTAAAGGGGACGATGAATGGTATATATAAACAAATTCTATATTTATGAATATATATTTTCATAAATGTAGAATTTGTTTTACTTCCGTGAATATTTCACGGGTTGCACCTAGTTAGAATAGTTTATGCAGAATCAAATTTTAACCTTCCTCGATTATTATATATTATCTGGTCGAGTTGCGGTCTGTTTGACAAGAGCGTATACGGCTATATTTTTTTCTGAAAACCGTTAGAGGGTAGATTCAAACGCGAACAGGTAGCAGGACTCTTTCTCTAAGATGTTTTGTATTGAAAAACTCAATAGTCGTTCGACCTTGGTTACACAAAAACATATTTCACCATGAGTGCCGCGTACGCATCATGTTACGAAGCCGTGTTTCTGTGTACACATCCGAAAGGACCGAAAATGTCATACGGAGCCGCTGCTAAATACATGACAAAGTCGAAAACATTTGTAAGTAAGTGGGTGAAACGCTGTTCCGACGTAAAACATGTTGATAACCTATCACATCATGGCACTGCACAGAAAACGACGAAAAAGGAGGACAGAGGGATTTTACAGGTGTTTGAGAAGAATCGTCTTTCATTGCGTAGCGGACATGTGATTTTGGGTGAAAAGGAGTTTATTGTGTCATGTGATATTATAAGAAGACGTTTACTAGCTCATGGAGTGAAATTTCGAAGCACGGTGAAGAAATCACCACTGTCCGAAAAACAAGTCGAAAAAAGACTCACTTGGGCGAAAGAAAATTTGGACTACGATTGGGACAACGTAATTTTTTCAGACGAAGCTTCTTTTTGGCACGTCCTTCCATTAATCATACCTGGTGTACCCGCACCAATAGACTTATCCTGCGGACCGTTAAACACTCGATAAAAGTCCACGTCTGGGGTTGTTTCTCAAAGCGGGGATTTGGCGCTTTGCACGTCTTCACAAATAATTTGAACGCTGCCAAAATGGTTAAAATATATCAGAGGGCTTTATTACCATCTGTCCAAAGGCGGTTTATAAGAAAAAATGAAAATTGGCTACTGCAAGAGAACAATGACCCAAAACATCGGAGTCGTTTTTGTACTGCGTGGAAACAGAAAAATGACGTTGACGTAATGGATTGGCCGTCGCAGTCACCATATGCAAATCACTTAGAAAATGTTTGGGCACTCATAAAGTTCAAGCTCCGAGGGAAAAAGATCTGGAACGTCAAGCAGTTATTTCGACAGATTTGACTTATATGGAAGTCTTTGCCCCTGGATTACGCTATAAAATTAGTAGAAAGTATGCCTTGGAGATGCCGGGCAATTATTACTAGTGGAGGCGATTGGAAAATGTATTAATAATAAAGCATCATGGTTTATATCATGTAGTATGTGTATATTTTTTAATGCCTTATCCCAAATAGTTTTTAAATGCACGTGAGTGTTCAAGCCTACCTAAAGTAAAAATATTCCAAGTTTTTAAATTAATACGGAAGTGTTCACTTGTTTATATACAATATGAGAACACGCGCAAAGATAGGGTTTCTCGAGCGAAAGTTCTTTATTACGGGGTGTATAGGACTCGCAACACATTTCAACTTGTTCGAATATCGTGACAGCATGCTCGGTATAAGACCTAATTGGTGTGAATAATAGAAAGATCTCTGTTGATTCCCACTGGATACACGTGGCATAATTATCAGTTGGTGGGCAAATTAATTATTTAATTTTATATGGTAAATAACACCATTAGAATTGAAAAGGATTGGTAAAATAACATTAAAGATATCCGATAATTAACATTCATAAATACTTGGATACCTTCTGATTTAAGTCATTCGTATATTTTAAATTAGATCACTACTCTGTCCATCCTCCTGGAACAAAAGGTCAAACACATGCTGTTAATAACATACAGGAAAATAGTACTGCCATCCTTTGATGCTAGAAGATATGAAGATAGTCTTGAGAAGATTGTAGTGGCTGAAAGTGTAGAGGACTGCAAAGCGAGAGGTCTTTGACAACTGGGATAAACCAAATCCAAGAGATAGCATGTTCCTTATTGAGTGCTGCATTAACCATAACTTAGAGGTAACAATAACGTCGTAGGATAACTCTTAACATATGTTACTGGGACTTTTTTATGTGTTTCCTTGGTATCCTTAGTAATCGAATCGAAACCTTCCGGATGGAAGACAACCTTCTTATTTCTTACATTGTGTGTCCATACAGGGGTTGGGACAGATCTTATTGAACACATCACGTGGGTTACGTTATAGATAATTTAAAACTCGACTAAGTCAGCTTTTTATCTCTTCATGAAAGGAAATCATTCAAATTAACATGCCTCCCGTTATTTCCCTGGGTGCCTATAAATAAGGTGGTCGACTTATTCAGTATGTTCGATTCCAACGGAAATTATCAAATCTTTAATCCCTCTCAAGTTTGCAAGATCCCTTCTGCACTGTTCTTGAAGTTTGAATCAATGTAGAGGCTTTGTCGCAGATTTAGGAAATTTTTGTATGTCGCTACTGGTTCTAGTTTGGAGAGATAAACAGTACAATATTTAAAAAAAAATATCTAGAAGAAGGCACGTACGATGTGTTAACCAATACCTTTACTCTCTGTGCCTACGGTTACATAACAGTCGTGAGTGAGAGTAGCTAAGCTATGAATAAACATGTTAAAATAACATTAATGAACACTTCTTTTGTTTTTTTAAACATTATTCTTAAGATGAACGCTAGAATGATTTCAAAACGTAGGTTATTTGTAAAGAACACTGATGGCAACGAATTTGAAACATTTTCTAGATTAATAAACAATCGTAATGAATACATTCGACTTGTTAGTTGAAATTGAGTTGAAATAATTTATGTTCTAAAATATATTTGGCTGTATGAAAATTTATGCAAATAGGAATTCAGTGATTTAATAAAAAAAAACACATATGTGTTAAAACTTTTTGTTTACGGTCTCCGTGGCCTGATGGTAAGACGCTTGTCTGCTGATCCGGAGGTAGCGGGTTTGATCCCCGCTGGAACCCAGATTTAAGAAAAGAGATTTCAGTCTGATTTTCACTTAGGGCCCATTAAAACATATTTCTGGTTGGTTGCAAAAGATTGCCACATGACAATAAGCTCGCCAGGTAAATTTTTTTTTACTAAAATATGCGTTCTCTAAACATTTACAAACCGTTGGTCTCCAAATACTCTACTAACTTTCGTGTGAGGATTCACTTATTCTTGGCAGCATTCCTACAAAATACGAGTAAAATAAAAGCTCTATTTTTTAACTTGTGCTTTAGTATTTTTTAACCTTAACTTCTTTATGAAGAACTTACCTTTTTTATATATTCTTTAGGAGGTCACAATAATGTTGATATAATCTTGAAGTTATGTAGTTAAGTTGATGGTTAAAAGTTAAATAAGAATATTACTTTTCATAGTTTTATTTTACAAAAAATGCAAGATTACAATGTTCAATCGATTAGAAGAACAGGCTTTGTCTTTAAAAGATCACTTTCTTGATATATTTACACGTAAAAAAATAAAAAAATATACGATTTTTTCAAAATACGAACATTTAGACGGTAATTTGTTTGGAAAAATGTGTAAAAATGTAATTAAATTGTAATTCTGCAACTTCAATATATGTAAAGCTATAAATGTGTGTATTGATTCGAGTTTCAACAGTAAAATTCATTGTACTTTTAAATACATACTACTAATATATTATATATTTGTATTTATTATTAGTTTATATGCTGTAAGCACCGTATTTATCACAAGTTCTTTAATTATAATATCAATTACGGTGTTTCGTTTCTCTTATACTTGTAAAATAAATTGTTGAAAATGATCTGAAAACTCGAAACGTTGAAACAGGATTTTAATGTAGAAGAATTATTACATTATGTGTATAATATATTCTTACTCAAGTTTATTCAATCATCTTAAATGTTTGAGACTGAGACACTGTGTTTTTTTATCTTAAAATAACTTACTAAATTTTAAAGTCAGTTACGAGTACTTCTTGTTATGATTGTTGATAAAAAAAAAAACACATTTTTGGTATAAGTTTATAGCTGTACTTATGTACGAGTATTATGATAGAATATTAACATTGTAATCTATAACTGTTCAGTTTAAGCACTATTGATTTTGATATAGCTGTATATGATAACTGTTTAGTTTTATCTGACGATGGAAGATTGTTCTCACGAAACTGGTTGAGATAAAATAGAAAATTAACATTATTTGAATCTACTTCTTTACTTTCAAATTATAGTTCAATTGGTAACGCATATATTATTTATTAAAAGTAAACGTTCTAAAAAAATTTAAACTTTAATATTTCTTAATTATTATATTGTACAGGTTCAAGTGGGGCTTTTATTGTTGTGGTGTGCGGTTCAAGTCAGAACACAAACCAATGAAATTGTAACACGTTAGCAACTGAAGAACCTATAAGTCATTAGGAATATTCGGATTTCTTGTGAAAATTGAACATTTTTGAAAATATATTTAGGACGTCGTACATGTTTTCAAGAGCCCCAAATTTGCTTAAATGTTGTTAGATAAAATAAAAGTTTACAAACGTTGATTTGAACGGCTTGGGAATAAATTATGATTTCCAATATTGTAGTGGGATTCATATAAAATCAAATTTTATTCAAATACAAAATAAACTTATTTATAAATTGTTCCTTTTTCTTACATATTAGAAATGTTAATTGCCTTTTTAAACATAGATTCATGCTTCTAAAAAAAATATGGTTCAAACCGCAAATCTATTGAAACTAATATAATTAAATCTCTCGTTATAATTAGTAATTTTATATTTTCCCATATATAATTTTAAATATGTTTGTCAGTTTAAAGAAGGTCTAACCTTTTTAAAAATATTTTTTAATAATTTGGGTGCAATTTACTAAATATGATTTGAATACTTAATTTAAAAAACGCAAAGTGAACTAATTGAAGATAGAAGTTTTCATTAGCATGAACTTAAACCCAAACCAATAAATTATTAGTGTATTTGACCCTTGTGGATCGAATGAGTCAAGGGTAAAGTTAAACTTGGTGAGTAGTATAAAGTGGGGTAAAGGGTGCGTCCGGTCCCTCCTGTAACCAGTTGCCTGGACTGTACTTGGCCCATTTCTCCACCACGTGGAATGTGTAAGCGAGCCTTCCCTTGGACGATTTGTTCTTCCCACTCTGGTGCACCACTTGGCCATGTATTAAGACGCAATCACCTGGAAAAGATAAGTTGGAAACAACATTTAAACATTTTATTATCAAATTTAGAATTAAAAGAAATTGAGTGAGAAATATGAACAAAATATTTTACACAAAGACTTTATGATTTTTTTAATCTAGGAGGTAAATGTGTTATATTCAGGATATTTTTATTTTGAAATACTCGAGAATTGCCAATTTATCAGTACTTTTAATTTGAAAAGAAGTAATATTGAGAAATAGTGCAATTAATAAAATATGGAAGGGGTATTTTTCTACTGTCGTTTTTTGAAAGTTTGTTCCTTGAAGTAAAAAATAATAAATATCTAGATATTGTTTTTTATGTTCTTTTCTGTGATGAGTGTATTTAATTAACACATGTGATAAGCTGGCTGACTGAACTCAGGAATTCCTAGTTAGTCAACCAGCAAATCTACGGTAACTGAGCATAGTACTCGTAATTAAGGATGATGGGATAAGGGGAATATGTTATTTTATGATTATTGATATGTCTTTAAACTCCTACTATGCTGTTTTTGTATCTTTCCTTGTCATGTAAAATTAAGACGAAATAAAATAATATAAATTTATTGCAATTTTATTTTATAACATTTAAAATAAAATTAATGTGTATTCTTAAAAAAACCCTTCAAGTTCAAACTAGATTAATCAACCATCGGTAAGAAGTTCATGTTGCTTGATGAAGATCGATTCCTGGTACTCGATTTGTCAGTTCGTAAATTATTCATTGCTCCATACTAGGATTAATCTAGAGTTAATGCTCGTCTCATTGAATGTGGACAGTATCTAAGAATTGAACTCAGATTTAAGCTCCAAAAAGAAATTTAACTCCAGTATGTACTCATTAAGTGCTCTTATTTTGAGGATAGAAAATGTGAAGCAGATATATTATAGATAACTTTGTGATGTGGTGTGGAGAATCGCAAGGTGCACCAATGTATCTATCATCCCAAAATTGGATATTACTGAAATACTTTCAACAATATACAGGAAAATAATTCTAACATGCATAAGGCATGTTATCAGAAAAAAAAAATAACAAAAATCTGGAGAAGCAAGTGATTTCGGGGACAGTTGAGGAAAGGCGAACAACAGGAAGTTGTTCTATGAAATGGACAGACCAAATAAAAGAGTTGACAAGACCCACATTAAGCGCTCCATTCAAAATAACCTAGGATCGGGAGGGATGGATACAGATAGTGCACCGAGTTCTAGACATACTCGTAGCAGAGGACCACGACCCTCAACATCGAGTACGCGACGAAAAAGAAGAAGAATAATACTTTTTATCTGAAAGGCATACCACTATATTCCTGTTATATTTTCTAATCTAATTATTATAATATCTCTGAATTTCAAACTAAGAATGAATTTAATTTCTTCATTATTTTACCCATTTAATTTTAAGACTAAAAAAATAAACATAAGAGTGATTTTATTCAGTAGTTTGTGTACCAAATATAAAAAAAAATCATAAGATTGATTATTCAGTAATTTGCGTACCAAATACGAATATGTGTTGATTACAAGACATAGGTAATAAAGTTTCGAAATAAAAACAACCGATACCTTTCCTTATTTATTCCTTTAACAAATTAAGTATTATCAATTATCATAATTATTTATTTAATAATAAGATGTGTTGTCATTTTAGTATGGGGGATTATCAATTAAAGCAGACAATTTTTTAAGCGAAATTGCAATGAGTTGACGGACTAAATTGCGCTTGACGATTGTGCTTCTACATAGTACATATTTGGAATTATCAGTGGAAGTAATCAATTCATCATCACTGACTGGGAACATCCAAATTGCAATGAGTTGACGGACTTGTGCTTCTAGTACATATTTTGAATTATCAGTGGAAGTAATCAATTCATCATCACTGACTGGGAGCATCAAAATTGCAATGAGTTGACGGACTTGTGCTTCTAGTACATATTTTGAATTATCAGTGGATGTAATCAATTTATCATTGCTGACTGGGAACACCATAATTGCAATGAGTTGACGATCTAAAGGGCGCTTGACGATTGTGCTTCTAGTACATTTTTTGAATTATCAATAAATTACAATAGATAAATCGAAAAGATTTATTCATATTATTTCAAACAATATTACATTTAACAATTAAAGTTTATTATGAGATGATACTAAGAGTTGTCAGTCGAGAAGATTAAAATATTTTAGCTAATTTGTTAATTTATACAAGGACACGATAATGCTTTGAAACTTTGTGGGACACAATAAAGATTATTATTTTCATTTAAATTTATTTGAATTTAACAAGAGATGTCAGTGAATGGTATACATGCAATTTAAATGCGAGTTGAGAAATTACTATGGTATGCAGTGTAAAGTGGAAATCATGAATATCTCATGTCGCTCGACTCAATTTGAAACAGACTTTTTTCAGCTAGTCTTATTTAATGAAGCAGCTTCCAGCTACTGGACGGTAAAGCTTTTTAAGATCACGATAGGATATTGAGCCTGAGTAATTTGAGATTTTTCAGTCAATTGGTTAATAGATAAGGAATGGATTGAGAATTTCCGACTCTGCAAAATGTAAGAAAAAAATAAAAAAGCACATTTTAGGAAAAGTACAAATTGCGAGAATTTAACATTTAAAAAACAAAAATGATTAGTTAGTCTTTATGGAATTACTATTTTTATTTATAGAAATATAATAATGGTTTCGAATTTTCTATCTTAAATAACTTGGAACGTAAAGCCAAAATACCTCCTTGATTCTAAGAATTTAAATGAAAAAATTTCACTGGGGGTCAAATTTAAACGAAAAAAATGTCACAATTTAACTGAAAAAATGTTACAAAATAAGTTATGTTTTTCTTTTTTCAATTGATTTTGAATTAAATTCAAAAGATTGGTAATCTTTGCGATAGTAATGCTTATAACTTGATATTTATAATAGTAAATAAATATAACTAGATAAAATATTTTTATTCGTCGTAGAATATATGGTTTAATGTATAAGAATGGCGTGTGGAGAATATAGGTATAATTAAGAGCTGTACACCCTGTATGGTGAAGCTGTACACCCTGTAGCAGAAGTTATAAATACTGTTAGACTGCTGGTTTGGGTATTTACACAAAATGCAGGCCACTGACTCTCCAATAAAAGCTTTGTTCAGTGATCCGATGGGGCGTAGGAGAGTAGGTAGACTAAAGTACGACAGAGAACTGTCGCACTCTGGATATAATGAAATGGAAAATAAATTATGTTGAGAAAGACATATGGCAGAGAATTTTGCAGACAGCCAAGACCCCTCCTGGGTTATATGGTTGATGATTATATAAATGCATCACTAGAATATGATCTTTGACATTTACTTCCTATTTAATGCAAATCAGGTGAATATATTGATACTATTTTGACCATTTATCATTGTTATGTGAGTTTTATAGCTCTTCCTATATGACATGAGAGGTGCAACGAACGAGAAAGAAAATAGAGCGTTTTAATGCTATATGTGTATATACGAGTATGTACGGAATGTATTTAAATGTATTTTCTACCTTTTTTAACAGGTAATGGAGCGAAGTTTGATGTAGGATACAACGGTGATGGCTTATCATATACAAGATGTTCATATTTAAATGTATTTTCTACCTTTTTTAACAGGTAATGGAGCGAAGTTTGATGTAGGATACAACGGTGATGGCTTATCATATACAAGATGTTCATATTTAAATGTATTTTCTACCTTTTTAACAGGTAATGGAGCGAAGTTTGATGTAGGATACAACGGTGATGGCTTATCATATACAAGATGTTCATATTTAAATGTATTTTCTACCTTTTTTAACAGGTAATGGAGCGAAGTTTGATGTAGGATACAACGGTGATGGCTTATCATATACAAGATGTTCATATTTAAATGTATTTTCTACCTTTTTTAACAGGTAATGGAGCGAAGTTTGATGTAGGATACAACGGTGATGGCTTATCATATACAAGATGTTCATATTTAAATGTATTCTCTACCTTTTTTAACAGGTAATGGAGCGAAGTTTGATGTAGGATACAACGGTGATGGCTTATCATATACAAGATGTTCATTCGAAGACTTATCTGGATTTTTTTCGAGTCTTCTATGTACACCAGATTTATGTGAGCCTCGAGCAAACCATAAGCAACCATTTTCAATTGTCGCATCTTCTAAAGCTATCCAAAATCCAACTGCTGTTTCCGGGTCTGTAGACAGATACGTTGCATCTTGATGAGGACACACTGAAAATAATGTTTAATGATAAAAATATGCATTTTCTAGGAAAACATCGATACTAAAAATATAATCTTCGAATCAAAAGACAATTTTTTGGCGTTTAAAGTGGTAATGTAAAATAATTAATCCAACAATTCCTCCATTTGTAAGGTACACTTAAATTTATCTGAATTGGTGACTCGGACATATTGAAGGACATGATAAGGACAGAACATTGTCTTCAGCCCCAATAATCAACCTTTAGGTTCAGAACCACTGGAGTAGACACGGAACTCTTTGTTCGTAATTACACGTGCTAGCAATAACTACCGCACGTGAATACACAACACTCGCTCACGTTCGGCGCGTGTGAGTATTGTTACCAAATGAGCTATTTCACAAGACCGTTGACCTTTTTTTATAATTTTCTTTATGTTTTGGGCTTCATTGAGAATCAAACCCGAAACCCCCGTGTGTAAGCCAAGTATCCTATCAAAAAGGTCACGGAGATTGTCAATACAACAATAATACTTATAAATGATTAGACTAGACATTTTGATTACGTCCAATGAACTATCATAAAAAATATAACAACCCAAAGTATAATTTTAAAGAGAAAATGTTATGAAATACAAAGTGGTTCTGAATCTTGTTTAATATGACACACTTGTATGTTATGAAAGTGTTAATTGAAAAGTATGATTGGAAAACAATGTGTTATGGTACTCGTACATTGTCGTATTAAAATTTTCTTGTGAATATACTATACATGTCTGAGCGAGAATATAAAGTTCATTGTGATCGCATAACAAGGACACTTTAGAATAATGGAATGATTAAATTAAAAGTTTCATAATATATGTTGATCCATATTCCAATAATTTAATTACAATATGTTTGTCAACACACGTGTTGCAGGTCAATTTGATTTCTATGTGAGAACTAAGGTTGAATATTCATTTTATAACTTTGTTCAAACAAAAATATTTTGTTCAAATTTACAGCAAAATATTGTTTTTTTTTAAACTTCTGCATCATTATTATCATCACAGTCATATAATTTGTGTGATAGTTTATGCAAAGAAAATAGTATTCAAGATATTGTCTCACTGTCGTACAACTTTCTCCGGAGCTATACATAATAAACGTATATTTTGTACATTTCTTTTTCTGTTTGCAATTTATTTGGTTTAGTTGCGTTTTCCTAGAAATTATAGGACTTTTGTATATTTTTTTTCATCATTTCTCTGGGATACATCTGGCTTCTTCGCGTGCTGTTGTTTTACGACCACAATGGATCTAAACCCGAAGGCTCTACTATTGGGATCAAATACAATGGCGTCTCCCGGCCACGCTCTTTAATGTGTCCGAATCATCAAATCGAATATGTTACCAATAACAATAAAAATACAATTGATATAACGCCGTATAGAGAGCAACTGTCCTCAAGGGTGCTTTACTCGAGATTCAAACTAACTATTATTGAGAGCTTAAAAAATTACAAAAAAAAAAAGTTACCAAGCGAAGATTAATTACAAAGAAACTCCGAAATGTGATAATAACACATTCGGCTTTAGGTGGAGTGTATAGTATGTGTATTGTTTATATAAAATCATATATTTTGATAAGTCGTCCCGACACCGACATCTCCAACACTTTAAGGCAGATACTTTTTATATGAAAATCAGACTAGAGCCCCTTTTAATGAAATTGAGCCCTAGCTGGAATCGAACCGCAACTTCCAAGTTGGAAGACAGGCTTGATAAGTAGGTCACAAATTATTATATTTTTATATAGTTAAAGATCGATTCAATTGAAATATTACTCGAGAAAATAAACATAACGAAAATGGCAAAAAATAAACTGTTATGGACCAAACTAATCAAGACACATACTATATACTCGTATATAATAGGATATTGTGCACAGCTTTATGCCATGTTTACACGAGCTTAGTACTTGTCATTAGTGCTTCTCACTCGCACTTGTATCCACGTGTAAACAAGCATATTACTACTAAGCATTAGTAAATCTGGCAAGTGTAAGTGAATAGGAGGGAGACTTATTTACTAAGCGACAAGCAGCTACCCCCACCACAATTCAACTAAGCATTTGTCGCTTGTAGAGTCGTCTAAACAGCCGCGGCAAGTGTTTCGTGACAAATTGAAACAGCAAGTGAGCGCACGTGTTTTTCTTTTTTTGGTATTTGAATACATTTCTCAAAACAAGGGGCGGCGGCGGTTGTCCATTCCGGACGGATGTCGTGCTACTAATACCTATTCCTAATACCAACGTGTAAACGATTTCTTCTCACTTGTCACTAAGCAGCTTAGTACAAACGATAAGTGCTAATGATAAGTACTAAGCTAGTGTAAACATGGCATTAGGAAAACTCGATGAGCCAAAAATCTGATAAATCACATTTTACTTGAAAAATACAACCAGAGAATAAAAAAATATTTTCTCCAGCCACAGCAGCGCCCGAGCGCATCATTTGAAAGAAAGTGGAAATAACTTATTAATTATTGTTTATAAACATTATTTCGCGTGTTATGCTATTTTAGTACCAAATGCCTGTGTAAGAAATGAAAAATTAATTGGAGGAAATATTTCATAGTCTCTAGTGGACTCTATGGCAAATCTTTTCCCAGAGCAAATGAAATTAAATGAAGTAACCTTCTCCACCCGCTCCTGCGCTTTTATATATGAGCATGCTTTGCACAACGGTGGGGTCGGTAAGGCCCAGGGCTAGGCACGCCTGCTTAACCCTGTCGCTGTAGGTGTAGAACTTGAACAGGGGGTGCAACCAATGCAGGGCATGGCCAATCTGAAATATACATTTTTTATAAATTATTAGTATTTAATTAAATACTTTTGTGACATTTTTTATGCTATAATTAAAATTACAAAAATATACGAGTATATTTTTTTTGCGCATGGTACGCAATTAGCAATTAATTGAAATCAAATATTACCTTATAGTTCGTATGTATTGACAATAATATCACACGTCAAGAGACAATAATAACCACAAAATTTGCATTACAAGAATATATAATATGTTTACATAATACATGAAAAAAAAAACAATGTACACAAAAACAAGTCATGTCAAGTAGATACTCTCAAATGATATGAATCTGGAGTTGTTGAGAGTTAATTATCGTGCCCCCAATAAATTAGACTTTTGTCCGTATCTTACTGAGAACATACGAACCTTAAAGTAATTTATTGTTAAATATTAAGTAATCGAATTACAATGTGACTTCTTGTTAAATATTCTAAAGTGGAGTTCTACAAATGTAAAGCCGAAACCTTTGACAAATGAAAAAAAGAGGTTTATGCTTTTTACGGATCATTGATTATTATTTAATTCCTTTGCTAAAAATCTCATTAACTGTATTAGTTGTGAGACCTATTTTTATAGCTTACTTTTTTTTAAACAAAGTAATATATTGTACAAATATTTGTCAAGGCTATACCTATCATATATAACATACAAATTTATAACTTAACTAATCTAATTTATATATTATAATTTATGAACTTACTTAATATAATTTTCCTACACGTCAATTAATTTTTTATAATCTTAATATATGATTTCTTAGAAATAATTAACACCTACATACCACTTACAACGTGATAACAAATCTTACAACTAATTATTTAGCAAGAACAAGTCCACTCGTTCAGGCTACTTGTATTCTATCACATTCACTCAGACCTTGGTCCTCCCAGCTAATATTGTAGGCCTAGTCAGGCAACAGATAATGGTTCGGGAGCCTGTGCTTATAACGGAAGGTGTTTCTTAATGACTTTTGAATAAAATTTGAGTATTTTTAGGAAGTGAGCAACTTAGAGTTGAATAAGCTCATAGAGAATACATAATATGTAGACAGAATAAAGCACAAGCACAATAAACTATCGCTATCAAAGTTTGAAATAATACCAGGAGAGACAAGATTTTATACATTTTTTAAATTCATTTTTCACATTTAAAAAAATATGTTTTATCGTATAATTCTATTTATATGACATTTTTCTTAACTAAGTTCAGTATTATAATTGAATTGTATTCATACTTGTAATATAGTGTTGGATGACTAAGGACGTTAATGAGATAGAGTATCGGTTGGCTAAGGAGGTAACTGTGACTTTGTGTCGGATGGCTGAGGAGATAACTGTGATAGAGGGTCGAATGGCTAAGGAGGTAAGTGTGATAGAGTATCAGTTGGTTAAAGTCAGAAGTGTGGTAGAGTGTCAGATGACTAAGGAGGAAACTGTGACTTTGTGTTGGATGGCTGAGGAGATAACTGTGATAGAGGGTCGAATGGCTAAGGAGGTAAGTGTGATAGAGTATCAGTTGGTTAAAGTCAGAAGTGTGGTAGAGTGTCAGATGACTAAGGAGGAAACTGTGATTTAGTGTCGGATGGCTAAGGAGGCAACTGTGATGGAGTGCCGGATGGCTAAGGAGGTATGTGTGATAGATTATCAATTGGCTAATGAGGTATGTGTGATAGATTATCAGTTGGCTAAGGACGGAAGTGTGATAGAGTGCTGGATATCTAGGAACGTAAATGCTCACTAAAGGGTACCTAAGATGACACTTGAGAGAGATAGATTATGATAAAATGGAGGTACATTTAAATTGATTTAAAAAAGGTATGTGCTCTCAAAAGTAGCGAAAAGTTGTTAGTATGAATTTTGTATTGTTTTTTAGTTTGGGGAGTTCCCCTTGCTTAGTGTTCTGTGTTATCGTTGCTTTGTATATTTTGTTGGTATATACATTAATATACCCAAAGAAACTCTTGTTTACCGTCATGCTTAGCAAGTTTTCTTTTTATACCCTATCTCACGATCTCGAATTGTATCAGCAAAGTAATTTTCTTGAGTTGCAAGGCAGAATTCTAGTGATTTGTTTTTGGAGTATCAGTTCTAGCTTTAAAACGTAGGTCGTTGGTTTAAACACACATCTTTTTTTAAATTTTATGTATTTGTTCTTTTAAAGGATACCTTTAAGCTATTGTGCTATTGCAGTGGCTTTATTGAAAAATCCACTTATTACATTTTACAAGTTATTGTTACTGCATATATTTATTCTGATGTATCGAAAATGCACTTCATGCTCTATTGTTTGGTTTTTAATTGCTAGCCTGCATCTGCTATTGTTATGCATTTGGTATTTTCAATGAAAACGTTCACATTGTGTTTCATTTCATATTCAGATGCAACATTGAATTGGCAAAGCATTCGAATCGCTTTCACATTCGACCAAAGTGGCATTGTCAGCGTTGCATATGTATTATGTTACATTGATCCGCTGTTCACAAATTCTGTAACTGAGATAAGTGGAAGTGATTTCAAACAAACATTAGTACCTTGCTTTATATGTTTAAGTTATTTTTACTTAGATTATTTTCAATATTTACTTTTAAAATTTATATGTAAACAGTTTATAAGACTTAGTGTAGTGAATAAATACATTACGTCGTATCACTTTTTAATAAGGAAAAAAAACTATTTTCCACACTTTCCTATCCACGGAAACAACGTTTTTCTTTGTTTATATTTATAAATCTTGACATAAATGCTATTGTTTCTCATACTTTCTACATTTGTAAACCTTAAAATTAGTTGAACGGTGTTTCCATTCATTTTTCGTTCTGCGTATTTCTAGATTTCCATCTTAAATGTATATACATTTATTTTGTTAGTCTTTCGCCACCCATTCCCGCAATGTGGCTTATTATACAAATAAAAATCATGTGCAGGAAACAGCTATATTTTTTATTCCATCATTATTTATATTGTCACAAATTATAACACCGGATATTCTTTGAAGATACGCATTTTTCTATTACGATTTCTCCAATTATTTCTCTCGTTTTATTTCTCGGTCTACCCTTTTCTCGCTCCCCATCTATATACAATAATATTTTAAACTTGCATAATTCATTCTCTTAGTGTCTAAGCTATCTCAAGTTTTTTTTAATTCTAGTTATAATATTGGTCACTAGCAAACAATTGTCTTTAATGCGTTCATTTCTTACTCTATTATTTATTTCGATTTTATCATTCGTATGTACAGTAATATCCAGGCATGTGTTAAAGTTTAAAACACGCTGGAAAATTAACTCTTATTTATTTATTTATTTATTTTTTCAAAACAGGCTTAGCCCAATTACATTGAAAAATACAAGACATTAAAAAAGAAGAAAAATTACAGGGAAAAATATTTTTTTTTTTTAAATTATATAAAATAAAAAATAATGCATATGTATACAAACGAGTATTTACACACAAACGTATGTTACATATATATTCAGTCACTTAAGTATGTTGATGAGTGCTTTCTAACGCGCTTAATCTAAGAAGAAAATTTACTTTTGCTTTTGGTAATGTGATATGAAATATGTCAATATCCGAAGCAGTCCCGTTAAGAAGAGTTAAGGCCCTTCCAACAGGCGGCTGGAAGACCCGTTCTTGCGTATGTTATTGAGAACAGTTCCTGCCGGCGCAGTCTAGTGTAATTGTTAGGAACATTTAACGCTAATCTTTGTAGTAATGCTGGACAGCTCACAACTCCTCGAACGAGTTTGACAACGTATACCAGGAGACGCAGATCTCTTCTTACGCTCAAGGAGTTATACCCGAGCATGCCCAGCAGAAACTGCGTAGGATATAGCCACGGATAGACACCAAACTCACTCATGTAGAGATATCGTAGATATTTTTTTTGTACTTTCTCCACCATAAGCGAGTTCTGCGCCCCCACCGGGCTCCAAATGCAAGCATTGCTTTCTAGTTTGCTACGGATCAATGAATTAAACAACGTTTTGAGCACCAATTGGTTTTCAAACGACTTAGAGATTCTCATAACAAATCCTAGAGTTTTATAAGCTGAGTTACACATAACTTCTATGTGAGGACCAAACGCGAGATTGCTGTGGAACAAGACACCCAGATCTTTAATATTATCTGTGCGGGGTATAGGTATAGATTCTAGAGTATATCTATGGAATTTCAAGACGTGTGAGCGATGATACGACATAATTTTGCACTTTGATGCATTGAAATATAATTTATTATTGTGGCTCCACTCACAAACGTTGTTGAGATCTGACTGTAGGTCTAAGCAGTCGGTATAAGAACGAATTTTTTTAAAGATTTTGAGGTCATCAGCAAATAGAAGAAACGTGGATTTTTTTATAACTCTACCTATATCATTAATAAAAATAAGAAATAAGGTAGGTCCAAGATTAGACCCCTGCGGAACACCTGAGTAGGCAGTGAAGTAATCGGAGTTGTAGAGTCCATGTGAAACAAATTGTTTTCTATCTGTAAGATAATCTGACAGTAGCCTTAGTAAGTTACCTGGGATCCCAAGTTCACTCATTTTTTCTAATATTTTTTTGTGATTGACGCGATCAAAAGCTTTTGCAAAGTCATGATACGAACAATCAATCTGATTGTCACTATCTACAGCCCTTGAAACATAGTCGGTGAAGACCATCAGATTGGATTCAGTAGATCTGCCTCTTCTGAAGCCATGCTGCTCATCAATTATATATGGGTCCACTAACGACCTTAGTGTGCGATCCATAAACATTTCTAGGAGCTTAGCTATTGAAGAAAGTATAGCGATAGGTCTGTAGTTGGTTATATCGTCCTTAGAACCATTTTTAAATATGGGAATAACTCGAGTCTTTTTCCATTCACTTGGAAAAGTATGGACTCGGAAGACAAGATTAAATATGTAAGCAAGAGGTGCAGAAAGCAATTCACTACAGCCCTTAAGAAAAAATGTAGGTACTCCGTCCGGCCCGACTGCTTTCGTGTTTTTCATCAACTTTATTTGTTTGAGTATATCAAATGTAGTGATGCTTAGCTTAAATCCCGAGGAAGTATGGTGTTCATAAAAAACAAATGCCTCGGAGTCCCTACAATAAACTGTTGAAAAATAATTTGCGAATGCAGAAGATATTTCGGGACCAGTTATTTGATTCCCATCCCAATTCATAACATTAAGCACTGGAGAATCGTTACGCATGGATTTAATATGATTCCAAAATAGTTTTGGTTCACGTACCATTCGACATTCTAAGTTCCTTATGAAGTCTTTATAAGCCGTGCGAATGTTATGTTTGAGCTGAGCGCGAGCACTTTTGAACGCATCGTAGTCACTCAGACGACAAGAGTGTTTCCATTTTTTGTGAAGAGAATCTTTAAGTCTAATATTCCCAACAATTTTACTTGTGAACCACCTCGGGTATTGCCACTTACGTAGCTCTTTTGGTTTTACGGGAAAGCACTCATCAAATACGCAATAAACATGTTCATACAAATATGCTACCGCCTCGTTCACGTCTAAAATTGAATATAAGGGATCCCAGTTAATATCCCTTGTCTTCAGATATAAGGAATGGAAATCTCCTTTGTCAAATCGCCATTTTTTAATATGAGGGAGTTGTAGTTGGGGGAAAAGTAAAGCAGTCACCATTAGTAAGAATCCCATACCTTTGTAAGTCTTCAATTTAAATTATTTTAATGACGTTTTAGACGTTTCATTTTGGAAATATATTTTTTGATCAATTTGATTTGACCGACTAGAAGTTTGACTATTATTGAAATAAGGGATTTAATCATCTATAATAAGAGATTAAAGATTCCATAGAGTGCACAAAGTATCATAATTTGTTTCATTTCTTAAATATTGAAACAAATTAACGAAAATCACATGGAATATATGTTCAATGTCATAAAAAATAAATAAAATCAATTGGTTTACAATTTTTTGATCAGATTAGTTAGTTTTTGTTTTAATTGAGGCTTGAATATTGAAATCCTGTAAGTCATTTTTTTGTTAAACCTCTTAGAATATGCTGACTGAGGGCATATTTTTGAAAGCCAAATAATTAGTGTAATTTGACAAGATTTTCAAGGTTTTCAGTGTTAAAGTATGAAAAAGTATTTCCATACAAAAATATTAGCTTGACTATAACATAATTAAAGCAAAAACTTTTGTCATATTATGTAATGTAAAACTGCCCCTCAGTAATTTAATTATCCATAATTGTACTCAAATATATCAAATGAAATTATTCTTAGCTAACAAATGTCCAGAAAACAAGCTGCAGAAGTGTTGTCCTCGAGTAATCATACTAATAGGCAACGCTCCGCCAAAACTCCTTATTTCCACATTCTTTGACCATTCCGTCAAAATGAATGACATCATTTGGTAAGTTTTTGGACGTTTAATATCTTCTGATGGGCTCGGCGAGTCCTAATGCCTGCGTTTGTTTAAGTAGAGTATAGAGAACTTATGTATAAAAACTTAAACGTAGAAAATGTTAGGAAAAGGAAATGATATTCGTATGCTTTACTGCAGGAAGTTATTTTTTATAATTTGTAAAAAGCTTACGCTCTGAAAAATAACTATAAATAACATAATATAAAATTAAAACACGGTTATTTTGTTTTATTCCACTTTACTTATTACAAATCACGATGCATTTCAACATTCGTTGTGTCATTTAAGCAACTAAAAATAATATAATTTGTACAATACGAGTAGCATAGTGCGAAAAAGGACTTCTAACATAGTTCGAGTTCTTATCTTCGTAAAAATATCACAATAATGAGAGAATAAAAGGTTTTTTCGTGATTGTCATACTGATTCTTATCTAAGATGGCGTTTTGTATATCAGCATTACCGTCAAATCATATTATTACAAATTCATAAAAATGTGTTTCAATAATTTCAGGATCAATGTTGAAATGTTCTATCACTTCGATAAATCCTTAGAAATTGGATGTTTCTTTAATAAAAATATCTCCTTGTAATTAAATTATTAAGTGAATACGAAATTTTAATTTTTATCAAAACTTCTTCGTCAACCTCGCATTACGTAAGACTCGATAACATAACATACAACAAAAAACAAACACGATGAAAATAAGCATCGTTTTTGTGGCAGTAAAATGAATAAATATCTTACTAAACAGATAAGACCCCTTAAAAAATATAGCTTGCTGGATGTAGGTTAGCTGCTACATTAAGTAATCATTACGTATAAATAAAAAAATGTAAGTCAAATAACTAGCATACGTTATGTGCCATATATATTGAATTCCGAAATAATTTCCGAATAAATGTCTCAATTAATTATTTTTTAGTATTTGATTGATCGGTGAATTTCAAGAATAAATGAATAATTATTCTTAGACGTAAAGTAATAATTTGATAAGTTATTGGGTTCAAGATCATATTTATAATTTATTTTTGGTAATACATATTAGTAGTGAGATACGTTGCGTCGTCGTCGTTGCCGGGCCTCGTAGTCGAGGAGCCCCTCACCACTCCAACGTCAATCTTGAATCGTTCTTCCATGTCGATCACGTGATCTTTTGTGAGAAAACAGCCCGATCCTAGATGCGCGCTCCCTCCCGCAAATGTCACAGATATGTGAACCCTGCTGAGCTACTTGGCCATGCTGACGCATGTTAGCAGCGCGCTGACTGTCACACGTCTAGCCACTGAGACGCCATCAGCCTGAGAACATACGGCTTTCCACCCCTCATGGTCCCGAGCCACCTGCTTCCAGTCCTCAGGCGCCCCGCACAAAGTAAGCGACTCTCGCAGACTGCCCTTATAGCGCTTACTTTGCCCACTAACTCTTCGCTTGCCCACCGCTTCCCCGTACAAGACGCGTTTTGGGAGTCTATGATCGCCCATGCGTATCACATGCCCGGTCCATCAGACCATGAACAGTGACAGTCACAGGTTCACCGCCACATTTGAATACCTCAGAGATACGTTGCAATTTGTTAAGGAACGCAGAGATTCGTCATGAACTGGGTGTTGAGTCCCTAATTTAATTGGTTAAAACCCCAGATGACTAATTTGGAAAACACTTTTAGGGCATAACACTTTCGTTATATACATTACAACCTGGTGGGTTAATTGCCATGAAGCAATTTTTCCCCAACAAATTGGAAAAATGTAGTATAGGTTTTATATGAAAACCAGATTCTTAACTTTCTTTTAAATAAATTAGGTTCCAATGAGAATGGAATCCGTAACCCCAGGGAGTTGAAAGACAAGCGTCGTACCAATCAGACTACAGAAGTCGTGTATTGAGTATTCAAAATTTAACACCTAAAGAAAGCCTTCCTGTCACAAGATTTAGAAATACATGAAATTAGAAGATAAAAAGATGAACGAAACGGTTCAGAACTTTCGCTCGGAGGAGTACTGCGATAGCGCTGGAATCACGATCCTAAATGAGAAAAGAAAGTGAAGATGGTGAGAATAAAAGCAAGAAAAATATGCTGAAATGCTGTAAAGGACATATGTCGAAAGGCGGAAATGTATCTTAAACGAGGTATTAAACCCCTAATGAAGAGTTAAACTAGGTATTAAACCCCTAATGACGAGTTAAACTAGGTATTAAACCCTAATTGTATTTTATTAGTAAGTTGATGTGGTTATCATTTGAGCCGATCTGGTTTGGGCACGTCTTGCGTATTACTAAGGACAATATTCCAAAAATATGGCCAAGGGAATACAATTAAGATGCACACTTTAAAAATTAAGTTCATGTTATTGACCAATTCGGATATTTTGGTAGTCATATAAATAACATCACACAATAAGTGTTAAGAGTAAATTTAAACAACGATCGCCGAATAGTTTAACATAAATAAAAAATGAAAATATTATAAATTAAGTACACTTAACATTAACTTATGAAAAGGAAAAACTCTATTGTCTGGAAAATTACTGCATATAAGTTAGGCTAGGTTAGGTTAGTAAATTACTGCAGATAGGTATAAACACGTGAAGTGTTCTTTTCGAGTCGGAGAGCACCCGCCAGCAGCAAGTGTTTTCATAAAGGGCTCTGCCATTGAAGTCATATACGGCGTCTGTATAATAAATCACGACTATTTCGAATACAGTTTTTCCACAGAAATGTGGATCACAAAGAAGGTTGTGGTAAGTAACTTGACTTGCCTTTTCCAACGAAATATTTTTTACTCATTTAAAGAGATTTTTGTTTGTTATATTCAGACGAGAGGAAAATGTTTAATGTTCTATGATTTTGAACAATACACGTATTTTTAATTATCTTTCTCATTTTCTTTCCTCCTATGATATCTGTTAAGTTCAGGATAGTCGCGGTATGGGTGACGACCTCCGTGACCTAGTTGGAAATACGTTTGTCTCCCAACCTGGAGGTTACGAGTTCGACTCCCGTCGGAACCCAGATTTTTTTAAAAAGGGTTCCAGTCTGGTTATCACATAAGGCCTCTTTAACATCTTTCTGCTTGGTTAGAAGATATTGCCACATGACAATAAGCTCGTCAGGTTGTACTGTATACAACGAAAGTGTAATACAATATATTATCCCTCCTCTGAATTGGTTGAAGTCTGTTCTATCATCATCCTTTTACATGTTAATTCAACCTAAATTTTGTCTTCTTACTGGATATCTTTTCTTACGCTCTGCATTGAACGCTCTTTTCAGAAAACTGTCATCTGGTATTATTATTTGTTTAATTTATATTCGATACACATTTAACCCAATAATATCAAATAAAATATATATTACTCGTAGAAGAAAAAATATTAAGTCTAGGTATACTATAATAACAATAGGAACAAGAATACTGTGGAGTGGCTCAGATATACATACTATATATGTATGTCTACAAAGGTTATTTTAAGGAGCTCAATCCTCAATATATCCATCGAGATATGAAATATATACACATCTAGTTCCAAGCATATATCCCCTACTGTTTTTTATCTTCAATTGAATTTTATCTTCGAATCTTTAATTGAATGAACTAAACTCGACAGTTTTTTTTTATCTTTCATTTAATCTCATTCTCTTGGGAGTCGTAAAACATCCATAACATATAATTTAGATATCTTCATGTACTTGACTTCCTCATGACTTGAAGTGTCATGTTGATAAATCATTTCACAATATTTGGAAAAAAAATACTCGTACTTATACAATATTTACCATCGTAATTAATTTAAATGATTGAAATGTTTACACAATTACATATAAGATAAACGAACTAATGGCCACGAAATTCACATTAAAACACACACCGACAAGTCTGACCTGCAGCTATTCGTGAGATTTGACAATATGCAGCAAAAAACAAAAGTTGGGCATATTTACATTAAACCCAACCAACCTGTCGAATCATTCCGGTAAATATTTTTTTCGTTATTTTTGATGAAACTTATTAGAAAAGATGCAATCACAGTTTTCTGTTCAAGTCAACGAATTGAGTATTTTTAAATGTTTCCAGAAAACTCCCACCACTATTTATTTTATTCTTTATATCATGGGGCTGCTGCCAAAAGTTGATAAGTGCCAAAAACACATGGAAATTTTGCAATTTCACTGTGTGTATTTTACGAACTTCTACCAACGTTTTGACAATGTTTACATATAATATATACTCGTATACACACATAACCTTTCTTTATTGGGGTAGAGATAGACGGCAAAGAGCTAGACTTTTCGATCACGACACACATCTTTCGTTTCGTTCACATAAGTATACTTTCTCACATATCTCCCTCATTCACTTCATCCCAAATTTCCTTCCTTTGTCATCCCTTATCAATTCTTCTATTCACATTCCCATTTGTTTTGTCACTCTTTCTTTAGTCATTCGTTATACATGAAAAAATCATCTCAGATACCTCTTATTCATTCTGTTTATTACGTCAGTCCTTATTAAAAAAGATCGCTTAGTTGTTTGATTCTGTATTACGTCATATATCGTCACTCAATGTCAAAATTTTCCTTTTATAAATTAAAGTACGCTCAAAAATACTGTTGTAAATCGTGACCTTGTATATTTTAATACTCATTGGTTCGAGGATATTTGTTTTAGTGCCCCGTTGAATTTGTTTCCTATTGCTAAACACCGTTTTACATACGTCGTAACTGTCCTCTGATAATCTGAGTTAATATTTCTTTTTTTTTTGTTGAAAATGAAAATATAGTATCTGCACTTGTTAAAATAAAATCCCTCACCATTGAAGTATTATTTAATCTAGAACCGAGATCTCAAATTTTCACAAGTCTTAATTAAATGTCTTTCAATAGATAAAAAATATTAAAGAATAAATATTGTTTTCATTCATGGGGGGGGGGGGGGTGTAATTTAATTTGTATCGTTATATTATTTTAACCATATTTGATATTTAAAAAAAAAATATCTGATTTTTTTCAGGAAATTTGGTCTGCTTATCCGTGATTAATTCTCCGGGAATGTTACACAGTCCGGGCGGGCATTCACGTTCAAAGAAATAGACTTTCGTGTGCAAACACTCGACGTGTCAACATCTCTTATAAAGTGTCCGTACTCGGTTGATACGATTCAACCGCCATACCATATGTTTATTCGAATATTTATTTATGACATTTTTTACAAGCATTTTCAAAGAATTGAATGAGTCAAAATTGTTAAATTTGCAAAAGTTTTTACCTCCATTTATACCTTTTATTGGAAAAATGTAGCAATATATTAAATAGGCTTACATAGTCTTATTTCATTTGAGCCTTAATGAATTTCTCATACACAAAATATGCTGCATATCAAGTACTCATATGCAGCATATTTTATGTATGAGAAATTGTAATGTACTTGTCATGTGACAATTTCTTTCAACCAATCAGAATGATGTTAAAGAGGCTCAAGACTACGAAGTTCATAATTGATTATACATTGTCAAACATAGCTTTCATAGAGCGAACTGGTCTTTGAATTCACATTTTTTAAATACAATATATTTTTCTGAGCTCACTGAACTCTCCAGTGATATTATGATATTATTGAGCCATTTCAAAGTATTTCAAAGTATTTCAAAAATATTTAAAGAGTAAAACTCATAAATTACCGTTTTTTTTACAAAACTATTATTATATAATTATTTTTATAAATTCACGATATGTAATAAAATTGTTAAAAATATTTTTACAAGAAGTTATAA
Source organism: Odontocerum albicorne (assembly GCA_949825065.1). Classification (NCBI taxonomy): domain Eukaryota; kingdom Metazoa; phylum Arthropoda; class Insecta; order Trichoptera; family Odontoceridae; genus Odontocerum; species Odontocerum albicorne. Next base: position 19,645,475 of record OX463843.1, on the reverse strand, counting down.
ACTTTAAACACCAGAACTTCCTTAATACAAATTGTTAATAAAATATTTGCTTGCAAATTATTTTTAACCTTCATTTAATTTTTTTTAGTCAGTTTTCTTAATGATTTGTTTAATATTGTATTGTATTACACTTTCATTGTATACATACAGTACAACCAGGCGGGCTTATTGTCATATGGCAATATCTTCTAAGCAATCAGAAACATGTTAAGTGAAAACCAGACTGAATTTAAAAAAAATCTTGGTTACAACAGGAATTGAACCCGTAACCCGAGACAAGCATCTTACCTATTAGGCCACGGAGGTCGATAATGGTACATTCGATAAATTTTCTGTTTTCATCATACATAAATATTTTCATTTTAAATCAGTAATGTTATATGTTTTGTTCGCTTTTCATATCCTCTCCTCTTTTTCTTTCTTTCATTTGCTTTTCTCTCCACTATTCCTTTCTTCCAGTGCCAATAATACATGGAATCAATATTTAAGATGCAATGAATATGATCGTACGAATAATTACATACAATACCTGCACGCAAATAACATAATCACGCCATGTGATTTTAGGGTAGATAAACATAACAGATTTTACATCTTTCTATTAACGTACAATATTTATAAATATTTTATCATACTATGTTACATATGCTCTTCTGTACTTTTCACGTTTTATCAGTTATTTTTTTCCAACTTTCTTCTTCTATTATTTTCAGGTATATGCATATACGTGTATATTTGTTATGGCATTTTTTCGCGGCGCATGTTTTCAATGGATTGACATTTTTCGTCTATACTATAATTACCGATTTCCTTAAAACTTCTGATAAATAATATTATAATCGTAAGTTTAAGGCGCAAAAAATAAAGGAAACATATATTTATGTCTACAACATAAGAAAATATTCCAAGTTAACTAATTTATATAACACCCACATAGATAATCACCATTTTTAATTGAACTCATTTACTCGATTACTGAATATTTAATTTTCATCTTATTGTAAATATTTATTTAGTTGTAAAATAGTTTCACTTCGCGCATGTTAACAGAACAAACGAGATCCTATGAAGTGGACATCACTTGACACTGCCGTATACTCCTTCATATTGTACTCGTATATAGAAGTTCACGGCCATTATTCGAGAAGATGTAAATTGAAAATGTTGTATTGTGGATAGTAAAAAAAAAGTGGTTTTATAAATCTTATTAAATATTTAATGTTGTGAACCACAAATTTCTGAGAATAAAATTTGAGTTTTTATGGTGGTGGAAATGAATGAAAATAGTTTTCTAAATAAGAATTGGAACATTAAAGTGTTTTATTGATCATGGTTTAAACTGGTTTATATTTTTAGTGTTTCTAAACATGAGTATTTTAAGTATTGGCTCTTTTCCAAGTTATCACTTTCGCATGATTTGATTCTATTTTTCAGAACTATTTGGTTTCCGAAAGATCATTATTAAATTTATTAAATATTTTGATATCAAAATAAGTTTGCACGCACTGCAAACATTTCACGCGTGTTAATGACGACACTGCATACAACCTTTTAACCTCTTTCTTATTGGTTGAAAGAAATTGTCAAATAAATATAAACCCTCCATATTATTCTGTGAACTATCGAAATGTTATGTACAATATTCTTTCACAAGAAATACCTTTGTTATTCCACTAATTACATTTCAACAAGGTCCAACGTGTTTCACCGTTACCACATATTCCGAGACTCGCTTCATTTTCCTATGGTAAGTTTATTCATTGTATTGGATTACAAAACGAGTTTTTGTCTGTTTTATATTTCGCGAGTTTAGAATTACGAAATATTTCGATAATTTATATATTGTAAATAAAAATGTTTATAAGTAATTCTCCGTAAAATAAACATCTTAGTAAATAACTTTAAAACATCTGACCTTATTTAATGGTGATTTTTTGTCCCCGTCTTTTTCGGATTCTAGAAAATAACGGATTTTGTCGTTACTTTCCATAAAATATTTGTCCCGGTTCTGAAACCAAAACAAAAAAAAAATGGTAATTTATTTTTTATACAATATTTTATACTATGAATAAAAATAGTCAAACTATAAAGTATAAAACTAATATTTCAATATATTTTTAAAACATTTTATTTCTAAAAAAATCTGTGATATAATATTTCAGATTTTTGGAATACGTATTCAAGTATTGTATGACTGTATGCGTTTTAAAGTCCTATCGAATATTTTTTTATCTATGCAACCTATTTCTATAAATTTTTGTTTTCAAACCTGTGCTTTTTCATTTTCAACTGCGGAAAAGATTGACAAAATATCTTCTGGTCTATTGTTATCCAATTCTTCAGCTGCTTGTCTTAGCTCTTCCGCTTCTTGTTCTGTGAAGAAATTCTCCAATATCACCACTCCTTCTTCTTCAAGCTGCAAATATAAATTATGAAATTAAGTTAATATAAATAAAAGCGAATTATATCTAGACGCTGTTATGCTCTAATAAATTATACTCCATAACTTAGCCTTCTGTAATTTACATTTAAGTTAAAACTAATGTTGATTTTTTTTTTCTACAATACAGCTTAAACAACTAATATATCCGCATTATTATTGAACTAGCCTTACTTTCCACTTAGTTGCATTTTACATAACTGATTAATATTCAACTACGTCCAAAAATATTTATTCAAATTAAAATCTGATGTGAGTTTAATGAAACAAATTAATGGGTTACACAAATATCCGCTTTTATTCACTGGGATATTTAAATTCTTAAATATCGCAGTGCAGAAATGAATTAAACCATGTATATGATATATAATATGTTTTGAATGCGTGTTTTAGCTTATAAAATGCGTTCAAGAAATATTGACCTAAAAGAAAATGATTTTATAATGTAAATAAATAAGCAGTAAAATTTTCAAAAAACATTTTTTTTTAATTTTATTTTATTTTCACTTACTCCTCAGCATATGTACGAGTATGTTGAGGCGTGCAAATGATGTGAATGTAAGAGGTAAAAATATGGAACTGAGGTTGTTAAAAAAATGTTTTGTTTCAGATGTTGCCTTGTAAAGTGACACTTCTCCATTTTAATAAAAGTATGACGATAAAAAATCTTAATTTCACATAAAAGTTTTTATAGTTAATAGCACATGAAAAAAAGCTTTTTTGCTATTCCACAGAAATATTATTCTATAATAATGTGACAAATAAATTAGCTTGGTTGGATATGCGATTCAAAAGCCGAACGAACATTTTGCGAAGGGTTTGATTTTCCGTGGGTCACCCTAGGGAAACGAACGGGAAACAAATAAGCGATATTTAAACAGGTTAATCTTATAATCAACAGAATCAGGTGTTGGAGCCTTTTTTTGAAGAAATTATAATAATGCCAGGGAAATAATGAACATTAATATGTTACATGTGATTTAAAAGAAACACTATATGAAAAGGATGTGTAAATGATAAGACAGTTTAACCCAAATTTGACCACCTCTTGATTTACTACTATTTAGTAGTAATGTATCAAAATACTCTTTAGGCCACCGCTTCTCAATCTGTGTCGTTTCCGCAGGGAGGTCGTGGTCAAATATGAGAGGAGACGTGAAAGTAAAAAATAACTTACATGTGCTAAAGTACGAGTACAATAGAAAATTTTCTTAGAAAAAATTACAAGGTTTATCGTCTTTGTGCTAATATAACATTTGTGTGGCGAAATGCACATGAATCAATAAGATAATAAGTTTTTGCAGGGGTGTCACAAGACTTATTTTTAAGGGTAAAAATTGGTTCGCAGAATTTAAAATATAAAGTTGAAGTTGAACTGTATTGCCCTTTTGCTGTATATAGTATAACCTGGAAAGCATGCTGCGATGTGGTAATTTCTTCCAGCCAACCAGAATGATGTTAAAGAAACCTTAAGTGAAAAATCTAGGTTCCTCGGCAAATGAACCCGCAACCTCCGGGCTGGAGAATAGTTGTTTTACCAAGTAGGCCATGTAGCTCATTGTGAAGTTTCTTCTGATTTTTTTTGATAAAAAAAACCAACAGTCGTAAGATAGAATATTAGAAAATGGAAGATATCATAGGAGCATTAATTTTTCTTTTATTTTTACTGCTTACCCTGTTTTCGAACTTTACCGTTTTTTCTGAGTATATACAATTATTTAACAAATAATAATTATGAAAGAAGTTTGTTATTATAAATAAACATCATGCATACCATCACGCAATTAACATGTCAGTGTAAGAAACGAAGACTGAGCTCAATGATTCATTTAACTACTATCTTTCATATCGATTCATAAAGCTGGTTTACTTTTTTGTAATCACTTATATTATCACCTTTCAAAATCTAATTCGTTTGGTCAAACTATGTTTTCCTTGATCTACCTCTACTTCCCTTCCCACTTGAGTTTGTTGTTTTCATAAAACGCTGCATTTTGCTGCCAAATCATATTTTTATGAGCTAATTTTGTGCCAGCTATCCGCAAATAATCGTTTATGTTTAAACGAGCGTTACCAATCTTTTACAAATTTTCAATTGTTTTGAAAGCCAAACAATTCTAAAACATTACGTAAATCTGACATTGTTGATTGAACTTGTCTCTGTTAAGCCAGTGAAGTATAAATACACCTTGCATCACAAATTTGACATTTTAATGCAAAAAAGAACCAACTTACTTAACATTTTTGACGTTTTAATGCAAAAAAGAACCAACTTACTTGACATTTTTGACGTTTTAATGCAAAAAAGAACCAACATACAAAACATTTAGTGTTATATAGAATGTGTGGAAAATGTATGAAAACAATGCATGAAAAAATATATAAAAAGGAGCATTAAGATGGTTCTTTCACGTACTAAATAAAAAAATATAAAAGGTTTATTAAAAAAAAATATTTACAGAGTATTTTAGAAAGTAAGAAACTTTGTGAATATCTAAAAAAAACATGTGACTAAATAAATCAAATTCTGAAAGAGAGAAGAATGAAAAGCCTTTATAATTGGAGAATATGAATGATGAGGTGTGTGTGTGTGTGTGTACACGGAGGAAGTGAAATATGTGTTCCAGGATAGAATGAAGTAGAGATCTGTTCTCTCTGTTAACCCTCATAGGGGCATGTCATGTTAGTGAATTGTTTTAGATTGTTTGTTTCCGAATACAAATACTTTTTCAGAATATGGTCATGGTGATTTTGATCTTATAAGTCTCCAGCACATTACTGCATCTATAAGATGCCGGGCATGTTGGACAGTTAAGGAGACGGGAAGTTCAGCTACATACAGGCTTTAGAGTTTACTCGATATTTTAGGTAAATTTCCATCGTTGCAGATTACCTCGGATTTTGACCACCTCACTCAGAATTTGATTGAGTACCTTTCAGGTGGACCAGTCCTCAGGAAGCACCTGCTTGAATTCTAGTCAGCCTTTTGGATGCCAATCGTTTGATGACCGCAGAAGATTTTTACGTTGTATATAAGAGTATATACGGTGCAATCTTGTGGGTTATTGTAATGGGAAATTATCTTCCAGCAGATGATAAAGATATGCAGAAGCTATAAATAAAAACTAGACTGGTTTTTTTTTAAAAAATGGGTAGTAATTGGAATTGAATCTTCAACCCCCGGGTTGAAATACACGCGTCTTGCCAAATAGACCGCGAGAGTGTTCCTTGAAACAGATAATATTGATGTAGTGTCAGCTGATTTCCTAGTAAGGCTTCTTTTGTATTTTAGACGAGATATTCTTTAAGGTGAAAATAAAATATAAAGCTAATAAAATGTATATTTTATGGTAAAAGTAAGTCTTTAAAATATTTCATGTCAATACAAACCTTTATAAACAGGTTTTACTTTAGTTAAATGTCTCTCAAGTAGATTGAGGGTTGGATCTATTTGCACAAATGTGGTTAATTTTGCTTTAAGTAACGCATGCGTCACCATAGGGACGTATTTCTTCACAAAAAATTGAGATGTTAGTGAATCAATTAACCCTGTGAATTCTTATAATTTATTTAGAATAATTTTAAATTATATGAAATATACTATCAATTGAAATTTAAAAAAAACATAATATGACATGTAATCAGAATTTCCAAATAACATTGATGAATTAAGTTAGTTATGTAAATTTAACGTATATATGAAAATAGGATATAACTAAAAATACACATTTATTTGAATTATCGAATGAGAAATGCGATACCCATTGGTAAGTCTTTTAGCCCGAGGGTTGTTAGTTCGATTTCCATAGGTACCATTTTTTAAAGGTTCCTTTCTGGTTCACATGTAAATCGTCGTTGACATTTTTGTGGTTGGTAAATAGAGATATCCATGTGGCAATACATTCACGAAGTTATACTGGACACAACGAAAGTATATACAATAAATGATAAAATTAAAAAAAATGTTAGTACCAAATGTACCAAAAAATGTCTTGTCAGTTTCGGATAGGGATAAAAATTATTGTGTTTTGAAACTTTCGGTATATTGCAAGTGTAAAAGTTTTTATGCATTTTAATCCATAAAATATATTTAAAAACTAACCATTAAAAACGCACCTATAAATAAAAAAAAACAAAATGAGTACAAGAAATAATGATATTGTTTTTAATTTAAAAAACCAAGCTAAACCTAATTTATCCCTCCATATAAACCCAATTAGAATTATTATGAACTCAAGAGCGACGTTCAGATTTATATCAACCAACTAATAAGTGCCATAAAAAGTAATATTATGTTAGTTTGGAAAATCTTAAAATGCTAGAATGCTAATGTAAATGTAGAATGCAGACAAAAATAGTAGAAATTCAACTTTCACAGTTAATGTTAGAGCCTTAATTATCATGAAATCGATATTAAGAGCGCTCTTGTAATTTTTAATGGATTCACTCTTACTAAAAGTAAAACCGCCACCGACGCCGAGAACTGGTTGGCCCAAGGGAGTTGTTTTAGGAAATTTATACTGAAGTCCATGTACAGAATGCTTTTTATTTTCTCAAAGGACTTAGTGTGGGGAAAATTAACTAAAAAATACATTTAACTTATATATTTCACACCGTTATTTTTGTACATAGTTTTAATGATAAAATAAACATGTTTTTCATCGGAAACTTTTAACAAACTGCGAAAACAAATTATCAACAGTAAATTTGATTTCGAAACTATTACATACGAATGAACAAGTGTATAAATTTCCTCACGCCAATGCCCTCTCTAATTTGTCAGACTTATCTTGCAGTTATTTCATTCTACATATACAAACATTGTTTTAAGGTCAGATTATGGTACACATTCTCCGCCAACCTAATAGTAATGTAGAAGCCTCATGACCAAAATATTTTTTAGTCATTATTATCTGTATTGGTATATTATTTTATGTATAGAAAATAAAATTAAAAACACCTATTTACTAAAAGAAACAAACCAATTCTAAGTCGCATGATTGGTAATATGTTATAAATTTGATTGATTAATGCACTCTTTTCAGTAAAACAAATAAAATGACGAAAAATTATTTACTGAGAATGCGAGTTTGCATTTTCAAAATTGTGTGCGGTTGTATGTACAAATAGGGGTATCAAATTTCTTCAGGAGTTGTTACGTCTAAAGCTAAACGCCATTATTGAATTTCGATAGTCATTTATTTTAAGATTATTCATATTGAATTCAAGTTTTACTGTAAGGTCATGTTTATAATTTTTGACTCGTTTATTTTGCAGTTCCCGTATGGCCATGCGTCTACTTCCCGATGTGACTGGGCCTATGCCAAGGATCACATAAGCTAACTGTAGCTGGCTACGCTATATCGCGTGGGTTCCCCTAAGAGTACGTTGTTCACATGCGTGGCCACCTGTAAACGTATTAACTACGCCTACCCATTCATCACCTATTATTTCAACGAGTCCTTACCTCTTAGGCGTTCATGTCTATTCTTTTTTTAAACAATTTTTTTTGTTTTCAAATTTACTCTCATAACTTAATTTAGCATTTTATCATTTAGTAAGCAAAACTGATACTTAGCAGACACAAGTTGTTTTAACATTATAATAGTTAACTGTTTTAAAGAACTCGTTTGTCTCTATAAATTAAAGGCATTAAAAAAGGTCCCTGGTAATAAAAGCGTAATCGTAAAAGCAGAAAGTTAATTAATTTCCAGAGTTTTTCTACTCTCGATAATTTATATGTCGTTAAATGATTCTGTATCTATCAATTTGTATTATGTATCTATCAAATTATATTCTTTATACCAGAGGTTTCCAATTTGGGTTACGCGCAATTAAAACACAAATTTCCACCCATAAAATTTGGGGTTTTCAATTATAATTAATTAAGCTCTGATAAAAAGTTTAAAGCGTGAGAAAATTCTATTAGCAAATCGCATTAGAAACATTTCATGGGTGAGCCAAATTGCTTATATGGCGGATTTATTCTCAAATGATATTTCTCTCTATATTCAAGAAAAAAACTAATATTTTGAATATAAAAGATAAATTATGATCATTGTTACGAAAGTTATAATACTGAAGTTTTCTTGTATTTTTTGGTGAATTGTTGTTGATTCATCGTTTTATTTATAATAATTAAAAATTCTATTAGCAAATCGCATTAGAAACATTTCATGGGTGAGCCAAATTGCTTATATGGCGGATTTATTCTCAAATGATATTTCTCTCTATATTCAAGAAAAAAACTAATATTTTGAATATAAAAGATAAATTATGATCATTGTTACGAAAGTTATAATACTGAAGTTTTCTTGTATTTTTTGGTGAATTGTTGTTGATTCATCGTTTTATTTATAATAATTAAAAATTCTATTAGCAAATCGCATTAGAAACATTTCATGGGTGAGCCAAATTGCTTATATGGCGGATTTATTCTCAAATGATATTTCTCTCTATATTCAAGAAAAAAACTAATATTTTGAATATAAAAGATAAATTATGATCATTGTTACGAAAGTTATAATACTGAAGTTTTCTTGTATTTTTTGGTGAATTGTTGTTGATTCATCGTTTTATTTATAATAATTAAAAATTCTATTAGCAAATCGCATTAGAAACATTTCATGGGTGAGCCAAATTGCTTATATGGCGGATTTATTCTCAAATGATATTTCTCTCTATATTCAAGAAAAAAACTAATATTTTGAATATAAAAGATAAATTATGATCATTGTTACGAAAGTTATAATACTGAAGTTTTCTTGTATTTTTTGGTGAATTGTTGTTGATTCATCGTTTTATTTATAATAATTAAAAATTCTATTAGCAAATCGCATTAGAAACATTTCATGGGTGAGCCAAATTGCTTATATGGCGGATTTATTCTCAAATGATATTTCTCTCTATATTCAAGAAAAAAACTAATATTTTGAATATAAAAGATAAATTATGATCATTGTTACGAAAGTTATAATACTGAAGTTTTCTTGTATTTTTTGGTGAATTGTTGTTGATTCATCGTTTTATTTATAATAATTAAAAATTCTATTAGCAAATCGCATTAGAAACATTTCATGGGTGAGCCAAATTGCTTATATGGCGGATTTATTCTCAAATGATATTTCTCTCTATATTCAAGAAAAAAACTAATATTTTGAATATAAAAGATAAATTATGATCATTGTTACGAAAGTTATAATACTGAAGTTTTCTTGTATTTTTTGGTGAATTGTTGTTGATTCATCGTTTTATTTATAATAATTAAAAATTCTATTAGCAAATCGCATTAGAAACATTTCATGGGTGAGCCAAATTGCTTATATGGCGGATTTATTCTCAAATGATATTTCTCTCTATATTCAAGAAAAAAACTAATATTTTGAATATAAAAGATAAATTATGATCATTGTTACGAAAGTTATAATACTGAAGTTTTCTTGTATTTTTTGGTGAATTGTTGTTGATTCATCGTTTTATTTATAATAATTAAAAATCGATCCCGAAAAAAGTTCCATGTTTAAAATATGAAGCAAACCGCCGGTTTATATGAAAAATGTTAAAATATCCGAATTTCTGTATGAAAATTATGAATTACGAGTAAATACTCGTATATATAATACATATATTGAAAGTAGAGAGAACAGATCTCAAACTTTTCAATCAAACCACACCAATTTCGCCTCATCTAAATTCAAACATCTCGTCATGCATGATATGTTATTTTTCAAACTTCTCACTTTACCTTCTTTAAAAATTTGATTTACTTTATCCAGTCACGTTTTCCTCGATCTATCTTTTCCACGCATACATGCATTTCAGATTTATGTTCTCACGTGAAATATGAAATGAAGATCTAGGTACAGTTATTATTAAAAAGGCTATTATTTAAATAAATATTTTAAAATACATATAAAATAAACGCACGCAAAAACATTACTTAAGTATATTATAATTTTACAATATACATCATGGTGCAAGTGTCAACCTAAAAGTATGGAAGGGAATTAAGTGCATCGAAAGGGAATAAAAATGAATGCGCTAAAAAAAGCAGAATGAATGCGCTAGAAATTCGTGATTTGTTAGATATTTGTGTTATAATATATGCAGAAAAAAATGGAACAAATGATAATTCGTTTTAGGCAAGTATTTTATAGTTAAGAAAGGAATCTTGCGAAGATTTGAGCACATTGAGAAAGTGAATTGCGAAATATTTACGAAATAAACGTATATGCTGAGGAAAAAGTGGAAAGAGACAGTTGTGAGTAGTATGAGAAACGGAAGAGCATGTATGACGACATATATGGATGTAGACGAGGTGAAAGCTGTGTACATGGATAAAAATATCTTTCCTCTCTATTTACCCTAAAAAGGACGTGGCGTGATGGTATGTATGTGTGCATAGTCACAAATCTTTTCATTCTGAAATAAATAATAACAGCAAAATTGCTAAACCTTTGCAAAAACATACAACTACATTTATGTACATTTTTAAATGATAACTTGTACTTAAATAAAAAAAAAAATATGCCCTCTAGCGAAATACAAGAAGGAAATACATTATGATAAATTATAACATTTAAAGCATATTTAGTTGATATAAATATTTTTGCAATTCGATGTTCGACAATCTAAATAAATTAAGGTTTAAAAATATTTGCCGCAATGTAACGTATGTTAAGCTGCTCAAATAAAAGATGCAAGTCATCATGACGATTGGTGAAACTGCTACCTGTTTGTGTTTTTTATTTTATTGTAAATACAATACGATACAGACTGGTTCATTTTTGTGTAGACACAGACTATCTATTCTAAATTCATTGATCATAAATCAAATTTAAATAATTTATCACCAAAACTATCCGGGGATTTGGACAAACTCGAATTCCACTTTTAATTCATATGTTCCACATACCAAATAACAAAATATTCATAATATTTAAAAAAAAAAATTGTTGGTAATTCATCTAAATTTGAGTGTTCCCAGTCGGCGAGCAGTGATAAGTTGATTATATTTTTTTTAACCTGGCGAGTTTATTGTCATGTGGCAATCTCTTCCAACTAACCAGAAATATGTTATATTAATTGAGAAAATATAATATGTTCTAGAAGCCCAATCACAGCAAGTTCGCGCATACAAAATTTGGAATAATAATACCACGTTTGTCAAATAAGAATACAAACTTTAAATTATTTATTCATTAGAAACTATAAACATACTTCACACTCTGTAAATGAAGGGAAACCAGTTTCTAATGATCATTCTCATATTGGTTAGCATCGAGCTATTCTTTAAATTATTTATTCATTAGAAACTATAAACATACTTCACACTCTGTAAATGAAGGGAAACCAGTTTCTAATGATCATTCTCATATTGGTTAGCATCGAGCTATTCTTTAAATTATTTATTCATTAGAAACTATAAACATACTTCACACTCTGTAAATGAAGGGAAACCAGTTTCTAATGATCATTCTCATATTGGTTAGCATCGAGCTATTCTTTAAATTATTTATTCATTAGAAACTATAAACATACTTCACACTCTGTAAATGAAGGGAAACCAGTTTCTAATGATCATTCTCATATTGGTTAGCATCGAGCTATTCTTTAAATTATTTATTCATTAGAAACTATAAACATACTTCACACTCTGTAAATGAAGGGAAACCAGTTTCTAATGATCATTCTCATATTGGTTAGCATCGAGCTATTCTTTAAAATTAGATCTTTATAAAATATTGCATACGCATAATTTTGTGGACATTCAAATAATGTATTAGTCTCCTTGCTGAGACCACAATTGTGCATGCTAAAATTTAAAACTTAGATCACTGTCAAATGTTCTTTTGTTGAAGAACGTCCAATAAGCATCGGCATGTCGCAGATGTTAAAAGTTTGTCCAGGATAACTTAACCAACGTCTAGACTGCAGTTTCAGTTGCAATGTTTTATAGTATTTTCCCTTTGTTCTCAATTAATAGTACCGTTTATTTTGCCGACCAGACATTGTTTTATTACTGGCAACTGGAAAATTGTTATATTTAATAATGTTTATTTCTTTGTCATTCAATTACAACTAAATTCAAACTTAGCAAATGTTAATAAATGATTTAGATTGAAATAATATGATTTTACTAATGGCACGTTTTAGATATGGATAATTATATTTCAAATCGAAAGATACAAATGAAGCTAGTTGGAAGATAAATAAACCTGTCATATTGAAATCGAAAGATACAAATGAAGCTAGTTGGAAGATAAATAAACCTGTCATATTCAAATCGAAAGATACAAATGAAGCTAGTTGGAAGATAAATAAACCTGTCATATTCAAATCGAAAGATACAAATGAAGCTAGTTGGAAGATAAATAAACCTGTCATATTTTAAAAAAATAAACAAATAATAAGAAAATATGACGTTTCTTCTCGAATTGAATACAAAGCAAAATTTGGCAAGCTTTTAGTAAATTCAACACATACTGTGATCGTCACTTGATAAAAATAGGTTAAAACACATTAGCAAACTTGGACGTTGGTTATAACGTCCCACGATAATATTTAATTTTTCCTGTGCCAATGAAATCGTTGTGAATATTTGGATTGCTTTACACAAAAGACTTTTTTTCTTCAGTAAAGAGTCGCGCGTGCCAGACAGGTAAAAGTAAATTATCTTTTGCATCTAAGTGACGATGTTAAATGAAAAACATATCACAGGGTCTAAAGAAGAGGGAAAATAATATTGGTCTAACAATTTTGCATTACAATTTTGTATCATTTCTTTATGTCTTATAATTTTTAATCATTTCAAAGAAAAAATAACGCAAAAGAAACTTAGACGTGGCAAAAAAAGGATGGAAGTAAGAAAATTGTCATCAAAATGAAAGCGTTGAATAGAATATATAGAAAAAGGGATGGAAGTTAGAAAATTGTCATCAAAATAAAAGCGTTGAATAGAATGTATAGAAAAATAATGCAAAACAATAAGGAATGAGTATCATATAAAATAATACAGTTTGAAAGAAGATGAAGTGCTGAAGATGAAAAAAGGAGTATTGGGACGGTTTAGCCATAGAAAGAATGAACGATGAAAGATTCACAAAAATAATCTATATTAGTAGTATACGAATATAAGGTATGCTACGAGACGTTTGGGAAGGTTTGGAAATACGTAAAATGACAAAATTATTCAAATAAAATCAGAAAGAGAGAAGAGTAAAGATCCTTTATAATGAGTATATGCATGACGAGGTGCACTTGGCAGAAGCGATATATGGTATATTATATTTGCGAGTATAGAGTAAAGTAGAGATCTGTTTTCTCTTCCAGCCCCAACATGGCGAGATTGTGATGATGATGACTCGTTATTTTCTGGATATGGAAATTTTAATGTACGAGATTTGTATTCTGTTTGTTTTTTTTTTAATATTATTTTTAGATATCACAAAAAAAAACGGTAACCGTGATTTATTTTATTTCGAGATGCATATTATGTTAACATTTTTAATCGGAATTTTTGAATTCTTGAAACATAAATATTTAAAGTTATGTTGAAGTTTACCTATTATAAACAATTTTTATTCATTGATTTCTTGCAGTGGACCAAAATAACTAACCTTGCGTAGGTTGAAAAAATAACACCCCATTTATAACATCTGTATAACATCTGTGCAATGCACACGATGTAGCTCATAGCCGAATAAATGGATGACTAGATTTAGCATTTCTTGAAATTCCAAAGAGCTTTTTATGTTCAATGAACTTATTTTTATTGAATATTTATGTTAACTTAATTACTAAATTATTCATCAAATGATATTGTTAATTTAATATCGTGGTAATATTTTATATCACGAAAAACTATTTTCATATGCGTCAAGTTTTCATGTTGAACAGTATTATTATTAATTATAAAGTATAAACAAATACGACATAATATCCAAATTTATTAAAAAATCCTAAACTTCTTCAGGTGAATTTCATAAAAAAAGCAAACAATAGCTAAATTATTTAGATGAATTTCATAAAAAAAGCAATCAATAGCTAAATTATTTAGATGAATTTCATAAAAAAAGCAATCAATAGCTAAATTTTTTATAAAAAATTGAAGCTGATTACATATTATATTTGAAAATGTAGCAAAAAAAGTGTAAAGTTTTAAACAAATAAATAAAGAGTGGTTATTAATTGAAATTCCTTTAGTAAAATTATTTTGGTAATGTATAAAATATTGTGTTTTTTAATTTATGCTAATAATATACGAGTACATATTTTATAAACAAAAACATGTAATTTTTCAAGATGGTAATGAATTTGGAGGAAACAAATTCATTGGTTTATAAGAAACATAAAAAAAAACGTAGACTTATCTCATAAATGAAAAAATATCGAGACACTGAAATGAGTACTTCATCGATATCGTGACACTGAAATGAGTTCTACTATATATGGATAAATTTTATTTAAAATTTTTTCATTTTCATAAAAACCCATACAAAACTGCGTATTGTTTCCTAGATTATATCATAACATGCAAAATGTGAGTTGGGTATTTTTGCAAACATGGATAATTTAGCAAAGGTAAGTGTGTATGGTATAAATTATTAATGAGTGAGAACCTATGATTATCTTTGCATGTATTATATGTTTGGTACATGACATGTTTCTGGTGATAATAACACACTCCCTTTCTTTAATTTAAACTTTTCTATATATTATTCATAAATACATTCTATATTTTATAGATTATGGAAAAAATATATTCCCAAAAATAATATGCATACCTATTTATTGTGATGAGCAAGCCTAAAAATATTATATTATCAGTCTATTTCCTTCCAATATTTGATAAAATCACAAATACATGATGTACCCGAAACGAATATTAAATAGCTTTCTTCTTTTATATTTCATATGAATAAATTTTAATTTTTCAAACTAAATTGTAAATTAAATATTGTAGCTAATTTCAGAGTACACGTATAAAATGTTATTTGAAAGATTATCCATATTTTTCATTACAATAATTTTGTTACCTTTGACTTCACACCGTCCCTCATGATTATTTTTTGCTGACCTTTTCTCGACTTGATAATTCACTTCACACCACACTGTCACCGCGTTGTCACTCAATAAATAAACGTTCTCAACCGAAGACTCCACTGAAATAGATAAGGGTCGTAAACTTGAACTTTGAATATTGATAATTTTAAATATTATATTATTTCGAATGATCTTTGACTGTACATTTGACTTCGTTATCATCCTTCAGATACAAATATCAAATATTTTTGTTAATTTTACAACCAATTTATACAAATATTTAATATTTTGATAACATCTTAAAAGTTGAACTCAGTAGCATTTGTTAAATGTGCGAATACAAAGAGTAATTGAAACATTTAAATAAATATCACTTCGATACGAAAAAAAATAGTAGTTTTTAAAATATTTATTGTTAATTTAAATAAACGTGTTTTACTTTACTTAATATAGAAGTTCCGTACAAGAATTTTTATTGTTAATTATAAACGTGACTCGACTGTATACAATTACTTTAAAATAATTAACTTAGAAATTCTTTTTGTTAAGCAAAATAGACACGTGGCCATTTAAGTAAAACATATGCTTATACAACATGTTTTAATTCAGTAATTCTAAATTTTAAACGTTATTCAGCTTTAAAATGTGTTTATTTATTTCTCTCAAGATTGATTGAATAACAGCAAATTTGCCATTTGTATTCAAGATTTAGACGTATGAATTTACGAAGAACCTACTAAAATTTTACCGCAAATATTAACAAATGATATAAAATAAAGACAGTATGACTATCACCTTTATAAGTGTATAAATACTATTCTTAAATCGACTGACATGAACGGCAGCAAAAGACGCACTGGCGCACTCAGCACTGGTCTTCTAAATTTAGTTTTAGTTTGGAACTTGTAATGGGAATTGGGATGTTTTGACTCATATAAATGGGACTTTCGAGAGCCGCGCTGTGGGCGATGCTTCTCACATGTGTTAATAATGAGTGTGCGATATAGATAGACGAATGATATAAACCGCGTCATAGGAAGTTTCTAGAAGATCTAAATAGTTACAAACATGTATATTGGGATTTCTATTCAATGTTTAATCAATAAACATATCCGTTGTTTCAAAATCAAAATCTTTTTGGTTGGTAATCCTTCGTCGTCTACTTAGTTCTTTAACTCTCGATGGTACCCAAAAAGGGAACTAGTCTGGTACAAGAGCTCGGCTGGTAACAATACAATACTCGCCATCGCTTGACATGTGCGAGTGTTCTTAGCTGTTCACGTGCGATAGCCGACGGCACGATAAATGACCAAGACAATATTGTCTCCCGACCACGCTCTTTAATAAATCTAAATCATCAATTGAATATGTTGAAGGGTTACTAAATAAATTAATGAAAAGTAGATCGTTAGATATTACCAATATGTAAATAATCGCTCTAGATTGTATTGGAGAACTTTTCAAGTCATTTTACTTCAGTGAATCCGTGTGATAAATATCTAGTATATTTTACAGACAAAAACATATTTTTGTCTTCCTTCCGTTTTTTTCATATCTTGTTAAGAGTATCTTTCATTCACACTTTTTTAATGTTATTTGACAATTTTTTCCTTGAAGATCTCTCATAATTTCTAAATGTAAGTGGAAGAAGATAAGTAGGAAGGCCGAAGAGAACATGGAATAATAAGCACGTGCCTGTGGATTTCACGTGAATTGGGTCGATAATGTCCAGCACATTTTTACAGGCTGATGTAAAGAAAGGGTCATAGCAATGTTTCAGTTCCGACCCGAAGGAAGAAGGGGCCAAGAGGCGGAAAGTAAAGAAGTATTTTTTCGGTTTTATTTATTTTTTCATTATCTACGATACGTAATCTTAAATTTAAATTATTGTATTGAATAATTGAACTGTAGTGCATACATAATATACCTCCATTTTGTGAAGATAGAGAACTACTTCAGGCATGACCTGTGACGAAGTGGTTTCTTTTCTGAATCATAAATTTCATACATTATCCCAAATACTAAAACTGTGAAGAGAAAAATCTGAGAAAGAATGTTACGAAATCCAAAACCACGGTGATGAAAATTATGAAATTTTAATTAAATGCTATATATGAGTGAGAAATGAAAGGTCTGAGCAAGTTGTGGAATTCTGCTATTTTGGTAGAATTTAATTAAATGCTATATATGAGTGAGAAATGAAAGGTCTGAGCAAGTTGTGGAATTCTGCTATTTTGGTAGAATTTAATTAAATGCTATATATGAGTGAGAAATGAAAGGTCTGAGCAAGTTGTGGAATTCTGCTATTTTGGTAGAATTTTCTCAGATGAAGGGCGTGAAAAAATACTAAAAGGAGCCGAAAAATACTGTAGAAACGCGTTCACGGAAATCAATATACAGGAGAATAATATATGACGGAATACGAAACGAAGGATGAATTTAAGACTGATGTGGAAGATCTATCTGAAATGATTTAGGAATGTGGAACGAATGAATGAAGAAAGACTCACCATCCTGTCGTGTAGCACATGACTGAGCGTCATGACTTCCAGTATAGCCCTTGACGGCTCATTTTCATCTATCCCTGTACTCAGATTAGTCGTTAAATGGTAGTCCTTTGTGTCTTTCAATTGGTCAGTCAAATGCATTGGGGCCTTTCCTCTTGTGTCCGTTCTTCCACGTTTCTAGTGACCACAAGCCTCTCCAAACTGTCTTCATGTCCAGAAGTAATATACCAAAATAATCGGACGACTCTTTGTAGGCATATTTATTTAGTGAGATAATAATTTTAATACCCCAATGAATTTGATTTTATTCCCGATTAATGTATTAAATTATTATTTATATGCACCGGACAACAATTATTTCAAATTGATAAGAGGGAGATTGCCCTGACCATTGCCTGAAGCGTCGTGTATTAAGATGATATAATTAATGTATAATATTTGATTGGCATATCCGGGAATAAGGACGTTAAAGGCAATTTTATTTAAAATATGTATTACTGTTAGTATTCCATAAATTAATAAATCGAGATATTTTATTCAGGTCTGTATGTAGAGTTATAGCATTCTTTTATTTATCGTTCGGCCACGTAGGAAGAATGCATTATGAAAGCTCCATAAAACAGTATATTTAAGTAGTATACAATATACAAGCTTTGGGAAAACTAACACAAACGTGGCATGGCCAAATGAATCATATTCTGGGAGTGAGAAGAAGGAAAGCTTTTAAGTAGGAGAGTATGTATGACGAGGTATATAGACGACGTATCTCAGGATATAATGAAAGGTGAACTGTTTTCGCTGCCTTGTCCAATAGGGACATGGCGTGGTGGTGAAAATGATAATGCTTTTATATTCTAAAAAGTTGACCTCAAAATAAAAATATATACTAAACAATAAATTAAATTATTCGGTAAATAATATAACAGAAAATTTTAATATTTTGTCATGCATGACAATTTTTATGAAATTTTTCGAGCGAAATCAATATAAATATATAAATAAATTATAGGCATAATTCAATCGGTGACGATATCCATGGAATAGTTGGTAAGGCGCCTATTTTCCAGCTCGGAGGTTGCGGGTTCGATCCCCGTTTGCACAATTTTTCTCTCAAATAACGTATCAGTCTGGTTTTTACTTAAGGCTTCTTTAATATTTTTACAGTTGTACGGAATAGATTACATAATCCACCGGTCAGCACTATATGCAATGAAAGTGTTATACAGTACAATAAGTTTATAGTATAAAAAATAATAAATCATAAAAGTTATTTATCAAAGGTTTCGGCAAGTTTATATAACTCCGTACAAGAATATACATTCTCACTCGGGCGCTGCTCATTACACGTACAGGCGTTGTCTTTGTCTTTGCTGTCAGACGTGATTTGTTTTTCGCTGTAAGAATTTTTAAATTGAATTCTGATTTATTCATTTTTAGATTTTTTCGGTGGTCCTGAAGCTGTGCACAATATTTCATTGTATTTATATTATGTTTCATGATTAGTTCAAGTCGATGAAAATTCACTTTTCGTCATTTTTAATGTGATCATTTTTTTATTGCAACAGTTTCAATATTGTAGCGTAATGTTTTGTGAATTAATGATCTTTATTCTTGGTGAATGTTTGTTTTCTTGAATATATCGATGTACTTGATTTTTTATTGCTGTAAAACGTTACATAGAACCTAAACCAGATAGTCTAATTATTATGAAAAATATAATATTATAATAATATTATAATATACTCGTATTTATAAAAATAAATTCATTGTCTCATTTCAATTAACATTTTGTATATCTCAATGAGAATTGGGTAGCGTATGCAGCTTTGGATAGAACTTGAAGACCATCTTTTTTGGGAAGATTTATGAATATGAACACTACATATATAATATATATGATACATACACTAAACTCCACTTAAAGCAAAATGTGTTGTTATCATATGTCGGAAGATCTACAAAGGTTTCTTTACAGTTCATCTTCCCTTACCGAATGTGTTTTTCTAAACATATGCAAAAGCGTGTAAGTTATAATCTAATAACCGCAGCCACCACCTTTTTATTAATATTTTTAAAAATATTTTTAATCCTTCAATAATAGTTGGTTCGAATCCTAAATTAGAGCGCCCTTGAGGATAGTTTGCTTTCTAAACGGTGCTTTACAAACTGTCCTCCTAAGATAGACAGCGCTTATGTTATTTGATTGATACATAACAATTTTCAACTTTGTAATCCATATAAGTTTTACGTAAGTTGCAAAAATTATGAAAAAAATAAATTTAGAAACATTAGAGATACAAATTCACATACTATCTACATATATTGTATAATATTTTTAACTGTTCCGCTACCCTATCTTATCTCGCCGAAAATTATCAGCGTCTTTCCGATCATAGATTTGCACTACGCTCAAAGAGTGATTGTTTATTGGCCTTCCCAGTTCACCACTCTTGTTCTTACATCGTCCTTTACTGTACATGCAGTGATACTCTAGAACCAGTTACAAACTAATGTTAGACTCGCTCCGTCCTTGGAATGCTTTTAAAAGCACCTGAAAAAACGATTAGTTTCATTCCTGTTTTTTTTTCTCTCCACCATCACTTATTTTCGCTTTAATTGGTGATATCTCACTTTTACTTTTATTATGTTTATGCTCATAAATTTCGAAAAAATTAACAATTGTTTGAATATTTTTTGCGACCATGTAATTTCCTTTATTTAGTTTTGTCTGGTTATTTGGAAGAGATTGCCGCCTAGCAATAAGTCCGCCAGATTATTTTTATAATGAAGTGTTTTCAGTACATAAATATAATAAACCATAAAGAATTCAAAGGGTATTACACCTCTTAAACATTTTTTCTTTGGGCCAACAAATCACACACACTTCCAATGTGGGTGGTTAATAGTAACATGACATAATCACTGTTCTCGTAACAAACTGGGATCATCCCGCATTAAAAGAGCCTCGGGATGAAACGTAGAAACTAGTGAAGTGGGGATTTATATAATTAGTAGAATAACAAAGGAATAAATGTTTCAATATTCTTTGATCACTATTTTTGTTTTATTCATATTTTAGTGTTAATAAACGAAGATTCTTTACAATTGGTGAAATCGATAAACTAAAATGTAGCGTAGATAATGGATATTTGAATATCTATAAGTTGTCGATATATTGGTTTGAGTAAAAGAGCTAAAGTGTCCATAAGATAGTCATATTAAAAGGGTAAGGGATCAAAGATTGTCAAACACAGGAAATAATTAGTATCTGGTTACAGTACTTGTCACATGTCGAAATAAATAGACCCCCTAACTTATCGAAATGACCGAAAACCTTAAGTTCTAAGGCATGGCTAGCAGAGAACTGAAAAAAAAGGAAAGAAATGAGGAGGTCACAAGTAAGCCTTGCTCCTACAGAGTATGGGCAATGGCAGAAAGCGAAGATAATATGAATTGACGACACATTTATGCTACCGCTTTAACTTCCATCACAAAATCTTCATCATCTAAAGATTAGCCACTTGCCGTGCCCATCAAAACAAAATTGAAGTATCAAAATCTGCTAAGATGATAGTCCATAACGATATTTTAGTATTAATTTAGATGTATGAGAGTGCGAAGTGAACGTGGAAAAGACTGAAAGAGCCGTAAAAATGCGTGCACTTAGTGAGAACACGGGGTGAGAATGCATGAGAGAATATGGAATGAAGTATAAGTAGGGATGAATGTGAACTTATATTGAGATTTATTTATAAATAAGGCTGATGTGTTGAGTAAGATGAAAAACAAAGGGAGATGAATGAAGAATTACTAACAAAACTAATAAATATATAATGCTAATGTGAGAGAGAGCCTTGGTAGATGAATACCAAGGAAAGTATGGTTGAATCAAGTGAATGATATTTTGAAAGAAAAAATATAAGAAGTTAGAGAAATCGTAGGAGTTGTATGACAAGGTATATGGATGTGGAAGACGTGAAATATGTGTGTCGAGGTAGAAAAGTCAGGAACTCTGTTTTTTTTGCTTATCCCAGCAGATAAAGGCGTGATGTTATGTACATAATATATGTGTGTAAAGATTATGAAAAGACTATGAGTATTTATTATACTACGTTTTTGTGGTAAACAGTATAATCTGGCAGGTTTATTACCAAGTGATAATCTCTTTAAAATAAACAGAAAGGTGTTCAACAAGCCTAATGTGAAAACCTGTCTAGAACCTTGTTTTAAAAACATCTTTGTACCAACAAGAATCAAACCCGCGTCCCCTGGGCTGGAAGATAGGTGCTGTACTAACCAGCTCACGGAAATCATCGTCGCGAATATATATTATATAATAATACAAAATATAGCGTCGTTTATTCTCACTAGAAGTATCATCAACAAAATATAAAGTAATTAATTGTCCATATTGGTAACCTGTCAATTCAAATGAGTAAACGATCATTACATTGTATTGGTGTAACGGCGTTCAATTAATTAACAACATAAATTAAGGAAATGAGACGAGAAAGAAAATAAATGAATATTTTATAAAGTCAACAGAGCGAAAGCAATCCTCTAATCATTATTTATAGGTAAGGCAATAAGGCAATAAGTTACTGTGGAGGTTTAAAGACATTGTAATCGTAATTTGTTTAGTCAAAAACTGTTTATTTCACTTTATATAACGGTATAGCCCTACCGGTTTCAAGGTTTTCACCTCATCATCAGGTGAGCACAAACATGAATCTCTTGTTTGTGCTCCGCTGATGAGGGTTGCTCAATGCTTGAAACCGGTAGGGTTACACGATTATACATATAAAGTGAAATAAACAATGTTTGACTAAATAAATCACAAATCCTCTATTTGTTGCCCTGGGGACCTATGAGAGTAAGTCCGGCCTACTTTCCATCATCTGTTGCCTGACTAGTCCACTTACAGTATTAGCAAGGAGGACTAAGGTCTGGGTGAATGTGCAATAGCCTGAACGAGTGGACATGTATAATACGTGTTAAATAATTAATATTACAATAATTCGTTGTGAGAATTGTTATCTAGTTATAAGTTAGTATATGGTTGTTAACTATTTCTAAGAAATTAAATATTAAGATTATTAAAATTAAAAATAATATTTAGGCAATTAAAATTAAATTGGTTTTTAGTTATAATATACCATATAAATACGATTATTTTTAAGATATACATTTGTATAAAGGTATATGCCTTAGGCAAATGTTTGGATTATACAATAGATAACTTTATTGAATTAAAAAAAAACGGATGTTTATTTATATATTCAAGGAAATTTGGAGGGCAAGGGATTTAATTACATTTTGTTATTCGAGTGACTTTCTTTTATTAGCAGCCGTGGAGACTTCAGTGGCCTAGTTAGTGAGATGCTTGCCTTTCGAACCGAGGGCTTGAGGTTCGTAGCCAATAGTACCTATATAAAGTTTGTTCGTCTGGTAACAAAACTCATATGCGCTGGAAGTGTATGAATGTTGTTGCATCTCTACATGCTGTGATATTCCACACAAGTACGATGACGAACTACAAGTTTCATCCTTACTCTGGTGGTTTATAAAAACCCAAAGGTTTGATTAATAGAACCGATATGGATGAAAAATGAGAAAACAAAAAAAAGGAGTAATTAAAGAGTTCTATTTGAAAAGTAACTAAATAAATAAACAAACAAATAGTCGAAAAAATATCCACGAAATGCCCGAGTGATTAACTGACACGAAGCCTACCGATTGCGACTAAATGTTTGAGATTATTGTCAATTATTTTAAATCGTTTATAAAATATTATAGATATACTTTGATTTAAGTTATTTATAATTTACTCCCGTTAGTTAAGGTAAACTGACAAGATACGTTGGATTAATCGAGTTACTTTGAAATTTCCTTGGAAAATAAATATCCGATTATTATTCATACTGCTTTCAATAATATCTAGTGACGGAGAAAAGTCATTTCGTTATTTGATTGTTGAGGGAATTGGGACAACGAATATATTTATTTTTTCCCTCGTGGTTCCTCGATCTTCATTAATATTTTTTCGAATAATCTTCAGACAATTTGAATCGTCTTTTATTGCTTAAGTTAAAATGTTCAAAAAGCTGAAACTTAAAATAATAAGTGTATATTTTTCGTGGTTCTTTATGACCTAAATGTATGATATAATCTCGTTTGATTTATTTAGCATAAATAGTTTAAATGGTAAGATTTGATTAGAAGTGTTGATTAAAATAAAGTTTTATAATTACTTAATTATTATAGGTACATTTAATTTTTTATTTGTTAATTAGTTTTATGCGTGTATGCTTGAGAAAACGTATCTATACTCGCGAGCGTGCATAGGTATATGTATTTTAAATACCTACAAGTTAATGCAATATTCCATGAAACTGTCTTAATTTTTTTATCTTAATTTAAAATAACAGAGTTTAGGCAACTATCTTGCGCTCACCTTATTCATTCCAAAATGATCGTGCAGAATTCGAGGCACTGTGGTTTTGAAAAGTTCATACTTTGCTGCTTTTTCTTTTGTTTTTAGTATTTTGTTAGTAAATATACCTTTGCCTCCTCTGAATTAATTTATCTTCTCATTATTTGACTCCAATCAGATTTTAACCCACATATAAGAAATAAATCTGGTTGAATGAATTAATAAGATTTGAATTGATGAGCATGGATTATCCCTTGGGATTGAGGAAATCTTAAGGTTACATTATGCCCGTGTGTGTGATGGTTGGTTCTGAGATCCAAGTATCAAGACGGTCTACCGCAACTTTACATTTTGTAACTACGTTACGTTTGTAAAATTAGTTTAAAAACTCAAGGAAGTTAAGGAAAAACATAAATTGGGTTAAACAGAGTTCTGAAAATAGAAATCATGGACGGTAACCATCACACCAAAAATACTTAACTTAAAAGATTTGAATGTTAATGACTATGAAATTAAATAGTTCTTACTAACAAACAAAAAAACAACTTGTTTCTGGGTAGCAAAATCAGTTTTATACCATTAAACATAAGATTTATCTAATTAACTGACAAACCTCAGTCAGTCAACATTTGGACAAGCGACTGAATGTGAGTTGTACAAATCTCAAGGCAGATCTTAATTAGGATCAGAATTAGTTCCTAAATAATTAATCCAGTAAATAAAGAGCCGAAGTAGAATTGGAAAGGTAATTCTTCTGTAACAAACATTTCAAACTACTAACTCGGCCGGCATTGAAAAATAATTAAACAATAATAAAATAGTTTTATGAAGGAACTTTTAGATAAAAAATTACGATTCATGCTCTTTCGCATTAAATTTTAAAGCAAATCTTAAGAAAACATTTTTTACCAATTATATTAAGTAATACGCCATTTGAGATTTGTAGACGATATCGTTATATTCTCACAAAACCCGAATACGAATGTGAGTCCGACATCAAAAGTTAAGCCTAAATCTTTGAATTCAGAAACTCTGTTTAATGCCACTTCCTGTATAGCATACTGGTGGTGGATTGGTGAAAACGATCGACTATAGGATGCACAGACACATTTATTTATATTAAACAGAAGATGATTTTGCTCACTCCAGGAGACTAGGGAGTCTAGGTCCTGTTGTAGCTGTGCACAGTCGTGAAGTGAATTAATCTTTTTGAAAATTTTCCAGTCGTCAGAGAACAATAAACATGTTGAGTGACTTATGGAATTTTGAATATCGTCTATTTATATGAGGAATAGCAGGGGACCTAAATTAGATCCTTGTGGTATACCAGATTTTGCGATGAATTCCACAGAAGACTTGTCCCGGATTGTTACATATTAAGATTTTCCTTTTAGGTTGATGCAAATAATCCAATTAGATTATCGCTGAAGCTAAGGTTATGCATTTTCTCAAGTAATATATTGTAATCAACTTTGTCACGATCATATCTCCACTTCAATCTATCCTATCACACAGACACAATATTTCGCTTCAGTCACGTCCATATAGTTCATCATGCATAAAGGATTTCACTCTTCCCTTTATAAAAAAATTATAAGTTTTACTAGAAAGTAAGCCAAATGCGTTTATCAAACATGATTTAGTATTTTTTTTTCTACTTTTGTTTAAATTACCTAAGATGGGATAAAATTTGATTGTATCAACGTATTTTCCACAGCTCTTCAAATGATACAATGACTAAAAAAAACGATGAAATATATTATTGCATATTACAGTTCAGGTAAGATAATAACTAAATAAGTCACATCATGTGAAGTAAATAATACGTATCGATGTTTATCGAAAACTGGATGGCCTTTTAAGATTATGAACAAAACCCCTTGTTCTGTGTAACAGTTTAAAATATTTATGCCAAACTTTGAAACATTAAAATGTTCCGAATTTGTAAGAGTCGAACTCCAGACGACATATTACTTTATAAGCATATTAACAACACAATCTTTGGCGTCGACAAAACTAGCAAAAAAAAGCAAAAATGGTTCTGAAAAGGATCACTTTATTTTATCAGTCAGCTATCTCCAATGTAGAGATATTGTTAGTGTTCACTTCGTTAATAAAAGAGGCAGCAGTAATTAAATAATAAAAAAATGTGTTGGATTATTTAATTACCTATGAAACCACTGAGCTTTGAAGTGTCGATCAATTACTACACATCATATTTTGTTGCATCAATTTTGAACAATATCATTGATACAATTATTATTTGAAAGTATTTTGTAACCCAGGGAAATGCAAGTTAATTGACTGACCCGCGCAATCAAATTAGCTCGCATCGACAGGAAACCAATATTTTCCATTAGCATCTGTATAATTTAACAGCCAGGGAGATTTCAAAAAGCATTATTATTATGTGATGTTTCACATAAATTATGATATTTGAGTCATCAACATAAGTATCACGATAATTTGAGAGCTTGATTCTACTTAACTATTTCTCTTCAGCCTCCTCTATTTTTTCCAAG
Organism: Odontocerum albicorne; assembly: GCA_949825065.1. Classification (NCBI taxonomy): domain Eukaryota; kingdom Metazoa; phylum Arthropoda; class Insecta; order Trichoptera; family Odontoceridae; genus Odontocerum; species Odontocerum albicorne. The sequence continues at coordinate 19,618,529 of OX463843.1, read as the reverse complement.
CTCGGTCCTGTGGGTGATATCAATTGTTTCTTGTTCACTATAACAGCAGCTCATTTCGAATCTACCAACCCCACGCCGTAATGTGAGATAACCTTAGTACCAGTCCAAAGCTAGAATATTTAAATCATTTTTATTTATTATGAGCGTGACGTCACTTAGTGACAAACAAAGAACTGTCTAAAAAGACGCCGCATTCGACGGAGCATGAGTGATAAAAAAGTATATAGTAGCGACGCTAGACTTAAGGTCCGACGTGACGGTAGAAGCAAAATAACTTGTAGCGCAGTAAATACTCAAATAGCCCAGCACGTTACCTGTACTTTCACAAAATAACTTGTGGCGCAGTAAATGCTCAAATAGTCCAGTACGTTACCTGTACTTTCACAAAATAACTTGTAGCGCAGTAAATGCTCAAATAGCCCAGCACGTTACCTGTACTTTCACAAAATAAATTGTAGCGCAGTAAATGCTCAAATAGCACGTTACCTGTACTTTCACAAAAAAGCTTCGAATACATCAAAACTTTTATTTGTTTCGGAGGAGATCCCTTTGGAAGTTCTTGACTCGATTATCATCGCAGTGTCACAAAATGTGATCTGCGATTTGCTCCAGGAGGCTGAAAATTATAACAGGATGAAGAGACAAGAGCTATCTTAAAATCAAAAACATTAAAAGCATTTCCTAGATTCCGCTATGGAATTATATTCTCTTTGTTGACCTTATCGCTATCTACATATATCCCCACGCTGTGTGTTAAATCTATGAGTATGCAGCGTTATTTGGTCTGAAACTCCAAATGTCTGATTTATATAGCCAGATTTGTTTGCTGTACGAGTATATGTTAAAAAGTGACTACTTGTTTAACTTAAAAAATACACTATATTCTGCAGAAAATATTTTCTAAATAATTATCACTATATTTGTTGATAAAATTTAAAAAAAATCTCACAGTAAAACAGCTAGATATTTAAAATTATAGTTTGAAAATATTCAAACCATATTATAGAGTTATCTTATGAAACCCACGATTATTCAATTGCTTTAATTTAACGAGTTAGTCAGTTCACTGGTTCACTGTTTGAGGTCCAGATATCATCGTATTAAATCTTTCAATAAGCGTGTAAATACTTTTAGAAAGTCGATATCTTTGCATCCAGTATTACAGAAAAAATGTAATTTTTATAGACGTTGTTACTTATTTGAATGTTTATTTAATATATTCTTTAATAAGACGATTATAACTTTGTACAATTTTATTTTAAATATTTGTGACTTATTAAACTTCAAACTTATTCATCGGTGGTTGCCTAGTCGAGTGGTGGGACATAGTCGAATACCTCGGCCTGCACCTTGACGGCGACTAACGCAAAAAATCCCTCTTAATACCATCAAACAGGTGGATCAATAGGACTTCGGGGCTATCAGTTCGATATTTCACCGACATAGCTTCCTTTCATCCAAAAATAAGCGCCTCCTCTATAAAAAAATGTTATCCGCCCCATCTTGACCTATGCCCACCCGTTTGGGGAAGTGTGAGTAACACGGATCTCCTGAAGCTTCAACGAGTGCAGAACAAAGCATTTAAGATCTCTTTCAACACCTATCACAGAACAACCCTCTCCCGACATCACGCTGAACAGCGTGAAGAAACTCTCCAACACCACATTCTCGCTTGGACCGTGATGTTCTATATAAGCTAACAGGACCACATCATTCCTTTAATCACTACCCTGGGGGCTAAGTAATTCCGACCTACCTTTCCATTATACACAAAAACTTCCGATGTATCATCAGTTGCCTGACTAATCTACCTATTGTACTCGTATTAATAGGAAGGACCAAGGTCTGAGTGAATGTGATAAAATGCAAGTAGCCTGAACGAGTGGATATGGACGTATTAAATAATTAGTATAGTAATAATTAGTTGAAAGAATTGTTATAAGTTAGGATGTAGGTGTAAACTATATCTAAGACATTCAATATGAAGATTATTAAAAATAAATATTACACGTAGGAAATTAAAATGCAGTTAGTTCATAATTGTAAGTTGTAATATACTATGCGTATCCAGAAAGTAAGTGTACTGAGGCTCTCACGACCGGATGGATTTTATTTTCGACATGTTGGCTACACTTTCGTGTAGCCTGACCCTTCCCCTCCGCAACGAGACTGGTTCGAGGTCAGTACGTTGAGAAGTGTCGACGCGACAACACGTTTCGTGAAAAATGTCAATCCAACCTCCCACCAAGTGCGAAATACGCGGCGTCATCCGTTATCTCGTTTGGAAGGGAAAACCTCCGGTTGAGGTTTATAATGACGTAAAAACTGCATATGGTGATAAAACTATAAATCGTACGAGTGTGTACAAGTGGTGTCGCGAGTTTAAAAGCGGTCACGTCACACCTCTTCACCCTCCGCCAAAAAGTTCAAAACCACAATTTCAGCCAAGAAAATCATGGCATCCGTGTTTTGGGACTGTCAAGGCATAATTTTAATTGAATATATGCCTCAAGGGGAGACCATCAACTCTGCAAGATACTGTGAGACCCTAAAAAATTACGAAGGGCGATTCAGAACAAGAGGAGAGGCATACTGACAAAGGGAGTCTGCCTGCTGCACGACAATGCCAGACCACACACGGCCTACGCCACGAAGGAACTGCTCGCCTCGTTTAAATGGGATGTCCTGAACCATCCCGCGCATTCCCCTGACCTAGCACCTTCAGATTACTATCTCTTTACCTCCCTGAAGCTGCACATGGGTGGAAAAAGGTTTTCAACCGACGAGGAGGTAAAGGAGGAGGTGGAGAAGTGGACGGAGGGGTTGGCGGGAAACTACTTCGAGGAAGGCATCAAAAAGTTGATACCCCGCTTCACCACCAGCATTGAGAGGAATGGCGACTATGTCGAAAAATAGCTTACATATGTGCTACGGTAACCACGTAATTTTTTTGTTTAAATAAAAAAAATTGTAACCTACAAAAATTCAGTACACTTACTTTCTGTAATGCCTCGTATATCAGATTAGTTCTTAAAATATAAATCATGTCTTATTTCTTATAATACAAACATTAGTCAAAATGTATATACATAGCTTTTGGCAAATGTTTGGATTATGTGATATATTATTTTATTAAGTAATTAAAAAAAAAAACAAAACATATTTTACATTTTGAAATTTTAATTTAGATTTTTCACTATATGATTTTAGATGCTTATTTTTCTAGAAAAAAATGTGACAAATTATGTTCTCATGTTCATCATTTAAATATTTGGATAATATAAGACTTGAGTCTTTAAACGTCGTGATAAGTAAGATAAAAAAATATATAATATACTTATTCATCTGGATAAGTGCTTTCAAGCTTTCTGTGTAAACGGACCAGTTTTTATCTATGACAGATCAGTATTTTAAAATTAATTAAAAATATTTCTTTTAGATTGAATACTTTAAATTGTAAATAAAAAAGTTTAAACATATTCTTTTTAACTGATCAGTAAGAAAAATTTAATTACAAAATAAACAATAAGAATTGTGCATGTTAAATGCGGCGCGTTTCAGTAACACTGCTAGATGAGACCCAGTGACCCAACTGTTTGGGGACAATAGTTTGATTGTGAATTTTTGGTTCGAATGTACTCGTATATATTTTCTTACAACCGAATGGAAACCGATAGTAATGATTTTCAAATAAAGAAAATAACATATTTCTTAAACATTTTTCAATTAACTAGTGTACCATATGTGAAGGTAATATTCTCAATCCTTACCTATTTAACTTACTTACAGACAAGATAAAATAAAACTTTTTTCGTAATTTATGTATGGTTATAGGTGAAGGAATACGGAATGAAGTGATACGGGATTAATGTGAACTTAATATAATGAAGAGCATTCTGAGATGATTTGGGCATGTGGAATGAATGAATCACGAAATACTAAAAAAAATAATTTATAGTGCAAATATGAGTGGAATGCGTAAAAGAAGAGCAAGGAAAATATGGTTGGATTAAGTGGATGGTATTTAAAAAAAAATAAACACAAAGTCTGACAAAAAGTCGAAGTAGCACGAACAGGTGTATGGATGTGGAGGAGTCTAAGGACGTGTGTCATGATAGGAAAGTCTGATACTATCCTCTTTGCCTACCACGCCAGGAAGATGCCGTGATGGTATGTATGATTATGGATTGTGAAAATACAGAATAAATATAACTTTGTGTGCCGGTGATACAACCCAAATAGAAAAAAGTATTTAAAGTGTGATGTATAAATTTCATCTCACTTCTCTGTAAAGAATTGAACACTCGAATAGATTAGATGAAGAAATTCAAAAATCTTGGTCGACATCTACTTATCACCAGTGCATTAGTCAATTCGGATAAAAAACGGTTTAGGATCCAGCGATAATTGAACTCGTACCCGATTGCTTTGCACGCATGTTTGGCATTAAGCCATAGTACCTACATTTAATTTGAATTTCTACTATATGAACAAGACGTGCGCTGCTCAACATATACAGATTTAAAAAGAGCCGCACAGGACAGGGAGGAATGGAGGAGAAGAGTTGAAATTGCTGCAAACCAGTCTTAGGACTGCAACCACAGAGAGAGAGATAACAAGACAATCTTCGTGGCTTAAATAGTAAGACATCTTGTCTTCTAATTCAGGGGTCGCGAGTACGATTTACGTTGGAACGTAGATTTTTTAGAAATTCCAGTCTGGCTTTACTTAGGGCATTTTAAAACATCTTGCTGGTTGGTTGGAAGATATTGCCGTATAGTAATAAGCCAGCCAGGTTTTAACGTATATGATGATAGAGTTATACAATATAACACAAAACAACAATATTTTCTGTATTGGTATTGTATTAATGTGTTAAATAAGAAATCATTCCGAAAGTTTTTTCAAAACTTTCTATAAAACAAACCTAGACACATAATGTTGGAGATGCTACAAAAAGATCGTGACTCCACGTTTTTGATGTTTGGATTAAGTCTCTTCATAAATATCCTAAAATAATATTTGATTAATAAAGAATATGTGCCTAGAATCTCAGAAAAACAAGGATTGGGATATTTAAATATTTTAATTTTATTTTGTATTTTTAATGCAATCGAAAAACAACATTACTGTTTCTATTATTTTTAATTCAATCAAAAAACAACACTACGGGTTTTTTAATTGGTATTGTAATAAAAATATCACATCTGATTTTAATAAGTAATGAATTTTAATAAATATATCTGGTAGGAGTTTTTTGAACACATTAGAAGGTTAACATATCTACAAGTTTTTGTTTCTTAAAAATATTGAGTAATCCTTCCGCCAAAAGTTTGTTGAGGAAATGTTTATTTTTATAAATCAACGTCCATGCGTAAATATAATAAGATAAGGATAGTAACAACATTTCAAATACCTCAGTTGTTTGGGTTTTGTCTCACATATCAATAAATACCAAACGCGTCATAAAATTAGTAAGTTTATCAAATTAACTACGAATATTTTAAAAGTTTTCACAATTTTAGGATTCCTTAAATCCAATCCGAGTAATATGTTTTCGCAGATAACATCGTCCTGTTGTAATTGAAGCTTCTCATATCTTCTTTTCTTGTCTAGTCAATGTATTTCGCAAATGTTGCGTCTCTTTTACACTGCATGGGGGAGTATTCCTTTCCATTTTAGAACCACGTTTCGATCGTGAACCAGAGATTCAAAAATTTCAAGCACCTGTAATGAAAACTTTCTTGTATAGTTACAATTTTGTATAAACGTATGATAGTTGGACTTAATACTCGTATTGATAGATTATTCAATATGTGTGTTTGTAAAAATGATGATGCTAATAATAATAATATAATGCATATAATAATATACAAACCAGGAAAGATGTGTGTAACCCAATAGAGGCATAGCATTCTGGCAATGACTGAATCGTAACACTTTTATTCAAAAAAACTTTTCTTTTTTTATATATAGGTTTATATAGGTTTTATGTGCCCAAAATCAAGACATATTTCTCGTATCGAATTTCTCATAATGAAGATCATTCACTGGCCCAACAACACGGTAGAATTATATGATCATTTGAAGTAAGGTAATTATAATACAGATAATTTCAGTTACGTTTTGTGGAGAAACAGGAAATTGTAGAAGTGTTTTGAAAACTCTTCTTCATTGACAAACCCCCAAGGCTCAATTTAGACGGGCACAACGCTGTCCAAAAATAACCTATCCCTTTTTTACCTTTTATTCGTATTCGAAGTATTCTTCTGTGAATCAATATTTAAAATAGGTACCTCCAATGAAATAAATGTCCTTTTTTTACTCCCAAAAAAGTTAGAACTGTGCACAGCATCAAGTTTTAAAACGTTAAGAAACACTGTTAACCATATGTTTCCATCTAACAAGCCACCACCTGTCCGAAGTCAGTTTTAAAGGGTATTCCGTTTGAACAGGGGGCGCGGCAAGCGTAGCGCTGATGACGTAGCCGTCCGGGCACGGTCTACGGGGCGCTCGCTACGCAGCTACGAGCATTGAGCGCCAACCGCCCGGCCGGTTCGCCCGCGTTCTACTTGTTGCTCCGCATCAGCCTACAACTCTGCTCGCTAAGGTATGAAACTTAATAACAAAAGAATATATTTAAAAGAATACATTTAAAAGAATACAATATATATCAAACTAATCTGACTTCACTAACATAGAAAAAAAAAGATAAATGTTTCGTTTCTCGCACTTTCAGCTATCGAAGTTTTGCAAATGTTAGCATCTCATAACTTTTTAATAAACTAATCTTTTGTTCTCTTTTTTTAAGATAATACTTTAAAAAAAAAACATTTATTATTATTTATTTCCGAAAACAAAAAATACTTACTTTTTTATACCAAAATTGAAACTCACTTCAATATATAGTTTCTTTGTTGTTATATTTGTTTGTAAGAAAAACCTGTTGAAGACGAGATTCCAACTCCATTTTTAAATTTCTAAAACATTTAAATATGTTTTTTAAAAAGGTCGATATATTTTTAAATAGATGCTTTTGTTATTATTTGTGTTTTTTTTAATTAACTCGTTTATTGCCAGCAAAAATAATTAGCACCCGCATTGCGGTGTAAGTGATGTTAATGTCGAGTAAAATTTTAATATACATAGCTCGTTAGTTGAAATTATTAGATATCACCTCATATCGCACGGTAGCCGTGAAATTGACGCGTGAATACTTCCGTTCGGTTAAACCACTAACGAGTTTGATTGGACGTGTTCTGAACTAACTTACTTTAATTAATTGAATAACGAAACATCCGTAGATTGAGCTAATCATTAATAACCAATTACTTGAAAGCTAAATAAAATAAAATATTCAATATAGTGTAATATGGAAAGTTCTGAATATTTATTTTTATTCTCAGATGGGTTGCCAAAATTTCGACATTCTATTTTATTTCGGGTTTGCACTTTGCAGTTTTACGAATCACTAGTAGTATTTCCACTATCTGTCTTTTATTTTCTGATGGGATTATTTCTTTACTGCAATCACTTCAAAACATCTCGAAAAAAAATAGCAAGTTTTTTTTAGATTTATGATACACTTATTTTAAACTTGTTTCAATTTATGAATGAAAATTTTCAAAGTTTATTTTAAATTACCAAATTTTTTTCATTATACACTGAATTAAAAAAAAAAAATTATTTATCTAAATATAGTATTTTGTTTGGTTCTTTGCTCAGCTTTGGTACTTGGTTAAGGAAGTTATTGGACAAATGTGATGTCTTTATTTACGTACTAAGAATTAAATATATTAGAACAAATGAAAGACATAATACACTCGTATTATTAAGTAGTCCATCAATTGGTGTTGTTATTGATGATAACAATGAATGTGTAAGTACTAAAATCAATAATTAAATCCCTTTGATCTTCTTTTTTACATTTGAAATATTAAAATAATTATGGTTATGCTTTATTATTATTGTTTTTTGGTTTTAAAGATCATCTGTATCATAATGACTTTACGAAGTAACTATTTGAAGTTTATTCAATGAAAATTAATTGCGTGTTTTTTTCCGAAACGAAAAAAAAATATTTATTTGCGAGTTAAAACACAAATATTTTTTTCTCGTTATTTGTATAATAACAAAGTCATTTTTATTAAATATTTTTATATGAAGTGTCACAAAAATGAAGCCAAAACCCTTGATAAATATATTTTTTCCCAATATAAAATCAATTATATTTGATTTTATATAGGGGGAAAATACACGAAATCACAATTTTTATAAAATATTTTTTGTAATTATTGATACTTATCGACGATTTCTTTCTCTTATTGTATATTTCAAAAGCTTTAGCGTTCATCAACATTTGCAGAAGCGTATTTATCCAGAATATGTCTGCAATTATTTATGTATTGCAAGCAACGCATTATAAATTGCTATGAATTCAATGTGTTTTCAAATTCGGACAATCAAACGATTTTATTCGGACAATTATAATGTACAAAATCAAAATCAAATTTACTAAAAAAACAAATGTATGTTTATATTTTTATTTGATAACCTGAGAACATTTACGTGTTTTTCTAACTTCTGTTTACCAGCCAATTAAAAGGTCCATTCAGAAAAATCCCCACGTCTTGGAAACGTTTTATTCTTTATAATCCTAAGTAATGGATTATTTAGAGAAAATCCTGTAAAATTAAATACAAGTGTGTACTACAGCAACGCTTTCAACAGAATTGTCTATTTATTGGAACCAAACTTTATAAGAACATTTCATAAAAACAAGTTTGTTTGGAAAACCTTAACCTTCGTTGACAATGTTATGTAATTGATATGTCTTTATTTTTTGTTGTTATCAAGAAATCTGCTTATAATATATAATCAATTATTTATATAGTAAAATCAATGTAATTCAGTGACAATATTAACCTTTACAGCTCAGTGTAGTGAACAAACTCACCCCAAGTTGAAAATAACACCGTCTTAAAAATATTATTTAACGTTTTACAAGAAGTTCATACGTTTTTTTGCTAGGACTAATAAAAATCTGTGTCCGAGATTTTTGGTTTTACCATTCATTAAATAATTTTATAAATTCCACTTTTCAGGTCAGGGTTAGTTAGCCTCTCACTCGAACTTCTTCATCGATAATTTCGATAACGATTATCTATTTCAACAAGAAACAAATCGAAAAGATAATTTTTCGACAATCTTTTGTTTTAGTTTTTTATTTCACCTGGCGAGTTTATTGCCATGTGGCAATCTCTTCCAACCAAACATAAATATGTTTAAATGGGCCCTAAGTGAAAACCAGACTGAAATTCCATTTACAAAAATCTGGATTCCAGCGGGGATCGAACCTGCAACCTCCGGATCGGCAGACAAGCGTCTTACCACCAGGCCACGGAGGTCGTCAATCTTAACATTAGTGAAAACGTACGATTACCACAGTAGCAATTTTCTATCCAGATTTAAGTGGCAACATCCGAGAGCTTCTCTAATATAAATACTCGTATTTTCTTTACCGGTACACTCGTATTTTCTTTACCGGTACACTCGTATTTGCGACAACTAGACCCTTCGCCTAATTATCACTATTGCCTTGACTCGAGGTTTTATTATCTTACTGGCACTCACAAATATTCAAAATAATTAGTTTTAATTAAGTTCTATCAGCTTTCTTTCGTCCTTGAATACTCAAATTCTATGCAACGATTTTTATGTTACTTGATATCAAATCCTCTTTAAAAATATTTTTTACTAGTTTATTCAGACTTTTTACATTGAACCCTTTAATGCATCACATTTTTTAAATTATAAAATAATGATATATTGACCAATCATCAGATCAAACGCATTTAATTCTGCTGAAAAAATCTATTTAAATCACATTTTTTACTTAGTATATTTGATATTTCATGATAAAACTATCATTTTTTTTTCGTTTGAGTCTAAAAAGAAAGTAAAAAAGTCAACATTTATGCGATCTATTTGATGACAACAACTCACTGAGAAAAAAGTATTATTCGTCTTAGAATTTTTACTCGCAAATGTTCATTATTGCTAATTATCGTCATTTTCATTCTCATTGTTTATGTTGGAGTGTATAATAAAAATAAATTGCCTTTGTTTTATCATTACAAACATGGGCTAAACCTTTGTTTTAAAATTCAAAGAACTAAACTAGGCGCATAGCATAAAAATGTTAAAAAAAAAAACAAGCAGCATCTATTTAGCGGAATTTCATTGCTTTTGAGATACCTTATCGATAAATAAAGAAAAGTTTAATTAACAATCAATAAAAATGTAAGAATATTAAAAAAAATAGGTTTGATGTATAAATTTACATTTAGTCTTGATTATGTAGAAGTAATTTGTTTAAAAATCACCCTTATTGGTGTATGTATATTTCATAGAGTATCAAATATGAAATGTTGAACAGAGCAAACTGCTGCAGCACCGAGATTCTAGTCACTCATCGCCTGTTGCTCGCATGTCTGACAACATACATCAAAAGAGAATCTTCTTTTGTGAAACAATTTAAGCCAGAAAAAGTACGATGGACAGCACTTTTCAGGACAACTTAGAGATAGAAGACTGTTACAAAGAACTAATAGAGAAAGAAGACGCTAATAAGTTGCAAACACATACTAAACATATACCTTTCATAAATAGGCTTGCATTGTCATCTTCGGTGGCACTAGCGACAAATAACCTAAACTTTATCTTTTTAGTATACTTTTAATAAATGCAGTATCAAGTGATAGGCGTTCAATAATTTATGTGTTATTTTTTTCTATAGAATTAGGACAAATAATAATTGTTGTGAATGTTTTCCTCCGCAGTGAAGTGTCAGTAAGATCGCGACGGCGCAATGGCGCTTGAGGTGCAACTAAAGGCCCTCAGGCTGCCCGGGATTCGCAGGGTGAGGATCGAGTTTAGGGGTAAGTTTCATTTCTCTCATTTTATGTATCTAAAAGGGTTCTGCAAATAGCATATTCAAGCCTCGTGAGAACGTTTATATCCTCAATATCCGTATGCTGAATGGAACAAATGAGGAAAAGAAAAATAAAAACAACGTTTGTTCGTTTATCGTTGTTAACGAGATATATATTTTTTAAATTGTACCAAAAAGTGACTTGTTGATCTAATATAACGAAAACGAGAAAAATATATAAAAGCGCTGTAAAAATTTCAAAGAATTTACATTGAAATTTATACTTTTTTAATTAAGATTTTTTTATATTTAAGAAGTCTTCACTGGAAAGGTAAAGAAATATGGTTTTTTATTTTTATTATAGTGTATTAAGTTTCACGTTGTATACAGTAAAAACAGGTGGGTTTATTTCTACGTGGAAATCCCAGTGAAACGAACAAGAAAGATGTTGAAGGGGTCTGAAGTGAAAAGCTGATTAAAAAATGGAAAAATAACGGGAATCGAACCTGCAATATCCGAGACGGAAGAGAGGTGTTTAAAAAACATAAATGTGTTAGATTGAATCAGTATATTTTAATAATTAAATGGTTAAGGTTATGCTTATGTGAAACTACTGATAACATAGAAAGAACACTTTTCTCCTATTTGGAAGCTCAAGTACATTTCATGACGGTAATTATGCACTAGTGTCATGATTCATTTTTTTCACTCAGTTGGTTGGAGGTAATATGACATGACGACAGTTGACTAACTTTTGTGAAACTACTGATAACATAGAAAGAACACTTTTCTCCTATTTGGAAGCTCAAGTACATTTCATGACGGTAATTATGCACTAGTGTCATGATTCATTTTTTTCACTCAGTTGGTTGGAGGTAATATGACATGACGACAGTTGACTAACTTATGTGAAACTACTGATAACATAGAAAGAACACTTTTCTCCTATTTGGAAGCTCAAGTACATTTCATGACGGTAATTATGCACTAGTGTCATGATTCATTTTTTTCACTCAGTTGGTTGGAGGTAATATGACATGACGACAGTTGACTAACTTTTGTGAAACTACTGATAACATAGAAAGAACACTTTTCTCCTATTTGGAAGCTCAAGTACATTTCATGACGGTAATTATGCACTAGTGTCATGATTCATTTTTTTCACTCAGTTGGTTGGAGGTAATATGACATGACGACAGTTGACTAACTTATGTGAAACTACTGATAACATAGAAAGAACACTTTTCTCATATTTGGAAGCTCAAGTACATTTCATGACGGTAATTATGCACTAGTGTCATGATTCATTTTTTTCACTCAGTTGGTTGGAGGTAATATGACATGACGACAGTTGACTAACTTATGTGAAACTACTGATAACATAGAAAGAACACTTTTCTCCTATTTGGAAGCTCAAGTACATTTCATGACGGTAATTATGCACTAGTGTCATGATTCATTTTTTTCACTCAGTTGGTTGGAGGTAATATGACATGACGACAGTTGACTAACTTATGTGAAACTACTGATAACATAGAAAGAACACTTTTCTCCTATTTGGAAGCTCAAGTACATTTCATGACGGTAATTATGCACTAGTGTGTCATGATTCATTTTTTTCACTCAGTTGGTTGGAGGTAATATGACATGACGACAGTTGACTAACTTTTGTGAAACTACTGATAACATAGAAAGAACACTTTTCTCCTATTTGGAAGCTCAAGTACATTTCATGACGGTAATTATGCACTAGTGTCATGATTCATTTTTTTCACTCAGTTGGTTGGAGGTAATATGACATGACGACAGTTGACTAACTTATGTGAAACTACTGATAACATAGAAAGAACACTTTTCTCCTATTTGGAAGCTCAAGTACATTTCATGACGGTAATTATGCACTAGTGTCATGATTCATTTTTTTCACTCAGTTGGTTGGAGGTAATATGACATGACGACAGTTGACTAACTTATGTGAAACTACTGATAACATAGAAAGAACACTTTTCTCCTATTTGGAAGCTCAAGTACATTTCATGACGGTAATTATGCACTAGTGTCATGATTCATTTTTTTCACTCAGTTGGTTGGAGGTAATATGACATGACGACAGTTGACTAACTTATGTGAAACTACTGATAACATAGAAAGAACACTTTTCTCCTATTTGGAAGCTCAAGTACATTTCATGACGGTAATTATGCACTAGTGTGTCATGATTCATTTTTTTCACTCAGTTGGTTGGAGGTAATATGACATGACGACAGTTGACTAACTTTTGTGAAACTACTGATAACATAGAAAGAACACTTTTCTCCTATTTGGAAGCTCAAGTACATTTCATGACGGTAATTATGCACTAGTGTCATGATTCATTTTTTTCACTCAGTTGGTTGGAGGTAATATGACATGACGACAGTTGACTAACTTATGTGAAACTACTGATAACATAGAAAGAACACTTTTCTCCTATTTGGAAGCTCAAGTACATTTCATGACGGTAATTATGCACTAGTGTCATGATTCATTTTTTTCACTCAGTTGGTTGGAGGTAATATGACATGACGACAGTTGACTAACTTATGTGAAACTACTGATAACATAGAAAGAACACTTTTCTCCTATTTGGAAGCTCAAGTACATTTCATGACGGTAATTATGCACTAGTGTCATGATTCATTTTTTTCACTCAGTTGGTTGGAGGTAATATGACATGACGACAGTTGACTAACTTATGTGAAACTACTGATAACATAGAAAGAACACTTTTCTCCTATTTGGAAGCTCAAGTACATTTCATGACGGTAATTATGCACTAGTGTCATGATTCATTTTTTTCACTCAGTTGGTTGGAGGTAATATGACATGACGACAGTTGACTAACTTTTGTGAAACTACTGATAACATAGAAAGAACACTTTTCTCCTATTTGGAAGCTCAAGTACATTTCATGACGGTAATTATGCACTAGTGTCATGATTCATTTTTTTCACTCAGTTGGTTGGAGGTAATATGACATGACGACAGTTGACTAACTTTTGTGAAACTACTGATAACATAGAAAGAACACTTTTCTCCTATTTGGAAGCTCAAGTACATTTCATGACGGTAATTATGCACTAGTGTCATGATTCATTTTTTTCACTCAGTTGGTTGGAGGTAATATGACATGACGACAGTTGACTAACTTTTGTGAAACTACTGATAACATAGAAAGAACACTTTTCTCCTATTTGGAAGCTCAAGTACATTTCATGACGGTAATTATGCACTAGTGTCATGATTCATTTTTTTCACTCAGTTGGTTGGAGGTAATATGACATGACGACAGTTGACTAACTTATGTGAAACTACTGATAACATAGAAAGAACACTTTTCTCCTATTTGGAAGCTCAAGTACATTTCATGACGGTAATTATGCACTAGTGTCATGATTCATTTTTTTCACTCAGTTGGTTGGAGGTAATATGACATGACGACAGTTGACTAACTTTTGTGAAACTACTGATAACATAGAAAGAACACTTTTCTCCTATTTGGAAGCTCAAGTACATTTCATGACGGTAATTATGCACTAGTGTCATGATTCATTTTTTTCACTCAGTTGGTTGGAGGTAATATGACATGACGACAGTTGACTAACTTTTGTGAAACTACTGATAACATAGAAAGAACACTTTTCTCCTATTTGGAAGCTCAAGTACATTTCATGACGGTAATTATGCACTAGTGTCATGATTCATTTTTTTCACTCAGTTGGTTGGAGGTAATATGACATGACGACAGTTGACTAACTTTTGTGAAACTACTGATAACATAGAAAGAACACTTTTCTCCTATTTGGAAGCTCAAGTACATTTCATGACGGTAATTATGCACTAGTGTCATGATTCATTTTTTTCACTCAGTTGGTTGGAGGTAATATGACATGACGACAGTTGACTAACTTTTGTGAAACTACTGATAACATAGAAAGAACACTTTTCTCCTATTTGGAAGCTCAAGTACATTTCATGACGGTAATTATGCACTAGTGTCATGATTCATTTTTTTCACTCAGTTGGTTGGAGGTAATATGACATGACGACAGTTGACTAACTTATGTGAAACTACTGATAACATAGAAAGAACACTTTTCTCCTATTTGGAAGCTCAAGTACATTTCATGACGGTAATTATGCACTAGTGTCATGATTCATTTTTTTCACTCAGTTGGTTGGAGGTAATATGACATGACGACAGTTGACTAACTTTTGTGAAACTACTGATAACATAGAAAGAACACTTTTCTCCTATTTGGAAGCTCAAGTACATTTCATGACGGTAATTATGCACTAGTGTCATGATTCATTTTTTTCACTCAGTTGGTTGGAGGTAATATGACATGACGACAGTTGACTAACTTATGTGAAACTACTGATAACATAGAAAGAACACTTTTCTCCTATTTGGAAGCTCAAGTACATTTCATGACGGTAATTATGCACTAGTGTCATGATTCATTTTTTTCACTCAGTTGGTTGGAGGTAATATGACATGACGACAGTTGACTAACTTTTTTTGGAAAATATTGCTCGGACCACTTTAAACATTTTTATTATACTTTCGTTGTGCACAGCATAACCTAGTGGAAATCTTTTCCAACCAACCAGAAATATGTTACAGGTCGTAAATCAAATTCAGGCTAGAAACATTTTTTTTGATTACCAGTAGGAATCAAACCCGGAACTCCCGAGTTGAAAGACAGCCATTTTACCAACTAGGCTATGAAGGTTGTGACATTAATACTTTACTTAAGAAAATATTCTAACTAATACTGCTTAATTTTATAGATTTCAGATGTTACTTAACTTTCATGTCAAAATAATATTTGTACTCATTCTGTTATACATATAAAGACAGAGTTGGCTCATGTATTGGTCTTACATTATTAACACTGAAATATAAAACTGCACTTAAATAGAGACGGCTTAAAATGCAAAGACAAAATTAGATACTTAATTATTTTACATATAGAAAGTCATTGCAGTAATGCTCGAGGGGGTAAAGCAATGATCCCTGCAATGACTAGGCACATATATATTTTAAAAACTTTTACCTAGTATCTGCCTTGTTCTTACCTTGTAACATATATGAGACAGTTCTTTCAGGCAACGTAGTAAAATCCATTATGTGATCCAACCAATAAAACAATATGAGAGTTGTATACGAAAATAAGTTAAACAAACTGATAATATTTGGACGATGATACTTTTATACTTGAATAAAGATCGTGATCCAAAGTAAAACCAGTGAGATGTCTTCAAAACGTTTAAGTGAGACAATGGGAAGAAAATTAGTAGACATTTTTGAGGCAGAATTGAAAAGTCTTATGAACTATGATACTTGTTATGTACTCGTATTATGATTAACATGAAAGTTTTAGATACAAATTAAACATGATTATAAAGTAGAAGGATTTTAAAAAAACGAAAACATAGATAAGGATCTTAATTTAATGTTTTTCTCACTATCGGTAATCGAACATTATACCCCGAGGAGGGGAAAATCATCTTATTGTTAGATTACGTAGGTTTTTAACTACACTTAAATACAGGTGTCGGAGCTCACTTCGTGTCGAGCTTTTTACTAAAGAAAATCGTATTCAAATACCATTTAAATGAAAATTAAAGCAGTTTTTCCTCGAAGAATTTAATAAAATTCAACTTTTTTTTTTTATTATTTTAGACATATCAAATCTAAAGTTAAACAGGTAAATAAAAATCTACATCTGAAGAATAGGTATAAAATAAAATTGTAAAAACATCATATAATTGAATATTTTCATAGAGCGTGGAGAGAAAGAGAGAGAGAGGTCCCCACCACATTCCCGAAGCCGCTCTAAGGACCGACGGCCCTCCTATCAGCTTCACACGCAAGACAAACTTTAGCTAGTTTGCAAACTAATGCATCCCTCTCTCTATACCAAGACTTTATTTATTCATATAATGCAAAAGTACATAAATAAAAAAAAAAACAATGAAAATAAACGAAAAGGGCATGCCCACCAAAAAAGAAAGAAAAAACAAAAAGAAATCAAAATCAAGAAAATAACGATTAAAAGAAAGCATACCGTCTAATTGTTTTTGAAAATTAAAATACCGTAAAAAAGGTAGTGGAGCGGCTCCACTGCGCACCACCGCAAAAAAGCATTGCTTAAAAATAAGAAGATGGACATAAAATAGCTAGTCCATCGTGACAAGAATTTGCTTGTTTTTAGTTAGTAGGGTTTATGTCAATAAATTATTAAGTTTATATTCAAATCAATTTTATAAAATCATCACCTCACGATTTTCCTCTGTATTTGTTATAGATTTTTCAATTCCTTTGTAATTTTTTGTCAGTTTCAATCAAGCATCTAAAACAGTATTTTTGAAAATGATTTAAAAGTTGTTTTACGATTGTTGTATTGTTAGTTATCCAACGATTATTATTTTGGTAAATTTTGTTTTTTTTTTTCAGTGATTCGTTTGTTAAGTTTCTCGGTATTATTTTTGGTGATTTCAAAAGTTTTGTTGAATTTTTTGACTCAATAATTGTTAGTATTGTTTAATTTTTTGTACTATTGTTCTTAAATAAGGGTGTCATGAAATATTATCCTTTTTTATTTACGACAGTGTTCCAAGGCCTTAAGCCGCTATATAAAAACATTTTCTGCGCTGAAAGTAATTTTTCTTCTCTCGTCACGTCATAATTTAATTCAAGTTGCTATTCTTTTCACACTCATAATAAATAGAGAATATTTCGATCTTTTAGTGTTGATCGCACTTGAATGGGGATTTATTTTGTCTCCAATACGGTTGGTGGTGGTTGGATCGAGTTGAACTGTACTTAAGTATTTTGAAAAAGATTGTCTCTTTTTAAATTCAAAAAGTTTTGCGATTTACTTTGAAAATAAGGTATATTTTGCAAAACAACCATAAAATGTTAAGAGCTATACCAGTATCTCTTTTTTTCACTTTTCAAAATCACTTTGAAACATTTCTGTTCAAGTCAACTTAGAAAATTACGATGGAAGCTTTTACGTCATACATATTTTTATATTACACAAGAAATATATCTAGTATAATAGGAGCCGCCCCTTCAAATTATCTATCGAGGTACCCATGTTTTATCAACCTCAACCTGACTTTTCCAGATATTTTTTTCTAAATAAGGTTTAATATTATTTTTATCCTCTAATTCACATGTAATTTCCGGTTGCAGGTGTTGAGATAAATTCGCGAATCAAGGTTAACTGAAGTTAGCAATTTCTTGGAAATATTGCATTTATGACACGGACGGTGTGGCATAAATGAATACGAATAGTGTTAAAAAGAAAACTTTAAAAGCTTAACATTCCACAATCGTGGATTTAAAAGATCATTAATTTGTTTGAAGTATTTTAAAACTGGTTTGTATTGTGTTCAACCAAAGTGTGATTACAATACGATTCATGTGCCAATAAAACATTCGTCAATGGTTGCTCAGGTCTTGAAATGATGCCACCTTTTTATTAATATATTTTACGCTGGTCCAATGCATGTGGCCTTGAATGAGACATGCCATGTGATGACGGGTTGTCTTAAGCTACACTAAATAAAGTGCATGTCCTTGCCAGGATTGCTCCTCCAAAATCAGGATAGACAATGCAATGGAAGCAATACTGAGTGATCCAACCGATTCAATGACACCAAAACTCCTTTCTCTAGACCCCAGGTTGAAATCTAGACACAATTTCACTAAGGCCTTAACGATTTTAGAACAACCAACTATTATTGCTACGACGAACAACTGGAGAGGAACATTAGGGTAAAAGCATTACTACTTTGCTCTAAACTGCCCAGGAGGATCAAGAAATCTTGTAGCATACTTCGAACAGGATTTGGGAGAACTAAGGACAATATGTTAAAATGTTGCGTTATAAATTGACTATATCCATGATGAGGAGTAGTCCATGCGACACTTACTATATTACCCGAAGAGTTCGATGTCTTGATCCGAAAGAGACTAGATTCGTTGAACGCTCAGTGCTCTCCAGGTGGCAAAATTCTGGATATTTTATAGCGTCTTTTATATGAAAAGAAAAAGAACATACATATTACAAAAAAATACATGTAAAAATTGTTGAATATTATCGTTATTAGAGCTACATTTGCATGTATGTATATTCAAGAAAATCATTAAATTAGTACGTGGTATTTATGAAGCTCTAGTTCTAATCTACTTTCAAATATATATTTGCATAACTTTTTTAATTTATTGTAGCGTATACAGTAATAAATTATCAAGTTTGCTTGCATTTAACGATGAAGTTTGTTGAAAGGAACTCCACTGTCAGCTATGAGTATACTCGTATACGATGATATCGTTTTGTTTCATGATTATTTTCCCCCCCACTCCTCCTTACTGTCTGTAATGCTCGATTGCTATTTTTCTAATAGCTCAATAAAAACTTTCATTGTTCCTGGTCGATTGAGTGACAAGGTATTCCATGTAGCTACTGTTTCTTTAAATGATTCCCTAGTAGTATGTTCAGGATCCGTCCGGTAATTTTTCCTTTATATTACGTAACAAGATTGGTTTTACGAGGTGAATATGTTGGGCCCACGCTCTACCCCCTTACCTTTAAGATGGGGTACTAGGGATTTTATTCTCTTAGCTGGGTAAAGGAAATTTGGATTTTGATGGATTGTAGGTATAAGAAAGTCACTGCAGTAATGAATGAGGAAAGAAAATAATGATCCATGGAAGACAAAAGTATGGCTCAGACATATTTTAAAAACTTTTACTAAGTATTGTATAAGCATTGCTGTTGCTGTTGCCTTGCACACGTGTCAATGCTTCTTAACCACCAGCAAAATCTGATGACGTATTCAAGTCAGCTATATGATTTAAACAATTAAAAAATAATAAACTCTCACGTGCTACATTTTTATTGTTTACAACAAAATGTATCGGGCTTATCACCATATTGGCGATATCCTCCAACCAACTGAGAGAGAAAAAACCGATTGGGCCACTGGAGTGTAATCACCATTATATAATAAATTGAACTCAAAGCTTCCGGATGGAAGTTAAAAGTTCTACCACTAGTTTTGCGACAGCGTAATTAATAATTTTCGAGATTGGGATATATGGATTCGAGTATTTCGTTCGAACTTGAAATTTGGAAATCTTAGCTTAGAAGAATGCGGTACTTTGCGGTATAGCGAAAACATTGTGGTAGAGTGTAAATTGTATTCTTTTATGCTATCTTATTTCAAGATCTACATTATCTCCGATAGTTTCAATTATACCATGCTTTATTCGCCTTTTATCGACAAAGACTCTATTGGAGCATCTTATGGTACGTCTAAGTCTCCCCTAGACATTAGATATTCTTAGTTTTTACAATGTGGGAAAAGGTTATAAAAACACACTTACTATAATACCCCCCCTTTGGGTTATTTGTTATGTTGGTTAAGTTAATTTTTTCCGCTCCATACATAAAAGTCACAATACCACAGATGTAATAAGAAACAATAGATTTCATATTTTTCATCAACAAGTTATTGCAGTTATGAGACGAAAGTGAACTGTATGGTTTGATTTTTTTAATACTGAAATATTTAAAAACCAACGCATTGTCTTTAAAGCCTAAACCCCCACATGTCAAATAACTATGTTATGTATACTTCAACACCCCCTTAAATTTGAAATCACTCCCCATAGGGCGATATTGCCTCCGTTGAGAATCGCTGAGTTATATAACAAATCATCTAGAGATATTGAAATGTAATCAAAAGAAAATAATTTTTTTTTTAATTTGGTTTCCTTTTAAATAATTTAACTCATACTGTATATGCCTTATTGAGTCTGAAATTTTGATTGGAAGTATTAAAAAAATTAAAATTTTAGAATAAATACGTTTTTTAAAAACATGTGATAAAACATATTTTAAGAAGTAGGGTACAGTGTTTGATTAATGAAAATAATGCATTGATGCAATTTTTTTAACATACAATATGTCGCTTTGACACGTAACAAAAAACCTAAGAAGATGGAGAATTGATTTTTCAACAGTATAACATATAAATGTTACATTTATATTATGTATACTCATGTTCAATAAACTACAACAATAGTGCAAATTTATGTATTGAAATTATTTAAGTGAAGTTCTTTGTATTATGTATGCAAAATTAAATGAAAATAACGTTGAAGGTTTACAAATAAGATTTATTTGTTTAGGCACTGTATTGTAAAGTGAATGTATCGTAAGTTTATTGTCATTTGGCTATTTCTTCCAACCATCATGACAATTGCTGGGTTAAGGGTTACAACGGTTTTTATTTTATTATTATTTTTTATTTCAACTGGCGAGTTTATTACCATGTGGCAATCTCTTCCAACCAACCATAAATATGTTTAAATGGACTCAAAGTGAAAACCAGACTGGAATTCCATTTAAAAAAATCTGGATTCCAGCGGGGATTGAATCCGCAGCCTCCGGATCGGCAGACAAGCGTCTTACCACCAGGCCGCGGAGGTCGTCAAAATCGTTATTTCCAAAAAAAAAACATACTTAAAGTATTACAATACGAAAAAAGTAAAATAAAATATCTCCGAAATTCACCAAAGACTGGCAAAGGACAAGAAAATAGGAGTAATGAAGGAACATTTCGTTATTGAAAAGAGGTGTTATATTTTTCAATCTAAATTTTATTTCTGTAAGTATTACAGAAATAAATGTAGGTTGACATCTATAAAACTAGTAATGGAAAAATGAACTTAGAAACGAAACTTCAATAAAAAAATATAAAGATTAAGACAAAAACAGATTTGGTGGTATAATTGGTAAGACACAATGTTTTCTGAATTGGATGTTGTGGGCTCGATTTCCGTTGGTAAAATTCAGACATACTATGTTAGAACGTTTAAGATATTAGAAAAAAACTCTTTATATTTTAATAGTATTTAAAATTCTGTTTCTATTGATGAATAAATATAATGTTTTGATTCGTATTAGAAAAAAGGGTTTAACTAATTTAAAGCTTTATTTTCCTTTGAAATTGATATCATCTCAAGTTTAAAGATTTTGGTAATGTACACATCTAGCAACAGTTATTGACGTCAGCAAAAGAAGCTCAACGTACGAGTAATTGGGAAGCTTTATAAAAATCAATTCGAGAATGAAACTG
This sequence comes from Odontocerum albicorne, assembly GCA_949825065.1. NCBI lineage: Eukaryota > Metazoa > Arthropoda > Insecta > Trichoptera > Odontoceridae > Odontocerum > Odontocerum albicorne. The sequence goes on along the minus strand of OX463843.1, from coordinate 19,596,394 downwards.
ATTGGCACAGAAATAATACATTGGTACAGGAGCAATCAGATACTGTAGTTCGTCATTGGTAATCGAATACACTATGAATACTATAAATTAGCAAGGAATTGCTTTGCCCGGAACATTCGGTAATGTATAAGTCATTGTCTGTTTTGGTTAAATCAACTAAACGCTAATATTTATATTCATTCGTTTATTTGTAAAATTAATGCTGGGGAGATGGGGGCACTTAAAAACAAATATGGTGTGTCAATGCATGAAAGAAGGCGAAATATAAATTAATACATGGATAAAATGGATGTTTTAAATAACACGAAGAAAGAAGCTTTAAGATGGTTTGGACATGTAGACAGAAGCAACGACGAAAGAATGACTAAACGAGTATATAAGTTAGAAGTTTGTTGAAGAGTTAGACCGAGAAAAACGTGGCAGTCTCATTTTGAAAGAAGGGAAAGTAAGAAGAATTAATATTAGAATATTGTGTACGCCGAGGTGTATGAATGTATAAGAGGCGGACGTTGTATGTTTGGATAGGAAACTTTGGAAATCTTTCTCTTTGTCAACTCATCAAGATACGTGGCGTTATGATATGTATGTACGAGTATTATATGTATACGAGTATATGTTAATTCGAATGGTACTTTTCAACATATGTAATATTATTGTATTACACTCTTGTCATATACAGTACAACCTGATAGACTTATTGGCATGTGCCAATCTCTTTAAACCAATCAGAAATATGTTAAAAGTGCCTTTATTTAAAGCAAGATTGGAAATCTTTTATTTTTAATCTGGGTTTCAGCGGGATTTGAAACCGCAACTTCTGGGTCGCGTGACAAACGTCTTACCAACTAGGCCACGAAGATCGTCTATATTGAATTTTAAAAAGTATGTATAAGTTACTTTTTTTCTAAACGTGAGGGGGGATCTAACGATTTTTTTATATCACAAGAGCAACATCTATCATAATTCAACTTTGTTAGAAAACAAGTTTTTTGTTTCTGACAACTATTTGAAATATTGATTTGTTTAGACTGGCAAAAAGTATAACTAACTTGTCGAGTGCTTTTCCTTTATTAAGCAATCTTCGTCCCTTTCGAATGGAATCTTTGTCCCTTTACTTTTGTCTGGTTGGTTGGAAGAGATTACCAGCTGGCAATAAGCCCACCAGATTGTATTTGCAATAAAAGTGTTAAATAAATAAAAAAATAAATAAAACCTAGGGTATTGATATCTTTAAAATTTCACAATTTGTTTGCATTTGTGATTTCTTAGTCAGGGAGTTTGTTGTTTTAACATAACATTTTTATTTTATTTCATTGTTTTATACTGTATAGTATATATTTATTTTAAACTTTGTATGTAATTGGGTTTATACTATATAAAATTATATGTAAGCTATATAAAATTAAAATATATATATATATATATATCCACATTAGTGATGTGGAAAAGTTGGAAAGTGTGGCCGGAGGACAATCGTAACAATTGTCTAATTGAGCCTTATGGTTTAGAATCAATGGAGTTGGCAGGTAAATCACTGTCCGTGGTTAACGAACGCCAAGAGGTAACATAAAACATTGGGGATGAAATATTTAATAATAAAATATTTACTTATTCCATTTATAATATTAATCCACGTTACACGTGTTTCTGTCTCCTATTTTGGTGCTCTCTTTAGCGGAATAAACGCCACGATCTTCACGATACGTGTTTTTACCTTCTAAATACTGGATCAACCAAGTAATTTTAATCTGATTTTTCATAACCAGGAACTGATCTTTTAATTGAAATTAAACATGATACTTGACACCGATGGACATTGTATTGAGATATAACTGGTGTAAATAAGATCTCTAGATATAAATCAATCCAACAATCTTTTAGTTTGAAACCATGGTTTAATATACATAATAAGAAAGAACAAGATGGAAGTGTTAATCAGGTGCCGTTTATTGACAAGTCACTGCGTGGTGGTTAGTCACCTTTATAGAATGGGTATTGTGGAGAATGGGTATTCCGGCTACGAGTGTGGTTTGGATGATAAAACTATAGACCATGTATTTTTCGATTATTCTTTGCGAGATAGATTTGATTTACTAAACGCCATATCTTTACCGCGTCGAATGAATGTTGCATTTCTTCTTTTTAAAAGAACTTTTCCACTTACAGATCGATTGTTAAATTTTTGAAGCTTAATCAGTTGAAACTTTAAATGGTCTAAAATTGGCATTCATTAAAATTATTTTTATTATATTGACTCATATAATTGCAGTGTCTTTAATTTGGTGATATAAATCATCCTAGTTTGTAATTTAATAAAGTAATTTTAATATTCTAATACAGAGTTCCACAAAGTTCAAGTGGAAACTTTTTATAATTTTTTTATGGGATTTTAATCAGACTGAAATTATTTTACTATCCTATCTTTTAGGTACCATCGGAAATTGAATACGAAACTCCTTGAAGGAATACAAACGTATTTCCTAAATACAAAGGCTACGGGGATGTGATATTCAGTTATGATTTTGTGGATTTTGAAATCTTAATTTTTTTTTATATAATGTTAAGATAATTATCCGCAATTGTTATTCGTTTTTATCCATTGTGGTTGCGGTTAATACGTCGTTGATCTGATTTAACGCTCACGGGCACCAAAAAGATATATTTTCGCTTTATTTTCAGAGGATAATTAACGAATATCTAGAGAAAGGAAATGAATAATCAACCGTGACATATATATTGATGATAAAACACACACATGACCTCCGTGACCTAGTTGGTAAGACGCTAGACTCACAACCCGAGTTCGAGTCCCGTTAGAGCCCTGTTTTCATAAAAAAAATCTAGTCTGCTTTTCACTTAAGGCCTCTTTAACATCTTTCTGGTTGGTTGGAAGATATTACCACATGGCAATAAGCCCGCCAGGTTATTCTATACGACAAAAGTGTAGTACAATACAATACACATACATACCATCACGTCATTTGCCCTTTAAGGTAGGTAGAGAAGACAGAACTTTTTTTTTTACCCTATCATTGTAGAAAGTTCTACCCGGCAGGCTTATTGCACAGTGTTTATATCTTCCAATCAACCAGAAAGGTGTTAAATATGTCTTAAGTGAAAACAAGACTAGATTTTTTGTTTAAAAAAATTCGTTTCTAACGGGTATCGAACCCGAAACCTTCGAGTCAGAACACACGCGTCTAATCAACTAGGTCAGAAATGTCGTATTTTTTATCCCAACACATTTCATTCACCTCCACATCCATACATCTTACACAATCATTCAGTTTCTCTTTCTCCTTACAATTATTTTTTTCAAAACTTTAGCAACAGGGTCTCACTATACTTTTGACGACCTCTGTTTTAGTGGTGGTTTTTTTAAGCTTTCCATCCTGTTTGTTCCAGATTCAATTCCCAATAGAGACCAATTGAAAAAAAAGATAACTGTCTGATTTTCACTTAAGGTCTCTTTAATATCTATCTGGTTGGTTGGAGGAGATTGCACATGACAATAAGCTCGCCTCACCTTACACATGACAATAAGCATACCGTATACAACGAAAGTGTTATACTTTTCTGGTAATCCTGTACCACAACCTCCACTAATGCTTGCATTGTACAGGGTGTTTTTTTTAAGGGGGAAAGGATTTAAGATTCCTATATCTCTCGGTAGGGGCGCCAGTTGTCATGCTCTCATTGCCATTTTTACTCAGTAACGTTTGACAATTCATCATGAATAGATAGATATACTGGTACACGTCAACAACGCTATGATATTATTGTGGCATACTTCGAAAATCAGCGTTCCATTGTCCAAACTCAAAGAGCACTTCGAAATGTTTTTGCCTTACATATGGTAATCGACCATCTGAGACAGCGATTCGTCGTAAAGTGAATAAATTTCGAACACAATACACTCTGATGGATGTTGTGCCTCTTTACCGACAAAGAAGGGAGCTATTATATATTTGTTTCGTCACCCAATCTTTCAACATATCCTATCCTCCTGAACGGTACTCTATTTCATTAACACTTTAGTTGTAAGCCCACGTTCACGCTTAATTATTCTATCATACATCGACCCACCACATATTTTTATTAGTGTACACATTTCGCTGTATTTACTCAATATATTTTAAAGCACGTAACACCAGTTACAATAGGTTTATAACATATGAGAATATATTTTAACCTTTATTAAATATATTTGACCTTCTTGATATTTTTTAAATTTTACTAGAACCGGATAATATCAAAATCTGCTAAGATGATGATCCACAATAGTATTTTAGTGCCAACATCGATATATGGGAGTGAAACGTGGACGAGGATAAAGAGTGAAATATTCGAATAAATGATGTAGTAATACGTTCACTGAGAAGAATACACGGGGTTATAATGTGCGACAGAATATTGAATGAAGTGATTAGGGGCGAATGTGAACTTTAGGCTGATGTATTGAGTACGATGAAGAAAAATCTGAAATGATTTGGACACGCAGAACGATTAAACAAACACAAAAAAGTGCAAATGAGAGTGAAAGGCGTGGTAGAGGAAGACCTGAAATGTATGGTTGGATCCAAATGAGAGTGAAAGGCGTGGTAGAGGAAGACCTGAAATGTATGGTTGGAGCCAAATGCGAGTGAAAGGCGTGGTAGAGGAAGACCTGAAATGTATGGTTGGATCCAAATGCGAGTGAAAGGCGTGGTAGAGGAAGACCTGAAATGTATGGTTGGATCCAAATGAGAGTGAAAGGCGTGGTAGATGAAGACCTGAAATGTATGGTTGGATCCAAATGAGAGTGAAAGGCGTGGTAGATGAAGACCTGAAATGTATGGTTGGATCCAAATGAGAGTGAAAGGCGTGGTAGATGAAGACCTGAAATGTATGGTTGGATCCAAATGAGAGTGAAAGGCGTGGTAGATGAAGACCTGAAATGTATGGTTGGATCCAAATGAGAGTGAAAGGCGTGGTAGATGAAGACCTGAAATGTATGGTTGGATCCAAATGAGAGTGAAAGGCGTGGTAGATGAAGACCTGAAATGTATGGTGGGATCCAGTGAATGATATTTTGAAAGCGGAAGTCGTCGGGTAATTATATTACATATATCATCGTTTATTCTCACTAAAAGTATCACCAACATAAAAAAATATTTATCAATTGTTCATATCAGTAACCTATTAGGGCAAATGAGTTAACGTTCATTACATTATGTTGATGTAACGGCGTTCAATTAATTGAGTGCATAAAATTAAGACTACAAGGCGAAGTACCTCGACAGGGAATTGACACGTACATATAATATCTCTGATATATTTTTAAATATAAAGATTGACTATTGTCATTAAAAAACCAAATACAAGAAATTTTTTATTCAATTTTTTTTGCCTACTTATGATTATTGGTGATGCGACTATCATTTAGAGTGTGTACAGGAAACAGTATTATGTTTGGTCCCATTAATTCATTTTGTTTAAAACATAGCTCACCTTCATAAGTATTCGTAATAATTTTGAACACCGTGAATTGACTTATCTTAACGAAGCCTTACCAAAAATGACACCCTTTTTATATTTCTTTTTCCGTCCCAATAAGAATCGATTTGAAACCCCAGATTATGAAGCAATAACATTATTACTAACATTTAAGAAGACATGTAATCTATGTAAATGTTTATAATACCATTGCATGCCGTAAGTTGAAGTTAGTGCAGAATTTTTCAAATACACATTAACCGCAGTAATCGAGGGATTGCTGTATGGAATTTTCGGTACAGGTGAAGTGTTTGTTCAATATTGCCAAAGCTGGTTAAAATCCTTCGACTTATCTTTTTCCTCACAACATTCAGTTTCGATGAGCTTGGTAAATATGACGAGATATACCAAGGCATGTTAGTTCAAAATAAGTAAAGAAGAAAAACACCAAATTATCGAGATAAAACAATCACTGATGAGTGCTCCATTAAAATTAATTCAGGTATTTTGTCAATTATTTTGTTTTTTGTTTTTCTCTCCATAAAAAAAAGCTTTATAAGAATCAATCATAACAAAATTAACAAAAAAATAAACATTTTCTCAGAAAAAAAAATATTGTTTTTCACCTAGTTTGGTTTATCATTTACGTAAGCTGGTCACAGAGTTAAAGTTATATAAGAAAATAATACAAAATTGTGAAATCTATCATGATCGAACTCTGATTTTCAAGGTTTGCAATTGAATGACAGCTAATTAAGCTGTAAAATAGAATTAATAAGTCTTTTGTTAATCTGCCATCCGCAGAACTTTTAATCGAAAAACTTATTTTTCTTTCAAGAAATTGGGTTTGGTTTTAGTTAATCAATTGTGAAGGGAGATGCGATGTGCACAGTTGCACTGAAGTACTTGCTAGTTGCATGGATAAACCAACAGAGGTGCAGCTATTAGTTCCGGCGTGAGCTAAGTGCACTTTAAACGTGTATATTAAAATAAATTAAAGTCTGAATGGGAGTTTTGAAATACATTCATTATTCGAGTACTTGCGCACAATAATAGTTAGTAATTGTGTTTTGAAAGTTAATTTTTTTACCTTGAAAAGTCAAAATATTAACTGCCAGTTTAATATTTTAACCTTAAAGTTTTATTTTGCTAGTTAAATAAAAGTCTTAGTGGTAATTTTGAAATACATCCATCATTCGAGTACTTGCGTACAATAATAGTTCATAATAAAAAGCCTTAACGGAAAAAATTGCATCATGGTTAAAAATAATGCAAACTTTGTTTTTGCTGTAATTTTTTTAACTTAAAAAATCAAAATATTAACTGCCGGTTTAATTTCTTAACCTAAAAGTTTCTTTCATGGTCTTTATCATTATCAACTTATTTGTTACCGTATTTACTTCTTATTTTTTATTGCTTTTTCTCAATGATGCTTATCAACTAAAATAAATTAGTATACATACTTTTCCCATTGATTATGAATTTAATTTTAAAGGTCTGATTGATTATTGTCTGTAGATTAGTCGTACCCATAATAAAATGCTTGGTTTTGAAACCTAATTTATCATAAATTAGTACGAACGCACCGGTGCGTTTCACATTAACATCCAAGAAAAGTATAGATTATACCAAAAAAGTTAATTGTATAGATATCTATGGATTTGTCAGAACAAATTCAAATGCGCAATACAGTTTTCGCTTTTGCTGATTTATAATATTAAAACGAAATACTCGTATGTATCACAATTCTCACAAAAAAAATATTTAAAAACTCACTCCTTGGTTGTATATATTTCCTATACAACTCACTAGCTAACAGATTAATACATATATTTCCTTATAATTTTTTTTCAATAGACACATATCTGTTTCATATACTTAATTGTTTTTCTATCCACGATTATTTATGGTGTACGAAGCCAAATGAAAATAAATAACACTTCTTTAAAATCAGATTACGAAGTTAAAAAGTGAGGATTTTTGGAACCAGACAAAGAAATACCCTCCGGGATATGATAAGAAATACCTGCATTTTAGATATATGTGAGGTGAAGATATTGTTAGACAGATAAAAACAGAAACTACAATGGCATGGAAAGCATGTACAGTTTCAGTTATGCATGACAACTAAACCTCCGGAAGACCACCTAAGAGATAAAATATAACCGATAAATCAGGAGAGGTTTACATGCCTGTTTTCAAATATGAAAAACGTTTTTTGCAAACAAATGGTCAAATTATATTAAACATGACATTTCTTTTTTATACTTTACAAAATGGAGAACTTACTGAGTGGTTTAAAATACAAGTACATATAAATTAGCGCGCAGAAATACTAAAATCAAAGCAATCTGAAGTTCAAAGTAAGATTCTAAATGGATCTGATTCTAGGTCGATTTAACGGATATGCATGTCGTATTAATTTATGATTTCACCTCAGAACGTCTTACCACTAGATCTTAGATATAATCATTTCGCAAGTGCTGTCCATGAGATGGGCTGGTAGACTTTTTCAGACTCAAAAGACAATCGATAAATTAAATGAATGTTGAATGAATATAAATTCTCTTTATGGCATCTATTCCATACTTGCGATTATTATTACAAAATACAAATTTTAACATGACTTTCATGGGATTTTCATGACCATTATCAATGTCTATTACTTTCCTCTTATGATTTTTTTCCTACGATTACGCAAATTTTATTTGAACAAACACCGATTAAAAATAGGTTTTAATTTTATATTTCAATTCTCTAATTGAAAAATGTACTTGGAATTAACGTCTATGGATTGAAAGAACTATTTTTGTTAAAGAATTTTTGTTATTGATCCAAAATATCAGATTGCAACGGTACCTGTGTAATTGAGCCTCTACGAGAGTGTTGCGATGGTGACGGGAAAGGATATTACCTACCAGTTAACATATCAGATTGCAACGGTACCTGTGTAATTGAGCCTCTACGAGAGTGTTGCGATGGTGACGGGAAAGGATATTACCTACCAGTTAACATATCAGATTGCAACGGTACCTGTGTAATTGAGCCTCTACGAGAGTGTTGCGATGGTGACGGGAAAGGATATTACCTACCAGTTAACATATCAGATTGCAACGGTACCTGTGTAATTGAGCCTCTACGAGAGTGTTGCGATGGTGACGGGAAAGGATATTACCTACCAGTTAACATATCAGATTGCAACGGTACCTGTGTAATTGAGCCTCTACGAGAGTGTTGCGATGGTGACGGGAAAGGATATTACCTACCAGTTAACATTTTATTATATTTCAGGCAAATTATCTTTTCACAGATCACGAAGTGGTCTAAAAGTCAAAAAACATTTTCAGCTGAGAGGTTTTTATATTGACGATGACCAAACAAAATAGGGCATATTTAATTTGAATTGTCTCCCCAGATTGATTAGTACATTTTAGAAATTGTATTTTTTGTAAAATATCTTCTTGCCCTTATTGTACGAGTAGATCGATCGATGATCAGTTTTGTGATATTATTTTTTAAGGTCTTAAAATGATTATTTATTTTTATATAAAATTTCAACGGCTGTACCAAAAAAAATTATTCAACAAATATTCAAAGTAAAACAAAATTTAAATAAAACAACAATCAAACTGGAAAATAGTTTGTCATTTAACGAAAATGATCAACAACATTGATAAATTTCAATACATAATCCAAACGGAAAAAAATACATGTGTACATAATCCATAACAGAAAACGAGAGATATATGTCACAAGTGTATCCAAAGAAAATAAGAAAAAATACGTTTTTTAATACTGAAATTCCTTCATAATATTTGATTAAAAATAAAGATAGTGTTTAAAAAAAAATATGCCATGAAAATGTCGAACGGGAATATGTGTGGACTATCGTATACTGATGACATCTTAATGTTGGCGGATAGTACTCGTAGAAATGGATTACAGCATATGATAAATTGATTGTATGCGAAATATGAAGAAAAATACCCGAGAATAAATTTTGTAAAATCGAAATGGTAATTGAAAAGGGTGAATGTGATGTATGGGTGAATCATAAAATAAGAGAACGAGAATACTGCTATTTAGAAAATATGTTCTCAGAAAACTTAAAGGTGAAACGAGATATTGAACAGCGAGTTGGAATATGAAACAAAATTAATGGGGAATTAAAGACATGTTCAAACTAAGCAATGTCGATATCTGCTAAAATAATTCACAACAGCATAATAACACTGACGTTGGTGGATGGGAGAGAAAAATTAACTTGTAAAATTATCATTATTGACAGATCTTAAATATTCTCTTGACAGATCTTAAATAGCTTCCCCGGAGAGAAACTGAAAATGTCCACATCAACCGTTTTCCCCAATTTATCCAATCGCATTATCCATACATTGTCATATGATGGACTCTTGAATTGTTCATCTTTTCCACATAACCTCGTAATTGATTGTATTTCGATCCTCTCTATCTTATTATTTTTTTCTATTCCACACAATTTTTTAATTCGAGAATTTTTACAGTATTTTTAAATAAGTTCACCCAATTAGTTCTAAAATTATTTTTGTAAATTGTTGTCTACTCGAAACTTGATTTCGTTATTATTATTATTAGCCTTTTATGTGTTTTCTTAAATCTAATCTCAACTTTCTCCCTTCATATATATATATATATATATATATATATATATATATATATATATATATATATATATATATATATATATATATATATATATATATTATATATATATATATATATATATATATATATATATATATATATATATATATATATATATATATATATATATATATATATATATATATATATATATATATATATATATATATATATATATATATATATATATATATATATATATATATATATATATATATATATATATATATATATATATATATATATATATATATATATATATATATATATATATATATATATATATATATATATATATATATATATATATATATATATATATATATATATATATATATATATATATATATATATATATATATATATATATATATATATATATATATATATATAGTCTCAAGCACCACATATTTTAAGCACCCGGATACATCAGTGGCTTTAAAGTCTCGACCTTCTTATTACTTTGTGGTGATTAGTGATGGCGAACAGATCAACTCGAAACACTAACATTCAATTCCATATTTAATAGGTTCATCATATATTATTTATAGTTACGGCATTACCATTGTGGAGGTTTAAAGATATTGTAATTTATTTTATCAAACAGGGTTTATTTCATTTTTTGTAACGGTATAATCCAACCAAGGTCTTGTTTGTGCTTCCTGATGATGAGGGGAACGCCTTGAAACCGGTATTGTTATACCGTTACAAAAAGTGCAATAAACAGTGTATTGCTTTTGAATGGAAAACATATTTAGAAGAGGATGTTATTAAAATTAAGTGGGTTATTTATAATGCTGAGACTTAATTTTACAATTTTTCTAATCTCGAGAATTTCTAAGTTATCCAGCTACAATCCCCCCGGATCGTGTGCAGAATTCGCAAATTACGATCGATATCAGATGAATGGGAACATTTCAGATGTCTAAATAATAATAATAATTTATCGGAGTTCGCTAAACCACTTTATTTGAAAAAAAAAACACTCGTTTGATATCGACCGTTGTTTGTGGATTCTACACACGAGCGTGGGGGGATTGCAGCGGAATAATTTAGAAATTCTTGAGATTAGAAAAAGTTTTAAATTAGATATTAACATTATAAATAACCAAGTAAATTTTAATAACATCCCTCTTCTAAATATTACCCCGTTCAAAAGTTATCCTTTTGACGCCTACCTACGCCCCTTGCTTTATAGCTACTACCCCCGCTATTTTTTATCTACTGCCATTAGAAAATATATTTTTGACATTTAATTAAGTTCATCTTCACCTAACGAGGAAGAAAGAGGTCTTTGAAACCATGTATGAACTCACAAAAATAAAACAGTGGCGAGCACAAAAGAAAATAATAATTGTTTTATTTATTTCATCAAAAAATGTAATACACAAATTTATTTTCACCGAATATTTATGAATTAAATAAATCTATATTCTTTACCATTCTTCTCATTTTCTATTCAATTGTCTTAAAGATATAATTTTGAAAAATAAGTTAATATTGTATCAACGAAGTTGAAACATATTTAAATGTTTATTAATAATCTACGAGTACATGCCTACAGCAATTTTGTTGTGTAATGTTAACGCTGTTGACACAAGTTATTCCAGAAAACAAGATTATATGTAATGTCTTGAATGTTGTCTTTCAAATATGTTAACTTTGTCTTCTCAACATATTGTCGAGTAATTGTGAAATCTCATAATTGTTCTGAAACTTAGTCCAACGAACTGGAACATTACTAACTTTGGATTATAAGGACAGCGTTTGCTAAACTTGGGCATAAATCTAGTCGAGTTTGTTCCAATGTTAGGTATTGTAATATCAACATTATAATATAGATATTTAATTAAAAAGAGATTAAGCATTTGATCTAAAATTTATTTTTTAGTGCAAGTTTTAATATGTAAATATATAAGATTATATGTTAGGAAGATATATCGACGAATGCACTAAGTAAAAATGTGTGTATTTTTTATGTGCTATAATTATACGGTTATGTAATTGAAATGTATTTTATATAATTATTTTGCAACATTTTTAAAACTTCACGTGTACACTAGATTTTTAGGGGAAGGAAAAATGTTAGTTCGAAAGAATTACTAAATAAGTATCAAAGGTGTGGGCAGCAAGGTGTGGGTAGAAAGGTGTGCGTAGAAGTATTCCGTGAAAAACGTGCTTAATTAAGTGGATCAGATTTTGAATTAAAATGGTAAGCAGTGGGAAAAATTTAATATTGTGCAAGATGTATAAATTTGGAGGAGGTAAAAGTTGTACCTAGGCACGGATAGAAAATAATTAAGATCTGGTCCTTCAGTCTATCCCGTAAGGCAGTGCTTCCCAATTACTTTCATGTAACGGCCCCCTAAATCTGAAGTAATTAATTCCCACCCCCCCCCCAAAAAAAACATTTTTTTTATAGTTGAAGATTTATTTGGCAATAATTATTACAATTAAAATACACATATTTATATTCAACACAAAATTATAGGAACTTGCTTAAAAACTTTTTTTTTTAAATAAAAACTATACTCACATGAAACAATTTAATGCGATAGATGAGATCGCATGTTTTAACTGTTAAATATATACATTTCCTAAATATGTTATGTGGAAAAATATTCATAAGTGAATATTTGTACTTTGTACTGAATATTTGCGCGACCCCCACGAGAAATCCCGCGGCCCCCAATTTGGGAAGCACTGCCGTAAGGGACTCGGTGATATATGATATGTATAACTCAATCGGCGATAATGTATTTAATCACTCGGTGATAATTTATGTAAAAACATACACCGTTCGGTTATTAACAATTGCCATGGTAATGTTTTCGATTCATTAAAACTGTTACTTCAAGATATTGTAAATTTTATAGAAATCTGAAGTGACGTACTAAATTAAATTTACTGGTTGAAATTTGTTTTATCAAACACTGTTTATTCCCCTCTTTGTAACGGTATAACCATACTGGTTTCAAGGTTTTCACCTCATCATCAGGGAGCACAAACAAAACTGATGATGAGGTGTGCACCTTGAAACCGGTAGGGTTATACCGTTACAAAAAGTGGAATAAACAGTGTTTGATAAAATAAATGACAATGTTTTGAAACTTCCACAATGTTAATGCCTTAACTTTAAATAATATATAAATTAACTGGTAATTATTTATTCAATTTTAAATTAGAGACCTCCTATTCGAATTATTCACATTTCTCACTACTTAATTTGATTGATTCGGCTGATGGGGAAAATTCAACTTTATTTTATCTACCATCGCATTAATCATTCAGTTCTACAAAACGGAGGTTTCTCTCAAATATATGTTACTAAGTAATACGCTATTTGGAAACACTGGTAATGAAATCTTGGTTCCAATATTAGGATAGGTAAGCAAAATTTAGACATGAATAAAAATTGTGAAATTTAGTTAAAATCTATAGAAAATGAGAGCGGGTGGATAAATAATGAATGACTGAATAAGGAATGAAGACTTTAGGAAATAATGCGGATTGAAAGAAGATGCTATGCTTCAAATGAAGAAAAGAGTATTGAGATGATTCGGTCATGTGGAAATTATGAAAATTTACCAAAATAATCTATAGTATACGAGTACGTAGATGCCAGAGTTTATGTAGAGAGGCTAAATGTGATATATTTATGGTAGTTTTAAGAGATTTTAATATAAATTCATTTGAGTTCACTCATTTTTTCCCTTGACACAATTCATCGTTTGATATTGAAGACACGTCATCCCGTATTCTGCCTTCAAATAAAAGAAGCGTGTCATCACCAGAAATAACAATCTTATCCCTGAGATAAATATTGCAGAACTGATAAACGTATGTATGTGTATATAAAGAAAATAAATACATCTAAGAACACAACCTTGAAGCACTTCGTAGTTCACAGTTAGAGGCTCTAAGTTTACCATCACTCAATTTAACTCTCTGAGCTCTATCAAATAAGCAAGAAGTTTGTTGTTAAATTATGGAAAGAATAGTGTTTACGAGTATATGGAGTTCCTGTAATATAAATGTGATTGTTCTCGTTTCCTTACAAGCTTCTATTCCACCTTCCATCTCGAATCCATCAATCATCCTTCTATCGATTTACTTTATGGTCTACGTTTCTGTCACGCAATATGGAGAAAACCAATGCTTCGACATCGAGTCTCATTTTTTACATTACTTCATCCTGTCATATTTTGATTTGTATTTGCGTTTTTCGTCATTCCCACTCGAAACCTTTTTTCTGTAGAAGAGACGTCGGTGTTCGTTACTGTCAAGTCTAGGTATACAAACTCCTCCATATCGTCCGTGCATAAGAGGAGGTTCTTGAAGTTTAGTTGACTTGTTGGATTAACGACCATAAGTTTGGTTTTATTGCGGATTACCTCCAGCCCCTATGTTTCGTTATCCTCTTCAACTCTTTTGAGCATATCTCGTATTCCATTGCTTATAACGTATTATTACGATTTTTTAATTCATATATAATATACATAAATTCCATCGGGTAATTTCCCTAGGGGTAGGTTGAGAGGACCAAGTACTTATTTTGCCTTTGCCGTATCCCTAAATTTTCTCATATAATCGCTTATGTTTCTCTTACTCCATACCTTGTCTTCTTTCATAATTTCATTTTCTTGGTTGAACCATACATTTTTCCGTCGTTTCTTACCACGATTCCCACTCACATTGCCTTTTTTAATTTGTTAGCCTTTCGTCACCCACCCGTTCAACACGTCCAAACCTTTTCACCCTACACAAATTTTAGCTCACATTCATCCATAATAATTACATTTTTTATTCTGTCATACATTGACACGCCACATATTCTTCTTAGTCTCTGCATTTACTCGGCTCCTTTCAATCAATTTCTACTTACACGTTTTACTGCCATACATCAATGTGGGTACTAATATGCCGTTATGAATAATCATTTTGGCCGAGATTGATATCGCTTGGTATAAGTATGTCTTTGAGTATCCCACAGAGTTTATTTTTTATTGCAATTCGTCGTTAAATTTTTTTTTCACTTTTGCGTCTCCTGAGAACATATTTTTTTAAATAACAGGATTCTTCAATTCTTCGTACTTCATTGTTAATTCAGATATCGCAATGACATTTTATTCATAAGGGAATTAAACACTCTCTTAAATTCTCAAAGCGAACAACTTAGTTTTTTGTATTAATAATTCAGTTTTCTTTGTGGTTGATTTGTCATTAACCATTGAATGTGTTCGTTAATTGATTGAAATTAAATTAGTTTCGTATAAACCATCAGTCTAAATAGTGGACTGAAAAATAACACGTATTTAGTTGTGTCCAGTAAAATAATGTATTTGAATAATTACTGTCATGGCCTAGTTGACAATACGCCTGACTTGTACCCGGAGGTTTCGGGTTTAATTTCCGATGTTACCCGAAAAACTAAAAGGAGAACAACACTCGTGCGCTCTAGATGTGTGCGAGTGGTATTCCATTTTCACGTGCGGTAGTATTGCTAACTTGCAAAATACAAACAAGTTCCATGTCTACAACATTATTTTCAAGCCCCGACTTATGGGGTTGAAGACAATGTTTTCTTCCGGCCACTCTTCAATATGTCCGAATCACTAATTCGGATTCGTCGTTGTCATCGTTGCTGGGCCTCGTAGTTGAGGATTCCCTCTTCATTCCAATGTCAATTAAGTTGGAAAGCGATGTTGTGCCGTGGAGTTTGATTTTTTAAATGAGTGAACCCGTTGCACGTCAGTAAACTTGACGGCCACACCGTTGAACTGGATCCGATGGTACACCGAACGATTAAGACGCCGGTATTCTCCGGTACACCAGCATATTTTTTTATCTCTTTTATTTTAAATACGAGTATATACGACCGAAATCATACTTTTCTTATGCCCCTGAATACTAGGCGAAAAAAAATGTCCGTCATTCGAGGGGAGTAGAACGGCGCGGAGTTTGAACACGGAACGCTTAGAAGTCCAGTCGGTTACCGCGCGGTCATGCACATCAATAATTCGGAATACCGAATTATTGATGGGTACCTTAGTAATGAAGAATGTATTTGAATAAAATTATACACCTATCCTTATTTTTAAATAGGTAATCCATCCAAACTAGGCAATTGTGAAATTATATGAGTCAATACAACACAACCAATTTTAGAAAAAATGACAATTCCAGGTAGTTCAAAGTTTCCACTGACAAAGCTTCAAAAGATTAAAAATCGATCTATAAATGAAAAAGTTCCTCGCAAAAAGAAGAAATGCAACCTTCATTGGACGCGGCAAAGATATGGATTTTAGTAAATCAAATCTGTATCGCAACGGACAAACGAAAAGTACACCTGCCCCTTAACCTGCGCGTTTTCTTTTTACGTTGTTTCACTTAAATGCGGTTGAAAAAACGGGTTTTTAAAGGAAATCTATGATCACACAAGTTTTTTGGTTTAATTAGCGCGATTTCGATAAAGGCCATTATTATATGTACGACTAATCAAGCGCGTAAATTGGAGAATGAGTGTATATTACTCGTGTTAATATTAATATATTGCTACAGCATAATTCGAAAAACTTTACTAAATAATTTCTTATAAGTATTAATATTAGGTCCTTACATATGAAATTGGCGTTTTGCCGTACTGGCAACTTTGATCTCAAATATCTTCTCTTTGGTTAGGAATTCCAAATTCAAATTTATACAGCTATTTACTCAAGTATTTGTGTTTCGAAAATTATAATTCATTTGTTTTTTCCTCAATTGTTTTTTTTCTTTGCGTCACTCAGTTTACAAAATGGAAAACTTGAAATATCGCGTTATTTACGAGTACGAGTTCCACCGTGGCACCAGTGCTGCAGAAACGGCTCGAAGGATTAATGATGTGTATGGCGACGGTGCCGCAAAAGAAAACACAGTGCGTTTTTGATCCAAAGTTTTCGTTCTGGAAATTTCGACCTGCAGAACAAGCCCCGTGGACGGCCGGAGACCAAAGTTGATAATGAAGAATTGAAGGCTATTGTGGAAGCGGATCCATCGCAAACCACGTCCGAGTTAGCTGCAGGCGGCGGTGTTAGTGATAAAACTGTTTTAATCCACTTGAAGCAAATTGGGAAGGTGAAAAAGCTTGAAAGGTGGGTACCTCACGAATTGAGTGAAGCAAATCAACAAACGCGCGTTGACTGCTGCGTTGCATTACTCAACCGGCACAATAATGAAGGGATTTTGAATCGAATCATTACCTGTGATGAAAAGTGGATCCTGTATGATAATCGGAAGCGCTCATCGCAATGGCTGAACCCTGCCGAACCAGCCAAACCATGCCCCAAGCGAAAATTGACTCCAAAAAAGTTACTTGTGAGCGTTTGGTGGACTAGTGCTGGTGTCGTTCACTACAGCTTTCTTAAATCTGGCCAGACGATTACGGCAGATGTCTATTATCAGCAACTGCAAACCATGATGGAAAAGCTAGCTGCTAAACAACCGAGGCTGGTTAATCGCTCTAGGCCACTGCTGCTTCATGATAACGCTAGACCACACACTGCACAACAGACGGCTACCAAATTAGAAGAGCTTCAATTGGAATGTCTAAGACATCCACCGTACTCTCCGGACCTTGCCCCGACAGATTACTATTTTTTTTCGAAATTTGGATAACTTCTTGCAAGGGAAAAAATTCAACTCCGATGGGGCAGTCCAAACCGACTTCAAAGATTTTATTGATTCCCGTCCGAATGGTTTTTTTAGTAAAGGGATCGATGAACTACCTATGAGATGGCAAAAGTGCATAGATAGCAATGGTACATACTTTGATTAAATAAATATATTATATTAAAAAAAAATCAACTTTATGTTCCTCCCAAACAAAACGCCAATTTCATATGTAAGGACCTAAACGGAATTTAATCCTTGGTTGATGACACTATTTGGAAATCTTTGGTTTCTGATTGATCCGCCTCGTTTCTTTATAATTGTTGTTTTGTTCATTGCAAGGATGTTGCAATGAACAAAAGTCTACAAAGTGATAAATTTCCTTTATACACAGACTACCCTTAACACGTCTCGAGTAAGTTGAACTGTGCTATTATTTTCTCGTTAAGAAATATGGGGAAAGTCTTGTACAAATTGTCTTTGTCTTTCTACAAATTCTGAAGTAAGCTGCATTCAAACATTTCCTTTTGTGAGAACTTGTTTTATGTATAAGATAAATTATTTAAAAACAGTGAAAAAATGTATTTTGTATACATTATAGACAAAAGTTTGTTCCTTGTGGCCTAGAAAGTTAGGCGCATATCCCCTGATCTGGGAGTGGCGGGTTTGATACCTATTGATAAATATTTTTTTATATTGATTTCAGTCTAGTTTTCACTAAATACCTCTTTAACATCTTTCTGTTTCGAGATTTCTACTTAGCAAGTAACCCGCAAGTTGTAATGAATACAGCGAAAGTGCAATACAAAATTATGTTATTAAGATTTTTACAATATTGTAAATAAGAATAAAATATTGTTGTGTTTCAAAGAGCTCATTCGAATTCCACACTGATCTCTCGTCCCTTGTAGATAACAAGCTGTTTCTCTGAAATTTTAGCGACAAAGTATTGAACAGATAAGCCTGAATACTATGTTATTTGAGACGCACACCTTGAAAAATAGAAATCAAGGTGATGTCCTCTGCTGTAAAAAGAAATTAAACGAATTTCGTTTCTAACTCAGGAATTTTGCGTTTGATTCATGATGGAAACTAAAAAATGTTTCATTCTGTTTTTTTTCCACATTAGGCATTTTAACACATCTCTCATTAATTATTTCAAAAAACCTTTTTTAATTTCCTTTCCGCGTAGTTTTGCCAGTGTCTTTTCCGGTTTCGGTCTTTCTGGGGTTACAATATCCTCTACTTAAAATATTTTTTCTAACATGAGCGTTTTCAACTTTAACCCATAGTGTTTTGCCTGCAAAAGCTTTAAAAATATTTATTTAATTAGTTCTGAGCATACTTTTGTTTTTTATGTGTCTACTCTAGACTCCATTCAATAAGTCGTGATTGTTTACAATTTTGTACAATGAAATGAATCCTTGAAACATGGTATTATTTTGAAAGGAAAAAACTTAACGAACCTAATTGATTAAAAACAAGCAAATAAAAGGAGTAATTTTTTATGTCATTTTGATATAAATAATTGTATACGGATTTATACATACCATCACGATATTCCTTGTTGGATTTGCAGTGGAAAGAACGCTATCTTTCCTATTTCGACATACTCTCTTCATCTCCTCCATATTCATACAACTTTTCAAACAGATCCTTTTACTCCTCACTTTTTTTCATTCAAAATTTAATCCAACCATAGTTTTCTCGGTCGTTCTCTTCTATGACTCCTACTTTTGTTTGCATTATAATTTTTCTGTTAGTTTTTTTTTTAAAACCCATTCATTCTACATATATAAACCAATTGAACGTGCTCATTTTCGGACAATTTAACACATCAGGTTGTGGCTCACAGTCATCCTTAATAATCACATTTCTTATTCTGCCATACATCGACACAACAAATATTCTTTTCAGTGCACGCATTTCTACTGCATTTACTCGACTCCTTTCATTCATTTTCCACGTCAACGTTTCACATCGATGTTGGCACTCAAATATTGTTGGGAATTATCATTGGTCTTAATATTGCTTGATTTAACATACGTCTTTACGAAACCTATTGACTTTGTTTCTTGTTGAAGATTAAATATATAAAGCTTCCTTTTGAATTTATTTCATATATTTGTCACAATAAAAGTCTGCAAGCTAATTAGGAAAAAGAGGAATGAATTTCTAATCTTCCTTTTATCACCATATTTTTAGGACTGGATGTTGTTTAATATTTACATATATTCGTATGTGAAGGAACTACATAGCTCAATCAATGGAATTCAAATGGTAATGTTTGCAAATTTTTGAGGATTAATTATAGTCTGATAAGAAAATTGTATGAGAGATGTATTGAAAAAGATCTTAGAATGAAAGATGCCAAGTTCAATGTCATGGTGATAGTCTTATCAAAGTTTATATTTTTATATGAACATTACACACATACACTACACAACACCTAAAGTCGAGTGAATTATTTTTCACATATCGGAAGATCTTATTTGACGTATAATATGTTCAAGCACAAATAAATAATTTTTCTTTTGAATCTTTGATTTAATATTTTTTCTATCTATGGATGAAAACATAAATTGTCGCTTACCTGTACAGTGCACATCAAATATAAAAGCAGAGAATCTTTGGAATGCTTTGAAACGTATCTCGAACAGTTGAACTACAAAAGGAAGGTGAAGCTTTACCTTATTTAATATAAAATATATTTTATCTCAGCAGTTTTGTTTGAAAAGAAAAAGAAATGTAAGCAGTGAAGCCCTGAATTGAAATGGAAGGAATCCAACTAATGCATGAATAAATATGCTTATTTAATTTATTTACAATAGTTTATAAAGACAGGTATTTTTTTTAAATAAATGTACTTGTTAAAATAAAACTAAAATGTGAAATATGAGTGTATTTAACATAATTTTTAGAAAACAAGTAATCGATAATTTGTTATTTAAACACAAGGCAGAATATAATGAGAAAGAGGAGAACTTGAAGCAGGTTAATTAATGCCTCGCACAAACTCTCAATCACTGTGTCGCTTTGTAAGGTTTGATGCATAGCAGGGTTATATTACGAGTATATCTAAGATATTTATATAATGCACGCTTGTATTTTGAAAATAATCATTTTTTATTTGATAAACTCTGTACCGCCGAAAGTATTTTATTTTTGGCTCGTTAAAGAAAACAGCGCTAGAATAATTTATTTGATTTTCACATTACTTAGGAATTTCTATCTTACAGTTTAAAATTTGAATTTATTTATCTTACAGTTTAAAATTTGAATGATCCATAAACTCTTTTATTATGAGCTTTGACAAAAAAAGTTATACGAGTTCATAAACACGGTATTCTATAAGGAAATAAATATATGGAATTTTTGAAAATTTTATAATTAAAATTAACGTTGTTCGATGTATGTTATTTAAATATATTCCTTTTGTGCAATTCTCAGCATACCTGGAGCGTTCTTACAACATCCCTTATGTCGAGTAGGAAAAATATGCATCACACTGTGGTAAATAAACGATTTTTGAAATATATTTTGCCATGGAAATAATGATTTATGACGAGGTAAAATGTGTGAACAATGTCCTCATCAAATACCTGTACAGTGTCCTTGTCAACAAGAATGGGGAGACTTGGACATCTAAAGTAGAACCAGAGCAGCAGCAATACTACTGAGAATACACAACACGATAATCCTTCTCGTGGATTCGAAGCGCGGGTCATGCCACTCAATGACTAACAAAAGTTACTGAGCTTCAAAAACCGATTACTTACTACGAAACATAATTTGTCCAAAACTTGAAAATTATCGAGACAACTACTATTTTTGAACAATATATGTGCAAGCTCGTGAACGTTGGCTTAATGCAGATTTTTGTTGAATTAGTCAACGACTATATTATGCAAGCCCAGCAATAAGGAAGAAGACCCCTTGACTAACCGAGATATAGGTTTACTGCAGAATTTTAGGAGGTAGGGATTTTGACTTGGATAAAAATCATCCAGGAGACTAAATTTCTATAGGAGTTGTATGGCCATCTGAGCTACTCGTGGGTAAGTAGGAAGGCACGAAGAACACATTTCTAATAAATTTAATTTTATAATGCAATTTATTATTTGATCGTATGAAGTTTCGTTATTGCTTGTGTTCATTTCGAAATGAAAGATAATGGATAAAACAAATGTTCACTCAATGAACACATGCTCCTTTTTTCCTAACAAAAATAAATGTCTCAAACATTTTACTATATTTTATCAAAATTTGAGCAAGAGTTTTTTTGCTTTATTATACGTAAATATTTATGTTCCCGAAGTGATCAAAAGAATTTTTCCACTCTCATTTAAATTTGTCTCGAGCACTTAAGAGAGAAAAGGAATTTAAATTAAATCAGTTCTCATTTTCTCCATTCTGCTGCCGGAAAAATTGACACTTGCGCCACGAGATGAACTTTTATTCATCAAATTGTCGTTCATTTAATGTTCACGATTTATTCTTCTTTGACGGCAAAGAGCGGTGGTTTATTGGATATTTTTCGTCTTTCTAGATTTTTATAATTTTTTTTTCTAACATAGCATTATCCCTAATTTTGAATTATTTCATCCAATCGTCTTATTTTATCTTACTTCAAAGGATTCACTTGTGAATTTATTACGTATAATAATTTTTTTATATTTTTCTTCTTATTATTAAATAAATTAAGAACAATTTACATTACGGTTTAAGATTTATTATTGCCGAAGAAAAACACAGATTTTTTTAAAATACATATTTTATTTCAAGAAAAAAATATATAAAAAGAACAACGTTACTATCATAAAAAATGTTTAAATTCTAGTTTCAATCATCATCATTGGGCTATGCCTCCATTGGAATAGACAGATTTAAAGTATTTTGACTTTGACACATCTATTCACCTTGTCTTGCATACTTCTTTTTAATTCAGACTTCACACCTTTCATAGACTTTCCTTACAAGAGTTTGTAAATGTTCATATATTTCAGACTTACAGTGTATAAAGTTTTCAAATAAATTATACACAATATAAACTAAAACTTATATAATAAGGAAAAAAGGGAATGGTATTCAAATATGAATAATTTTTAAAGAAAAGAAAATCACTAAAAGGTAGACGGAATTAAAATGCGATTTCAAAATTATTTTTATCATGCTTACCTTAAAAGCAAACGGCGTAATGGTATTTATATTAAATAATACTTGTGAAGGAAGTTGTCATAGAAAATCATTTTACCGTTGGGCTCGTTCTAGGTATTTATCTTCGCTTTTCCTCCACATTGTGTGAGGAGTTGGTTTTCGCGTGATGTATACATATGTATTGTAATTGAGAGTCACTATTGTACCGTTGGGCTCGTTCTAGGTATTTATATTCGCTTTTCCTCCACATTGTGTGAGGAGTTTGTTTTCGCGTGATGTATACATATGTATTGTAATTGAGTGTTACTATTTTACCGTTGGACTCGTTCTAGGTATTTATCTTCGCTTTTCCTCCACATTGTGTGAGGAGTTTGTTTTCGCGTGATGTATACATATGTATTGTAATTGAGTGTCACTATTTTACCGTTGGGCTCGTTCTAGGTATTTATCTTCGCTTTTCCTCCACATTGTGTGAGGAGTTTGCTTTCGCGTGATGTATACATATGTATTGTAATTGAGTGTCACTATTTTACCGTTGGACTCGTTCTAGGTATTACTCTTCGCTTTTCCTCCACATTGTGTGAGGAGTTGGTTTTCGCGTGATGTAATTGAGTGTCACCATTTGTCAGGTTGATGAGAATGTGCAACGGGGTTTTATATAATAAAAAATCGGAAAGAAGTATCGATTTATCTTTTCATGCTATATGTCTTCAGTGAGATACAGGCAAAAGTCTAGTTTGCTCATTTTTAAGTACAGAATGAAAGACTCAAAGTTTTACTATATCCAATATTATATTTTGGAATTGAACTTTGACCGAACGAAATGCGTAACGCTGGCTGTTTAAATTGTGCAATATATTTTGCTCGAAAGAAGCAGGAGAAACATATTTTGATTATGATTTCTTAAAAATGGTGTGATTTATTTTTGCAATTGAATTTTTATATGTACGAGGTTTGATAAAATAACGAGAATTTTCATTTTAATAAAAAAATATTTATTTTATCATCAATATTAATATTGTCCCCTTCAAAGAAGTCCCGATAGGATAAAATACACATTTACCAACGTTTTTTCAATCTGCAAAATATTTGTGGAACGCACTTTTTGGAATAGTCTTTAGCTCATCCAGCGATTTTGCCTTTATCTCCTCTATGGTCACAAAACTTTGTCATTTCAATGTCATCTACATCTTCGGGAATAGAAAAAAAATCGAAGTGAGGTATCTGGTAAATACTGTGGCTGCGGCATCATGACGGTGTTGGTTTTGACCAAAAATTGCCGAATTAGTGGTAAAATACCGGCCGGTGGATTATTGTGCTGCAAAATCCTGAAGTTGTTTGCCAACAATTATATTTTCTTCGGATTGCCTTACGGATAAAATCTCAAAAAAAGGAAGAATGTAGTATATAGTATGTTAACTATTGAAGGTTTATTTAAGGATTTTTCTTGACCATCCATGTCGGTGTAAAGTTATTTGGATTATTTCGGATGTCCATCGGGAGTCTGACATTCTGGCTACGTATCCGGCCCATTGCCACTTCATTCTTTTGCACACCTTTATAACGTCTTCTACCTTTGTTATATTGCGAATCCAGGTGTTTCGTTTACGGTCTCTTTTAGTATATCTCAACATGCATCTCTCCAGGCCCCTTTGTGCGGTCTGGAGCTTTTGTGTGTTCTTTACTGTGAGCGTCCATGTCTCGCAGTCATACGTAAGTACTGGAAGAATGCACTGGTTGTAAACCCTTTGCTTCAAGGATATTGGGAGATTACTTTTGAAGATGTTGTTCAAACGTCCAAATGAGCTCCACGCTAGTTTTGTCCTTCGTGCTATCTCCTCCGATATGCCACCTACAAAGGAAATAAGTTGGCCCAGATACACATATTCCTGGACAAGTTCTAGCGGCTTTCCATCTACGTTTATTGGTTTTGGGGTAGTTTTTGAAATATTTTTGGTTTTTGAAATTTTTTTATTACCGTTCATCATATATTTGGTTTTTGAAATATTTTTAATCTGTCAATAAGAGTGGGATCGAATTCTTAGTTAAAGCGCCGCGCCCTTGAGAAGATTGCTCTATGAACGGCGCTACAAGAATTATCATTTTATTATTATTATTAATATGAAGAAATAAATTATTACAAAGGTTTTTATGATTGATTTGCAGCCAATTCAAGCCGATTTTTTTACATATTGTTTATTTAACATGGTGGGAACATAAAAATAAAATGCTCGTATGAATCAAATTTTTATTAGAAGAATTTGTATCCACAAGTTATGGAAAAAGGGTAAAATGTAATAAACTAGGTTTTTTTCAATTGAATTGAACAGTATTGAATTTAGTATAAAATGAATAGTATTGAATTTAGTATAAAATGTGTTTGTATACGTTTACTGCTTTTGAGAAATTATTATTTATTCTCAACACGTGTCTTTTTACAAATTGATCATATACACGCAGGTCGTTTTAAATATTCAAGTACCTATCTTATACCTACTTAAAATGAAATCGCTTTATATTTGCAAATATGTTTCGTTCTTTACAGAATACGTTTACTGTTGTCGTGTAAAAAAGCGTTTAATTGCAATGTCGTGCTAAAACGTATTATATGATGTGAAAATTAGACCTGTTAGTTTTTTTTAAAGAATTATTTGACCAACGTCAACACGAAAAATTATTTGAAAAATAAATGTATATTTTCTCATATATGGGCAATACACCCATATCAAGATATTTTATGGCATCACTGTTAAAGTCAAAAAGGCAATAGTAAGACAGTTCAAATTATTACCTATATATGATACATATTAAATTTATGTCAATTTTTTTCAAAAGGAAAACAACATTCGTTAGACGAGGCAAAGATATGGCATTTCATAAATTATATTTGCCATGTAATGGATATCCGAAAAACGCATGATGTATAGTTTCATCATCCAGACCACACTTGCGACTAGAATATTCTTCGAATCTCATTCTAGAAATATAACAAGCCACCACGCAGTGACCCAATAAAAAACAGCGCAAGATTGATACGCGTTGTTCAAACAACGGTTTCAAAGCAATAGATTGCTGGATTCATTTACAATATATCTAGAGAGTATATTTGCACCAGTTATTTGAGGGCATTAGCTTAACGTAAAGATAGATTTCGAATCTATATGTTGTATTTTTTTAAAACCAGCTCTCAAATTCAAACAAAAAGTGGTGACTTTTACGAGTATATCATTGTTTCATAATATAAAAAAATAATGATGGCTTTGGTTATAAATTTACAGAGTTCATCAAAGTTTGCGGGTTATGAGACTTCGACTTATAAAGCTGTTTACTAAGAAACTAAATGATTTTTTTCCTTTCTATGAATAACAAAGTCTCAATCTAGTTTAAAATAGTTTAAATGCAATCGTCTTCCTAAATTTATTTTAAGTTATTAAGCTTCATAATATTTTATTAATTTCAATGTATGTAATGTTTTGATATAATACATGCATAAGAAAAACATAATGTGAACCATGGTATTAATCATTATTCTAGATGTTATGTTTTCAGGTTTCAACAAATTTTAACAACCTTAGATAAACATTTTATTTTCAATATATGGTTCTGGTGCAGATTAAAATACATTTTTATCTCATTTCAAACAATTTTAAAAAATGCAACATTATTCCAGCGGGATTTTTTATAAGTAGAACAAACAAATTAAAAATAAAATATCCAATAAAGCATTAAAAGCAATAAAGATAAAAATAATTAAATTAAACCAAGATGTATGCTTCATTTCTATCCCAGGCGTAATCCGTGTAAGGGGATTAATTCTATAATTATTTCAATAATTGGGATAGTTCAAGGATTGGGTGAAAGTAACAAAAATCATATTTGTGATCAAGTGTTACCCAAAGGATACTTACTTAACATTAAAACAT
>OX463843.1:19512985-19566806 GCA_949825065.1 Odontocerum albicorne | reverse complement strand
ATATCCTTTTTTTATTTTTCATCAATGGTATAATGCACTTTACAAGAATTATTAAATTACAATATATGCAAAATAATTTTAAAATAACTAAAAATAATTTTAAAATTATTTTGCATATATTATTATAACGCGTTGAATGTTCACGACAATTTTTGGACCTTCTTAGAAACAAAGAAAGATACAATTTTGAGCCGAAATGTTACTGGAAATGAAACTTCGGTTCATCATTATGAGCCTAAGTGGAAGCAGAAATCCATACACTGGTATAAAAAAGGCACACAGGCCCTTAAGAAGTTCAAAGTGTCGCGATCAGCTGGAAAACTTATGGCTAAAAAAATGGGATACGGAAGGCATCCTGCTGATAGATTACAAAGATAATGGCATTACAATAACTTGATTGTACTACTCTGGTCTGCTGATACAGTTAAAAGTAGGTGTGAAAGAGTAAAGGAGAGGAAAATGGACAAAAAGGGTGCTGCTTTTGCATGACAATGCACCCGTACACAAAAGCAATTCTACATTGGCTGCTCTTCCCAAATGTGGCTTCCAAACATTAAATCACCCTATCTACAGCCCAGACCTGACTTTTCCTGATTATTATTTGTTTCCAAATATGAAAAAAGAACTTCGAGGGAAGAAATTTACTGACGATGAAGAAGTTAAAAGTACAATTTTAACTTATTTTGAGTGCAAAAGTAAATCTCTTTTTTCGTGTGTACAAACAAGCTTATTTAATGATTTTAAAATGTATTAGAGTTAATGGTGAATATATGGAAAAGGAAAAAAATCCCCTTTTTCCCTTCATTCTGCGAATCTATTGACCTCCCCTCGTATATAGGGAAAATTTGTTTGTTAATTAGAAGTATATACTTTGTGTACAATAGAAAATAGCCCTATGTAAAATATGTACCGAAGGAACTTTAATATAGAAAAAAAAAACAAAGAATTCAGGAAAATTTAAGTGAGAGTTGTTGGTTTTATTAAAAAAGTTAATTATTTAATATTCTTCTTTTACTCAGAGGTAATAAATTCAATGTTAGTTATTGATACTTATAATTAAAATCGATTATAGTAACGCCCAATTTAAAGTTCATCAATCTCAAAGATTTACACTGCATCCTTACACCGCGCTTATATAAATATGATAGCAAAGGAAACCAAACTGTGAAATTATATTCAAACACTTCGTACTAGTAAAGTAAACAACAGTGTCTTTATTGAAGAAAAAATCTTAGAAATCTTAAAAATGAATCCCAGCATCTTCTTATGACATATAACATTAATATGAATAACGAAGGACAACTGAGCATTAAACACAATCCCAAGGTCATGAATTTGCGATACACGCAAAGCCAAGAGTTGTTTATTGTACTCGTATAATCATAATGTATGGGCGACTTCAACTTATAAAACATAAATACCTGACATTTACTGATGTTCAACTTTAATCTATGGATGTCACACCAATTATAAAACCTATCAACATTGCGCTGTAAAACTGCATAGTCATTAACAGACCAAACAATACGACATATTTTAAGATTTGACAGATTTGTATACCAAATTTAATTAACGAATTCACAGTTGAAAGAGGTGAGCTGAATTTAATGAAACCGAAGGCTATTATTTCTGCCTATGCGGAACAAGTCTTGTACTAACGCAATTTAAAACGTGAAGAATTTTCCCAGTTTCCTAATCTTAAGTCACTGGAAAAACGTGACGATAACGTTCTGGTTTATTTCGTGTGACCGCCGTCAAAATCGTGTGACCGCCGCGCGTGATTTGGATCGTTTTGCACAGGAGGAAGAAGCTTTTCTGGACTATATCGTGACGGGGGATGAGACGTGGGTGTGTCACTACACTCCAACAATTTTCCAACGATCAGAAGGTCGAGGAAGCTGTGAAGAAGTGGCTGAAAGAACTGGCGGCGGAGGTCTATGACACTGGCATACAAAAGCTGGTGCCCCGACTACAGAAATGTTTCGATCTCGACGGCAATTACCTTGAAAAATAGTTTAATATATTTGTGAAGTATTCTGTGAATTTCAATTAAATACAAACATTTTTCGATCCTACATAAATGTTGTAACCTTACTTTCTAGATGACCCTCGTATAACAAATACACCTAAGTCACTTGTAGAACATTTGACCCAAACGTTTCGTAATGGTTTGATCAAACCTAAATATTTCACTTTCGTTTTCTCACATTTAGACCTTTTCATAATTTATTGATTTATTATTACTAATTAACATGAGACCATATTGTACACAAACAGAGGAGTTTTTTTCACATTTATTAATTTCAAGGGACTTTTAATGCATACATAATTTTCAATTAATGGGATGGAATAAAAAAACTTGACACTTAATGGAATGGGTGAGCATGTTGTTCACCACATAGTTTCTCAAATCTTGTAATCAAACTAGACAAGGCTACCCTCATTTCCCTTTAATCGTTGAGTAGAGCGATATTTAGTTAGTAAAACCTAGCTTCGTACATATAAGTCGTCACAAATGGAATCAATATTTCCTTGAGCTTAAGCATTCAGCAAAGGATATCCATACTTGACTAATATTCGAAATTCAACCAGTTACATATCGTAAATTTTGCTTCTAATCTACTGTCCTTAGAAAGTTCAATCGTACACTCTTTCTCTACTATCGCAAACTCAGATGGGAACTGGATCTGTGATAATCTAAATTCATGAGATCTTATCCAAATTATTCTTATGAAAGTATTATTGAAACATATTTCTGAGCTGAGCTGGGTGATTTTCATAAACCATTTTTTTTAATATTAAACGGTGCCTCTGGGAATTAATTACGGTCCCGTTGGGTGCCGAAGCGTACACTTTGAAAGTATCTAAGTCAAAATTTAATAAGAATGATTTTTTATTCTCGTCTAATCAATTTAAGTTCTGTTTCTATTCTCGTGTAATCAATTTAAGTGTATAATTGTATGGGCTTATTGTCATATAACAAATTCAAGATCTATCTTTATTATCAAAGGAAAAATCTTTTAACAAATCAGACAAAAGTTTGAAAATTTAAAGGTGAGTGCAAAACGATTAACAATTATTATGCATTTCTGTTAGAGAAGAATAAGAGAAAGGTCTTCGATTA
This sequence comes from Odontocerum albicorne, assembly GCA_949825065.1. Lineage (NCBI taxonomy): Eukaryota > Metazoa > Arthropoda > Insecta > Trichoptera > Odontoceridae > Odontocerum > Odontocerum albicorne. The sequence goes on along the minus strand of OX463843.1, from coordinate 19,563,682 downwards.
ATGGGAAACAGAGCAAAGGATAAAGAGTTGAGTAATCAAGAAAAAACACGTTAATTAACAAAAGTGTAACATATTTTTGGAGCCGCTATTTAAATCACACTTACAAGGGCGCGATATTTTTCATTCGATAGTAACTCGTTCAAGAGCCTAACAAAAGTTCAGTATCACAAATATTCTGAACATGTTTGACTAGTTACTTTTTTTTTAACCTGGCGAGTCTATTGGCATGTGACAATCTCTTCCAACCAACCAGAAAGATGTTTTAATATACCCTAAGTGAAAACCAGACTGGAATCCTATTTAAAAAAATCGGGCTTCCAGCGGGGATCGAACCCGCAACCTCCGGATTGGCAGACAAGTATCTTACCACCAGGCCACGGAGGTCGTCTAAGTCTATACTTTGGTATAGTTTAGAATGTTGCATAATATTTCATTCATTCTTGTGGTAATCTTTAACATATCTGAATCGGTGATGATGAAATGTTCTTGATTATAGTATAGGCGGGAGACAGTTTTGTAATCATCCACAATAATTTATCACAGAAGTAGGCAAGCTCACAATTTATCATCATACATGTCGGAAATACTACTCTGTATCATATGTGAAGAGGCAATATCACTCACATACTTATTGTGTGTCAATATTGATACCAAAAGAACCTTTAAAAAAGACTAGGATATTTTATTTATTTTTCCTATGGTAATAGTAATCGAACCTTTCAACTCCCGAATTGACAAACATCTTATCAAATAGACAATGGATGATGAATCAGCATAACAGTTTTAATAATGGACACATCTAAATAAATTTTTTAGTGTAGTCGCAAATAAACAACAATGAAGTATTTTGCTTTGTCAGTCCTCGAATCGCTATGTTTGTCTCCAGACAACAGTACAATATTAATATTTCAAAATTATGCATTCTCTGTAAACATATCTCCTACTTTGATATGTGCTCTATTCATTTGCAAGGATATGTCAGATTCCAGCTCGCAAAATTGCGGAAATCCAGCAAATCGTACTGGGATGCATTTTAGTGAAACTTGATTAACTCTGGCCGCCTACAAAGGCGAACAGGTCTCGTCGACAAACATATATTTGCAGAGTTATAGTAGTTGTACAATTATGAAAGATATTTCAGCCATGAGCTCTGACGTTTCAGTTTTTTCATTTTTAACAATTTAAACCAATTTAGTGAGAAGGTGAACCTTCCGTTTTGTTGATATGGAGAATCACCTCACTAGATAGTGCCTGTGACAAATTGAAATCATTCCTTAATCACTTATTTTATGTTTAATATTTATTCTAAATAATAAAACAATCACCTGTTTCTTTACACATACCAAATCCCAAGTCATTACAAATACACACGTTCAAATCCATCATAATCTTAACAATTTATTTCCAGATCCAAGCTAGATGTGATTTCAAGCTTTATTTTACGTGAACTGGAGTTTTTTGTTGTTGAAAAGCTGCGTTAAATAATTTCCACGGGTGTGCAAAAGCGTCAAAAATAGTAGCTGTTATATTTTTTTTTGACGAGGAATGCAGAAAAATTTTAACCAGTTTAATCTTCCTGAAAGTTTAAATTTTTTTCTGTGGGATATTGTGTGATTACTGAAATATAACATTATAGACAAAATTCCCTTATCAGGCGCCAATTATGAATATAGTTGATTACTAATTATATAAGCATTTCTCTCTTCAGAGCTCTTTTTTAAATTACTTCAGAATCATATTCGATCACGAAGATGCCGATTCTCGATAAAAAAAAGATTGTGGGTTTTAGGTTTATTATAACATATGTGGCAATATCTTTCAATCAACTAGATGGACGCTAAAAAGGTCATTGAAAACTAGACTTTTTCAAAACCTTTTTTAAGAAAATGTATACCTAGGGGCTTCTGCCACCACTGCAATATTCAAATAAAAGAAAATATATAGACAGTATGGTATATGAAAACGATGCAGTAAGCGAGTTTGTCAAATTTGATATGCCACGGCGATCGTCATTATATATTTTAAACATTAGTTTTTCAATCATTACTCTTCTGCTATAAACTTTTTTCAGTATTTTTAAAAATTAGTTAACATATGTAATATGTTTTCTTACCTTTGTATTCAACATTTTTTAAATTTAATTATGATCTTGTGTTTTTAAAAAACTGCTGGATTGCAATAAATTATAACAAACATCAAATGGAATTAAACTTTTTTTTTTCCTATAAATGATTCTGATTTCTCCTCGCTTTGTTTCATAAATCAATGGAGGCTGAAAACATGTATTAAAAATCTTACACCTATTAAAATGACGATGAAGTGTTGAATTCTTACCAGGTCACAAGAGTCTCCGATATCACATTTTCAAAGATATAGCGCAAATTGAAACAATTAAACCTTGGCATTTTTCTATATTTAATACATGGTGAATAAACTCAGTATGACCACAACCGCCATCAGTTTCTGCCATAATCTCTTGTACGAATATGTATAATTCTATCTATTTAAAATTGGGTTTTAATTTATTTTATGGTGCAGTTACATTAAGAGAGCGAATGAATTTTCAGTCAAATAAAAGAGGGCCTGTAAAGGAATATGATTGCTTGACCTTTTGTGAACTAAGAATTGATAAAGCATCCTTCTTCAGGTTCTAATATGCTCATTCAAATATCCTACATTGATACCACTTTGGTCGTTTGTTCCTTTATTTATGTACGTTTGCAGTTAGTTTCAGTACTATTGTGACCCTTATGTTTTAGGTTATTTTTATTACTATTCAATTCTAAAGACGTCTAAAAAATATTTGATTAATGGTTTGACCACTAAAAATACAGCATGATGGCGATATTTGTTGAAAAAGGGTGGTTTATAATTCTTAACGTTTTGACTGACATTGTGTTTATTTACTTTGGGCGTTAACATTACACTTTCTTTTTGAAAGCCTTTAATAAAGGTATTATTAGACCATTTTACGATTTTATCCTTCCATTATGAAGGCATATAACAATGGAGATTTCGTTTATCAAATTATTTGCAAGTGAAATTCAAATAACTCAGTACAAGAAATTTTAAGATGTTAAAAAGAATACAATCGTTGCCATCTTTTATAATTTTTAAGCATTAAAAAGTCATTAACTTAAAGAAATTAACGTTGTATATTGACTTCATAACGGTTACAATAACGTTCACGATAAACCCGTGAGACGCGATATTTGATCACAAAACCAAATTTCTGATATAAAAAAAAATTAGGCAAGAAAAAAGTCAAAATTAGAACGTCCAAATAATTATGTTATAACAAGCTTACGTATGAGGTATTAAACATTCCACCTAATATTTCTAATAAAAGTAAAATTTGCAATAATGAAGCATTTTCCAGTGATTTAATTTGTATGAATATCCCAATGAGCATTTTTAATTTTTACAACGGATTAGAGGGGAAGTACAATATTAATATCATGTAAATAATACATGTCAAACGTATAACTCCTAAGGTAACTAATTACTCGTATATGCGATACCAGTAAAACATTTTACTCAATTCGAATGAAAAACTCAATTGCGTAGATCTTTTGTTGAAAACTATTTGAATTTTGTTATTTTTTGTAAAGTGAGCGGCTGACATTTTTTGGAAATTTGGTTTTTTGTATTTTACTAAAATTTACTTTTAACTGGAGGCAGCATATGTTTTAACTGGAGGCAGCATATGTTTTAACTGGAGGCAGCATATGTTTTAACTGGAGGCAGCATATGTTTTAACTGGAGGCAGCATATGTTTTAACTGGAGGCAGCATATGTTTTAACTGGAGGCAGCATATGTTTTAACTGGAGGCAGCATATGTTTTAACTGGAGGCAGCATATGTTTTTGACATGCTCCATTGAATTTAACATCCTTTGTTTTTATAAAGTTCTAATAACTTATATACGAATAAATACAAAAACATATACGAGTATGCACATCAATATTGATTTTAAGGTGTATTGGCTAATGGACTAATTATTAACAAAGTGCTGCTTATAATATACCTGGGGGGAAAATTCAAGTATTATAGAAAAAAAAGACATTTTAGAAGATCTTGAAAATATGCCACGACCAAATTAACCAAATTTTGAAAGTTGGAAGAGTGATAAGATATCAGTTGTAAAAAAATATTATTTAAGTAGTTCTGGAGCAATGCGAGTAATTTGTGATGTTATTTCTTTTTTTGAGGATTCTTTTGGTATACTTTTGACCTAAATGTTTTATGCATGGTTATTGATTGCGTTTTACCTCTATCATCTGCTATCAAGTGGACCATCATCAGGGCCACCCATTATTTAGCTCACGGTAGCCAGGTTCACTGTAGCAAGGAACTCAGTAGAACTGCTACCAAACCATTACCACCAGTTCTTAAGCTAAGAGATACTGCGTCTTCCTCTGCTTTGTTAACTATTTATGTATCCCTGGATGATCAGTTGTGTATATAACATATCTCGTGCCTCTTATTATATGACCGAAATATCGCAACTTGCAAACTTTCACAGATTTTACACTTTCCCGTTTTTGTAACACTACTCGTATATATCTGTCCAGGGAATGTTGATGATACGTCTATAAATCCACATCTCTAAAAACTCGATCTTACATAATGTCTCCAGTTCAGTGTCCACTCCTCCATTCTATAGATGAGAGTTAAGAATATATGTAGCAATAAGCCATATACATTCTCAATTCCAAGTTCAGGTCTCAGCTTGTAAAAAAGGCTTCATTTTAAAGAAAGCACTTCTTGCTTTTTCTATCGTCGCCTATATGTAAATTTTTTTCTTTAAGAAATGCTTTTTTAAGATGCGTTATTAAATTAAAGTTTTGAAAAAAAAAATTTTTTGTTTAATTTTGTTACATCTCAATACTTTATTTTCCTTGAAAGTACGGCCTAATTGATAAATCCCTGGGCCCTCACCCGAGGGCTTCAGATTCGAGTTTCAATGTTAGTTCCACATTTATGACAGGATATGTCTAGAGAATCTTGAGAATATAGTACGTCTGCAGATTCACTGGGCCCTCACCCGAGGGCTTCAGATTCGAGTTTCAATGTTAGTTCCACATTTATAACAGGATATGTCTAGAGAATCTTGAGAATATAGTACGTCTGCAGATTCACTGGGCCCTCACCCGAGGGCTTCAGATTCGAGTTTCAATGTTAGTTCCCCATTTATAACAGGATATGTCTAGAGAATCTTGAGAATATAGTACGTCTGCAGATTCACTGGGCCCTCACCCGAGGCGAGGGCTTTAGATTCGAGTATCAATGTTAGTTCCACATTTATAACAGGATATGTCTAGAGAATCTTGAGAATATAGTACGTCTGCAGATTATTGTAACTAATAAATGATATATTTGAATTATTTTGCGAAAGTGAAACTTTTTAAAATTTCTTACGATGTGACAAAAGAAACGAGAATATTGGATAATTTGTGACTCACGACACGCCTAAGTATATGGAATTTATCACTCCCTTTTCCTTATAAGTTTTCACACCGAAAGATTTTGTGCGTTTACCCAATTCGAGTGGACTATTTTAATCTACCTTTATGGATCAATCAACCTTTACTGGAATAACTTACATGAAGATTAGGGATAAGGTATCGAGCAAAATAAGTTTAAGAAATATGGCCACCAAACTTTATGTTAATAAGCATGTTTATATCTACAATATATCTCAATTTTTAAATGTTTATATCTATATCTGAATTTTAAAATGTTTTTATCTACCTACTATATATATCTAAATTTAAACACTACTGCTTTGATAGTATTTAGTTATGTAGGTACGAGTAGTATAGAAAAAATAAAGGTCTCTTCGATACAAATGTGGTAGAAATACTCAATAGTTTAAGTAAATAATAGTTACGAGTAACCATAAGATTTGAAAATTTCCTAATACTAAAATTTACACTTCTTGAAAGTTGAAATATAGATTTTCGAGAAAGTAAATATTGAATATATGAGAATGCCAACAATGCGACAAAATGCCAATAAAAAGGGAGCTTTGCAGAATAGCAGTAGAAATGCGTGCTTGCGCACCGGTGTACCATATACAATCTGGTGTAAGAATGTTTGATACAATAAGAAATCATCCGATGAAGAAAAATTGTTTTTAGAAATGGATAATATAATGAGAATAAAGAAAGGAATCTTGAAAGAGTTTTTTCACAATAGACGGCCAAGACTACTGCGTGGTGTACGAGGGGAGGTCAATATATTCGAGGAATTAAGGGGTTTAGGGAGGGGGCGATAATGCGCATGTTTCAATAATATGACTCAATATTTGTATATTCACCAAGTTTTTGTTTAATTTCTACAAAATTATTTAAGGTATCGTCGGGAGAGTGCGTTAAATATACTGTCCCGACGAGTATTGCGCCGTCATTAAGATTATCACACAAGGGAAAACATCTCAAATAATTTTGGAAGTGATGTTAGCGGTTTACGGGAACTATTGCCCTGGAAAAACGATGGTTTATAAGTGGCTTGTCTTTTAAAGCAAGGGAGATAATTGATTCAAAACGACCTCCGACCAGGACGGCCTGTTAAAACCACTTCTTCAAACATCGTAAAAAAAGTATAAAAAGCTTGTTCTGGAAGATGCCCGTCTAAAAAAACAACAGCTTGCAGAGATGGTTAAAGTATTTATTACCTACAACCATTTTGAATACCCTTCATCAGCATCTTGGGCTGTTAAAAATCAGAGCAAGATGGGTACCCAGAATGCTCACGCCACTTCAAAAACCAATGTTCACGACAGTTTTTGGACCTTTGCAGAAACAACAAAGACAATTTTTGGGCCAAATTGTTACTGGAAATGAAACTTTGGTTTATCATTATAAGCTTGAGTTGAAGTTTAGGTCTATTCAGTGGCATTAAAAGGGCACACTGGCCCCTAAGAAGATCAAAATATCGCAATCGGCTAGAAAAATTATGATTACAATATTTTGGGATGCGTAAGGCATACTGTTGATAGATTACAAAGTTAAGGGCATCACAATAACTGGAGAGTACTACTCCAGTCTGCTAATGCAGTCAAAAGAAGCTGTGAAGGAGAAAAAGAGAGGAAAATGGACAAAAGGTGTGCTGCTTTTGCATGACAATGCACTCATACACAAAAGCAATTCTGCATTGGCTGCTCTTTACAACTGGGGCTTCCAAACATTAAATCACCTTCTCTATAGCCCAGACTTGGCTTTGTCTGACTATTATTTTTTTCCAAATATGAAAAAAACTCAAGGGAAGAAATTTACGAACGATGAAGAAGTTAACAGTGCAATTTCGGCTTATTTTGAGGGTAAAAGCAAATATTATTTTTCGTGTGAATAAATAAGGTTATTGAAAGATCTGAAAAATGTATAAGAGTTAATGGTGAATATTTTGAAAAGGAAAAATATAATAATGTTTTTCCCTCTTCATTCTGTGAATTTATTGACTTCTTGTGTCCTAGACACGCTTTTACTTGTTCAGAGGTAAATTACGTTTAATTTTCATTTCGAATTTCCATGCATTCTTTTGTAACAATCATTAATTTTATTTTGGATATATCACGATTTCGATTATTGTATAGCTCAGAAAAGCACATTTTTTGGATGCATTTGGTGGAATTTATTAAAATATGGAATTTCTAGTTAGAGTACTATAGTACTCGTAGAGACGCTATGGAAATTCGAGTTTTATCGGTACTGAATCCTACACATTTGATGGCGCATTCCGTTCTACGTCTCGGTGTAATTGGAGAATTTTACACAAAATTAATTAAATTACTATAATTTTACAGGGGCCAATTTACAAACCAACGGGAAGACTATGGAAGTATTTTGTAATATAAAAAGGGATATATTTTCATTTAGTTTACATCTAAAGATTTTTAGAAATGAACACTTAACATTGGTATGAATTCTTAGCTCACAAAGAGTACTTATAATAAATAAAACATTTTATGCTCTATAAAATGTATTAGAATAAAACATTTTATAGAGAACTATACGTTATAGAACATATAAATACATAACTACAGATACGGTAACCGTACCTGATACAAACTCAAATCTGGAAACAACTGAGGACGAAAATATCCCAATGATCTTACTAGGATAAATCAGATACGCAATCAACGAAATGAAGGCCACTGGTACCGATGGTTTGTCCATTAATGTCATTAAACAAACAGGTCGAGAAGTGGACACCACCTAATCAACACTTTTCAACAAGTGCCTTCTAGAAAAGGACATTCCAGAAGATTGGAAATCTGCAACCGTTATACTTCTCCATAAGAAAGGCGATTAAGAGGATCTTAAGAACTACCGTCCGATCACCATATTACCTACCCTATACAAAAAATTTACCAAGAATCTAACTAACCGACTCTCGAGAACGTTTGACACGAACCAACTACGAGAACAAGCTGGATTCAGGAAGGGTTTCAGTACCATGGATCATATTCAAGTGGTGCGGGAAATAATAAAAAGATGTGAAGAATATGAACTTCCTCTATACCTAGCCTTTTTGGACTACGAAAAGGCCTTTGACTCAGTCAAGAAAGTTGCCATACTAGAAGCTCTAAAGACACAAGGCATTGATAGAGCATACATTCAGTTGTTCAGAAGGATGCAACAGCAAAAATACATCTCCACAAATCCTCCGAAACCTTCCGAATCGGTAAGGGAGTTCGTCAATGAGATACTATTTCCGCAAAATTATTCACAGCTACACTTGAATATGTCTTTAGTAAACTGGAATGGGATATTAAAGGCCTGGTGATTGATGGAAAATACCTGAGCCATTTGAGATTTGCAGACGATATCGTTATATTCTCACAAAACTCGAATGATCTTCAGCACCAATTGCAGGAGTTGGCTGAGGTCAGTAAAAAAGTTGGTTTAAAAATTAATATGTCATATGATGAACACCTTTGCTACCCCAAAACCAATAGTTGTAGATGGAAAGCCGCTGGAACTTGTCTTGTATTTCATTTCCCGTCAGTCACCTTTCGCATTGTACAGATAGTGTTTGCATATATTTATTTTGTTATATTTTAAATCTGTCGATAATGGTGTGTTCGAATCCTGAGTGAGAGTGCCCTTGATGAAGTTTTCTCTCTAAATGGCTCTATAAAAATTGTCCTATTATTATTATTACATAAGAATACGAAATCTCTTCATTTTTTGGATAAAGAGAATCACTTTGCTAGGCAAGGCCTGTAAGGAACGGGTCCTTAACTACAAATTTTGCATATTTTTCCAAACACTGAAACACTCCACTGAAGCATTTACATTGCATGCATTCACATTTTTACACAAACAAAAATCTCAAGCTGTCATATAAACATTTCATTCACTCTCGTACTTATGTGGAAACCTTCAAAGCCCTTGCTTTCTTCCTGTCGAAAAGACTCCTTGTTAGATATTTTTTTATTTGTAAGCGTGACTGTTCAAGGAACAGCACCGCACGTTCCTCCTCCCGAATTGTATATAAACGCAACTAATGTGTTAAAATATCATTCAATGGCATTTATTTCTATGGTATCGATAATTATACAGAAAACCTCATTTTTATACGTATAATATACATATAAAAAGCTAAGAATCATAAAATTAACTTTTATATTTTCATATTTTATAAGTAATAAATTGACTATTGCAATAAACTATTTGATAAGGCCTTTACAAAATGCACAATCAATTTTTTTCGTACATGACTAAAGGGAGACACGACAATGACAACAACAGGCGTACATTGTCATCTTTGACTATAAATGCTATAAATTGACACATGAAAGCCTTTAACAGCACTGAGCTAACATTATTCCAGGGAAGGCTCCAATGTGTCCATTATTGAATACGTGTTAGAAGCTTGTTGCATGCCGTGCCTCTTTGGTTACTTTATCTGAGAGCGGAAATTCAATTTCCATTTTGATGTTCGATATATTATATAATTATACATTTGAAAACTAAATTTTCAAGTTGATAAAGGTTTTATATTATAGTAAAATTATTCAAGTTCCAAAGAAATTGTATTATAACATAGTCGGTTATTTTTTTATGCTTGTATTCATGCAGTATAATTATAATATAAAATGATCTTATAAAAGTGTTTTTATTTACATATTTAATTCTTATCTGAGAAATAAGACGTAGATTAATGAAAATTTAATCACAAATTATCAAAAATATGACTTATTATTATAAGTATTAAATTATTTTTGTTGATAAACTATCAAGATATACCAATTTGTAAATTTTATAATTATTTTATTAGATATGTCCAATTAGAATAAATCGGGGCATTTGATAATTTTCCATTGAATGTAATTAAGATCAGTATCGTTTTTTACTTAAACCACTTGAGAATATGCGCAATTTATACGAATTGTTAAGTTAATTTAAAATATGAACAATTATATTTTTTTATACGAGTATGTTATGTCAATTTGGATCCGTTCCATACGAATGAAAAAAAAAGAAATAAGTGAGTATTTTTAATTAAACACTTTCATTTTGGAATTATAAGTTAACGATAACTCACAACAAATGAAATAGACTATTTAAAAACAGGACTTTTTATATCTATAAATTTTTACTATTCTTTATTCAATTATTTTTTGGATTATTGCCCAGGATATTATATTGACTATTGATACAATGCCCAGCTGAAGGCCATACATTTTGGATTGTTGCCTACGATATTCTATTGGCTATTGATGCAATGCTAAGCTGAAGGTCATATATTTTTAATTATGGTTTCCAGATTGACGAAAGAGCTATTAGTTTTCCATACCCTCGGTATCTAAAATAAAATTTGGACAGCGCACTAAAGTGGTTAGGTTCTATACTAGCAGGGCGGTTAGGCCTCACCTAACCGCCCTGCTAGTATAGAATAACAGCCAACTCAACAACCTTAAGTTATCTGGGACTAACTGAGGATGTAGTTTTCCTGATCTGCGTACCGACAGTGATGATATTATTGTACTCCGTAGCAGAGTATTGTGCCCCAGTTTGATTTAGAAGTACCCACACAAACTATGTTGATACGGATCTCAATAATGCAATGCAATTAGTCAATGGCACTATGAATTAAACTTCTGTGGCATGGGTTCTCAAACTCCAGTTCATTCAAACCTGATGCTTCCTAGCATACGACGCTATGATGCATTAATGTGGAAGTACCAGAAGATGTATCAACATGACATGCTGTCAATGCACGTAGGTGGTTCCTATCTTCATCCAACATGTCTTAGATCCCAAAGCCCTTTCCGGATCCAGGAATTGACTGAGAGAAATGTGAGTTCACTCGGCGATATATGTGGAATCGGTCTTCTTTTGGAAATAATAAGAAACCTTAATACCCGACTGAGAAAGAGAAACCATACGATTGAAGAAGATAAGCTTTATCATAATATACGAGTATTTAAGAATGGCCATTTGTTCACATATTTTTTTGGTATCTACTCCATTATTATATCATGCAATATTTCCTTTTAAGTACTCATTACTGAATATAAATGATTATTTCTACAAGAACAATGACTTGTATATTGACGTTTCTCCAGAAACTGTAAATTTGTTATTCAATTATATTCGATGATTAATTAGATAAGATATTTAAATGGACGTCCGGTTTTCCGGGATATTACATTCCTAATACAATTTCCTGGGAAATTTGCTACCCTGATTTTAACAGTAAATTGAATTGAGCCAATTTTTCATACAAAAAGTGTTGAGAGTATTGTTTTGAGGGTAAAATTATAATTATTCGAAAAATATATCTATAACTACCAATAACTTGACAATAATGAAAAAAAGTAAATCAATAACTGTAATTTATTACGTTGTTTAATTCAATTTTAAAGATCTTTCATATTTATATTTTACTGTTCAACAGTTAAGTCATATTTTTCATTATTTCATGACTAAAAATCATATCAAAAAGTGGCAAACGTCAAATAATATTAGAAAAATGAGGTCCTGAAATATTATTTGAATATAGAATTGCTTGCATTACTAATTATTAATGCTATTAAGTCATGTATCACCAATTACAATATATTCAAAAAATCTAAAAAATGTTACTAAAAAAGTACTATTTATTTAAAATATGTTTCAGAGAATTGCAAAATGTACTTTTTATTTAAAATATGGTTCAGAGAATCTTAATATTTCCAATATGACAGCTGCCTGCCTTTTTTTGTTTTGGTTTCTATGGTTTTTGTATAGTGACCGACGCGACGTAGTAATGACGAAAATTATTTATGTTGATGATGATTATTTTGTATAATATTACTCTCACTTATAGAATGTTTATGAAGTATAATATATAATACTTCAATTGTTTGCGGTTTTACATTACAAATTTAAGAAGTTCATATTTATTTTTCCTTTGTTTGATACTTAAAAAATATTTTCAAGAAATAATATTTCTAAAAATATTAGGAATGTTTTGTCAAATCAAATTACATTTCAATTTATTTAAAAATTACTAATTGTTTAAATTAACATCATTAAACGATTACAATAAATATTTGTAATCTTTTTGTATAATAATAACGAAATATTTGTATAATAATAACGAAAAAAACTCGAATTAATTTCGATGTGTCAGGCAAAGGTTCAAACCAAAGATTGGATTTATAATAAGCAAAAAGCGCACATGAAAAAATACGAAAAATGAAGGACAGCAAACCTGTTATTTTTTTATGGAGTTTACGCATCACTTCCTTAAATTGCATTAGAAACATGTACAGTATATATTTTTCTAATTATCGCATTAGGAGTATCACTAAAACTTTGAATAAAATTTGCGACTCATTTAATTGATACTTTCATTAAAAGTTTTAATTCTTTCTTAATTGGAATAGAATATATAATACTTTTTATCTCCGATTAAATAAGAACTTTCAGACAGTTTAAGAGAGAAGTAATATAAAAATGTGTCACTCACTCAATAAATATTGGATGAGAAAGAACTTCTTCACTCTTTTAGACACCCAAAAATAAAAATTGATTACAAAATCTCGTAAAATGTATCACATTCTTTTGCACATCTCATAGCTGTGCAAAATAAAGTAATAGGATTTTAAAGACTCCGCTTTTAGTTCACTGAACTATCTATACTTGTGAAAAACACTTTTTTTTCTTTTTCATATTTGCTTCTAATAAACATTTTTTTTTCTTTTTTGGGTGAATATTTTCATATTTTTCATAATTATTAATCGCTTATTTTCATTCTCCGGTTCTATATAACATGTTTCTAAGAAATCTACAATTTGTTCAAAGATTCTACGTTTATTCTCAAAGGTCAACACATCGTGAAACACAAAAAGATAAGATTATAAAGATTATTTGCTCTTTAGTTTTCAAAAACAAACCATACAAAGATTTTCTTAAAAACATGTCATAAAGTTAGAAATTTGTTATGTGATTGAAATATTGTTTATTTTTTACTAAAACATTATTATTTTATAAGCTAAACGTAAGGATTTCAGGTGGGAATAATAAATCCTAAAAGAAAAGATCAATTTTCAAAAGCCTGTAAAGTGAGCTACGTTATTTTCATAACTCTATTATTACAATTTTTGTTGTTCAAATAAATCGCCCGCGTAGTGTCATATTTTATCATAATCTTTTTCAGAGATACAGATCCTCTTATAAAAATATATAAAGACATTGGAATCTCTTATAATAGGAAATGTTACAAAACATTTATCAATTTGTTTTTGTTTCCTTCAGATTTTCTCACAATGATTAGGTATTTATATTATATTATGTTTTCTAAACACAATACTTTGTTATATTTTTGTTTGTCATCAAATTGGCTAAAGGTCTCTGGAATTATTAGAACATGTTTTCTTAAAAACATAGTTGTGTTCCATTGGACGCAAAAGTTGGACAACACATAGTTAAACACACGAGTTGGAACGATTAATAAAAATCTAAGATCCTCCATTTGTTATTTCCATTTGACTTGACAGTGTAAATACCTAATGGATCATTTTAAACCCACCTGAGTCTTCGGTTGGTAAATATTCAACATCCAAGAAAGCAACCAAAATAGACCTTTGCGTTTAGCTTAAGTCAAAGTAACTCGTTTTCTTTAAGTAATTTAAAACTATTAAGATATTCCAAATGGATACTTCATTCATACACATATGCACGTTTATGATCATATGGCACACTTGAATTACCTATATAAATATTTCAGATTAGTTTGCATTTACTCTGTGTACATTATTTATAATAATTAACTTCGGGCTTCGTCTTCGGTGATTTCAAAAAGGTTTACTTTTTATTTTTTTTATATTAATTTGAAATCTTTACTCATGATAAATTTTTAAAGTCAATGTGCACTAATAAAATATTACTATCGAGACTCACGTTTCATGCGCCTTATTCGAGCTCTTCGTCAGACAAACTAAACATTAATTGAAATACGTGGCATGTATTTAACCTAATAGTCTAACAATTTAAACGTTCAGTTAAATGTGTATTTCATGGTTATACATACACATATTGAATTTTATAATATTTATTTGATACAAGCTAATGAAAATTGACATTATTTTTCTTCAAACAATTGGCAATTTTTATAATATTTACAAACTCCCATTTATTTACCGCATAAAAGTAGAAAACACTGAGATTTCATTGTTTGAGAGTATAACTGAAACAAGTGATGTTTTAATATTTGTTAATTTTTCAATGATGCTTTCTTTGATCTTCATAGTAAGACGTTTTAAGGACAAAGTAAAATCAGACATTTTCAAGTCAATTCAAATAGTATTAGTAGCTTCTTTCTGTAAAAATGTTGTCCTTAAGCCTATAGTTGTTGAATTGATTGATTTTATCTTTTCCTCTCGATATTTTAACAAATATTCAGAAATACCAGGAATGGAAATTGAATATCAGTTTGTGGGGTGTATTTTTTTCAGCATCTCGTGTCTGTCGAAAAGTACTATGAATATTTAATGTTGCTTTTAGGTCACCAATTCTATTATATTTTATATATGTATATTTTTGTGGACCTTTTAGACTGTTTATTTATTTATTTTGCCCACGGCACTGTCAACCTCAAAATAATATTCTACCATTTTTTGTACACTCTGCCAATGAAATTCAAGTTTAATATAGCATCATTTTTAGAGAGCATTAACCTAAGATGAACTTTGTGATGTAATAGGGAGCTAGATACTTGAGATGCCACGTGTTAAGTGAAATATGCTAACGTGTCAATTAAGAGCTGGTGCCCACCTTGATTCAAGAATGTGAAACATGGGCTTGGCCAAATGATAAGAGTAAGATTAATGTTTTGAGATGCGTGCTCTAATGACTAGGTCAGAAGTGCAAGGTGTGTGTGAAAACGTGGCTGGATCAAAAAGAGCAGATTATTAAAGAAGTTGAAGTGAGAAGTATGAATAAAAGAAGATTGTGCATGACGCGCTGTATGCATGTGAAAAAGGGGAAAGATGTGCACTTAGATGGAAAAGTTTGTAGATATGTTGTCTCTGCCTTTCCCATAAGGGGCACGGTGGGATAATATGTATGTCAATTTATGCAAAAATAAAAGGTCACATATACTATAAATTTAAATTGCAAATATAATGTAAATTTCAATAATGATCAATAATTAGTTTCTTAGGGGGGTATTCTCATTTGGAATTTTCAAAAAAATCAATTTTTTTTATTTTATTTTTCTATAACTCTTTCCGAGTAATTTCCAGTAAGAAATGTTCAAAAATCTTGAAAATTCGTTAAGTTATGAGGGTTTATAATCGAGCGCGCGCCGGTCGAAAAATGGCCTGAGCTTCGCAGCTGTCAGGTCGTCTATTGTTATGGCAGTAGGATTATTTTCCAAGAATTATCGTTCAATAGGATTTCTTGGAATGATGAATTGATATTTAGTTTGTCGTGTAAAGAGGGGATTTTTAGACAAGTTTATATGGGCCTGGAATTGCTGATTAACAGTAAGTTGAAAATATTTACTTTAATTCGTATAAAAATCGCACTTGAAACTTTAAACGCGTTTCCTGAAAAACCACTTTTTTAAACTATTCCCCATATAACTCCAAAACGAATTAACCGATTTTAATGAATAAGTGCTTATTCTCTTTGTTATACCTGTCTCTTTAGCCGGTACTAGAATTAACATATTTCAATCGATTCATTTTTTCGATTTTTTTCACTCCTCTAAAGACAAGTAAAAATGAAAAAAAAATTGATTTTCAATTTCAATAAATCGTCATTTTTTTCTAATGACTATTTTTTAATTATTCTTGTAACAGCCATAGCCGCATGCTTTCTAAGTAAAACAGATTTTTATTTTTTTCAGACGAGTACAACAGTCACAATTACGGGCATAAAGGACCCCCACCATCTACGGACTTCTGACTTAATAACATCACAAATATAATTTTTTTTTATTATAAAATTTGATGAAAATATTCTTAAAAGATAAATAAACATGTCTAAAAACAACAATTTAAAAAAATAATCCGTTCACTGAAAAAAAATCTTAAAAATCGTCGATTTTTCGGCCCATGAAATGAGAATACCCCCTTAAATGTTCTCTAAAGTTCGAAAATTAACTCGGTTTACTTTTGCATACTCACTATTTCGAAAAACAGAAATCAAAAACCCTGGGCTACAGGGTTTTTGATTCCTGTCTTTCGGAATTTTAATTATGTATGGCCTGAGTTACGGGGATAATTATATAGCCGTACTCATATATTTGCAAACCCATATTTAACCTGCTTTGAGAAAATCTAAAAACATGGTGTATGTTTAAATGAGCTTGAATTGGATGAATTTTATTGAAGGTGAACTTTAAATGTAAATATGCATTTAACCGATTTAATATTTTTACATTGAGGTATGAATATGTTTATTCGATATTTCTAATTAACAAAAAAAGGTGATGTTGTTGAGCCTTTTTGAATAATTAGGTTCACTTTAGCAAATCCCTAGGTTAATATTTATCTAAACGAAATAATCAATAAATATCTATTTATTATTCGTTTAAAATCTGGTAATATTAATTGGAAAACATATAATTTATATCAGCGGAGAAACGGCAAGATGATAATAAAGCGAGAAGTTTTTTGTTAACTTTTCGTTGTTCGCTGACTACAAAGTCATTGCTGATTTTTTTAGACCATTGAATGGATAACTTTGCTAGTAATATTTTTCATGTTTCTTCATTTGGCTTTATTGATTTGAACAGTTCAGTTCGATTCCACCTCCAACCACGCTGTTATGGAGGACAAAATAACTCCCCATCCAGCACGACCTACACAAGAAAATCGAAATCAATCCATTGAATCAATATTTACAAAAAAAACTGTATGAAGTAATTGACATATTTTTGTCCTCAGGCGACTCTGTCGATTGAATTGGTTTATACACCACCGGAGTTGAGTGAATCTTTCATGGGCCCTGACGACGAGGAATATCAGCTGTCTGAAGATGATAGACAATCGGAAGATGGACGATCTGAAGATGAACCCCTTCTCGAGGATGTGAAAAGAAACATTATAAGACTGGAGCAAGGTTTAGCTCTAAAAGAACCACTAGCTCCAAATTTCCAACTTAAGGACGAAACTCCACCAACACGGTATTATTTTGAACTTTTCCGTCTTTTTTGTAAATTCTAATAAATTTCATCTCGAATTCTTCAACAAAGAGATATTTGCTATCAATAAAAAAGGCTCTAATTTCTAGCGATTCTTGAAAGATACTAACCTCTTGTAATTTAAAAGTTGTTTAACTGCTTAAAAACTCGGCCAAAAGTTATTAAAAGTTTATTTATATAATTTATCATATAAAATTATAATTTTTGTTCATATAAACTTCTTTGATATGTCCACTCTTATTGTCATTCACTTTAAGAACTGCCTGGCAGACGGGATTGTCACTTGCATTGGCATCTAAGTTCACCTTAGTGCACATCACTAAACCACCTTATCGGTGATTGATCTTGAAAATCTTCTCGTACACCACAATATTCTCTCATTTCTCAGTAATTAGAATTCGCACTTTATGTATTTGTTCTTTGTTAATTCAGTGAAATCCAATTTGGCCAAGACATTTCGTAACCTTGGGGATTTTTTTCGTATTATCATTTACATATAATAGTTATTTGATTAATTTTGACTTTTTTGTACCTAAACATGTTTCAAAATTATAAAAATATTTTAGGCGATTCTTTTTATTTCTTTAATGAAACCTTATTCATTGCATTTGCACTGTTTTCACTCGAAGCACAAGAGTAAAATAATCATTCTTCATATTAATGCATGTAAGGGTACAGTAATTTTTCAGGCTGTATGTTCAAGCAGCACTGCTAATTATTGACCAATCTTTATCAGCAATCTACTTTCAGATTGTAAGCAGTTTAAATATAATAATAATTGCTTTTTATTTTACTATCCAGGAGCACACATTCAAAACGTACATCAGCTTTACGTAACATGCGCAGTTTAATACGCATCGGCAAACGCCGTCCTTCAGCTGGAAGTAGCACTGATGAGGAAAACCGTTCACTAGTTTCACCTGGTCTCGAGATAGAGCCTATACCGGGACCGAGCAGCGCTCCAGATGATGGAGCGATCCCCAGCACAAGCAAGGACTACGAAGCTGGTACGATGATTATTGATATGGATCAAGATACAAAGGATGGAACAGATGCCGTCACTTCAGATGTTGGTCCCATTTCTCCGTCTGATACACCGGCTAGGAAGTAAGTTGAATTATTTGTTTTATATTTAATAAAAAGGGTAGTAGTAATAATAGAATGCAACAATGGCATGGTGTTACGGAACACTGCGGCAATCTTACATTTTTCATTGAATTAAGGGAACACACATTAAGAAGTTGTCTTCAGAGTATATATTTTATGTTAATCAACCTTATGCTTTACTAATGCTTTTATAAATGTGGTGGATTTTTTTTGCCAATGCACTCCATTTCTTAGAGAATTTTACGTAACACCAATGTTAACAAACATTTGAAGTTGGCATTCTACTCCTTATAAATAAATACAAACAGCAAAATAAAGAATTGTGCAAAGCATAACAAAATTATATAAAACAATTGTGTAACAAATATTATTAGAAATAAAACTTTGAATTGGTATCGTAATTTTAATGAAAAAATGTGATTCTACAATGTTTTGATGACAAATTGTATTCAACGTGTATTTTCTCAGATCTTTTCTAAAACATGAAATAAGCATCGATTGTATAAAATGGTGTCAAAAATATATAGGGTCTAAAAATTACATGCATTTAAAAAGAATTCAACGACTACAAAATTCATTAAAAGAAATGTGGCTTTTCATAAAGATCTAGATTTTCAAATATAATCTGCTTAAGGCTGGTTGGTTTAATTTGTTCAAGATTGGTTGAGCAGCCCTGATATAATATATTATATCAGGGCTGTTCAACCTTCTTGTACACGCAAATTACTTTTTTGAAGGATGATGTCGCCATCTCTAAATGTATAGAAAAAAAAATGCAAAATTGAAATCAGATATAATTATTTTATATTTATTATGAACAAAAAATTATACAGTTTTTAATTTAAAAATAATTTTTTTTACTGCATGCAATGTAATAAAAAGTGTACAAAAAAGCATGCCATACTCGACTGGTTGAGTATCCCTAGATTATTGTATACTTTACTTAATTAATCAATGAATAAATAATACTTGAAAAAACTTTTGAATGATTCGTCCGAATACTTTTGTACTCAACAAAATGGGAAAAAATGTTCAATTGTTTCATATTTTCTGTTATTTGAAGTTTTCACTTCACTTTAAAGAAATTAAATTATTTTTTTATTTTAATTAAGTAAACACCCTACAATTTTCCCCTTCAATATAGATTACCTTTAAAAGGTAATCCTAAATACTCAAAGCGTTATTTTATCCTAGTATTCTCAAACTGTTTGTTAATTTTTTTATCAACATCTAATAGAGCGAGTTACGCATAAATGCGTTGAAATTTCCAGAAAGTTTTTTTATTAAACAGAAACTATTTTCTTTTTCCTTTACAAAATAGTTAAATTATTTCTCACTTTGAGCTTAAGCTTTCTAGGGGCAGTGTTTATTTATTCTGGACTTAAGTTACGTTGAAATCAATGTTGATTATATTTCCGCCATAAGATGTTAATTACATATTTGTTTCAAAATAATTAACTACTTCTTCCAGTAGATAATTTTTGATATCAACAATATGTAAATTATGACTTATTTATTTATTTAACACTTTATTGCAAATACAATCTGGTGGTTTTATTGTCAGGCGGCAATCTATTCCAACCAAACAGATAAAAGTAAATGAAGCAAGTTACGTGGTTGCATAAATCATTCAAATGACTATCCATCCCCACGAAATCCATAAACATATACGTGAGCACATGCCCACGAACCCCACAAAGACGGACAATCACCCGAACATTCTTTTTCATATAAAGTGAGATATCATCAATCAAAAGGAAAGGAAGGGATGGTGGAGAGGAAAGGAAAAGAAAAATCAGGAATGAAACACGTTATTTTACTGACTAGAAATTAAGAGGTTTTTCAGTCGCTTTTTAAAGCATGCCAAGGACGGAGCGAGTCTTATATTGGTTTGTAACTGATTCCAGAGTCTCACTGCATGGACAGTAAAGGACGATGTAAAGAAAGAGGAGCGGTGAACTGGAAAGGCCAATAAACAATCTCTGTTTGAGCGTAGCGCTAATCCATGATTGGAAAAACGCTGAAAATTCTCGGCGAGATGAGAGGGGGTGGCGGGACAGTTAAAGATATTATACAATAGAGACAGTATGTGAATTTGACATCTATTTCTAACATTCAACCAGTTCCTTGCCTTCTGGTATGAAGTTATATGATCGTACTTACGTAGGTTGAAAATGAATCTTAGGCACACATTTTGAAGACGCTGTAATTTGTCCAGCTGTTCCTCTGTAACATCCAAGTAACATACGTCCGCATAGTCCAGAATCGGAAAGAGCAGAGATTGTACGAGTAAAGTTTTGGTTTTAGTTGGTAGGAATCTTTGCAACACTTTAAGGGAATGAAGGCTGAAGAAGATCCTTCGGCTTACCTCATTTATTTGATCTCGCCATGAGAGAGTGTTATCTATTAGCACTCCTAGGTTTTTAACAGTTTTATGTAATGGTATGATAGAGCCATCAAGTAATATTGGAAGAAGTAAGTCAGTGTTGAATTTACTGAGAAGCTGAAGGCTGCCAATGAGGATCGCTTGAGACTTCTTAGGATTTATGAGTAAGCCATGCTCCCCAGTCCACTCGGAGATCGATTGCAAGTCTGCATTTAAATTGTTCAAAACCGCGTGGAAATAATTTGGATCAAAATTAATATATATCTGCAGGTCATCCGCATACAGATGATAAGAACATTTAAGAGACGATGTTATTGGGTTGATGAATATAGAAAAAAGGAGTGGAGAGAGAATATCCACCTTGGGGAACGCCTGCAGAGAGATCAGTCCATTCAGATATACGCTCCTGGTATTTACAGGATTGGGTTCGTCCCTTTAAATAGCTCGAAAACCAGACAATGACCGATTCAGAGAATCGTAATGAACGCATTCGAGCCATAAGCAGATCAAAGTCTACAGTATTGAATGCATTGCTAAAATCCAATAGACATAACAATGTCAGCTGCTTAAAGCTCATTCCACGTCTCACATCATCCGTAATCTTGACCAGTGTTTTAGATGAAAGAATAAATAGTAAAATATCAAATAATAAATGCCAAAAATTCTCGTCATAAAAATCCTTGGTTAGTATATGCCCACTAACCGTATTTCCGTTTACCTCGATATTTGTATCACCGTGATTTACCATTTGGAACGTATTCAATAAAAATCACGATCTATGATAGTCCGGCATAGTCGTGATTTTTCGAGTAGCTTATTTTTAAGTTAGTGTATTTTCACCTTTCCATGTTTAGAGAAACCTGCCCCATCCACATCCTGAATTTAATAATCTATGTGACTTTTCTTGGACCGATTTTTATCAATAACTTACCAGTATATGATATCATATACGTAATTGCCAAAGGAAACAAAGTTTTGTTACAAATTTTTACATGGTTTGTATTAATGTTGTGAATAAAATATTTTTTCTTTTATTTCTGTTGCATTTTCGAAGTTTCCATTACTCATTAGTTATAAATGTATGTATAAACGGATTGTGAAGATTTTTCGGTCCAACATCTGTTGTATAATATTTTTTTACTGATAAAATTTGACTGACCTCAGATTTCTGTTAAACAGTATTAGATACGCTTAAATAATTATAAAGAAATTACTTATTTCTTTATATTCAATGCCAGCAGAGGTAAATTAATTATATTTTATAAAGTCCTACTAATAAATATGAAAAAAAAACATAACTATTCATATTAGATTTAAAAAAACATGTTAATTTTTAAAATTTCTTCCTCTAAAACACGTGCTTCGAAATTTTGCAGTAATAGCATGGTATATTTTAGTAGCAAAGTAACATCTTCAAAAAATTATAATATTCATCATCATCCTGTAGTGTAGCTCATGACTGAGCATCGTGACTCCCATGATAGCCTTCGACCGCTCCTCTCCATCCATCCTTGCACTCCGCGGCTCGAAAGGCAGTTGTCAAGGGTAGTCCAGTAGCGTCTCTCACTGGGTCAGTCCAACGCTAATAAATAACATATAATATTAACATAATAAAAATAGTATGACGAACATGTGTTGATGGTCTTCCTCAACTCTAGAAAAATGGAAATAAGAACTAAATAAATAAAACTTTGTTGTTTATAGTTAAGGCATTAACGTTGTGGAGGTTTAAAGACATTTTAATTTATTTTTAACAAACACTGTTTATTCCACTTTTTTGTGACGGTATAACCCTACCGGTTTCAAGGTGCACACCTCATCTTCAAGTCTTGTTTGCGCTCCCCTGAAGATGAGGTGAAAGCCTTGAAACCGGTAGGGTTATACCGTCACAAAAAAGTGGAATAAACAGTGTTTGTTAAAAATAAATTACAAAAAATAAAACTTTGGATAAGTTGTTTGATAAAAATATTAAGTACAACGGATTTATTTTATAAATGTATACTTATTTTTCTATATTACAAAGTGTTAAATATTTTTGAAATATTATTCTTAATAAGTAAAACTTAGCATTTTCATATTTTCGTTAAAAAACATTCTTAATTCTTAGCACATTGCATGCTTTTTTCTCCCGTACGAGATCCTTATATCTTTGTAGGGAGTCTCCCCAACCAGTTTACCATGTCTGAGAAAAGGCGATCCAGCTACCTCATTAGACTTTACTATTTCAAAACTAAGTTATCATTTTTGCATGATTTAGATAAAAGTATTTGTTTTCATACAAAATATTTATTTCAGACCAATACCTAATATGCACACTGCGAGTCAGTCACATTTGAAAGCTCAAGACTTCCAAGTGTGTCTGACAATCTTGGAAGCCAGACACTTGGCAGGACTCAACATGGATCCCGTTGTTTGTATCCAAGTAGGAGAACACAAAAAGTATACCAGCGTCAAAGAAAGCACCAACTGTCCATATTACAATGAAGTAAGAATGATTTGATTAATTCGAAATAAATTTAAAATATATTAGGTTAAGTCATAAATCTTACCAGTAGTGGAAGGACAAAATTAAATTACAAGATATCATTTTTTTTTCATTATTTTCTATGACAGTTATCCAACGCTCCGCCAATTTTAAAATCCCATTTCGTAAAATTCTTTGTATTTTGAATCGAAAAAAGTTTGCAGGTATGAATAAACATTGGTTTCGAAAAATGTTCGAGCATGGCCATTCTGCAAGAAAGTAACAAATGGTTTTCTTAAAGGGCAGGGTCTGGTGAATATGGAGGACATGATAAAAATTACCATTTCAGTTAAGATTTTATTTGAGTCAAAAAAGCTTTGTGCGGCGGTGCATTGTCGTGTTACAAAATAATCCCTCATCTTCTGACGAATTGTGGTTGTTAAATACGTATTATCATTTTCATACAAACAATAATCTGCAGTATCAGTTCATAATAAATGATTCCTTCGGAATCCCATATCAGAACTTTACTTATTTAATCCGATTACGTAAATAGTTACGTAATTCAAAATATCACACTATTATTCTTACCAGTTCTGACTCGCGGTTAGCTCAGCGGTATATGAAGATAAGCAAGGACTTTTTTAAATCAGAATTTCGATGGGTCACTTTTAAGTTCTTTCTCTCTCGATATTTTTACCAGGAAGGGAACGTAATTGATAAGACATATATATTTTGAAAAATAAATATTTATTATATTTTAAAAAAACTCGGATGGAAGATCCGAGAAAAAAAAACAATTCAAATATAAAAAAAAACTCGGATGGAAGATCCGATAAAAAAAACAATTCAATAATCTCGAATAGGCAAACAGATAACTGGTGTTGTAAATTTTGAGGTTAAATTCCATTCTAATTCACACCATACTCGTGTAAGACGAAAGGTCAAACAACATTTTACAAAGTAGAGCGAAATCAATCAAATGATTACAGTAAATGAAATATGTACCATACCTTTAAGAAAAGTACGACGTAATAGCGGCTGATGTGTCTAAACGTACTGGAAATCTAGATGACGACGACAAGTTGAGACGGCTTACGGCCTGATGACAATCGTGACAAACTTCTTGAAACCATCAAGAATAGAGGATACTCATAGAGAGGTTGGCGCTGGCTGGCGACTTCCTCGGATTCTCTGCAGAGAGACGCGCAGCTGTAGCAGTACGTAGCCGCACGTATCACGCAGTAACGATGGAGGAATCTATTCGGATAGATTATGACAAGCAGAGAGGAGCTCTTGGATAAGTGAGAATTCCTTACAGGAATTTCACTTAACTGAATTTAAAATATTAATTTAAATTAAGCTCGAGAGTAATTATTAATTAAAAGGATTACAATATGGCAAGCGTGCACTATTAACCAAGTGCTAGCCCTACGATGAATGGCGGATGCCACCCATCACCCGCCCTTATATTAGGTCGGGAAGTAGTGGGAGACTCGCTCCCCGCTCATCTCTTCAACCCGGGAAGAAACACCCGCAAAGTCGAAGTTTTGGGTACTGTTAGACTTGTAACTCCTTGATTAATTAATTCCGTTGGATTACTAAAAGCCTGGATGTTACAATGTATAATTTTTACTCCGGTAGCTCAGTATACAAGTAAAGCAAGACTCTATCAGATCTCAAGATGTCGTGGGAAGAGGTAGGCAGTCGTCAGTGCTTGGGTAGGTAGAAATACATAATGAAACACATATTTGCTGTTAATTAGTTATATATTTAATCCTGACGAGCTGATACTCCGTCAGGAAAATTAAATGGGCAGATTACTCTCTGATACTCCGCTATCCTTTCAGATGGACAGACAGTCGAAGTAATTTTCTTATCAGGGGTAATCTCACAACAGTCCGTTGCGGAATTGTGCCAATTCTCAAGATTAGATATCGCCAATCTCTAGATTTACTCAAATATCACCATAAAATGACAAGCAAAGAGGATAAATAAGATTCACCTTACTTCAATACAATGACACAATGTATTATCCCAAATCCGCTTCAAGTGTAAGACCAGGTTGACTTCTATATGGCCCTCTGACCTTATACTGTTACTACAGGGCCGTTGAAGTGAAGAAATCCCCACAATATAGTTGGTGGGCGTCAATTCGTGCCGTAATACAGTCACACGATTCGTTCCGGTCCTGAAGATTTCAGAATCTTGCGTGCACTCGATATTGCTGACAGAATCAGCTAACTTTGACCCGAGATTGAGTTGTACGTCTATCTCGAGATCGTCGTTTGGACAACAATCCAGAATTTACTCAATAAAAGACGGAGGTAAAAGCAAAATCCCCGTTTGCAGATTATCTAGAATTTACCGAACAAATTATGTCAAATAAAATGAACAATCAATTATGTGACAAGGATTTCGAGTTCGTGAACTGCGTTAAGATGAAACAGTGTTAAGAAGATTGCCTCCCCTGATTATAAAGGGTCTCCCGGACCCCCACGTCACATTGGAACTCTATAGAAAGTTGATCGTGACCGTTGAAATAACAATAAATCTCTCCACTGGCCCGCCGTTGTCACTTCGGCAATTAAAGTTTATTTAAACTATAGCAGTGTCATAAAGCCAAAAATCTTTTTGTATAGCATCCGGTAACCTTAAAAGTGACACTTTAGATTGCTAACAGACAATAAGTGCACCCACCCTTTGAAATATATCTTGAGTGAAGTTTTTTTTTATTTCTTCCCTTGCTTTGTTTCAATAGTTATCTATGACTGCAATAAATTAGGTCGTAAGACGGAACACCAATTCCCGATCTTCATAAAGACAAGCGTTCTGCATTCTTTAGAAAAGGGAAAATAAATTTGCCGTTTTGAGACAGTTAAGTTTGTTACAATAGGAGCCCATCTTCGAAATACGTCGCGAGTGGAGTTTTTTGCTTCATTTTTATTTCTTACTTCAAATAGTTATTTATAACCGCAATAAACTAAACGGTCGACCCTACTCGACCAAAGGCCAAGTCCTGACAGTACGTTTTAAAAGTATAAACAAAGAAGCAACCTTGAACTAATCACGAGTTTTCGATTTCTTTCTTGTTCTAGAAGCAATTCTCTGGGCATAACTGCGCAATAACACGGGCGCTCGCCCGCCATTTTTTAACGGAATTTTTATGATCCAAACTTTAATTTACTGAGTCGATCAGTTGTATTGACATTTTGCCCACGGAATTATTCTGGAAATAGTATGGCCATTTTTTTGATTAAATGCTAAAATATAATTTACACCAATTACTAGCCATTTTGAATTTACTGCAATTACAAAATATACTCCTCACACCCACCAGACACAAATCAAAAACTTGTTATTATTAAGCCATTGTTTTGGATTAATAAAAGAAGTTTCACTCAGATTCAACTGGATTCATATTGATTTACAATTTGTATAAATTATCTTATTTTCATCCTATGTTATCTAATCATGTAAAAATGGATCCCGAAGTTAACGAACCCTTAGAAAAACGTAGCCACCCTATACTCGTTCTGTACAGACAAGTTGGGCGAGATCAACATGTCTAATTTGCTCACTCTCCAAATACGAGGGAGGGCTCTCACAATAGTTCTTTGGGATTAATTCATCTTCATTGCTATCTCACGAGTTGACAATTGTAGATAATTTTCGATTATAATTCGCCTTCGTTAATCTCAATTGGGCAGACAATTTATTATTTGTCTTTCAAGGTAAAATCAACGCTTTTAATTTTTTCAATCAATCGAAAACAAAAACGTATGGTCGCTCCGTTATTACCGTACACATTACAATTGACTAATATGTTTTTTTTTTATTCTTGCATCGTCAAAATTTAAAAAAAGCATAGTATGGCGAATTAGCTCTTGTTCGTCACTCGTGTTTAAAGGTTCGTAAATATACAAAATATGTTGTTTTCTGAGAAAAGTAACACTCATATACACGCAGTAGAAGATCTGGTATCAAACTAACTTCATCTCCAAATTTTAACCCCACAAGTCCAGCAGAAGTAATCGAACAAAGCTGGCGGCACTATCAAGTCACTGACACGACTTATGGCTTAAACTATTGTTTTACAAGTACAAAACTATCATTTCCTATGGATTTAAAAAATAATCGAAATATATTTGCTCGTAAGTTAAACCCAGATGATGGAAGATTTATGGGATATATCGAACGGCGTGTAGCGATAGGAAACAAAGTAAATGGGGCCCTTAAACATGTATACTTTAGCTTGCCAGTCTCAAAATCTGCTAAGATGATTATCTACAACAGTATTTTAGTACCAGCTTTGATGTATGGGAGGGAAATGTGGACGGGCAAAAAGTCTGAAAGGAACCGAATAATAGATACATAAAGGCGTGATTTGAGAAGAATCTATTGGGTGACAATATATGATAGTATACGAATGAACTGATTTGGGATGAATGTGAACTTCAAGCTGATGTAATGAGTAAAATGAAGAAGATCACTCTAAAATGGTTTGGGCATGTTGATCAAATGAACGAACAAAGACTAAAGAACAGCTATAAAGTGCAAATGTGAGTGGAAGGCGTGGTAGAGGAATATTAAGAAAAGCATAGTTGGATCAAGATAATGAAATTTTGAAAGAAGAAAACGTAAAAAGTGAGAGAAGTCGTAGAAGCTGTATGAGACGATGTATGGATGTTGAGGAAGCGAAAGATGTGTATCAAGATGAGTACCTAAGTCTGATACTTATGTTCTATGTGTCTACTTCAACAGGAATAGCGCGAGGGTATGCATGCATGCATGTATGTATTTTTAAAGCTTAAACTTTTTTTATGAGTAAATTTAATCGATTTTTTCAATTGATATTATATTTTTAATATTGTATTATTATTATTATTAATATCTGGAATGTATTTATCTCCTAATATTTTTTTTCTTTTCAGTACTTTGTGTTCGATTTTCATATTCCACCTGTTATGCTATTCGACAAAATCATCACGCTCTCGGTAAGTGTTGAACCTTTTCTTCTTTCTCCCTAGAAACTGTAAAAGGGACGTGTTAATCATCCTATACTTAGTGTCCAATCCATTTTTCGCAGCAATGAAAGGTGACTTTATTTATATAAAGCGAAATTTTTAAACTATATTTTTCCTCTGTTATATTTTTTATATTTTTAGGTTTTACATTGTCGCCGACTTTTAGGCAATGGGCCGCCCATCGGACAGTTTAAAATTGATTTAAAAACTATTTACGATGCGCCCGGTAGGATATAATTATAGAAAATATCTAATAAAAATACGAAAGTTTTTGTGCTGTTGCTTTTATAAAAAGAATTGTAAAGTTAAAATCCAACACATAAGATTATTTGTGTTAAAGTCGTATCATACATCTGCATTTTTAAATTAATTTGTGAAATAATGTATACTATTTCTTTTGAAGTATACAAAACACTTGTGTGTAAACAAGTTTTTTATTTTGTGTTTGAAATACTTATGAATTTATTCACTTTTTATGATATCTACTATCTTCTATATTTTAGCCTCTACTTAATTAAGATTTTTTATATTACATTAAATAGATTTAAATTTTGGATTTCTTAATATACAAATATGAAATAATTTTTTTTTTATTTTTGTTCATATAAATGCAGTGGCACAAACCCCTTTCGTATTACATTTTTCATTTATTCCACTTCCCGCACTGACTTATGTTTGGAAATTTACTTTACTTACGCGATCTCTCCGTTTATTTTCCTTTACTGTCAGCCTCTGTTGCAATATCATTATCATTTCATGCGGAATTGTTATCAAAAGAACCCAAAAAATATCAAGCATTTAAATACATTTTTTTTAAATTTCTCTTTTACACACCACATACTTTACACGGAAAAAATAAATAATAAGACATAATATAAAATAAGACATTCATATAAATATTCCTTTTATTTATTTATTTTAAATACGATATTCACATGAATGATAAACTATTAAACACACACTAAATTTTGATTTAATGTTTATAACAATAAAAATATAAAATACATATTACACTGTTTTTCTAGTGTTTTAACAGTAATTTCAAACATGTCATCCAAATATAATCCAAAATTCTTTAAAAAACGAAGCTGGTAATGTTTTTTTTTTATTTCCTTAAGGCATCCACGATGATCGCGAAGAATCTCCGAATACATAAATCAAAGTACAAGTTTTTTTCTTCTAAACTTTTCGCTTTGCTTTTTCGTTATATGATGTAGGATTAGATTGTATAGTAAAATTTAGGACTTTTAATGAAACAATTAAGTTTCGTGAAAAAGGTAAGTAGTTGAATCTAGGAACTCATCACATAACCCTTAAAAAAACATACGTGTAGTTATTATTTTGATGAATTATATTCAGTTTTCATAATAATTCATTTTCATATTTATATTTACCAAATAAAGTGCTGTCTTACATCTATTTAAAAATATAGGAAGAGTAACATGTTGTGAAATGTAAAATAATTTATTAATGCTAATTGCAAAAAGTAACCGTTGAATTATATCGCTACAAGTGACGTGGTAGCTTCTTATTTAAATGTGGCTTTATTCCCATTATCCTTTAAATTAACATAATCTGTAGGATGTTTCTATTAAGATAAATATTGAAGCAAGTTTCGTAGATGATTGATGCATTTGAAGCTGACTATAAAAGTTGATGTTTATAAAAGAACTAAAATGAAAATTAAACAAATATTTTTATAAATATATGAAAGTCGTATATACTAAGACACCATCGTTTACATCTGGGAATTAGTTAGCTTCAAAATTTGTCTTTATTATCGTATCTCAACTAACAGTACGCGCTTCATTAGGAAATTTCACAATTTCATGATAAAGCGGATATTCACTATTTCATAATAAAGGAGGCTTCCATAAAACATATAATATGTTCTGAAGAAACAACGAGAGTGGTTCCAGAATTGAACTAAGTGAGTGGTATAAAAGGTTTATCAACTGGATTTATAACAATACGTTATATACTCAGCTGTCTGTATAAATTTTACGTCAATGTTATTTTTACAATAGAATTACACGTTTACGTACATTTTACTGCCAGTTTTGAAAACCTTTTAAAATTATCTATTTAATTGGCTAGAACTTGATTCATTCCCCATCGTTATTATTGGACCTTAAATAAATATCAAGAAAAGTTTTCAAAGTTATTGTGAACACCTAATTTAGCTAAAATTTCTAAAGAAAATCAGTTGAGAGTCCATAATAGTGACCGGCTTACTCCACCTCGGAGACAATTGGCTTGTAGACGGTTAGCTTGAATGGTTCCCTAACGAATGTGGCTGTCACAGGTGCTGCAGGCGCGGAACATGTTGAGGTCATACAAATTATTGGGCAGCTTTAAATTAGACGTGGCCACCGTGTGGACACAGCCAGGTAACGTCCCTATTTCCGTCCTTATTCACCGAATCCTTTAAATCCACTCATAAAGAGGGAGAAATTTAAACTTTTCTTTAACCCTAAGCATTATTTTGTGCGATTTCGAAAATATTTTAAAAATAATTAAGTCACGCTTACTTTTAGCTCATTAAAATTTTCAAATTCAATATGTATGGGTATATTTGGAATCAATTAACTGGTATAACTGGAAATATACTTAAAGTTATTACTTTCAGACCTAACTGTCGCTTTGGGTTAATAAAGACGTGCTAACAAATAAACTTAATCAACCATACTCACGTTTGACCTCTTTTTTTCACATATTATTTTTAACACAAATATTTATTTTCATTAAAGAAATTTGAATTAAATATGAAAATTTGGAAGAGATGGTTTTAGATTTTATTCCTGATTCGAAGTATTTATTTTAAATAACGTAAAATAATAATATGTAAATCAAATTTAAAAGATTTTCTTTTCAAAACTAAAATTCAAAAGCTTAAAATTCAAAAATTCTTTTAAAAACTAAAAAGCAAATGGATTACTATAGTATTCGAGTAGTTTCGTTTTAATATTTTAAAAATATAATTTTTACACTTTTTTCAAACTATATTTACGAAAAGAGTTTTGATATTGTTTACATGTGTGTTACCTTGATTATGCGTCTATGATATACATATAAGTAGACCTTTTTTTTCTTTCGTAAAACTTGAAATCAACGAAAATATCATTTAAATTTTTCTCAATAAAATAATGTCTATGGGTTAGAAGAAAGTTTGGATTTTAAAATTTTTTTGTTAAGTATATAAAATTACCTAATTTTTTTAATAGCAAATAGGGGCTATATATTAACGGCTATATATAACAATATTCTAACCATAGTTTTTATCTAACCAAACTCTCTAATTATATTTAATATTGCACAATATTGTACAGAGAACATTGTTTACATTAAATAATATGAAAAACTATTCGAGTATGAATTATAAAAAGTCCTTAATAGTGCACAATTATAAAATAGAGTTTAAAATAATTAAAAAATCCCCGCCTGAAATAAATTAAAAATGTATTCTATTGTGCACAGTATTTTAAATAATTCACAACATACCTTACCAATAAATCAAATTCTACATATGTAAAAAAATCAAGAATCATTCGTAGCAAATGCAGCAATACATAAAATCACAATTTCTTTATCACCTAACGAGCTTGTAGTATTCTGAAAGAACTTGCAACCATGATACATACTATACATATTTTCACCGTCACAAGATTGGATTTAGCTTTCAAAATTATACATCATCGCCCACACAATTTAATTAAAGCTTTGATTTTCCTTACTTTTTCTATGAATGGCTTGATCGCTTATTTTTTTTTCTTTTTATCTTCAATTATCATACTTTAAATTTAAGCGAATCAAACAGAATCATTTCCACGCCTGGCACACCTTTGCATGATTTTTATCTTCTTAAATTATTAATTTTAATACTGTACTTTTTTCCGATATTTTAGAATAGATTTCTTGATGGAGGTAAGTTTTTTCAACTCTTACACACTTTGCTATCGTACTTTAATTAAAAATCTAAATTTTACTTACAAAATGCTTCATATCTAAAAATATTAACTTTTCAAAGAGAATTTAACATCTTGCTTTATATTCAATTACAAAATATTTAAAATTTCCCATTTAAGTATATTTATTCCAAAATGTATTTATTTTTTTTGCTAAAAAAATAAATAATTCTAGTTAAAAAAGGGTGATCGTATTGACTTTTAAAACTAAGAATAACTCTAAAAGAACAATTTAAAATATCACCGACTTTATGTATTATATAAGCGTAATAAAAATATTAAATTTGCTTAATTTTTTTAAATACTTCTCAAGTATGTTTCGAAGTATTAAATGGGTAATAAAAATAAAATATTGTTTTATATAAGGAATAATACATTACATTTAAATACTTCTCAAGTATGTTTCGAAGTATTAAATGGGTAATAAAAATAAAATATTGTTTCATATAAGGAATAATGCATTACATTTTTTACTCTAAATGCGAAGAAAGAAAAATAGAAGTGATGTAGAGAAAATAATTAATATAGGTGTTTTATAAATTGTCTCAGAAAAATTTGATTTTATTCAGTTGGTACAATGAATATTTTGTGAAGTAAATATAGCATATTTGTTATTTGAATAAATATACGTTTTACACAATTATCATAAAAAAATTCTTATTTTTTTTATTGTAATCGGCTTTTCTCTTTAATTGAAAGTAGATTTAACAAATAATGATATATGGGTCCATTTTCTAAAAACATACAAAACACATAAAGACAATGATGACTTATACGCGAAATTAACTAAAAAAATTACTCGAATTGAAAAAAATAACAAATCTTAATGTATACATTAATTAAATATGTAAAAAAAACCGATGTGTTATCATACAAACAACATTTTCAAAATGTATTTTGTTACGTATCGGTGACTGTTCAGGAAAAATATATCCTATTGATATTTTCAAGAAATTTCTCACTAGACCGCAAAACACATTCGTTACAAAAATATTTTTTCCTTTTATTTAGTAAAATATTAAAGATTTCTATAACTATTGTGCCTGTTTATATTTAGAGTAGATATGCATGCTAGATGTTAAAATAGTTAATTTACCTTCTATTCTGATTTAATATTGTTGTAATTTCAGATCATCAGTTCTATCATAAATGGGCTGTGTTGACCGACCAAAATGATCCTATGTCTGGCCCAAAAGGATATCTAAAATGTGACATAAGTGTAATCGGCAAAGGGGATCTTGTAAAAGTTCCACCGAAAACTCAAAAAGACGAAGATGATATTGAAGCGTAAATATATTTAGATTAAATCAATATTCAAACTTTACAAAAAAATTAACAATTCAGCACTTGTGATATGTCGGATGCATATTGGGCATTCTTCCACAAAAGACAAATTTGACAAAGATCCAAGTCCAAACATTCTAGCATACGCGAATGTGGCCTCAGCGAGGAAACGGCGGATCATACATACGAGTATATAATCTTTGAATGCCCACTAAATATGTAGCTGATTTTTATGAAGATCTACTTGTGATCAATAACCCCAATACCACTCAATATGATAACGCTCATTACAAACTTGTTTCCCCCGTTCGCAAAGTGTTAAGAAAGTTTTTAGTTTGGAATGAAATGATGACATCAAATTGATATTTTTAATCAATAAACGTGGTATTTTCTTAGATTTATTGAAAATGCTGAAATTGTGCTTACACGTTTAGTACATTTTCTGTATTTTCATTGAATATATTCTGGTCATTATTGTTCCTGACTAGTAACACCCACATTCGGGCGAATAGCCATATAAAAAAAGGTTCAGAAAAATGGAAAGAAAAAATCCGACTTTATCGCGCTCTCATTAGAATGTTAATTTAACCAATTTAAGTTTTCAATAATTTTATTAAATAAAGTTATATGAGCTAATAAATAAAATGTCTAGTTTTGGAATTTAACAAATATTTATTGTGCTAATAAAACAACTCTGAAAAGTATAATAAAAACGAGAAAACATAACACTACAAAAACTTCATTTTTTTATGTATTGTATTTACTCGTATAAACCTCAAAGGTGAATATTGCAACTTTAGCCATTTATGTGGCTAAGGATGCCATCTATATTTTTTTATAATACAATTATTAAGATAAAAATTAACTACGGAATATGCAATTATTTTAGGAACCTTCTCTTACCTGATGGAGTTTCAACAGAGCGACAAAGAGCGATGTTTATTGTATATGTTCATAAGGCAGATGGGCTACCAAAAATGAATCTTTCTATAATGGCTAATATGAAGAAAGCTCTGACTGGAGAAGCCAGAGACTTGGTGGATCCCTACGTACAAGTGTGTTTTGCAGGGTTGAGTGTAAGTCTGTTTTCTTATTTTTTTGTAACCTAAATATAATAAAATTTCTAGTATTCATTATTTCAATATGGCAATTACTTGATTCACTTTCAAACATTATTTAATTTGAATGTTTTTTTTTAGACTAGCTTGAAACTGCTATTGCTCTTAATCGGCTCAATCTTAAACACAAATAATACAGGGTGGGGCACGAATGCTGCAACAAAAACTGCTTTTGCTCTTAATCGGCTCAATCTTAAACACAAATAATACAGGGTGGGGCACGAATGCTGCTACAAAAACTGCTATTGCTCTTAATCGGCTCAATCTTAAACACAAATAATACAGCGTGGGGCACGAATGCTGCTACAAAAACAAGTGTGAATATTTCTGCCATTTTGAATTTTTTATATTTCCTTTTTTTTTTAAATGAACAGGATTGAGACGCAGATAGAATGCGAGTGGTGCAACTGTACCATATTATGAACTAAAGTCTCCAATTTTGGTACAGAGGGCATTTAGGACTCAAACAAATCGGGATGCGCCCAGTCGGTTGACCATTATGCGAATTGTAGAAAAATTCAATACACATGGCACTGTCCAGAGGACGCCCTAACATCAAAATCCAACAGTTCGAACATCAAACATCATCGCCGCAGTGGCCGCAGCTATTGATAACAATTCTAGCATTTCAACAATACAATTCGCGTTAAATACAGCTGTCAGTCGAAGGAGTGGTTTGCTTATTTTGCACACAGATTTGAATT
Organism: Odontocerum albicorne; assembly: GCA_949825065.1. Classification (NCBI taxonomy): domain Eukaryota; kingdom Metazoa; phylum Arthropoda; class Insecta; order Trichoptera; family Odontoceridae; genus Odontocerum; species Odontocerum albicorne. The sequence goes on along the minus strand of OX463843.1, from coordinate 19,527,978 downwards.
TGTTTCCACATTAAATTCAGATAACATGCTATGTTACTTGAATTTAGAAGATCCATCAATTCGACTAGAGTTCTGCCAAAAGTTGTTTCGTTTTGTTGAGAGCAATGTAAACTTCATAAATTGCTTATTTATGTCTGACGAGGTGCACTTTGATTTAAACGGAAATGTAAACAAGCAAAATTGTCGTATATGGCAATGAAAATCCTCAAAACACCCACCCAGTGAGGTTGCATTCAGAACGTGTGACTGTGTGGTTTGCAGTATCTGCCAACTGTATTGTCGGCCCTTACTTTTTTGAAGAAAACAATGCCAATGTTACAGTGAATGGAGAGCGCTATCTAAAAATTCTGGAACTATTGTTTTTTTCAGAAATACACCGAAGACAAATACCTTTCCGAAATGTATAGTTTTAACAAGATGGAGCTAGTTGTAACATAACAAGACCAGTAGTGGCGGCCCTGCGTGAAAAACATGGTGAAAAAATAATCTCACGAAACACCGAAGATCGTTGGCCACCAAGGTCGCCTGACCTCTCTGTTCCAAAATTTTTTATAGGGTTATTGTAAGCAAGGTGTATAAAACTAAGCCACGCAATAAAAATGAGTTAAAAGAATCCATAAGGGCCGTTATTGAAGCAATACCCCGGGCAACATTAACAGCGGCAATGAACAACGTTTTGGTCAGGTGCAGGGTTTGCATTAACGAAGGTGGAGGACATCTAAAACAAATTATTTTTCAAAACTAATTTCCATGTTAAAAGTTGAATAGAATTATTGATTTAAAACAATCAAAAGTAAAAAAAATTAAAATAATAGAAATACGAGTACTCACATTTTTTTTGTAGCAACATTCGTGCCAAGTCCTGTACTTGGATCGAAATATTAATATTAACTACATTGTAATTTATTTTTATTAAACACTGTTTATTCCACTTTTTTGTAACGGTATAACCCTACCGGTTTCAAGGTTTTCACCTCATCTTCAGGGGAGCACAAACAAGACTTGTTTGTGCTCCCCTGAAGATGAGGGGAAAGCATTGAATCCGGTAGGGTTATATCGTTACAAAAAAGTGGAATAAACAGTGTTTAATAAAAATAAATTACAATGTATTTAAACCTTCACAACGTTAATGCCTTAACTATAAACTAATTATTAACTACATTAATAAAATATGTTTTTACGTCATGAGCGCAGAAAGAATATATTTTTCATGTTTTTATTAAGTTCAGCTAGAAAAGCTCGTTTATGTCATCTTATCAACCGCCAATAATTTTGAAATCAATCTGTTAATTTCTGACAGTGAGCACCATTTGCCATTACCTGTACAAATTTATACAAATTAATTTTATTAATAAATTTAATAAACACCATCTATCTCATCATAACATTTACTTCATACAGGGTAACACAAGTGTCAAAAGGAACACATACAACCCAATTTGGAACGAGAGGATAATATTTTCCGACATGTTTCCACCGCTGTGTCAGAGGATCCGAATTCAACTTCGAGATCAAGATCCAGTGAAACCCACAATTATCGGAACTCATTACATTGACCTCAAAGCTATTTCTAATGACGGGGAACGATCAAAAGGTAAGTTAGTTTATTTCATAACAATGATGCGTTGAGTACACACCCACACACACACACACACACACACACACACACACACACGCACATGCGCACACACACACATACACAAATCCTTGAAAATATATAGCTTCTAAGGACTAAAGGGTAAAATAAATATGTTCTTAACCAATGTATGGTTTGTGAATATTATAATGCTAGATATTAAAATACACTATGAAAAATATATTAGTTTCATACAATGTTCAAAATAAACAAAAAAAAAAGTTTTTTTTTTCGTCCAATTTATGTAAATATTGAATGCTACCATAGTTCTTTGTGATGGCTGATTTTCCATAATAATAATAATTAAATGAACTGTTTTTCGCACAAAAAAAACTTATCTTCGTTTTATTATCTCATGATATACATTTATTTTATTTTCTCAGGATTCCTACCAACATTTGGTCCTGCATATGTGTACCTCTACGGTTCTCCCCGAGACTATTCCCTTCTCGACCAACATTCTGCATTAAACTCGGGTCTGGGAGAAGGAGTTTCGTATAGAGCCAGGTAACTCTGTCATCAACAATATATATTATGTTTGTATGCGAACCTAAAAACACGTTTCAAAATAACATCTTAAGATAAAATTATTTGTGTTTTTTAAGAATTGTGTTTATTGTTGAGACACAAACTTAGTTCTTACAAATTTATGTTGATGCGATATGACCGAGTCCACCCCACCCATTTCTAATATATGGTAGTCAAAATCAACGCTTTTCAAATCTTTATGGTCATATACCAGATTTTTTTCATTTCAATCCATCGGTAGCCAGATTTTTGGAGGAATTAAATTAAAGTTATTTAAAAACTAATAGAACGGATTTCAAAAACATTTTTAATACTGAGTTGATAAGAAAAATATGATAACCATTAGCGAAATTGTACTATATAACATACTATATAATAAGAAATTTAAATACATAATACTTATTAATTAATTTGTGGTTTTTTCTCGGCGCGAACTAGTATCAGACTGTTAGTATTTCTTAAGATGAGACTTTTTGCGTCTTATTGATTCTAAAAATAATATCACTGTTACTAAAATTTCTTCATAGAAAAAAACGTGCATTGAAACATAATATTTCTTGAATTTTATTTTAACATATTTGTTTAAATAGTTCAGACACCGCTTTGTGTAAATTAATAATTATTGGAGAAAAAACTTGACTTTGTTTTCTAGTAACATATACTTTTTAGGATATAATCTATGAGTATTTTTGACACGCACTTTGCCCTCATCGTGTGAATTAGTGGAACTAAATTACAGATATTTATACTGTTCGTAGTCTTATGGGTGATATAATAAGAAGTAACAACACAACTGTTATCTATAGCCCAGCCCTGTGGAGTGAAAAAAGGGAAGAGGATAAATTTAATTAATTATGATTAAAAAAAATTATTTATAAGTATTTTAAAATATTAACACTTAAAATTTGGGTTCTTTATAAGTAAATCTTTTCAAATTTTATTGAACCATAGTGTTTCTTGCTCTTTTTATTAATTTAATCTTTATTTATGTCTGAAAATATATAAATTTACGAATAACTTAATTTGAAGGGTACTTATATCAATTCGAACTGAAGTAACTGATAATCCTGAACTGATGCCTTCCGCTGTCGACGTGGAACCTTGCGCAGTGCCTTCCGAAGCGTGTATTAGTGTAGAAGAGGATTTTCTACTTTTTGGTGCTATATTGGACGCCAGCATGATCGACAAGAAACTTTCTGAAAAACCGATCAGCTTTGAAATCAGCATTGGCAATGCTGGTAACACTTTAGATGGACATAATCAATCATCAAGATTGACAGGTGATTCCCACGGTATGTTAATCTGCACAGTTTTTACATTATCCGAGGTTAGGTTTATGATTTTTATATCTATTATAACCTTTGGAAAATTTGTCAACCTCGACTACGGCACATGTTTATAAATCATCAGTAATGTCTCCTGAGCTTCAAGTTTGAGCAATGAGACTGAGTGATGAAGCGAGCCTTCCAAACAAACAGGGACAATAATGCAAAGTTTCCGACGGATTCTGATAAAATGTTAGTCCTGTTCAGTTAAACAGTCTGCCTGTAGAGCTACGTACAGAGGAGGTTCTGGAGTCATTCAGTTTTTTTTTTAAATTTATACGAAAAGCATTAATGCGCTCTTGTAATAGTTTACCGCAACAAAACTATACCGATTATAAATCGCAATAACTTATATAATTATATTTTTAGCACGTAATAAATATTCTTACTCATTCATAGCAAAATAAATATATTCTAAGACCATTTTAACAATAAATTGTTTACCATTTTGTTGATTCATGAAACTACACCACAATATTAAGGGTTTTTATTGATTTCTTTGGCAATAGATGGGTTTATTGCAGCGATTTATTTCAACAGCCAGACAGAAGGTATACAGTACGAGTATATGAAAAAATGTGGTTGAGATATTACAAAGATTTTATAAATTACACGCAAACAAAAAAAAAACACTGAAAATTAAAAAGTAGAGAATAACGAAATTAAAATAAGAGTATTTTTGTAATGTCGCCGATGTCTTGGATAGGGGAGAGATGTGGTAAAGAAAAATATACCTAAGAATGAAGTGTCTTAAAATTTATTTTAAGTTTCTTTTTGAGACAAGTCATTTTCTTTTCGAAACAAGCTGGTTTCAGAATCTAACGACACGGACAGTAAAGTGCAAAATAAAATGAAAAAAATACCCATCATAAAAAAAGCTAACTCTTTTCTTATTTACACATATCTATAATGGAAATCCATGATGGTTCTTGTAATATTTTTTAAATTTATACCACATAGTCACCGAACGCAGAACTTTTTTCGTTGTTCAATGTACCTTGAGGGTCAAAATGTAAAGTGGATGGTCAAATAACTGCCATTAACAAAAAAATATTAAAATTAATCACGGAGCATTATTTGATCTCCAGAATATTTTTGGCATTATAAAATTTACACGTTCATATATAAAGCTTTTCAAAATGCGCTGACTTATGATTTCTTGATTTGATTGTGTGAATATATTTTCCTTTTTATTAGTCATGTTGCTTATGACAGAGCATCGTTGTTCCCTGGTGATCTGAAACGGAATGGACGATTCGTCTACACTCTTCTTGGTTTTGAATCATAATGAGTGCAGCACCCAATAAATAACTAGTTATGTCTTTAATTTGAACTATCTACCTTGCTGGAGACCGCCCTCTTGCTATCCGGCCCTTAACGCTTAGTGTTACTATCTGTTTCTCCAAATTGTCTTCATTTCTTATAGCGACATGTCCGAAATATGATGTTTGTATTCTCTTCTTACATGTCGCTGACATCTTATTCTTGACCTATTGATCATAGACGATGGACGCACGTTAACGAAAAGCATTTACCATCATCAATCCGTTTGAATCCGCTGTTGAATATAAGCCTCCCTTCACTAGTTCCTATCTTGAATATGTTACATTGCTTCCAGTTGCTCTCAGACACTTTTCTGATGTTACCCGACTATTCTTCTAGGAGTTTTCCCACACGTTTTTTCCCTGCCATTTCTCACCCCTCCTGCACTTTCAGCGTCCACCTATCATCGATACATCTGGTAATTTGCCCAGTACAATTTCACCTCTGGGAAGCATTTGACACTGTTATTGTTAAAATAAACATATGTTGCAGACTTTGTTAATAACGATTTATAAATTTAAATATTTCAGGTTGTGACCGAGGACAAAGTACTACACTACCAATGAAAGCTTTGACTCATGACCGGGTTCATTACTTCCTACCCCTGTGGGACACCAAACCCTGTGTTTATGTCATCTCCAAATGGCCAGATCATTGTCGACGAATGTTTGTTTCAAATATTTTAGAAAGGATTTGTGAAAATTTGGTAATTTTTTTTTCTTTTATGTATATTTTCTTTAAAATTACATATTACATTTAATATTGAAATAAAATAATTTACAGTGTATAAATTATTTTATTTCTTTAGGGTGAAGGTCTTCGATCAGCGAGTGAGCTTATTGGTGACGAAGCTGTTAAAACATTGCGTGAGACTTTGACCACCCTACACGATGCTTGCCGAAGCTTCGTGGAAACACGGCGATCCACTATGATCCCACCTGGTGGAACCACTACTGAACTAGACCGCCGCCGAGCTGAATTGTTACTTAGAGAAATGGTATGGTCATGATATCGTCTCATTGTCTTAAGAGTGGTTTAACTCTCCTGCTTGATTTTTAGGAATGCTTTTGGTCATGGCCAACGCTAGGACAGCAAAAATATATAAAAAAATTAGCATGATTTGCAGATGCAATTTTTTTGGGAACACCATCAGTGTTATTTGTACAATAATATATTTAATTATACTTGTAAACACACAATCTTTGATGCATGTATGCAAATCATGTGTTCCCTACACTGAAAAATGTCAGTAGTGGCATTTCATGCAAATAATTGAGGATTCGACACCACACAATATTATAATATTGTGAAAGCAATCTGTCGTAGCATCGAAAAATACGTAATTCAGTTTTTTATTCGTTGATACCATGTAATTCTGCCATGCTTCCTGATCTCATCTATCCAGCGTACCTTTGGTCTCCTTCTGGGCCTCTTTATGACTGTTGGGTCCCATTGGGATTATTTCAGATATCCATCGGGAGTCTAACGTTCTGGCCACGTGTCATGCCCATTGCCATTTAATTATTTTGCACACCTTTATAACGTCTTCTACCTTTGTTATATTGCGAATCCAGGTGTTTCGTTTACGATCTCTTTTAGTATATCCCAACATGCATCTCTCCATGCCGTTTTGTGCGATCTAGAGCTTTTAATTAACAATTGATATATCTATAAAAATATCTATGTAAAACCCAACATTATAATATTAATTATTTTGTAAACAAATACTCAGATGTAGGAAAAATTTAATTTCTTTCATCTTTACGTCGATTTATTTAAACAATTCGCTGTTGATTTATTGAAAATATATTATAATTTAAAATTAAGAGTTCGCGTCACTATAAAAATATAAGATGTTTTTATAAAGTACATAATTCAGCTTTTCATTGCAAGTATATTAGCTCTTTAGTAGAAAGTCAACTTATTTTATTCGATCATTGCTGCAAAATATGAACATTTACGATGATATCAAGAAATATTTGTACCATGTATTGACAACTTAACTTTATTTTAGGAAACACTTAGCTCCAAGAGTCGACATCTGAGGGCAATCGTTACCAAAAGCTCGTTTAAAGAAAGACTCAAGGCCGCTCACGCGTTCTTGATTAAGCTCCAAAACCTTGTTGAAGACGTAAGTTTTAATAACATTTATCTTATAATTTACACATATATAATAATACGCTGAATTCCATGTCCTACACAGGACGACACATTTTTTTAGCCCGGGGTTGTAGGTTTTATTCCCGGTTGGTACCCAATATTTTTTAAAGTTTGCTTATTAATAAAGGACTCGAACACCTTTCTGGTTAGTTGAAAACATTACTTCTATACGACAATAAACTCGGCTTTTTACGGTGAAAATGTTTTACATGTATACAATTATCACGTTTTTTTATGAATCGATGTATTAAATTTAATGTCATTCATGTCTTATTCAGTCTATTAATAATTTAATTATCATTATTCATCTACAATATTTCGATTTTAAACGAGAATAAGTATTCGTTAGGGATAATTGTTATCTGTCTATGTCGAACTATTAATGATTACTATTTTACGTCTAATTCGATCTTTTGATAATTATCATTGTTCATCTTATTCGAATTATTCATAATCTTCCTCGTTCGTTTCATTCGATCTGTCAATGATTATCATTATTTGTATAATTCGATCTATTAACGATTATATTTTTCTGCCTTATTCGTCACATTTGAACTGTTAATGATTATTATTATTCAACAAATTTGATATTTTAATGAATGCAATTTTCCTTAGATTTTTTCTTTCGCCGTATTCATCTCAGGGTAAGATAAAAGCACTAGTTTGAGACTGTTGATTTTTTTTTAAATTGAGCATTGAATTGCTATGGTTACGACTTTGTTCCTTGTACTTGTTGCTTTCCTTATTCTCAAAACATTGATAGTAAAACAACATAGATAACTTCATCTTTTGTTTTTTTAGCCGCAAGGAGCTCTGCCAGATGTTGTTATCTGGGCCATAGGAGGAGGAAAACGTCTAGCTTACCAAAGAGTTTCAGCACGCCATCTAATATACTCACCTTTAGAAAACGAGCGCGGTAAACTATGTGGAAAAACGCATACTATGTTCTTAAAGGTAAAATGCCTTGTGTTTTAATCATTAGTTTAAAAATATACGATATTTGAAGAAGATATTCTACAATCTTTATATACAAACCAAATCCAACATCTGTTTTTTTTGGTCACCATATATTTTATAGATCCTTGAAATTCTAGCTATTGCTATTTTATTGTATAAAAATGGCAATGACTTTAATATGCCTGAGATTTTCCGATTAAGTAATCTTACATACATTTTTTGTTACAAACTCCACAATTCTGTTTTTTTATACCTCTTTTACCGTTATAAAAATACTTATTTAAAATTAATTGATACATAAAATATTTTTTTTTTAGTTTCGAGCAATTATACTTATAAAATTATAATTACAAAACTATGATTTGTGTAAATATTTGGGAAACAATGATCTGTTTTATATGAACTTAGATGTTTTTCTATATTTTCAAAATTTTACAATCGCTTGTGTATTCTTTGCTTAATCAATGACAAGTGTAAGTAAAAAGCTGTCGTTTTTAGCTACCGGGCAAGAAAGCAGATGGCGCTGGTGGCTGGAGCATTCCAACTAAACTCAATATCTATATCTGGCTAGGACAATTGAAACAAAAAGCTCACTTCGCCGATGGCCTTCCTGGGGGCTACGAATCAAACCTTGAAATGAGAAACCTCGAAAGAATTGAAACTCCACCACCAACATCTTTGAGATATCTACAGCAAAATGTAAGCACAATTACACTTTCTTTTATCTCCAAGAATCTTACAATGTTACATTATTTATTAATACATTTTGGCTGTTTGTTTATTTTTTAATTGTTATTAATAGAATGTTTAAATTTTTAAAATAAATTTTGTCAATTATAAATCCCGTTAGTTTATTGGTACTATTGGGAACACATAAACTTATAAGGAAGGTAAAAACATAAACTATAAGACTCCTATTGATTTATCCAACTTTTATACGAATTATTAAATTAAATCAATTATTTAAAAACACTGATGGGTAATAATGGTTTAATGGTAAAAATTTCAGATATTCCAATTGAGAGCATACATTTACCAAGCTAGGTCATTAATTGGATCCGATGCATCAGGGCTGTCTGATCCCTTCGCAAGGGTAATTGCAGGAGAATATTGCAAAACAACCAGAGTAATCGATGAAACTTTGAGTCCGACCTGGGACCAAACTCTTATTTGTGATGACATAACTCTTTTTGGTTCAATTGATCAAATCAGACAAGACCCATTTACTATAATTATCGAAATTTTCGATCAAGACAAAGTTGGTAAATCTGAATTTATTGGAAGAGCAATGGCAAAACCTCAAGTAAAATCATTACAAGACTCATACACCAAACCTTCATTTCCCCCATCGCTAGAGTGGTATGAAATTACTCGCGGCCTGGACCATGCTGGGGAGTTGTTGGCAACATTCGAACTGCTACAAACAGTCAGAGGTGATGCAGGGGAACTCTTGCCTCCTCCCGAAGTACCCGACCTACCACTTGTACGTGACGAAATGTATATGCCTGTTCCCGATCAAATCAGGCCAACATTGGCCACCTATCGAATTGAAGTATTATTCTGGGGCCTTCGTAATTTAAAACGAGTACATTTACTTAAAGTCGATAAGCCAAGAGTAGATATTGAATGCGCCGGCAACATATTATCGTCATCGATAATTCAAAACGCTGTCAAAAATCCCAATTTTAGTTGCGCTGTCAAATTTCTCGACGTCGAACTACCTGAACAAGAGCTCTATAGACCCCCTTTAACTATAAGAGTTGTTGATTGCAGAAGCTTTGGTAGATTCACACTGGTTGGAACTCATATGATCAACTCGATTCATAAGTACATGTTTAATCCGCAAACAGTTCAAGAGAAAATCGTCGAATCACGCAAAAAGTCTACGCAAAAATTCGAGGAAAAAGAAAATGACCGATTCGGTTACTCCGTAGTTGAAACAAAAATTCAAATGGAAAATGACAAAGAGCATAGTCCACTTTTATTCAAAGAACTTCCGTTTTCTTACGGTTACGGAACAGGAATATTCAATAAGAAAAAAGTTAAAATTGACGAAAAACGTAAACGTGGTGAAACCCCAGAGAAGGACGAAGACGATGATGAAGATTCTCGAGATTGGTGGACAAAGTATTTTGCGTCCGTTGATTATATGATTGAAGAAAGTAAAAATGAAAAATATATCAAGAACAAGAAGAATGACTCAATTTCTGTTTATTCAGATGTGGAAAGTTCAGGAAATTCAAATGAAACGAAAGAACAACCTCACAGCACAGACAAAAAAAAGAAAGCTGTCGCATCATCTTCATCTAAGAACACTTCAAAATTAAGTCCGATAGTTGATAAAAAAAGGACATTGCCGTATTCATCGTTGTGTAAGGTAAGTTAGTACTCGTAACATATGTATCATTGTACTATATCTCTCTCGATAGAGTATCATACTCGTATATGTTAGTCTTTACAACTGTAATAATTTATTTTCACATTTAAGTGAAGTCAATTTACCAACTGAAATAAGAAAACATTTTAACACTACCCAAATTTCTAGGTTTTTCCCCATGAACTCGAAATTCAACCAGATTATGAAGAGTTTAAAGATTGGCTTTTAAGTTTTGAGTTATATCGTGGAAAGAAGACGGGCGATGATTCTGAAGATGAAAGCAGAACTGTCGGATTTTTCAAGGTAATATTACTTTTACTACAAGTATCCATTTGAAATCCTATCTAATTGAAACCAAGATTAATTTCGTTATTTCTTTTAATTTTTATTGCATTTTATATTACGAATTTATCACAGATTCTTTTGACTTTAATTTCATTGAATAAAAGTATGAAGTAAGGTTCTTAATAAAAAATATTCATTGTGTAAAATGTATTTTTGTTTAAGGGAGCAGTATGCGTTTACAAATGGCCTTTGCCCAAATTTCTTGAAGATAAAAGTATCTTTGGATTTGATCCTCAATTCGGATTTTTCCAAAACCTTCCATCGAACGAGCCCATAAGGGTACTCGTGCGAGTATACATAATCAAGGCTAATGATTTGCATCCCATGGATTTGAATGGAAAAGCCGACCCTTACATTCTTATTCACTTGGGATCGAAAACAATAAACGATAAGGATAATTACATATCTAAACAATTGAACCCCGTGTTTGGCAAGTGTTTCGACATAGAAGCCACTTTTCCTCTTGAATCCATTTTAACCGTCAAAATACAAGATTGGGATCTGGTTGGCACAGATGATATTATTGGTGAAACTAAAATTGATCTAGAAAACAGATTTTACAGCCGACATAGGGCTACGTGCGGAATTTCTAGAACCTATGAAGAGTAAGTTATCTTACGTTAGTTTAGATATTAATTTCGTAGTTGTAACATACGAGTATATTCAAAATGTTCATTAAAATTCTTAAAATATTGTATTAGGGAAAACTTTATCTCTAATATAGGAAAAAAAGCATTTTTAATTTTGATTTAATTTGAGTTATGCTAAATTTCAAAACTGTTATCCAAAAATAATCTCTCTCTCTTTTGAAATATAGTCGTATGCACACGGCTGTTCATTTAAAGGAATATACGCTAATTTTAAGCTGTGCCCCCTTCATTGGGTCTCAGTGGTGAGAATTGAATTGAGCTTAACATTCCTCCATTTGAATATTTAGATTATAAAAAAATAACATTATTTCATATTGTAGACATGGATACAATCGTTGGCGGGATGCTATGAAGCCTACTCAGATTCTTGCTAAACTTTGCAAAGAAGGCAGACTCGATCCTCCTATTTACGAAGCAGGTCGGATTCGTCTAGGCAGGCAAGTCTTCGAATTGGAAGACGAATTTGCGGCTGAACATAGCTCCGACTACAATGGCAGAAATAAATTATACGAAGAACGTCTTGCCCTTAACGTACTACATCGTTGGCATGAAGTTCCAAGAGTGGGATGCTACCTTGTACCCGAACACCATTGAAACGCGGCCACTGTTTAACCCCAACAAACCTGGTAATTGTTTTAAGCTGCTTAGTTTTTTTAAATAAATCTATTTTGTTACAAATTAAAATTCTAGAGCATTCGAATAATAATTTATCTATGTGTTTCTCATATTTAGGTATCGAACGAGGTAAACTAGAAATGTGGATTGACATGTTCCCCATGGATCTACCGCCACCAGGTCCTCCTATTGACATTTCTCCAAGAAAACCTCGTGCTTTTGAGTTAAGAATTATTATTTGGAATACTGATGACGTTGTCCTCGAGGATGACGCCTTCTTTACTGGGAGAAAATGTCGGACATTTATGTCAAAGGGTAAAAAATCTACATATATATGAAAACTCGTTTATCACAATTGAAATCTGTAAAAATTACTTTCATTGTGTGTCATTGATTTATATCATGATTTAAGCATCATGATTTAAGCATCTTATAGATTTAAGCATGATTTAAGCATCTTATAGATTTATTATATCTTATATTATTATATCTTATAGATTTAAGCATCTTATAGATTATCATGATTTAAGCATCTTATAGATTTAAGCATCTTATAGATTTAAGCATCTTATATCATGATTTAAGCATCTTATAGAAATTGACATTTATTCATTTTTTTTTTAAATATCCTATTTAGATGAGAGTTGGATAGTACCTTACCTGGATGGAACTAATAATGCCTTTCAATTAATTGTTGGTTTGATAGTATATTATGAGACATTTATTCTAGATTATTTCAACACTTTTCTCAAATAATTTAGTATTTCAACATTTTATCGTTATCCAAAGTAAATATTTTTCTTTTCGATTAGAATTTAATTTGTAACTTTAATTATTCTAGTTGGCTCAAAGGTCCAGAGGACTGTCAAAGTACAGACATACACTATAGATCACTGACAGGAGAGGGTAATTTCAACTGGAGATTCATTTTTCCTTTCGATTACTTGGTGGCAGAAGAAAAGATCGTTATAACACGAAAGGAATCTCTTTTCTCATGGGATGAAACTCAATCCAAAATACCCGCAAGACTTGAATTCCAAGTTTGGGATGCGGATCACTTTTCTGCTGATGATTTCTTAGGTAATTTTTTTAACTCAATTTAAATCTTACTGAAAATGGTTACGTGGCTTGAAATGAAAGAAGCTTGAGAATGAATTGATTACAGACGAAATTTATGATTGTCAGTGAAGGGTATCGTTTGATATAAAATAAAGAAATTGTCGAACGAGTAAAGTTCGACTTACAACATTTTATAATTTATTTTAATTCACAGATATTCATAAAATATAATACTGAACTAGATACCAATGTTTTAAGGTGCCATCACTTTAGATCTGAACAGATTCCCAAGAGGTGCAAAATCTTCAAAACTTTGCACGCTTGATATGTTGAAAATGGACGGATCTGTCCGATGGTTAACATATTCAAACAAAAACGCGTTAAGGGCTGGTGGCCTTTCTACATAAAGAAAGACAATGATGAGATGGAATTGACGGGTAAAGTAGAGGCCGAAATACATTTATTGACAAAAGAAGAGGCGGAAAAAACTCCAGCTGGTTTGGGAGGAATGAACCGGAAGCCTTAGACAGGCCCAAGTGAGTAAATGTCAAACAGAATTGAATACTATTGTGCAATATATTTCATATAATTTCATTCAAAAGTAAAAAAAAAACAATTATAATTTATTTATTTTTCAGCCGACCAGACGCCAGCTTTATGTGGTTTTTGAACCCACTAAAATCTGTTCGCTATATAATATGGCATAACTACAAGTGGCGAGTCCTTAAAATTTTAGTTATTATGGGAATTACATTTTTGATTTTGCTTTTTTTCTATGCAATACCAGGATATTCTGTCAAGCGTTTGCTTGGTGCTTAAGTTATTATCAGACTCAAATATTTTTACGGAAAATCAACCGTACACGTGCAATGATATATGAAAAAGACTTTCATTTACATTTTTACAATTTCCGCTCTTTTGAAATCAAAACATAACACAAAGAAAAAATCAAATTGACTTACTACATATAATAACGTAAGATACACCTAAACGTTTGATTGAAATCAAGACACGACAAATTCCCATATCTAAAAATGTTTTTTTCGTCATGTAAATGGTAAATAATTCGTAAAATTTATATGAATTGCTATAAAAATTAAGTACAGAATCAACGTTAGAAATAAACAATGTCTTTTATTTGTCACTTTTGAATAACATCATCAGGAATTTCATTATCATAAAAATATACTTTCAAAATAACATTTGTCATAATTTACCAAAAGCAAAAAAAAATAATGGTTTTGAAAATATTGTTGTAAATGAACAGGTCACTTAAATTACTTAATTTTTGAAAAGTGGTAACATAACAAATATAATGATATGATTGTCAGTATAATACGAGTGTATGATATTTAATGGTTTAACAGACATGTTTTGTTCGACAATCACATACTCGTATGATCATTTATTGATTCGGTTTAAAAAAGAATTATATGATAGTACTCGTACGTAGTTGTTTGTAAACAAATTTGATATTAAACACCCTTCACTAAAAGTTTTTTTAAATGCCTTCATAGATTGCATAGAACTATTAGAAAATATCAAAGTCTATACACATATTTATTTGTTTCAATCAACTGCCTATGAATAAGACCTAAACTAAAATATAAATTTGACGTGTACATAATAGGATTAAGGGTGTAATTATAGTAAGCCTAGATATGGCACATTGTACTTGAAGTATAGCTTAAAATGTTGGCTTTGCGTTAGAGGCAAAAAACATTCCAAACAATAAACAGTATGTAAACGATTCATTGAATTTCTTATTCAAAGTGTGAATTTAGTTTTCATAATATATGCACTAAATAAAAATTATATGATGACTTGCCAAATGATTCTGAACAATTTTCAATGGCCAACGTTTTAAGGTATTGCAGCCTACATCTTCAGCAATTATATCAGAAAAAAATAACATGACCTCGAAGCAGTAGCAAAAAATGTCAAGAATCGAATATATTTATGAATAACAATTGTGTTTTTTTTTATATAATTGTAAGACATGAAAAAACAATAAATAG
>OX463843.1:19470581-19512785 GCA_949825065.1 Odontocerum albicorne | reverse complement strand
TTAAATATGGAACTTCTTGATAATCGACGTACAAACGGCGAAAATTATATCATACGAGTATATGTTGATTGTAGTCAAAACTTGATTTTGGCGCAATATGAAAGATGACGTTCAGGAATATCCTGGAATAGGAATGGTAAGGTTTATCGGAGTGGTTTACTGCGTGATTGGTTTATGATACCAACGTTGCAGTTTTCATCTTCAGGGCTTGTTCGTAGTCAACTTCGCATTAAGTGTATACGCGCTGGATACCGCTGATCTACAGCAGTCTCAACTGCTTCAAGCAAACCGCAATTGATACTGTTATTAAAATCTAAACTGTGAATCGCGCTGTGGACGATGTTCTTATGATTTGGCAACACGAGGAGGAAAACCTGATTTCATTTCTTGAACACCTTAACGCATTGCATACAAAAACCAATTAATATTTTTATATATATATATATATATATATATATATATATATATATATATATATATATATATATATATATATATATATATATATATATATATATATATATATATATATATATATATATATATATATATATATATATATATATATATATATATATATATATATATATATATATATATATATATATATATATATATATATATATATATATATATATATATAGAGGCGTTAGTTTCTGTGTCGTGCTGATTGTTTGCTTGGTTACTTGGGGCACAGATAATTTGTTGTTTATCGCTGGTACTTTTTTTCAGAGTTGGTATATTATGTAACAAATGATGATAGGTTTTCGGTAATTTTTGGGCTTCCTCACGAAGATTCATAGCAAAATCTCTCTTCTTTATATTGATGGCTTCATATAGTATCCGGTGAGATTCATTATTGGTCTCTACCGATGACCAGGGTAACCAAGGTATCCAAGGTATCCAAGGTAACCAAGGTAACGCAGGTAACCAAGCTAACAATCAGCACGACACAGAAACTAACGCCTCTATCAACCAATACTCGAAACGATCAGTAAGAAAACGACGAGCAAACCGAGAGGTTATCCGTCAAAAGTCTGAAGATGAGTACCCATGTGTACTCGAAACGTCACATAAATGACAAAGTACGCGATGTACCCGAAAATAAACAAAAAAATTTATTACCCCATCGTGAAAATTTATACCTAAACACATATATATATATATATATATATATATATATATATATATATATATATATATATATATATATATATATATATATATATATATATATATATATATATATATATATATATATATATATATATATATATATATATATATATATATATATATATATATATATATATATATATATATATATATATATATATATATATATATATATATATATATATATATATATATATATATATATATATATATATATATATATATATATATATATATATATATATATATATATATATATAAATATATATATTTATATATATATATATATATATATATATATATATATATATATATATATATATATATATATATATATATATATATATATATATATATATATATATATATGTATATATATATATATATATATATATATATATATATATATATATATATATATATTATATATATATATATATATATATATATATATATATATATATATATATGTATATATATATATATATATATATATATATATATATATATATATATATATATATATATATATATATATATATATATATATATATATATATATATATATATATATATATATATATATATATATATATATATATATATATATATATATATATATATATATATATATATATATATATATATATATATATATAAATATAAATATATATATATATATATATATATATATATATATATATATATATATATATATATATATATATATATATATACAATATATATTATATATATATATATATATATATATATATATATATATATATATATATATATATATATATATATATATATATATATATATATATATATATATATATATATATATATATATATTTATATATATATATATATATATATATATATATATATATATATATATATATATATATATATATATATATATATATATATATATATATATATATATATATATATATATATTACAAAGAAATAAATGGTTCAAGTGAGGCAGATTATATCTGTTAACGTGTATAACGCATATTATGCGTAAGTACAATGACAATTAAAAAAAATTATAAATATATACTCGTATATACACTGTTTTCACACACTATGGCAAGCTGTTGGGGAAAAATATTTCATACAAAAATCAATTGAAAAGTCTCGATTCCAAATTATTATTTAAACAATTATTAAGTATATGAAAATTTTTAATATTTGCTAGGAATATGCATTCAATTAACACTTTTTATTTCATTTTACTTGTACAAAATATTTACTAATGAACATATATTTTTATTTTCAGAATGCTAGTCAAAAATGCTATTGAATTCTCACACTACGTGTAAGTAGCCATTACTATTAAGTATTGTTAATAGAAAAGCACGAAGAAAATAATTCAAAACTAATATTTCTAAGATTTTTTCAGTACAATAAACAACGGTTGCGAGCTGATTGTAGTGATATAACTGTAATTGGAAAGTGAAATTTAAGGACACAAGTTTTACCAATGTGTCATTGACCGTTGGCAGTTTAAGAAACGGCATTTCAAGTTAGTGTAGGTGTCTCGATATCCAATTTTAAAATTCAACCCATAATTTTTAAATCACAACATAGTTTTGTCATTTTAGAGAGTCCTTCACATTTGGCAATAGAAAAATTGCATAATTATAATTTATTGTATAAATTATTACATAATTTCACTTTTTAAAACAATTTTTAGTAAAACGTTGACAATGCAAAAAAATAAAATAAAACGCGTTGAGTAGAAATATTTTGAACAAAGATTCAATTTATCTCGTATCAGAGACTTATATGAATTAAAAACGCATTATATGGTGGGGTAGGAACGGAAAGGATAGATAAAAAAGAAGTTCTCAACGTGGTAATAGATGAAATACTCGCCGACAGAAGACCTTCAGAAAGATGATAACAAACATACAGGTATATTTTAAGAGAACGAAGGAGATTGAATTGATTTATTACTAATGAGCAGAAGGAAGAAACGCACTTTACAATGGTTTGAACAGAAACTATAGAATTAAAAAGACTGATTATATAAATTAACCCATTGGGTTAGGGAGAATACGATTCAGGTTAAACGAAGAATTTGTAAGAGAAAGTGTTGTGTTCCTTGAGACACACCAGACAGAGAAATAATATGATGATATGTATGTGTCTATTTATATAATATATATGTATGTACCTGTTACTGTTTGCATCTGAATGATAAGTATAAAAATCAAAATATAAATATAATTACTTTAATAATCAGTAATGCCTTCTTTTTTCCTTACGTAGCTGTAACCCTACGTAGCTGAAAATCAAATCCCTTCCAATCATTCACCTCTTCAAAGATACCGTGTACTGTGATTGGTAACTACTCCAAATTATCTAAACTTATTACGATAGATCTACTTTTTACGAATAAAAGGAAATTGTAAAATTTTCCTGAGAGTTAATAAAATCATTGTTTAAATAGTGAAAGTAACCTATGAAATTACTTACCGTAATTCTTAGAAAAAGGACTTTGTTGGGTAAGGATCAACGTGTTTATATGAATTTCTTTCTTGTCAGACGTCTACAATGTTTTTTTTATATATCCTGAATAATTATCTCCATTTTACGATAAATTAAGCAGTAATCGGATTAGGATAGCTGTTTGCTATAGTGGAATGTTATAAGTGTAATTAAAAAAAGGATCTTCATATGGTTGGGAAGTATCGAGAAAATGAGTCTTAAAAGACTTACAAAACAAATACATTTGTACATATGGTATGTATCTAAAATAAATGGTGTTCCAGAAAGAAGTAAGATATTAATTAAATAAAAAGAATTGACTAAGGCAAAGGCAAGAAGATTGAGAAACATATAAGCATTAGGGTTGTCCCTTATTTGACAAAAAAAATTTTTTTGCGAATTTTGTTACTCTCATCGTCGAAATATTTTCCATTTGGTTTGATTGACTCAAAAACGAAATTTTATCTTAATAGGATGACGTTAACTCGTGCCGACTTTGAATGCTAGGAATTATAGATTTATTAGTTCTAAGTCAGTGTAAAAACTATTCATGAATGTATAATATCTAAAAAATAATTAAATATAATACATTTTTGCTCTTTAGAGTGCACTATGGTTTTAAGTATTCTTGTGGATACTTCTTTTCAGTGTTTCTTTCTTGAAATCTGGGTACGATGTCCTTGAAAACAACGCAACACAAATTGGTTTTGCTCCTCATCGACTGTCAATAGTCCATGAAAATCTTGCATTAATTTAACACGTCTTTCAGCAGTCATTAACAGCTTTTAACTCCTTAACTATCCTTTTAGCTTCTATATATGAAGTTGCTCATCCATGTTGAAGGATTTTCTTGAATAAAACTAGTATTCATCTTCAGGCGAGATAATAGATATATGCTCTTAGTTGACACGAAGTAATCTATTATTTTCTCGGAAATAAAGATAAGATCGAATTAGAAGATATAAACGAACCAATTAAAAAAATGAAGAATGGCAATCAGAATAAAATTAAACTAACTATATATGTTAATTGTCCATTTATCCACAACGAGGATTGTATCTCATTTCCATGTATAGATTCTCTATATCCAAATTTGCTACCATTTTGATTTTGATTTGTACGTCTACTTCATCATCAAAGAGTGATAGGACAGACAACTCTTCTGATAAATACCACACATGGTGTGTACATTTCTTGGCTGCTGCTTTTGAAATTGTGGAATCGATCCTTTCATATGATTTCAGAATTTTTGAGAAACAAAGATCTTGAGTTTTTACAGCTATAATAAACAGAGACATAAACAGTTACAATAAACAGAGACATCTCTTAAGGCATTTTTATCCTTAATGGATAGTTTAAGTTGTGATCTTAGCAGAAACATTTTTTAGCAATAAATTTATCTTGCCATCCATCGAATTTAATGCATCATCCCAGGAGAGCGTATTTTTAGTTTTTTTGCAGTCTCCTCCCAAAAAAATTACAAATTGCTCTATGAGGTCGCGGTAATCACCTCTCAGTATTGGTTTATTTTATTTACTTTCATAGAAGTCTAATATTCCCTTAATTTTCGATTCATTGAAAAATACTTCCACATTCTTTATGCCGCTTTGAAAATTATTTACATTGACACTTTTCCAGTTCTCCCTCAAATGTTTAAAAAGTGGTATGTCAGGACTGCTTGTTACATCATCTACTTTGCATTCAAATACACATCGTAAAATAAGTTCATATACGAGTATATGATGACGGCACGGGAAAAACAACAACTCTCTGTCCAATATTTTTTCAAGTAAGACACATGCCCCGTTAAAACGGCCAGTGTTTGAGGTAGTTGTGTCGCTGCAAAGAATTTGTACATTGTCTTCTATACACCAATACGTTAATGCATCCAAACAGCGTTCGCTTGACCTTTACCAGAAGCATTCTGTAATTTTGGAACGCCTCACTGTCCCCAAATGTATCAACAATTGGAAGTCTTTCTTCTTTTGGATCCATGACATTTAATACGGGCAACAATTTACCATCCCAATGAACAGTAAGAATTGCAGGGATATTATTCTTGAAAGCGGATTTAATTATTTTAGAACGTTCTCTTCTCTTCTTCCGGCTGATTCGACGAATAGAAGATTTATTAACACATTGACCGCCTTGTCAGTCACGGGTGACTGACACTGGAATACTCCAATGGGGCGGGGCTATGTCTGTCACCAGTGGCTGACACTGAGTACCTACTTTAACTTGCCATTCAGTGCTGTCAGTCACGAGTTCTGTGTTAAACGTTACTGGGATTGCTTGACGCGGCCCTTCCGCATGTTACCGCAACTTGGCCTCAGAGTTATTTTATGACAAAACTTGTTGGCAGAGAACGTGTTAATAGAGAGCTCTTCGGTATTGTGAAGCCGAAATCACATGATACACGCTTGATAACAGATAATGAACTGAATGCACTGCACGTGCCACGTACTAGAAGCCTGACTTAGCGTGACAAGTTCGGCCATGTTCTTCGTGCGAGTTCGCGCTCAAGTCGGCATAGTTTATAATGCTTCGATCACAACATTTTTTTTTGTGGACATATTTTAGAGCCATTCAAACAAAATTGGAGGGTGAGCGTTAAAATTTTTTTAACTCGGAAAATAAGGGACTCCCTAATGAGCATGTTTGACGAGGTGCATTTATATGAATGGGCAAAGTATATTTGTATGGGTAGGAAGTATGGATATACGTTCTCTCTGCCTACCGTAAAAGAAATGAAATGTACTCGAATGTGTGGTGCATTTACATTCATATTTTAATTCAAATAACAGTGTGAATAATTGAAATATGTATTTGTAATTTGAAAAAAAAAACAAATCAGTTTGAGGAAGTCTTGGTTCATATAGTTGAAAAAATATTAAATGGGTATATTTTTATCGCCCGTAAAAGACTCGAATTGGATACCTGTCCTACACTTATCACCAATGTCTCGGGTCTCAGTATGACATAGGATAACGAAATATAACAATTATTGCGTGTAATATGCTATTCAAATAAATATAAATAAAGCTAGTTAGGTCCATCCTTAATTAATATAATGTAATCGATTTCGTTTATAAATTTGAATTCAGTTTAATTTAGGTATCCTTCGATTATAGATATCAAAGAGAGAATATATGAACTCGTTTTTAAATAAATTTTTAGTTATAATAATTTCATTAGTTAAAAATTGCAGGAAAAAGTTAAACTGCATTATACTATATTCACCGTCTCATAATTAACTTTTTATTCACAGATTAAATGCATTTACTCTAATATACATTTTATTTTGGTAAGAAAGAATACATACTTTTTTTATTTATAAACATATGTTTTAGTTATAAATAAAAAATAATGACTAAGTTATAAATAATAAAGATTAATCTATTGTTTAACCACTCCAAGGATATAATTATACAAAACATGACACATTGATAAAATGTTAACTACAAAGTATAATATTTAACAAAATGAATCTCTGTTTGAATTGCAACTAAATAAATGGTTATTATTCTCACTTGAACCTAAGATAACTTAGCCAATCAATGTATTATCTCAAAAATGTAATCAAATGAACACTAATATTTTTACAAAGAGCAACTTAACCAAGAAATATATTGATAAATAGAAAAAAAATGTCTTACCTTTTCTTGTTTATCAGATTCATTGTCAACCGTCATTTTGATTTTGATATTTTTTTAATTCTTCGTGTGTCGATCAATTAACTTATCAGCATTATCACACAAAAGTACATTGTCATATAAAAACACACAACTTTAAATGCAAGTCCGCATAAAATTTTTAATCATTTAAAAAAAATCAACATTTTACACGTGTAGAAAAATATTTATTCTTCAAATTATGTATTCTCAAATATTCACAATGCATGTCCGATGAAGAAACGAATGAGTTTCTAACCATTCATAGCGGATAAGTGCATTTGTGTAAGGAATAATAAACGTACTATAAATACTACTCGGATCGTGATGAGGTGACGAATGTTGAGCCAGTCGTCAATACTACACCAGAACCGTCAAAGCACTGAGCAGCTCACAGCCAGAGTGGCCACTTCAACAGCGATTATTCATTTACCTTCACACTAAGCAATTACTGCCTGCTATATTGTCGGTGTATGAACGTTGATGTATACCTCCACTTTACTTAATATCGCGATACAAAATTATGTATTTTGAAATTATGACCTTTTCATTTATTACACAATTTTTATTTTGTGTTCGTATTTTAGGTACCAATAAAAGCATGAAGGCGAATAAAACAAAAATATGTACAAAGTATTAAGATTTCACCCATAAATCGGCATTGAATTAAAATTTCATTATTTGAAAATAATCTGAAGTCCGAAGTTTTAAAAATAATATTTAAAATGATAAAGACGTTTGGTATTCACGAAATTCATTGTTTTATTGTAATTACAACATAGTCTAGATTATCGATTTCAATAGATATTCATTTAGTAATATACGAGTACTTTCTAACATATTTTAAATAAATATGGATTTGACTATAGGTGTTTAATTTTTTATCTTCCCCATGGTGCGTAAAAAATATTATGTTTCTCTTATAAATTGATACGTAATGTGAATTAAAATTATTTAATATCTACTCGTACATAAAGAAGATATACAATTTATTATGTATATGTACAAAACTTTCGCAATGGTCTCTGCTTGCCAATGTTAATCGGGAGCTGTCGAAAACTGCGGAGCAGCTTGCACTTGCATTGTAGTTGCATTGGAATTGCAAACTTTCCCAAACAATTCTTATTTGGATACAAGGAACGATTTCACATTGGGATGTTACAAAAAAAACGATTGCACGCAAGTATTTTTCAGAATACTATTATTGAGATTAAGAGAATGATACTCGTATATATAATTTTTCAAGTCGGAAAAGTAAGATGAATGAATTATATTTTTGTCTTCTCGTGTATTGTAGTCTTGTCACAGTAACTAGCGTATTTTCTAAGCGATCTGGCATTCTGGGTTCAATTAAACTTGAAGGTATTTTTTATCTTACTTTATTGTAGTACTGGCGCTTTGAAGCTGCCTTACATAAATCCTTTCAGTTCACTCGGAGTAACTATTGTTACAAAAGTTTAAATACACTTAACAAATTTATCAAATTTATATTCAAGCTGGTAGACGATAACTGGTGGTTAATGATAGGTAGAAAGATCTTTTACTTCTAACGTTGAGATATATTTAGTGAGTAAATATCAAAAGGAATGCAATATTTATAGAATCTGGAAAGAAACTAATTGATAAAATCAATTTCATAGTGAGTTACGGTTAATTATGTTAAGGCATGTTGTTTCGTATATTTTTAATATCTAGTTTCTTTAAGCATCGCATGACACTTTTGTGTTACTTCTCACTATTTCAATCCGAGCGTTGTTAACATAAGACACACTTGACTGAGCTCGCCTAGTCGGTAAAGTATTTTGAAATCTAAAAAGATCTCGAATCTAATCAATATTTCTTAATAACACAATGTAAAGCTGAGTTATCAACAAAGAAAGTAATAAATAGTCTAGTTGTTAAAATGTTTATCTTCCATAAAATGGTTTCTCGTTCGATTCCCGATTGTACCCTAATAATAAAAACGCCCCAGTTTTGTTCACATTTCTTTGACACGCGTATTGTTACACATCGTGTGGTGGTATTGCCAATGCGTATGACGACAAACAACAAATCCTTTATATACGTTTGACTTCTACACGGGGGTTTGGGATTAGATTCCCGATGGTACCCAAAAATTTAAAAAAAAGTTCTGATAAAAGATTTTGGTAACAATATCCCCACGCGCCGACTGTGTATTTACGTATTGTCTCTTCACGCGCGGTAGTGTTCACAATACGTACAGTGATGAACCGCGAGTTCCGTGCCTACTGCAGTAGTCCTAACTCCGAAGGATTGATTATTTGTGCCGGAGACAATATTTTATTCCGGCAGCGCTCTCCAATATGTCCGAATCACAAATTCTGATATGTTGAAGGGTACCATACAAAAGGAAGAAAAATAATAATTTGTTCAAAACCACGAAATTATTTTTTCAACTCACAGAATAGATTCACTACTCATTTACGGGTGTGTTTTATTTTATTTTTTATTTAATGCGCGTTCTAAACACATTTTTATGAAAAACTAGACATAATATTAATGTTCATTAATGAAATAAGACATATATTTTCAAATTTTACGTTTAATATAGAAAGATAAGAGTATTTTTTTGTTCATTTAAACAATTTCATGATACATTATGAAGTTTTTACATTAATAATGGCACAGTGTTGATGTATTTGTTAAACAGTTTTTTTAATTCATTAATAACTTAAAAACTTGCCAAATGATATGTCAATATTTCTTCGTATCATGAAGTATTTCAAAGCACTAGTCTTATAAATTTTATGACAATGAAAAATGTATACTACACTGCAATCTTTAAAAAATATTTTTTTCATCAGTATAAAATAATTAAAATTTAAAAAATATGTAAGTGAAATTTACAATTTAGATATTTATTTTCTTCTGGCTATTAATTACCTTTTTGTTATTCAACGGGAATTGATGCGTTTTGTGGTTGGCTAGCAAGCAATTAATCAGTAAACAATTATGTACTTCAGGCACTGTCAATCGATACTAAGCTGAAAACTAATGTTGGATTTATGTATTTAGAAATCTTCCGACAATAATCTTAATATTTTATTAACACATGTGTGATATATTACTTATTTTTAATTTTATGACCCGTGTGGTCAACTCAACAATATCATAGATCCTAGATGTATAAAATGTTAATTTCAAAACATCGAATAAATATTTAAAATGAATATAATATCAAATATTTTAAAATCTACGATGTAGATAGTCTACAGCACATATATAGTCCACCATACATTATTTAACAAGTATAGGACTCTATCTTACTAAAGGGTGATCTGTATAGCCCACAAGAAATTTATTGAAGAGCCCTGATTTATAGTATTCACGTGTTAAGAAAAATTTATTAGTGTCAACGTCTCATTTAAATATATGATTTCAATTGTCCATGTACCAATAGTGAATCAAGAAAAATTTATTTCAAAATTTATTCATCATCTAAATTCAAAAACATTTTCAGTTTTATAGTTATTCAGAAATATGGGTTTAAGAACATTTAAAACGTTATTTTCAATGCATGTAAATTTAATGAACGGAAGTGGTTGAGAAACAATCCATAATAATAGGAAATATATACTAGATTAATTAAATTATTATAACTGATATAATAGCAAAACATTAATTCATGCATTAAGTCTGTGTCCTATCACAAACGTTTTTTTTTGTTGTAAATATGTTCAGAAAATTTCTGTGCTGAATCATTTGAAGAACTTGAAGTTATGGATGAAATGTGTGAATTTCCTAAGATATACAACTGACATCGTTATAATTGAAAAGAGATAATATAAAATTTCTGTGCTGAATCATTTGAAGAACTTGAAGTTATGGATGAAATGTGTGAATTTCCTAAGATATACAACTGACATCGTTATAATTGAAAAGAGATAATATAAAATTTCTGTGCTGAATCATTTGAAGAACTTGAAGTTATGGATGAAATGTGTGAATTTCCTAAGATATACAACTGACATCGTTATAATTGAAAAGAGATAATATAAAATTTCTGTGCTGAATCATTTGAAGAACTTGAAGTTATGGATGAAATGTGTGAATTTCCTAAGATATACAACTGACATCGTTATAATTGAAAAGAGATAATATAAAATTTCTGTGCTGAATCATTTGAAGAACTTGAAGTTATGGATGAAATGTGTGAATTTCCTAAGATATACAACTGACATCGTTATAATTGAAAAGAGATAATATAAAATTTCTGTGCTGAATCATTTGAAGAACTTGAAGTTATGGATGAAATGTGTGAATTTCCTAAGATATACAACTGACATCGTTATAATTGAAAAGAGATAATATAAAATTTCTGTGCTGAATCATTTGAAGAACTTGAAGTTATGGATGAAATGTGTGAATTTCCTAAGATATACAACTGACATCGTTATAATTGAAAAGAGATAATATAAAATTTCTGTGCTGAATCATTTGAAGAACTTGAAGTTATGGATGAAATGTGTGAATTTCCTAAGATATACAACTGACATCGTTATAATTGAAAAGAGATAATATAAAAATGGATTTTAAAATGAGTGTTTATGATTATGTACAATTATATTTTTCATTTAACAAGTTTTAGAAAATACAATATTTTGTATTTTTAATGTCCTTCCACTCCCTTTTCATCTTATGGGATGCTAAAAAAAACTAATGGGACCACTTTCCTGTTTTTGTTACCCTAAAACTGAATTTTCGCATCTTTTTTTCGGCACACTTCAAAAAACCTCAAAAATTAAACGATAAAACTGGTATTTGTATATGCGTCTAAAGATAATGTCGAAAGTTATTGGTTCAACTTAATTTTAAAAAAATGCATATTTTTTACTTTCCTATATTGATTGTTGATTATTTAAATTTTATGGTTTACTTTCTTGAATTTATTATTTGATTTATTTTTATTTAAATTTAAATGCTTATAAATTGACCAAAATAAAGTAATTGTTTTTTTTTTCAAACAAAAAAAATATTTTTATTCTTTTAAGTATTGTATGATACATTTACCATCATGACAAACTCAAGTTTGATTGATGAAGAATTATTATTTTGCGTTATCATTGTTATCGTTTCAACAATATCAATAACCAATCGATCATCAATATTATCTTATTGGATTGTTTATCCTTGTTTCCCAATTTTTTTACTTATTTTTTTTATTCCAGCTATATTTCTGAGAAAATTATTAAAGAAACACAAAAATTTACTGTTCAAATTGAATTTTTAATAAGTATATCATTTTAATTATGATACTCGTAAGAACACCAAACTCTCGCTATTCGTAGAACGATATTGTTTACATAGATGAAATGTCAAAATGATCTCAATAGTGATAAATGAACGAAGTTGAATGAACAATTTAAAATAAAAGTTTTGGTATTAATCGGTATGATATTTTTTTTGCAAATATTATATAAGTGAAAAGCTTTGTATATTACACCTATATGCACTTGTGAATGACATAATTAAAATATTATTAAATGAACCAAAAAATATTAAAACGTGAAAAATACACGATTTGCTTTATTAAAAATATTCTTCATTTTCAATAATAGCTTTGATTCATTAGAAAATATTTTCAAAATTTAATTCTTATATATTTGCAATAATAACAAATAAATTAATAATTTTACCTTATCCACCGACTCCAAATCATCTTCTCCCTTTTCTTCATTATCTGCAAAATAATAAAATAACATTTTTCTTTAATTCAATACAAATTTCATACGAACGCGCAATATTATTATTGGAATTTTAATTCAAACAGTCCTTTTATTGAAAATAAATGTGAATTTCATTGCCAGTTATTTGTAAGTTAATTTATGATTCACTGTGTTTATTTTAAAAATATGTACACCAATATTTCAAAAGATGTATATATAGTACTCGTATATTACGACTCGATTTGTTCAATGATATATATTTTTAAAATATTTTACTTCTTTTATTTACTAAAAAACTAACAAATTTGAATATGAAGAAAGTCAAAATGCTTTTCAAAGCTAAAAAATATTATAAATGAATAATCATTTCCCTTTCTTTCAATAAAAACATTAAAACTCGTGACCTAATTGTTAAGACTTTCAACCGGGGGTTTCGGGATCGATTCTCGAAAGTACGTGGAAAAATAAAAAAAGGTCCCAGTCTGGTAAAAGGTCCCAGTCTGGTAAAAGGTCCCAGTCTGGTAAAAAAATAGTTTGGTAATAATACTTGCGTACGCCAGATGTGTTCATGTGTTGTCACATCTTCACGTATAGTAGTATTATAACCAATACGTCCAAAGAGACAATGCTGTCTCCTGGTTACGCTCTGCAATACGAGTATGTCTGCAATGCTGGTGGAAAATTTTAAAGGGTATCATACGAATGAGGAAATCAAACTATTATATTCATGGCTATCATACAATAGAATTTGGTAATGTTATTCCAAAAATAAGATAAATTATTTAATTTTACTGTAAAATGACATTATTCTAACATTTAAAATAAATACCATGTTATAGTTGTATGTGTAAATACGTGCATACAAATAAACGTTGATATCCTAAACTAAAAATGATTTTCATTGTCTCACGATCATGATCATGATTAAGGAACTGACGTTAGTCCATCTGTTCGTTTTTTCTTAATGAATTAAACACGAGGTCACGAAGGTCAAAAATACAAGTCTACAAATAAAACCAGTCAGAGAGTGATTCTATACTGGGACGTATTATTAGTATACAAACTCTTTATATCAGATTCGGACCCTGAAATTTGTTTTGATACTGTCGGATATAGAACGTGAAGCCTACGATTGTTAGCCAAAAATCTTACCGCGTTGGCCACGGATGACGTCAAAATTTTAGAGGAAATATGCTTATTAACACCCTTACTTACTTCATTGTTATATACATGAATATCTACTTTCAAAATTAATAGTATTTTAATTTGTGAAAAAAAAAACAAATGTATAGCGATGTATGATATAGTAACATTGCATTTAAAACATAAATTAATATGTCAATAGGAATTTTGAAATGTTTTAATCCCTAATATGCCTTGTCTGAAATACTCGTAAGTATTTGAAAGTCACATGATCGTGATATGATTCATATATTATGTTATGTTATGTTGTTGAGTATAAATTGAAAACGAGATAACAATCAATTAAGTAGACATTCTTGCGTCAGTTGAACCGGAAGTGCAACACTGTTCATAGATATTTAAAATATTTGGAACGATAGATTGACTACGGAATAGTTACAAATTAAGAAAAAATATCTTATGTCAAAACGTATAATCGTTTTTATCTCCATAGAATATTTGTGTTATTATTCTCCATTTTACATTATAACAATTAACCATATTTATTTATTTGAATCTTTTCTTTTCATGTTTTTCTTTAACGATCCGTGTTATATTATACTCGTATGATATTATGACATATATATTTGTACTTATTATTTGTTCAAGTATAAAGATTCGATCCGAAAATCAGACTTAATTGTTTACCAAAGACTGTTCTAGGGTTGCGAAATAAGATTAAAAAATAATGCAAGATAACTTATTTCATTACAAATTATTTATATACTGAATTAAAGACAATTTGTTTAATTATAAATGATTTTTATATTGAAAAGTCACGGATACTCATAGTCATAATAGAGTATAAAATCTCTTAAGAATCTAGATATAGAGTAACAATTAATGTCAAGTGGGTATATTCATCGAAAACAATCTAGAGAGTAGAATGTTGGTGTTTACGTATTCAGTTTTGATAATGTTTTAACAAACTATTATTTGTTTTTTTTAGTATGGTGGTAAATAGTTGTTTATGTGGTGGTGAAAGATTAGTTCAGGCATGTATGTTAATAACTATATATGGATGGTGAATATAAATATGTCGACTATGTATTTGTACAGTGAAATAAGTATGGAAAAATATTTTGAACAGTTCGCAACATAATCCATTAGTGATGCTCTCTACAGTGTATATTGAGTTTAACTTTAGTCAAAGTGTATTTCCACTCATAACTTCCCGTTTTTGAATTTGAATGGAATAAATTTGCGAATTACAGGATAATTAATATTAAAAAAGTAAAACTATTAACCTTCCCTTTTGGGCTTATTTTGGTTTTTCCTACAACACAGTGCAATAACTACTTTTATCGGTATAATAAGCATTGATTATCATTTTGCTGTATTTAAAATGTACACAAACTGATGACAATAGATCGATAATTTATCAGCAAGTCTGTTTAATGTACCAGCAACCTTTTTCTGATAACAAGGAGTAATAACGTGCTATTTCGTCATTATTTTACGCTGTTTCCACTTGATGTTCAGTAAATTAAGATTAATGAACTGATAACTTTTTATCTCAAAGGCAACCAAATTAAAATGTTTTTTCATGTTGATAACAGTTTACTAATAAATCTTTATCCAATAACTTATTTCAAACGACTCAATAACATTTAGAAAATATTTTGTACGGTATTTATATTTTTTTTTTATTTTTCTAGCTTATTTTCACACCACTATACAGTATCGCAAGTAAAATATGATGGACAGAAAATAATAAGAAGCCCTTAATAACAACAAAGCAGGAATCTCATTTAAGAGAGATACTTTTGCCTATTTTTAGAGATATGTTCTGTGTCATCCACTTTATCAAACGATTAATACAGATGTCTATTGTCTACAGTTATCATGTTTAAACTCTGCATTAATTAAAATTCGCTCGCAATTAAGGTATATCAAAAAAGTTTTGTTCCAACATGATAATGATAGACCACACACACACGACACCGATAACACTACAAAAAAACAATATTTTAATTGGGAGCTCCTGCCTCCTCCCCTTGCTCTCCAAATATTGCCCCAAGTGACTATAGTTTATTTCTGTCTCTGCATTTTTTTATGGGGAAAAAGTTAAGGAATAAAGATGGAAGTCGAAAAAACAGTTCCATTTTTTTTTATCAAACCCAAAGTCATTTTGCATACGAGTAAATGGAATTAAAAATTTGCCGGTAAGATGGCAAGTTATTGATAAGGAAGGAAAATTTATTATCGATTGAAATAACGAAACGTCTTTTAATTGCATTGTTTTAAAATCGCTCAAAAATACGTTGGAATTTATGGAATGGCATTATATGTAGGTTAGATACAATATAAAAATAGATTTGCCTCAAAATTAAAGCATAGTTTTCAATGATTGCTGATTTATGGTAAAAAATACGTAATGAGTGGTGAAATTCTATGATATTTCTCGCATTTTTTGGTAATGTTTATCATAATATTATGTTCGATGGAGAACACCATAACAATATCGAGTATGTTTTATATTATCATATGATATATTATTAGCTTGCAACAAACAGGTACTGGGAGATAAATTCTTAATATTTTTATATTTACGGAAGACGAAAATTATTGACGACAATAGAAAAGAAATTAAAACGTATCTAAGACAAAATATTAAAATCGTGTGAAAATAAACAATAAGCCATTTTCCAGTGGGGTAGGTAGAGAGAACAGAGCGCCATACTTTCCTATCTCGAGGCATACTCTTAAGTTCTTCTGTATCCATAAATCTTGTTTCCTTCTTTCAGAATATCGTTCACTTGATTCAACTATACTTTCCATTGTCATCATCTCAGACGTGTTTCACTCACATATGTACTGTATATGTGCTTTATTAGTCATCTTTATTCTTTACGTATATAAGCTTCATTAGTCATCATAAATCAAAATTGGCACTAAAATACTATTGTGGACTATCATCTTAGCAGATTTTGATACTGTCCAGTTGATATATATATATATATATATATATATATATATATATATATATATATATATATATATATATATATATATATATATATATATATATATATATATATATATATATATATATATATATATATATATATATATATATATATATATATATATATATATATATATATATATATATATATATATATATATATATATATATATATATATATATATATATATATATATATATATATATATATATATATATATATATATATATATATATATATATATATATATATATATATATATATATATATATATATATATATATATATATATATATATATATATATATATATATATATGATATATGTTTTAGTGCCCCATTGGCTTTGTTCCCTATCGTTACCCCCATTTTTTTCAGTTATCTGATATTTCAAGAGAAAAATAAAAGGAGAAACGAAGATACTTTGCGTGGGCTTAGATAATTATATTAATTCTTCAAGTAGATAGCATGAACGACATAGTTATTAAAATATGTAAAACTAATGGTTATTTGGATAAATTCTAATTATTGTTAATCATAAACTGAACTGTATTACACGATGTCAATTAAATAATTTAAATTTGTCACATACCATCCTTCTCGGGAGTAGTGTCTTCGAAAGACTTCTTTTCTAACTCGTCCATTTTGCTAGTTACACAAACAGGACAAGTCGAAACTCTAAACTCGACTGAGATTCACATTCATACCAAGAGATACTTGAACATTTTTTTTATCTTTTATCAGATAAGACAACCTACATCAATTAATTAAGGCTTAAAGTATTTGTGTCAACGTCACAATATCATTTCTCTAATGCAGAAGTAAAAAATTGTTGTACTATTGGGTGTACAAATAAGTCACCGCCGTTTGACAAAAGTTGGCGCCACCAGTAAGTTATGGTTAAAATTGTCAGATGTAAAATGTCATTATCGTAAGGTTGGACATCTGTCAACAACATGACCTTGAAATATTAGTGAATTTTTATCAGTATAACATATTTTTTTGTGTTCGAAAATGTCAAGTTTTGAGCCGAATAAGCGTCATTTGCGGGAACTTTTGATTTACTTCTTCAATTTGAAGAAATCTGCAGCTGAGGCGCATCGATTGCTTGTAGAAGCATATGGTGAGGCTGCCTTAAGTGAGAGAAGTTGTCGTGAGTGGTTTCAAAAGTTTAAGAACGGTGAATTTGACATCGAAGACAAAGAACGTAGCGGAAGGCCGAAAGTGTACGAAGACGCGGAATTGGAAGTATTATTGGATCAAGATTCGTGCCAAACGCAAGAAGAACTTGCACTTACATTAGGAGTGACTCAACAAGCAATTTCACATGGGTTGAAATCATTGGGAATGATTCAAAAACAAAGAAATTGGGATTCATATGAACTGACACGGAGAAACTTTGAATGCCAATTTTCCACATGTGAAATGCTGCTTGCCAGGCATAAACGAAAGGGTTTTCTGCACCATATAGTCACTGGTGATGAAAAATGCATCCATTATGATAATCCAAAAAGGAAGAAATCATGGGGATCCCCTGGTCATGCTTCAACATCTACGGCTAAGCCAAATATTCATGGAAAAAAACTCTTGTTGTGTATTTGGTGGGATCAGCTTGGTGTCGTGTATTATGAGTTGCTCAAACCGAATGAAACCATTGCTGGGGCTGTCTACCGAACATAATTGATGAGATTGAGTCGAGCACTCGAGGAAAAGCGCGCCCACTACTACGCCAGACACGACAAAATTATTCTCCTGCATGATAATGCTAGTCCACATGTTGCGGCACCGGTCAAAACCTATTTGGAAACACTCAATTGAGAAGTTTTACCCCATCCGCTGTATTCACCAGACATTGCTCCTTCTGATTACCACTTGTTTTGATCGATGACGCATGGCCTGTCTGAGCAGCACTTCACATCATATGAAGATACCAAAAATTGAGTCGATTCGTGGATAGCCTCAAAAGATGATGATGATGACTGACGCGGTATTCGTATGCTGACAGAAAGATGGGGAAAAGTAGTGGCAAGCGATGGGTACTACTTCGAATAAAACATGAGGTTCCGTTCTTTCACAATAAATGCCCATTTTTTTATAAAAAACGGCGGAAACTTATTTGTACACCTAATATATTTTCCACAAAATCTAAAAAAGTACTTGTCAAAAGGTGTACAAGTTTGTTTCGTAGTCTTCGAGAACTTCGAAGGAACGACACCTTACTACAGCGATGGACTTTATAAGCTTTAACTTAACTTTGAGGTGTCCCGCTTCAACTACAAATATTACCATGCAACCTATTTTCTTGGTCGGTTCTTCATATCTGAGGGTGGTGATCTCTCCGGTCCACCTGACCAACTCTGCCCTCGACGATTCTCCACCTCTCCCTACTTTGAGCCTCTCGGAAAGCTTCCGTCACAGAGGGCCTTCTTGCTGAATTAGTTAGAACATCGGGAATTCTCTGCATAGCCGTCCTTCCACACAGCTCGTTAACACGAGTTTTTTTCAAATTTTCCTCCCCTCCGCATCCTAAAATGTCAAAGGATCGGAGTACTGAATACCCAAGTTGGATGATGGATGCACTGCTACGCTGTGCCATCTATAATAATTAGTATGCATGTCCAGCAGCATATCTCGAATACATCCACCTTTTTACTCGTTCACACTATCCAGGTCACCTCTCTATATAAAAAATGGAGAAAATAAGGGAAATTCACTAGTCTTTTTTGCTTACTATTGAAATATTTTGATCCCTACATATTTTTTGCAGTTATAAATAAAAGATTTTGGCCAATTTATTAATATTTTCGATAAAACTTTCTATGTTATTAGAACTGTTGCTGAAATTCTATGTCACAGGAATAATTTATCTGTGGAAAAGAGAAACCATAGGTTTTCATAATAAATCTTCGATTTTTTTCACCAGAAGTCAGCAAGGCGGCCGGCCTTAGATGATATACTCGTACCTATACCATACATCTGCAAATGGTGCACTATGAGTGAATAATAATGATAAAAGAACAATTATACAGGCGCCGTATAGAGAGCAGATTCTCCTCAACAGTGTTCTAATTAAGAATAAGATTCGGTTTGGATATTGAATTGGGAAAGTTGTGTAATATTTTCGGATCATATTTAGCAGGTATTAGTATAAAGGAACGCATCAAATACAAGTTAGACAGTAAAATAGTATTCTTTTGATGCAGGATTATCAAAAATATATAGTTTCGAGATATGTATTATAATTAAGTTTGAAGGTTAAAATGTAGGTAATTTTTTTTTAGTATATACTCAAATTTAAAGTAATTTTGTATAACGAGTATAGTATATTATTTATAGTTGAGGCATTAACATTGTGGAGGTTTGTAGACATTGTCATTTGTTTTATCAAACACTGTTTATTCCACATAAAGTATAATAAACAGTATTCGATACAACAAATTACAATAATTTTATATCATTATTGATACAAATGGAATATTTTTATTTAGAACTTTTCGGGCTGTTTCTCATTAAAACATTAAATACATGTCTTTATTTGAAATATTATTTTTAATATGTAATGTTATCGATGGATTGTATTGAAATCTATTTTTATGTCACACAATTTTGAACTTATTATCTACGAGTTGTCCAAAGTTTACTTGAAAATGCTAGATTTTTAATGACAGTTTTGCATAAAATTAAAAACATAAATGAATCGAATCTCGAAAGCAATCGAATATCGACCGAAATTTAAATTAAGAGATTTTTCATTTTAAAGATTCATCAATTACTAAATGCTTTTCAAATAAATAAATCATTTTGAGAAATAATTTGACTTGAGACTATATATTTTATTTCACATTTTTTGCCTCTCTTTTTCTCAGAATTGTGAATATTTTCATGTTTTTATCTACGAACACATTCTGTGGGATGCCTGATGATGTCATAGTTAACACTATGACCTCCATGATATCGTTGGTAAAACACTTTGTGGGTCACGGGTTTGATTTTCGCTGGTACCCAACTTTTTAAAAAAGTTTTCACTTAAAGCCTTATTAAAAATATTTCTGGTTGATTAAAAGAGATTGGTACATGCCAATAACCTCACCAAGCTGCACTGCACACAACGAAATTGTAAATACAATACAATAACATACTTTACAGAACAATATCATACCATACAATACAATACAATACACTAACTAGTCGTATAAATACGCATCTTGATTCATGCAGGCCGTATTTTGATTGCACCTGCTATAATGTACATCAAATCGACTTATACGTTTAAAACCATCCAACCCACATTCTTAATTTTTGAGGTATTGAAGAATCGTAACGGAGCATTGTATAGGTTTGTATGAAATGAAAAATATGAAATTTTTCATCGAAATGCACATTGTACTGACTTAATATTTTTGGAGATAAAAAAACTAACACTTAACATCACGCTAAACAGACGGGCGCCCCGGGTTCGTTCTTGGCAAATTCACTTTCGGACTGCTTTTACTCTTGGACCGTTTTACATCAGAATTTATGTTTTTTTTGTTGTTTTTCATAAAATTCTTAGTGTTATCAAGCAACGCAAAAAAGAGACATGTAAAAATACTGCCACACTTTAATTTCATTGCTATCGGAACTTTGAGATCTTTGATCTGTCAAGACTGTACTTGCTGAAGTATAATAGGTTGCACTAAAAATTCACGCACATACGTTTCCATTATTATACGAGACGAGCCCACGAAG
Organism: Odontocerum albicorne; assembly: GCA_949825065.1. Lineage (NCBI taxonomy): Eukaryota > Metazoa > Arthropoda > Insecta > Trichoptera > Odontoceridae > Odontocerum > Odontocerum albicorne. The sequence goes on along the minus strand of OX463843.1, from coordinate 19,490,868 downwards.
GATTGTCGTGCTGATTATCATCATGCTCATTCGATATTTTTAAATAAACCAACAATATTAGTTTTATAAGTTGGTTTCTTTTTGCAGACATCCCAACGTTCAAATAATTATCACAAAGATTAAAAAATAGACAAATCAATTTTTATATTATTCGAAGTATCACCATTGGATCTTGTCATTATTAATAAATTACTTTTATAACTTTGTCGTCTTAATCCTGGAGATAAAATATGAAATATTAGTGCTAAAAGCACTGATCTTCTTATTTATTCAATATCTTATTGCATGTTTCATACTTATAGCTGCCTGCATCCATGCCATCATATAATTTCCCTGCTAGGCAGAGAGGGAAAAAGCGAGCAACTTTCCTATGACGTCACTTCTTCTTATAACATAGTAGCTCCGTCTGTTGCTTTTGCTCTTTACCTTTCATTATTTCCAAATTTTATTCACTTGGTCTAGCCAAAAAAAATCGTTCGTCCTCTACCACAATACTCACTTATTCTTGCACTATGCATTTGTTTCGTTACCCATCCAATCAGTCCTTTGTTACCCATCCAATCAGTCTTTTGTTACACATCCATTCAGTCCTTTGTTACCTATCCGTTCAATATCCAAACCACCTTAACATGCTCTTTTTCAACATGCTTAATAATCCGTTTTTTTTTTCAACCTAAATAATTACATTTTAAATTTTATCATACATCGACATATTGCGTGTTCTTCTCAGTATACGTATTTTCCCCGCATTTACTCGACTCCTTTCATTATTTTTCACGTCCATATTACACTTCCATACATCAATATTGTCACTAACACGTCATTGTGAAATATTGTGAATATATACTCGTATTATTATCATCATCATTTTTAACCTGGGTCGATCCACTGCTGGATGAAGGACTTCCCAACTTGACTCCAAATAGTTCCGTTTTATTAGTCGTTGGTGTCATCTGATGCTGCCGTGCTTCCTGATTAATCTATCCAGCGTACCTTCGGCCTTCTTTTGGACCTCTTTATACTTCTTGGGTGCCGTTGGATTGTTTCGGATATCCATCGGGAATCTGACATTCTGGCTACGCGTCCTGCCCATTACCACTTCTTTCTCTATAATGTGTTCCTCTATTTGTCAATGTCCTTAGCCTGCATTAATATAGTTTTTATTTCCTCTCAGTGTAGTGTTACTACTGAACTAAATTCTATGTGTTCTTTAATTATAACTTTGCTCTATGTAGCACAACATTCAAGCGGATTTATTACTATTTGCTAATATCTTCTAACCAAACGGAAATATGTTACAGAGTCCTTAAGTGAAAATCAGACTTTTGACCCTCTTTAATAAAATTGGGTACTAGCGGAAATCGAATCAGCAAAAGGATAAAAACTCGATTTGTCGGTTGTGATAACATGCTCACAATTCCATTCTAACTACTAATATTCTGATATCAATTGATTTTGATAAACAAAGTTGTCACATTATTTTTGTAGTTATTGATTGCTTCATTTTGATAATATTTCCTAAGCAATTAATTACAGATTAATTTATTATGAAGGCATTTTTTAATCTTATCAATGATCTTTCTTTTATGTATCAAATTTAACCTTTGATTAACTGAAATTAAAAATTCCACATTGAGATTCATTGAAGTATCAGTATTTATTATTTATGACGCATGTGATTGGATGATACCTATGTACATTTATTTCACATTATTAATAAAAACAATTTTTTTTGGTGACTGAATGTAAACTAGCAAACTTTAAAACGTAAACGAAAATTATAATTATCAACATATTTTTCTAATTGAGAAAAAAATATCAAAATTTAAACTCATAATAAAAACGGCAAAACATTTATGTACAAAAAGGGGTGAAATATGGCAAAAGGGGAAACAGTGTATAAAAAATAATCCAAAACTGCTTTAAATTCATCATGATGAATCAAAATAAAAATAGTAAATTAAAATAAATGTGCCACAAAAATATCGAACGGGAATGTATGTGACTGTTGTATGCTGAAGACAAGTATTATTAGCGGAGTATGGAAAAGAACGACAGCGACAAATAAGTTAATGAATTATACATGAAATGTGAAGAAAAATAGTTGAGAATAAATGTCGAAAAATATACATTACTGAAAAGGATGGAAGGAAAAGTAAATACGATATTTGGATGAAAAATTATTAAAACAAAAATTCTTCTCTTTTTCGTGACAAAAGCACTATACTACGAGTATATACTTTCATCCAGAATCCAGCTACCTTGACGAATCAAATCCTCTTCGGTGTAAGACATCTGTCCCCTCGAGTGATTGTAGCATATGTCACATGGAAACCGAGAATATATATATATATATCACGGTATATTTCCAATTTTAACATGTTGTCATTGGTTCTCCCAATTGCTGTTCGGACTCTGTTTAGATATTTCCAGGTTCTCCAGGGTTGCTCAGGGTGGCCATGCATCTACTAACAAAATTCACTATCTGGGAGCCGATATTCCCCTTCACTCGTTCATCCAAGCAATAGTAGATGATTGGTTCAGAGGCTTAGTGACCATAATTAACTTTGCCTGGATTTCAACCTAGAGACTGGGGGTTTGTGATAAAGCGAAGGATTTGTAGGTCATTCAATTTGTTAGATCTCTCAACACTGCTTTCAATGTCTTTCCAGAATTTTGGGAGAACAATCCCGGCGAAGTAGTGCGCATTATTTTAAGGCAACCCGTGATCAGGCGGGGTGTCTCATTCAGGGCCTCATCCACCTGACCAACGTGACTCGATCTACTCCAGACAAGGTACGCTTATTCATTTGCCGAGCGGAACAAGGCTAATCCTAAAATTCGGAAGACAGTTGGTTTTGGCGCCCAAATATGAGTTCTTCAATTTTCAGAGAAGGACTCTCGAGTGCAAAGGCTTCGTTTCACAATGCAGTAATGGGTTTGGAATTAAATAATCCAGTCGAGAAAGTTTCAACAGACACAGATTAGAACGATAACAGATAAGACGGCAAAAATTATCGGATAAACAAAGGGCCCAATCAAGGGAGCAAGCAAACAAGAGTCAAATATCTCCAAGACAGAGAATGACTGATGAACAAATATCTGCAGTATCTGATATAAAGATATACTTAAAAATAAATCAAACTAACTAGATTTTCCAGAACCAGAAAAAATAATTTTTCAAATAAAATAACAACGAAATTTTAGTTAGAAGAAAAGAAAACTTTATCCAATATGTGAAACGATTTATATTTTTTTATGATCCTCCTTCATTCCCTTAATTCATTAACAAAAATTTGATTCCGTTGGGTTTTTTTACGACAAATCCAAACTAAAATTATTTTCAAAAGATCTCAAATATCACTTTTTGTACGTAACAAGAAAAATACCCTTGCCTGCCTAAGAGTCCAAGAGTCATCACTTATAATTTTAAAGTAATGTTTTATGAAGTATTAGAACATTAAAAAAACTTACACAGTAATATTGTATACACCCTATTGTAAACAACAGTAAGAGCGACTACAGTTACATCAAAAATCTTTTTTTGAATCTATCACTATCAATGATCGCAAATTCCATTATTTGATTCCATGATTCTGTTTTCTCGCAAACATTTCTGTCAATTCATGGAATGCGCTTCATAGTGGAGAAGAATATAAAATGTCAATTGAGTAAATAGATAAGCTATTATTTCCCATATTATTTAGCGAACTTTGACCATTCACAGCAAATTGAATATGATGCCTTCAAATATAATTATCCATTCCTGTAAAGTTCTTCAAATTATTTCATCATCATACTCTTGTTTGGGAGTACTTTGTTAAATATTTCCTCGTTGTTTTATTGACCCGAAAATAAATGGTTTTATTACAAATGTATTTTAATTTCATTTCCCTGTCGTCACTTCCCTAACGGAGTAGGTAGAGGGGACATAGCGCCATACTTCCCTATCTCGACACACACACACACATATTTAGCCTCTCTTACATCATTCACCCATATGTCGCTTCATCTTTTCCTTTATTCACCCCATAAGTCGCTTTTTTCTCCTTTCACTCTTCTCTATCACCATTAATTTGGAGTTTGCAACATTAATTCCCAGTTCTTTGTCTTCGCATGTCTCATACAATTTACTGGTCAAACTCTGCAATTCATCTTCACTTTCCGCCATCACTACCATGTCATCTGCATATAGTAATCCACATACGTTCCCATTCAACATTTGTATGCCACCAATTGACCTTCATTCAATTGGTCCTTTACACATAGATATATATGAATATTGAACAACCAAGATGACATGACACACCCTTGCTTTACCCCATTCGAAATATTAAACCATTCAATCAAGGTACCATTCACCCTAATACATGATCTACTTTCAGCGTATAATGACGATTGCGTCATTATACGCTGAAATATACAAATATAATTTATAGTGGTATTGACCACTATAAATTTACGTTCAGCACCATATTTATTCAATATTTTCCATAGCTTGTCTCTTATCAGTCGGTCATATGCTTTTTCCAAGTTTTTATCATATTTTTAATTGAAATATTTGTGTTATTGAAATACTGATTACTGTTATTTTACTAATGTATTTATTCATGTATACATTATCATACAACTTACCTACAGAGAGTCAGTAAATCTAAGACTAATCGAGATAACCCAACCTGTTAACCTGATCTACCTCAACAGCATACAAAATTAAGCATACTGCAGCGTTACAGGCTGCAGTACATTCAACTGCTCTCAATTGAAATAATCTTGTCGAGAGATAACGAACTTGTTAACCACAATCTTGGTTTTTTTAAATATTGTATTACAGTATAGTTGTATGCAGTGTATGTAACCTTGCGATATGTTAAAGAAGTCTTAAGCAAAAACAAGATAAAATTCATTCTGAAAATATTATGACACCAGCATTAATCGAGCCCACAACCCCTAGGCATCTTGCCTATAACACTATGCTACGGAACTCTTGGTAACCAACATAGCTCAAAAAATATTAAACTATTCTAAAACAATTACATACTATAAAATCACGCAATTTTCCACTGGGTTTCAGCTTCCGATTTGCCACTAGGTCACGGAGGTCTTCTATTTATTTACATTTATATATTATATATTTTATTACTACCGCCGTAATAAGGACTCATTGAGATAAAAATCAGTTTTAGAATCTTAACCTGTAAGCTAGTGAGCTATATGGGAACAATATGTATCCAGGGAGTGAGTTTTTTAAATATTTTTTTATTATTATAAATCGGTATATAACGTTTTATTATTATACATCAGTAAAAGCGAGAACTGTGTTGCGAATTGGAATTTGTTATGACAAATTATCCATAGATGTCAATACCTACAATTAACTTTTTTTGTATAATCGATACTTTCCTAGGATGTTAATGTGAAACGCACCGGTACGTTTGTACTAACTTGAGATAAGTTTGGCTCACATGCATCCGTGCATTCATATTCGCTTACATGTTAATTGGCATTCAAACGTGGATTAAATGAAACAACGGAAAAAATATTTTAAGCCATTTTAACCAAAAAAGAACACAAAAGAAAAGATTGTGAAAATATTTACCACTTGAATTAACACATTTAATTATCAGATATGAAATTCCATGGGTCTTGATATAATTTATTTTTCGTCACAATTTGGAGCGAAATTTTGATCGATTCGCATCACTAGTTAATCTCTCACATCCATATTCTGAGTGGAAATTTCCAGTGTCATTACGCGTAATAGAATCTGACCAATCACAGCCTCACACTTCCCCCGGCCACAGTCTCCGCGGACCATTAGCTCTGAGTGGTTGCGCTCGGCATTTTAACATCCAGCCTTAAACTTATTCCGCGGAGATTCAATTGCGATAAGTTCCCGCTTAAATTCTGTTTGGAAATATTACGTTCCATATTTGCCGGTTCTGGCTTATATTCTTGAAGAATACAAAAAAATGTTAAATTCAGTTGGCCTATTCTTCTAGTCGCGAAATTGCCATTTCTCGGTCCCGTTTATCTCGGTATAAAATTTTGTTTAATTACGGAAAATCCGTCTGTGTTAGTGGTTTTTAAATACGGTTAAATTGTAACTAATTATTGGTGCGTATTATTGAAGTCTCCTTTATTGATGTAAACGATTGATCGATTGCTTCATCTGTAATATCGCGACGCCCTATGCCTGTAAATTCCAACATCTAAGATGCGCACTCGAGATTACGAATACGATTAATTATTCAAAGCCACCGAGAATCCTCCAGAAATCGCTTCAGCGATATTGACACTTGCCCAAGACGCGTGTTTCATCAGATTGTTTAACTCTCGCCGTCGGCCCCATTCTGGTGTCCATTCTATTGTATAATCTTCCATTCTTCCAACGATACCTGCCCCAGAAAGACCGCTTCGAAGACGCCAAGATGCACCCCCAGACACAATACAGGCATTGCGTTGACGATCTTATGGACCACGGGCTGGTGTCTCCGAACCAATAGAATAACATAAGTCTAACTGTATTATAAAGATGTCCGATTGGTAATTTCCCGTATAATTTCTTCTTTATTATGTTCCATAAGTTTAATATTATGTCTATGCTGTAATCTTTACTAGTAAAATCTTGTTCTAAACTTAACTGTAACATAGATAATTTGAGCTGTACGAATCTTCCCGTTCCTTTTTTTCTTCACCTTTCATTTTCATATGTCGGGTCCTTATATTTATTCTCATGTACGAGTAAGTTGTAACATCTTTGGATTTCATTTTGAATACATTACTTTATATAAACTTTGTAATCGATTCTTTGATTGTGTTCACACCTTTTTGAAATTATAACCATAATATCTTGTAACCACATCTCAATGTATTCTTGTGACAATTGACCATGTAGTAATTGTCTGAATTTAATTCATTATACGATTACAGCAATTATGTTTTATTTTGATGCCAACGAACCTGTGATGATAATTCCAATTTCGCAGTCAGAACTTAACAAACCTTGAAATAATAGAGTTCTGCTTAGTCCGTTTGAGCTAGCCTGAGTAAGCATTGCTTGTATGAGATGTTGTTAAAGTAATTAAAGTAAAATCTACTCCATATATAATTAGGCGCGCAAGATAACCTAATCATTATTCATATATTGGCGCCAAAGCGAACTGCTGACGCATACCATAGCCAGATGACGCGGGGTATTTCGCGGGCAATTGAAATAATTGACACCATCTAAAGTTAAAATACATACAACGTAACACCTTAAAATCTCTTCGAATCAATAGGGTCTTACCAAATAGGCCAATATACACTTTTTTAGTGATTTTGTCAAAATTTGTATATTTGTGGTCAAAAACAAATACATACTCGTAAATATATATTCTCGAATAGGACAGTATCAAAATCTGCTAAGATGATTGTCCACAATAGTATTTTGCTGCCAATTTTGATGTATGGGAGTGAAACGTGGACGTGGAAAAATACGAGCCGAATAAATTCTGTAGAAATGTGTGCATTGAGAAGAATACGTGGAGTGACAATGTATGACAAAACATGAAATTAAGTGATAAGGAATGAATGCAAACTTAAGGCTAATGTGCTAAATATGAAGAGCATGTGATGAAATTGTTTGGGCATGTGAAACTAATGAATGAAGAAAGACTAACAGTGCAAATGTGAGTTGAAGGCGTGTGAGAGGAAGACCAAGAAAAATATCATTGGATCAAGTAGTATTTATCTCTGAAAGTGGCAGGGTGCCTATCGACAGAGATAATAAAGGGTGGCCAGTGAAAGACTGAAGGGTTTGAAAAAGTCATAACTTGTTCATTTTCAATCTTTTTTATTTTTCTTTTTACTGGTTATAGAGCTTTACTACCCCAAGACACTCAGCAGCACCTGCAGTACGCCATTCGATTTCAACACCTAGCCAGAGATAACAACAACTTTTTGAACAACTTGATAATGAGTGATGAGGCCCATTTTCATTTAAACGGGTACATCAACAAACAAGACTGCAGATTTTAGGGTACTGGGAATCCCAGGGAATTACATCAGCAACAATTGCATCCCCAAAAATGCACTGTTTGGTGCGGTGTTATGGCTGAAAGAGTTATCGGCTCCTATTTCTTTGAAAATGAGGAAGGTCAGCCAGAAAGAATCAGCGGGGCCCTATATAGGACAATGCTTGATTTTTTTACGCCCAGCAGTCGAAGATAATCAGGAAGTATGGTTCCAACAGGATGGAGCTACTGCACACACTGCCAGGGTGGCGATAGCAGTATGCGCAGTACAGCTATGTACATCCTTCAGCCTTTCATGGGTCACCCTGTACAAACCAATCCTTGGAACAAGATGATGTCTTCACTGGAATTTTGAAGATCCTTTTTTTGTGTTAGGTGGTTGATTTTTCTTCTCACAGTATCGTGTTATTGTTGAAGCAGGATAAAATTATCTTGTGCGATGGGCAAGAATTTTATTAGTTCAGAAAGAAATTAATTCTCACAGAGAGGTTGTTTTTCCCACTGAGAGGGCTTGCTGATATTCGACAGAAATAAATGAACTCTCCGTAATGGAAGAAACGTATAAACCTGGTAATAAAGATTATATTACAAAACCATAAATTGTCAGTAAATAAAATTTAAATTTTGTTTTCGTGTTATTTTACAGAAATAATAGTAGTAAGTATTGCAAGTTGCACATAAGAGTGATATACTCGTATCTTGCTTAATGTTCTTGGACCTGCCACTAAAATATAGTACATTTAGGTTTATTTGGATCAAGCATCACCATAGACATATAAAATTATCTTTTACTAGTAGAATATTAAAGGATTTTAATCTAGTTAAAACAATATTTAATGCACTCAAATGATTTTTATGAAATGAATTAATGACTATTTTTGCATTGCATGCAGTTTACCCATACTGAAGAGAGCTGATGGCGTAAGTGGAAGATGGTGAGGCAGGTGGAGAGGGATAGAGATATTATTGTTTGGAATGGGGGTCACCTTGCATAGACACATAAGATGATTGTCTTTCTAGGGTTCCTTCTCTTTAACAATGAGGTTTGTTTTTGCCTGCGTTTTAAAAAAAAAACTGAAATGAAACATGACATTGTCATTAAAAATTGTATGTTCGAGAACCAATTTGTTTGATGAAATTTTTGCCTGACCAAGTGAGGGATGCAACAGGATTACTTTTGACCACCACTCTTCAAACTGTGGAGTGCAAGGATGGACGGAGAGGAGTCATCAAGGGCCATCATGGGACTAACGATGCTCAGCATGAGCTATATGACAGGATGATAATGATGAATAAAAAATTTAAAACAGAATATCTCTTAAACACGCTTTGGATAATTACAAATATTTTTTTTTTGTAAAGCACATGCTAATATTAAATTATTTTCTCCATAATCAATGTAAACCTCAAAATAATATCCTATATTTTTTTATGGAATCACACCACGATATTTAAGCTGTCAAGAATATAAACTGTGCAGAAAATAGCATCATATCTAACGGTATTCAATAGTTAACGAGATCAAATTTTGTAAAAAGTGGATCAATCATTGGATAACTCAAGTATATATTTTTGTGTAGCCTCTCAATCAGCAATTGGCACATGTGTAACTCCTGTCTGGTTGGTTGGAAGAGATTGCTGTAGGGTAATGAAATGCCACATTAAATAAAAGTATGGACAAATGCAATGGGAAAAGAGTATCCGATTGGAATTTGCAACACGCCTCTACATAGTTTAGCAATTTTATTATTTTCAACACTCGAAAAATAATTGGAAATTTTTCTAAATATTTAAAAAAACTGTTGACACCAAAAAAAATAACTGACACACCCCACTTTAATAAGTTAGATCTTTCATCTCATTTCAGTTAACACTTAAATTAACCATGCACTACGCTTTTTAGCACCTGTGAATTTTAAGGGGTATTCTCTTATGGTATATTTTGAAAAAGAAAGTGAAATGCAAGTTATGTCAGTGTAACTTTTATTTTAACAATGATTTTTAGCATTTATTTTTCAAAAATTCTTCAAGTATTGCTATCTAATGAAGACATCTGAATGTTTAAAAAATGCTCTTCAAACTTGTCATTTTGTTTATACAGGGTTTTTCAAATTGAGCAGTTTTTTTAATTCTTGAATAAAACACACAATTTGCTTTGATTTCAAAAAACTTTTTATTGGTCATTGAAGTACTCGTATAATGTATGACATAAAAAACAATATCCGCCAAATGTCTACCTCTTGCAGCTCCACAGATGTCCACTCTTTTCTCAAAATTTTCGATGACATTTTGGCATAATTGCGGTTCTAACTCACCAATAATGTGGATAATTTCGTCCTTTAGCTCAGGAATTGATCGGGGGTCATTCTTATAGAGCTGGCTTTTCCCATAACCCCAGAGAAAATAGTCCAACGGTGTCAGATCACATGATCTTGGTGGCCAATAAACATCACCATCACTGTTGTATTGTATACGACTCCATTACACTTCTCAAATGTCAAAGACCCAAGCAAGTTCGCGACGCCATCTATGTTTTATCCAAGAATTAAAAAAACCGCTCAATTTGAAAGACCCTTTAGACGTCATTATAATACAAACTTTGACTAAAACCTTGAACATTAAAAAATTGTAAATGTCCAACACTCTAATCCAGTGGTCTCCAAACTTTTTTGATCGCATACCCCTAAGACAGAAGAAATTTATAGTGCAAACCCCTGAATATATATAGGTATTTGCACTAGAAATTTTTATATACACATATGTAAAAATGTTATGGATTGGCAGTCTTAAATAAAATAAATATATATATCACAAATTATTTATTTTTAACAGTTCACATATCATACATATTAACTTTTCTTATTAGAGTTTAATGTGACTGCATACGTTTCATAATATTGGTAAAATCTGGTTTGATTCTTTCTGATACTGGAATACGAAGGTCCGGTTTCAAGTTTAATTTATTTCGGTATTTGTTTTTAATTCCTGTCGTCGCAGAAAATAATGCCTCACAAAGGTATGTAGAATCAAATGGTAGGATTGCATCGGTTGCTGTGCTTACTAAATCTAGATATTCGGTTTTCAGTCCCACCTACCAATTATGAAGAGATTTTTGTTGAAATTCATATCGTAATGTTCACTTTCTCGACATTCCACGCAGAGCTACCGCCCGATTGACAACAGTATGCGAAACGCGCAATATTCACACTTAACTTACGAAGATTTGCTGTCTGCCTCTTCTATGAGTGCCTGATAGTGTCACCGCTGTCAATTTCTCGTCTATTTGATGTTTATGAGCGTGTAATTTAAAAATACAAGTTAGTACTCGTATTTATTTATCTTTAATAAATTTTTTCTGTCACTTGGCATACCTCCAAGCATCGACTCGCGTACCCCAGGGGTTAACCCACTTTAGAAACAACTGACCTAATCCATAAGTGAGCACAGATTTAATCAATGTATAATATTATACTTTAGAACATTGGTGCAAAAGGAGAGCGGTTGTGGCTTTAACTGGATTTGCAGACCAATTTATTAGTACTAGCTCCCATATAGTAGTTCCCTCGCATAGCATTCCCTCGAAGTCTCAGACAGTAGTATGGAACTACATTTCTTCCTGTGACTATGCAGACCAATTCTCAATCTTCACAGATATTGCATCTCCAAGATGATCCGGGGTCCTTGTCTGAGGTTGACCATTCGCACTGTCTCACTCTCCAGTTCCCTTAACCAGTTGATATTGTAGACAACCTTTCCCATCTGCAGCATCTCTCCACTTTCAAGTCTTAAGCATCCATTTCAAAATCTTTGAAGTGTCTTTTAAATACACCTTTGAAACTAAGACATTGACCCCCAAAAGATTTCTGCTTTACAGAAATTTTCATAAAGAACATTCCATACGCTTCATGTTTCCACACTTCTTTAAGAAATCAAATGCAGAGGACATATATCAAAACTCATTAGTAGCCCTATTGCGCCTTGTTATACCAAGGACTCGGCTAAAGCATCTCAAGTAGAAGGAAGCCAATTATCCTACTTTCATACCTCATTTACATCACCCAAATTTCATCAAGAAGTGTGACTGAAATCTTGGTAGCACAGGTTGACTTCTCTTTTCTCGAAACCTGTTTCTAAGTTTTTCAAAAGTTGTCACTGCCTTCCCAATCTGGTAGTTCATTTTGCAGTCCAGTATCAGATTATTTGAAATTGTAGATCCAAGGTAACAGATATCAGAACAAACCAATAGTATGGAAATTCTTGGCACAAATTCTTGCCCCATCAACACAGTTTAATTTACAAGTGCCGTGTGAGCGCGGTTTCTTGCACCAAAGAAGACGTGAATTACTCTATTCACAAAGATTATTGAATTTTTAATACTTCTATTAGATTATGTAACTCAGTAGTGTAGATACTTTTTAATAAATCCAGTGTCCCGGACAGGATCTTGCCTAGTTTCACTTTCAAATTTCTTTAATTGCGTAACATAAATCCTTAGTACAAAATATGGAATAATAAAAATAATGCTTCGTAAATATAGCCGATGAAAACAAGAGCAAATTTAGCCTGATTAACACATAGATTGCTGAATAATTTCTTTTATGATTACTGTAATGTTAAAAAATTAAAATAGCAAGTATAATTCATTGCCATATAACCGTTGCAAATCCCATCAAAAGTTTATATGAACATTGTAATTTGTTTTATCAAACACTGTTTATTCCACTTTTTTGTAACGGTATAACCCTACCGGTTTGAAGGCTTTCACCTCATCTTCAGGGGAGCACAAACAAGTCTTGTTTGCGCTTCCCTGAAGATGAGGTGTGCACCTTGAAACCGGTAGGGTTATACCGTTACAAAAAAGTGGAATAAAGTGTTTGATAAAATAAATTACAATGTCTTTAAACCTCCACAACGTTAATGCCTTGACTATAAATAATATATTTTATATGAACACCTATAGGCGTTTTCTGCACTGAACGTGTTATTCATTCAGGAACTTGTAATTCCTTGACATGCACACTATAAAGCAGTGCTCCGCAACCGGTGTGCCGTGGCACACTGGTGTGCTGTGAGCCGGATACAGGTGTGCCGCGGTCAAATTCAATGTATTTGACATTTTACAATTTTTCATTATGTATTTAATACACAATGACAAATTATTTTTCATAATATTGCCTATTTTTCAAAATGTAGTATAGAATAATCATTGAAACAAGCGCAGGTATCACATTAATTAATTATTATTTTATAATAATTATTAAGATTGCGTAAAAATAAGTATGTTATAGTTTTATGTATGTTTTATGTATGTATACTTTTCAAATAAAAAACAAAAATTTATTGTAAAATTTGTGTATCAATTTAATACATATATATTTTAGCTTTTGGTGTGCCGCGGAGTTCTAGGAAGAATTTTGGTGTGTCGTAGGTGAGATAAGGTTGCGGAGCACTGCTATAAAGCAATACATGCATCAATCATCCATAAGAAAGACTGACAATCTCTGTCATCTGCAAGGGATAGCCTGGATGATGAAAACTTTAGATATATTTTTGTCATTTCAAGTGACATGTTATACGAGTAACAAATAAAACTCAAGATATTTGCCAATATAAAATTTATTTAACAATAAAAACATAAAGGGAAAGTTTTGCAAAAAGAAAAAGAAATAAAGGTAGCCATATTGTGGCATATATTTGATTACTGAAAGTCTATGTTAAATATTACATGTATAATTATGCGCTGTATTATGACAGTTTATTAAATTATTGATTCAAGATCAGAGTATGGCTTCAAGTTACATAAAATATCAGTACGTTTTACCACATACATACAGAATATTATTTTAGTTAAAAAACATAAAGAAAAACAGGTCAGAATAGTGATATGATATTTAGGTACAATGTAAAATACATTTAATAAAGAATCCTTACCACAGCAGAAGACATTTCTTATTAAAAACTGTACATGTGTACAGATAATTGAGTATATTTTTAACAGTTAGGCACATGTGTTATTAATGATTTATTAATGAATCACACTCACAGATGTTATTTATAAACTTTGATATAAATAAAAACTGTACATTGTACAGATAATTGAGTATATTTTTAACAGTTAGGCACATGTGTTATTAATGATTTATTAATGAATCACACTCACAGATGTTATTTATAAACTTTGATATAAATAAAAACTTTTAAGTTTTGTAGTTTCAGTATAACTCCATTAATTAGAATAAGGATAATTCATAATTTTTGCCATTTTTTAGATCCCTAAATACTTTTCTTAATAAATACTGTTAATTTCCCACACAAATCATGCATCACGTAGCTGCTGGTTTCGGTGAATGGTTCAATTCCTAGGGTTTCCCCTATATCCTAAGATTCAATATCAAAATATCTCAATTATTATTATTGTATGGGGAAGCCCACCGATAAAACAAGGGAATGATGTAAAAAGGATTTAATAAAAATATAATTTCAGGATTTTTTGTGTAACCTTTCTATAAATTTGCAATTTTTGTCTCACAAAATTAAAATTTGAGATAAAACTAAAAGTGGTGCGATCTTTGTTGTTTGTCATATTCTAAACATCAATCAGTTCTCCATTGACACCCCCGTTAGTTTAGTAATAGTTGGTTTACCTTCAGTAAGAAGTAAGAAGTCACCTATAAATCTCAACACAGGTTGCATGTCATATTATTCATCTTTTAAATTTGATCCCTTTTTTTAACCCAAATATGTGACATTAATAGGTATAGTTTTGAGTATTCTTTTTAGGTAAATTATTACGTATTTTTAGATATTTTTTACCTAAAATAATTTAATAATTGTGAAAATATTTTTTTTCAAAAACTTGAAATCGTAGATTATATCATAATCAATACACATAATCCAATGTTAGTAGTTTAACCCTTAACACTCATATGTCGAGTGTGGCTCGACATAGTATTTCTTACGCCAACTCCTATGTCGAGCTAGACTCGACATTATCTGACCCAATTTTTTAATTATTTAAAAAAAAAAATCAAATACTTTGTAATACTTAAAAAGGGACTGAATTTGTCATATTCAGACTTTCTACGCAGTTTTACATTGTTATTATTATTATTATAATAGAACCAACAGTCATTTGTAATGCGCAGTAATTAACAATAGACATAGTGGTATTCCACAAATTCAAGGTCCAAGGGATACTTTTATATTTGCAGGTAGTTGGCCATATGATTGAAGTACCTATACTACTATTATCAGTAGTAAAGTGCATGTGTCCTCGAAAAGAAGTGCGGTACGTCTTGGAAAAAAATATTTCGTGTTTTTTGTGATGTAATGTGAATTCATACCTTTTATTCAATGCATATGCTACCAAGGAAAATATGCAAAGAATATCACATAAAAAATGAAGAAACAAATTATTGATGAGTCTAATCGGAGACATTCGTGCACCGATACAAAAACCGGGCCGATTCTCCACAGACGATACTATCCAGCGTTTGGATGGGAAGAGTAATTTTATTTTTACCCATAACAACACAAGGACTGTATGGTGTGTTCCAATCGGAAGGTCAAAGGAGGGAGAAAATAAACTACATTCTATTGGGATAGAAAGCCCGGCCTTCCTCGAGGAAATGTTTTAAAAAGTACCATACTTGGAAAAATTATAAATAATTCTGGTAAATAAATTTGTTGAGTATATACTTTTATTTATTTACTACCTTACTTCTTAATATAAATAAAAAAATATATAATTCCACACTCTACACTGTTCCAATACAACACTTTATTGAGACCCCTTTTTTTTTTGTCTATTTTAGAAATTAAAGAGTTGGTGGTAGGTAAAAAATAATAATTAATGAGTAGAAAGGGTTAAAGATCAAAACCAATTAATTTTTTTTGAGTAAAAATCAACATTTTTAATTAAGAATTGTGATTTGTTCTTCATATAAAAAATCTTATCTTAAAATATAACTCAATGTTAATCAAGATATAGCCAGATGTATGAGTTAACTCAGAAGAAAACGGAACAGATAGACGAGTTCTGTTATCTGAGCAGTATGTTTATGTGTGATTTGAAAAGGACAATGAACAAAGGAAACAAGGTAAACGAAGAACTTAATGTTCAACCGCGCAATATAAACAGTAGCAAAAATGACAATAAATAATAGTGTGTTGGTGCCCAGCTTGATGTATGGAAGTGAAACTTGGACTTGATAGAAGGATAAGAGTAAGATAAATACTGTGAAGATGCGTACACTAAGGAAAATTTGTCAAGTATCAATGTTTGAAAGAAAGAAGACCGAATGAAGACATTAGAAATTATTACATGGTTAAAATGGATGCTTTAAGTAAGATCAAGAAAGGAGCTTTAAGATGGTTTGGATATGTGGAGAATGAATGATGAAAGAATGACTAAGCGAGTATACACCTCAGAAGTGCACAAAGTAGACCGAAGAAAACGTAGCTGGACCAAATGAACCAGATTTAGAAAGATAGTAGTGAGAAGTATGACTAATAGAAGATTGTACTTGACGAGATGTATGAATGTGGAGGAGGCAAAAGTTACGTGCTTGGATAGAAAAGTTTAGAGATTTGCTCTCTCTGCTTACCCCACAAGGGACGCGGCGTGATATGTATCTAATCAATATATATTATTTAACATAAAGAAAGTCACTTCTCATCAATAATTAATTATTTCAAAGTATACAAAGTATTCTCGTATCACAACTAAACTCGAAATACAAAACTTAAATTTTTTACAATGTACAGATTTGTAAATGGCACTGATTAAATGCAATAATCAAATAATAATTTATTTCAAGCCTAAATTTCAACAACTAACCAATTTTTAATGTTAAGTGTTTGTGCAGCAATTGACTAAAAACATGTAAAATTCTTGATATAGAAAAACAACAAAAATCATCCAACTGTAGGAATGTTTATAAAAAATATGTGAATTACACATATGGAAAAATTTTATATCTATGAAATAACTCTGTAAAACAAATTGTGCAGAAAAAGGAAAACAAAAATAATTATATCAAAATATCACATCACTATTCTAACTTTCATAAGGCATTGGAAAAATAAATAAGTAGTATTTTAATGTAAGTCTTTACTAAGACACGATGACTACTGACTATTGAATACTGTTAGAAATGTGTAAAGAAGATAATTAACAATTAAATCAAATGTGATGTTTACCAAACAATAGATATAAAAAGGAAAAAATATGTGAAACATAATAAGTTCATCCATGTAAGATAACATTCTTTAATTATGGTTAACATTAATTTTGTCATGAAGGATCATATTTTGAAAATAAATTCAATCATTATAATTACATTTTCAGTTACATTCTCTAAATCTAATCATCTTAATTATGTCAGTCTTGATAATGAAGAAATTGCGCATGTGCACATACTATATTACAAATACACAGTGAAACTCGTTTTAAAACGTGTCATTTATTTTATATCCCTAATATAAATAATTAAAGGTAAAACATAACATACATTAGTAGAATGTAATAAAAATTATAAATAAACTCTGTTAAAGGTATACTCCTCGAAGCAACGAATAGTTCAATGATAGCAAATTATGAAAACCCAAAACTAATTCTTTATTAATTATGACATAATATATTGTTGATAGTAAAAAGTTGTATGGATTTGGAGGAGGCTAAGGATGTGTTGTAATAGGAAAGTCTGACACTGTCCTCTCTGCCACACCGTCATGGAGATAGCATGATGATATATACGTATTAGACTATTAATTAAAAAAAATATTTTGTATGGGGAAAACTTGATAATTCATATAATTCGTAATTTATGGAAAAATTTTGATACCGAAAATAACATTAATGACAAATAATATGTTCATTTAATTGGCAAAAAAATAAATATATCCCTTATGTAGGTAAAAACTCTCATCCCGTAAAAACCCAGTTGAAACACTTGCATTGTTCTATTGCAATTTGTGGATACATTTTTTCCTTTGGTAAAATGTGTGAACAACTGTGGCCAGTTATGCCCGCTAACCCAGCGTTTCCCAAATTATGTTCTGTGAAATGTTAACAAAATGTTTCATGAAAGATTGATTTTTTTATATTGAACAAACTATTCATTCATTTGTCTGTGTCTGTATAATCTAAATCAATTTCATGACCAAATGCTAATCCAAAATAATTAAACTGGTCAAAATATAAAATAACAATTATACACTTTGCCACTGTATTGTACCATAATGCTATATTTCTAATTCTATGAACGTCTAGGGCACGTGCAAAAATGCAAGAACTAAAATTATTTTATGTGAATATTTTATTTAAAATTTAATTGTTATCTCGACTTTGAAAATTTGTATTTTTTAATTCGCATTATTTTAAAATTCCTTAGGAATATCATAGCGAAATAAATTATTTACAATATTTTCTTAAAAAATTCACCTTGAAAAATTTTGTTACATTAATTTGTAATTCGCATTTTTCTTTATTCGGTCCAGTGAATTATAAATTATCAAGTTTTTACTGTATCTTATCGATTGATAAAAACATGAGTGATGATAAAAAAAAAGGCAAGCTAGATAAAGAGACATACCAGTAAAAGTTTACATATTAAAAATGTGTAAAAAAAGGAAATATAAAATAATCTTCCCCTAAAACAAGTTTCACTTAATGCATTCGTCAGCCTCAAAAATCCGGCAAACTCGATATTTGGCAAGAATTTTAATGCAGAGATTCAAGCACATGAACTGGTATATCATTTAATGGGTGGTTCCAGCAAACATCGTTAATTTGTACAATACTAAGTCTACAAGTACTTTATATCTTCCTATCTGTAACAATTGAAAAGTTAAAGCTTGAATGATCCAAAAATAAGTTTTTTTCTCTGGTTAATTGTGGATTTGAACTGATTTGATCAGATATTGTATTATAACAAATTATTCATTGTTGTTCCGAATATGACTTACCACTAAAGTGAATGAAACATGGAATCCATAAAATCTGTTTTTTTTTTAATATATTTTTTAACATTATATAAAAGGCTTATATATAAAAGAAAAACTTCAATAACAGTATTAGAAAAGTAAGCTGATTTTCCAAATCTATAGAAAAGATGAATATGTGTAGTTGAAACCAAATTGAAATGAATTTTCTTATGCAACGCTGATGGTACGTATAATATAAACTTACTATATAACTTAATGTATGAGATATGGATTATTTATATTTATAATATTGTGAAGCTTATTCTTTGTTCCAATTAAAACTATTAAAAAACTGTCTCTTAATTGAAATACTTAAAAACTATTCAAGAGCAACCTACAACTTTGTAGATAACATTTTGTCTCCATTTGTTCTGTATGTCATTATAATGTTTCATAAAACATTTTTTAATGTCATGCAAGCAATTAATAATAAAAAAATATTCTCACTATTTTTAGTTCGCTTTTGTTTCAAATGAAGTAGATTCCTTCGATAATTCAATAAATAACATCTATACATCATAGAAATTTACATATTAAGTATATTGAGTATAACATATGACTTTAATCTGATTGTTCATGTTGATTGTTTGATATTTAAAACTAGAAATAGTAAATATTGACATGATTCAACAAAACATAATATTAAAAACTGATTAGCCTTGTAATCGAAGATTTAATTTTAACCAACTCAGTTCTCATCCACAAATTGTACAAAGTTAATGTTGCCGGAAAAAAGGCTTCATCAAGTAGAATTTATAATATGAAAATTATGGAGGGCTAATAATCACACTTGAGACAAGCTCCGGGTACATCAAAATTCAATACCATAAGTTTAGTTTCTTCGGTACCATTTCTAGAACCTACAGCACAAACTAGTTTTGTAGGTGAAGCCCTTATTCTCCAAACAACACCTCCAGATCCTCCGGATTCCAAAGTCACCAAGTTTCTTATAAATTCTCCAGTCTTAAGATCCCACAATTTTACTGTTCCATCATCTGATGATGTTATTACAAAACGACTATTGGATTGAAGACAAGTTACTGCAGACTGGTGTTTATTTGGACCTGTAATATAAATTCAAACTAAATAATAGGTAAATAAAGTAAATCTGCAATAGGGTCCGATAGAAAAGACAAAGAGATTAAACAAGCAACTACATATATCCAAAATGAATAAAGCTTGATAATGTATCAAGAAATGATTAAAAAAAATGGCCACTTTGTAATGAGTACATGAGGTCTTTAAGTTTAAGGAGTAATTATGTGAGATGTGCACTGTGTAAA
>OX463843.1:19358583-19470381 GCA_949825065.1 Odontocerum albicorne | reverse complement strand
GAGTGTAATCTTTTTTTTTATCAGAAACTTATATGATTACTGATTAACAGATTAACATCATCAATTTATCCATCGATAAAAGGTAAATAAGAAAAAACTGTAGCCAAATTCTGCCATCTAATAAATCCTCCTCGATATTGGTGCTTTTATCTAAATAATGCAGCTGGTCTAATTTTAAAATTACAGTAAAACCTCGATATAACAGACTAGTTTGGGCGAAGGGATGTCTGTTCAAGCCGAAGGTCTGTTATATAATAAGTAGGTTTTCCAAACACTTATATTAAAAAAATTACAAATTAGAAAGTTTGCCTGTTGATACTTTTGTAGATACGTTTGGGTAATTAAAATTAAGTATGCAGGAAAAGTTGAATTTCATAGAAAAATTTTCTATATGGACATATTATTGCTAATGTACTCACCATACTTTTGAGACTGTAATAAACAAGTATGCGATCTAAATCGAAATAAACATTTTTGCGAAAATAAACTTTAATTATATTAACCCTTTATAGGGCAAATTTTTATTTTTGAGATATTGAGTTTTTTGTTGAATAAATCATTATTATGTGTATCAAATTAACTTTATTTCTTCGAAAATGTGTTATAAAAATGATTTTTTTTTTAAATGAGGCGGTCACATATGAGACCTGTGCCCATTTTAGGGGTCATGTCAGTGGCCGCAAAAGTGACCGATGAATGTTTAGGTTTAAATATCTAAGTTTAGGTTGTATTAGGAAATAAAATTCTTATATGAGATATAATGAATGGTGATTTACTTATAATACTTATTTACATTTTGACAATTAATTGACCGCATGTTTAGATCGTTGCTACTGAACATGCAGCTAACTTCACGACGATCCGTCTTAAATAAGACCTCTGCCTGTCCACTACATTTGCCAATTTGACTTTTGTGTTACTTAAAAATGTTTCATTAAGAAAATGAATCCCTATAAGTATAACCATAAGGGTGGTCGCATATGCAACCGATTTCTGCTTATGCCCGTTAAAAGGATAATATTTGACTAAACAAATAAACAATGTTCTTAAAACAAAATGAAATGAAAATTTTATAAAACACAATTTTTTTGTTTATTCGTCTTTGGATGATGGATATATCCACACTCCCGTTATAGCGTGACGTTCATACTCAATGTCAAGGCGCTTGCTTTAGGTAATCCTGCTTTGAAAAAACTATTAAAGTCTTGTTTGAGCTTTTGAAATCTGCTGTATATTTAAAATTAGCTCCCAAAAATTTCGAAGATAGGTGTAATAAAGCTGAATTTCGTTATTTAATTAATTGTCAATAAATGTTATTAGATCGTCTTATGTTAGATCGGACCGATTTTTTTTTCCATAAAATCCGAAATCCGTTAAATTGAGGTTCGCCTAATCGAGGGTTTACTGTAATTTTATTTTGACTATATAAGGAGAAAATGAAATCAAAATTGGGGTATTCTTATGTCAAGAAAAATTAAAGAGATCAACTACTTGATACAGCTTTTTAGTTCATCTCAATTGGAAAAATTGGACAACTCGGTTAAATCATGATATTGTAGCTTCCAGTAAATTACATAATTTGTATGTGATTTCAGATACTTAAAAGGTATTTTATATTACAACTTAAGTATTTCTGTATTAAAATATTTGGTCTTATTGACCTTTATTCAAAGATATTTCTTCTCTTTATTATGCCAAGTTAAATCCAGTGAGTTTACTGTCTGATAGCCAAACCAAACAATAATTAGACAAGTTAATGTAAAGGGCAAAACAAAATATGATATATAACAATAAACTAGACAAAATTAGAATTCAATTCTTTTTGAATAAAATAAAATGTCATTAAAATATGAAAACAGGAGGTATGTGGAAAAAGAGAAGGTAGAATCACTAAAAGCGATGTTTTTTAACCACTATTTGAGACACCCCAAATAAAATATGGTTATAATCTGGATTTCTTTGTCTTTTTTTAAAGAACTATTTCAATCTAGTTTTTTAAACTAGTAAGCTTTACTTTAATGGAAAAGTTATGTTTATAGGTAGTAAGATGTTGACCCGATAAATTGGTGAAAAGCTAGATGTCTTATTTAGTGATCTTACTTGAAAGTCACATGAACTCGATTTCAAAGGTGGATATTTTAGATAATAAATTAATATAAAAAAAAAATTTAAATTTAAACCCACCTGTAAACTGTAGACCCTGTTTGTATGACCAGCAAGAGTGTGAAGGCACTCAGCGGTTTCGGGATTCCATACTTTGACACAGTAATCATAAGCTCCACTTACTACCAGCCTACCGTCGTACTGTACACAGCGCACTGCAGCCATGTGACCCACAAACAAGCGTAGGCAACGTCCATCACGAATACACCAAAGTCGCAGAGTAGCATCCCTTGAGCCAGACACCACCCTGCAATAACCAATCGTGTAATCATTCTATCACCTAAATGCTGCATCCTAGATTAGACAACTTTTTAGTAAGGCAAATTTTTTGGGTTCCCCTACTGCACCTAGAAATAGCTCGACAAATAAGGTTTATGGCCATGTGATTATTGCACTGGATATCAGTGTAGGACAATTGCACTGGATATCAGTGTAGGACACAAGTTCCAATCATGGCTGAGTTACTCTTCTCAAATAGTACGGGGTTTTTTGTATTTGGGTTTCAAGGTATAAGGAAATCTAACTTTGGTCATATTTATCCTTAAAAGTTTTCTTTTTGAAGAAGTACAAATTACACAACCATCTTCTCGACCAGGAAGATGCACTAACCACTAACACTACATCACAGTGCCATTTTTACCACTTGCGTAAAGGCTATTTTTTATCTCAAAATGTAATACAGTAGACTCTTGATTATCTCGGGTTGCATTAACAGAAGCAGTTAAGAATTCTGAGTTTCTTTAATAATATTTCAATTAAGTAAATATAATTTTTCATTTGACTACATAATACGTACCAGAAAATTATACTGACGAAATTGCAAACACCTCATGATTTCCGGAAGATGATATGTTCACATTCATATCTTGTAACTGGTGAATGTTTCGCTGTTTCAATCATTTTTATTAAAAAAAAAATCTTATTGCCCATATCTAAATGTTTGGTATTCAAATATTTCAAGTTTTTCTTACAAAAACTTGAAATAATTGGAAAAAAAATTAAAAGGGTTAACGGTGAAGTTGTTGATGAATGAGTTGATTGTAAAAGCAAAATCAAGTTTGCAGGATGTTCTGATATGATTCTGAGTGACATGACATGTCTAGATGTAAAACTATGAAAATATACACACTCTTGTGGTTTGACCAGCAGAGAGCTGAAGGAATTCCGGTTTTTGGGACTGTATGCGTGGTGAATATTTTATATGATTAACATCATTTGGGTGATGATTCATCAAATTGATATCGAAAGTCAAATTCGCTGGCAATTAAGGAAATCAAACTTTATTTTACTGAAAAGTGAAAAGAGGAAAAACAAACTTCTTTGCTCTCGTATTTAAAATAAAGGGGTCGAAAATTCTAAGCTTTTGTTTTAATTTTTTC
The DNA here is from genome assembly GCA_949825065.1 of Odontocerum albicorne. Taxonomy (NCBI): domain Eukaryota; kingdom Metazoa; phylum Arthropoda; class Insecta; order Trichoptera; family Odontoceridae; genus Odontocerum; species Odontocerum albicorne. Next base: position 19,466,839 of record OX463843.1, on the reverse strand, counting down.
TGGTAATCTTTTAGCAGATTGTTTTTTTTTACCTGGGTTTTTTTTTTCCATACCATCCTGGATAATCGAGAGTCTACTGTAATTGAATCACAATTAGATAGGCATTGAATTTTAATATCAAATTAAAAAAAATTTAGTACAAGGAAAAATATTTTCGCTTGATGAAAAATCATTATTTCTTTCGCTTGCTAAATAATTTTTTTAATCAATCGGTTGGACATGAATTTTGTTAACTCCGTTTTAAACTATAAAAACAGTGTTTTTAATACATTGAAATGTTATTAAAATTCGGTATTCTAAAAATTATTGAATGATTAAATAGATTTAAAGTATCCATTGAGACAAAATAAAAATTGTATGAAAATAAGAAGTTTCATTAATAGTACTTCACTTGAAAATAAGAACATTGGTCCTTAAAATGTATCGTAAAATTATTTTATAAAACCTAAATTTTTATGAATACTTTACCAGTAAAAATTATCAGTAAAAACAGTGTTTTGTTACAATTCATGAACAAATTGTAAATTAATTTATTTTACTAACGATACATAAAAATTGCCACAATTTCTTTTTCAATAAGACTTTCTCAGTATAATATCACCTCAAGAGTGAATTGGTTTTTAATTTAAATGACATATTAAAAGCGCTACTAAAAACATTGAGTTGGAATAAGTCCAAAAATAAGATTAATACTGAATTGAAATTAACACATTGCTCTACCAAACATAAGAGCATTGACAGTTCAATTAGATCCCTCTCAATATATTGGGAGTACAAATTAGTTCGGTCCGTTTCCAAAAGATGCTCTGGCTGTTATGAATGGTTCATAGTGACAGCCGATTTTGGCGGTTTCAGAGAGGTTAGACATCTGCCAATAATATTCGGTTTATATCGCAGGTTTTGTACAGTGTTGAAAATGTCGAATATTGTGTTAACCAAGCAGCATTTGCGGGAGGTTTTAATTTTCTGCTTTAATTGGAAGAAAAGTGCAGCTGAAGCCCATCGAATGCTTGTCGAAGTTTATGGTGACGCTTCGACGTTTCAAGGATGGAGATTTCAGCGTCGAAGACAAGCCTCGCTCTGGACAGCCAAAAAAATTCGAGGATAAAGAATTAGAGGCATTACTCGAAGAAGATCAGAGTCAAACGCAAGAGGAGCTTGCAGAATCATTGGGAGTGACTCAGCAAGCCGTTTCCGTACGATTGAGAGCCATGGGAATGATGATGAACTGAAACCGAGAGATGTTGAAAGGCGATTTTTCACTTGCAAGCAACTGATTCAAAGGCAACAAAGAAAAGGTTTTTGCATCGGATTGTAACTGGAGATGAGAAGTGGATTTTCTACGACAACCCCAAGAAGAAAAAATACTACGCTAAGCCCGGTCAATCGTTGCCATCGACCTCAACATCAACACCAAAACCGAACATACATGGTTCGAAGATCATGCTCTGTATCTGGTGGGACCAAAGGGGTGTTGTTTACTATGAGGTGCTGAAACCTGGCGATTCCATTACGGGCGATCGGTATCGGCTACAATTAATTCGTTTGAGCCGTGCATTGCGAGAAAAACGGCCTGAATACGAGCAAAGACATGATAAAGTTATTCTTCTTCATGACAACGCTCGGCCTCATGTCGCAAAAGTCGTAAAAAAATATTTGGTAACGCTCAAATGGGATGTTTTACCGCACCCACCGTATTTCCCGGACATTGCTCCTTCTGATAACTGGTTGTTACGAAGGATGCACCACGATTTGGCAGGTCACCGGTTCACTTCTTTCGTAGAAACCGAAAATTGGCTCCAAACTTGGATCGCCTCAAAAGACGAGTCATTTTTTCGAGATGGAATTCGAAAATTGCCTGAGAGATGGGAAAAAGTAGTAGCCAGCGATGAACAATACTTTAATTGATCTGTTCATTCATTTTGTTTAGAAATAAATGCATTTTTGAACACAAAAAAACGGACCGAACTAATTTGTACACCCAATATATATAACACATCGATCAATAAGCCCCGGGACTAACCAACAGATGGTGCCACTAATAACAAATCCATACCATTCTCAGTTAGTACCAACCTTTAGAAGTTACGTGTCAAATTTTTATGACATTCCGACATTGTGTCATTGAGTTACAGTGGTTTTAGTGATGCTACTTTTGCTATTTTCAAAACAATGGAAAAAACCAAATTTCGTGTGTTGATAAAACATTGCTTTTTAATGGGGAAAAATGCCATTCAAGGTCAGCGATGGCTTGAAAAGTTATCCGGGCTCTACTCCGTCAAAAACAACCATTTGTCGGTGGTATGCTGATTTCAAACGCGGTCGTACAGACACAAATGATGCTGAACGCTCTGGTCGTCCAAATGAGGCTGTTACACCAGAACACAAAAAAAAAAACTCAAAATCGTGATGGAAAATCGCAAAGTAAAGTTGCGTGAGACAGCTGACATCCTGAAAATATAATTTGGTAGTGTTTACACTATTTTGCATGAACATTTGGTCATGAAAAAGCTTTTTTCGAATTGGGTGCCGCGTTTGCTCACAATGGAACGCGTTGCGCAATGCGTTTGCTCACAACAACGCATCGATGATTCAGAGCGCTGTTTGGCACTGTTTACGCGAAATAAACAGGAGTTTTTGCAACGGTATGTGACAATGGATGAAACTTGGATCCACCACTATACTCTGAAATCAAATCGGCAGTCAGCTGAGTGGAGAGCAGCCAGTGAAAGTCATCCGAAGCGACCAAAAACTCAAGTCGGCCGGGAAGGTTATGGCCTCCCTATTTTGGAATACGCATGGTATAGTATTCATCGATCACCTTGAAAAGGGAAAAACCATCAATAGCGCATATTAGATAGCGTTATTGGAGCGTTTGAAGGCAGAAATTGCAAAACACGGCCCCATATGAAGAAAAAAGTTCTCTTTCATCAGGACAGTGCACCGTGTCACAAGTCGATGGTAACGATGGCCAAATTGCACGAGTTGAACTTCAAATTGCTTCCGCACCCACCGTATTCTCCAGATTTGCCCTTCAGCGACTATTGGCTGTTCGCAGACCTCAAAAAGATGCTCCAGGGAGAGATTTGGCTCCAATGAAGAAGTGATTGCCGAAACTAACGCCTATTTTGAAACTAAAGATAAATCCTTCTACACGGCTGGCATACAGTTAGTAAAGCGTTGGAATGAATGTATCGCTCTTGAAGGAGACTATGTTGATGAATAAAGAAGAATTTGGGCAAACAAATGTTGTTTTAGTAGTTAGTCCCGGGACTTATTGATCGATGTGTTATGCCTTTGTGTATGCCGACAGTGACACCTAACTGTCGGCATACACAAAGGATTTCAATTTTTGATACATTCAAGTTCCATAAAGAATTATGTTTATGGTATTAGGGTATATTTTGGAGTTTTATATTTATGTTAGTCAGTGCGTTACTGACAACTGCTCGAGTAGGAGCTTCTTTGGCGTTCTAATTTGCGATCTTCTTTTACATTTACGTGTAAGTAGTTTGCCTGATTACTTTGCGTTATTTATTACTTTATTTGGATTACGAAATATATTTTTTTATTTATGAGGCCCAATCAATACGGCATCTTCTTCGAAAAGACCAATACTATTAGTCATCAAAAGATTGCGATTTAGATTCGAAATATACGTCGAGTGAATCTGATTCTGAGGAACAAGAGCGCCATGAAGTAGACTTTTTATTGCAAGCTGAAGGCGAAGAAGATGATTCAATGATATCTGTGGATTCTTCTAGACGGCTCGAGTTTCACTGGAAAAGTATGGACCAGTACCAACCAAGTAGGGAAAGTTTTACAAGTGATATTGGTGTTGTTGACATTACAAAAAATGTGAAAGATATTGTGAATTGTTTCGAACTATATTTCGCCAATGACGTGATCGATATTATCGTGACAGAAACCAACAGATACGCAGATGATACCGAATAAAACACTGTTCTCAGTTATCAGATTCACATTTAGACGCAATACTACACGTCTCTACTTCAAAAATGAAAGCTAATATAAAAATACTTGCTAGTCAAATGCAGCCAGAAAAATCTCATTGATTTTATAAATGTTGTAAAAATATATAATTAGCGTTTTATTTTCAAAATTAAAATATTTGTACACAAATATTGTAGGTATACTGTAATGACATATGGCCCATGTGCGGCCCGCACTAATCCCCACGTAAAATTATTTGGCCCTGTTACAACAAAAGGTTACCGACCCATGATCTAAACTGATTAAAAAAAAAACATTCCAGTGGTTCTAAAAGTGTTAATTGAATTAAATTATGCTATAAAACCTTATATAAAATATTAATATCAATTTTACCTCTATCTCCATAAAAAACCATTAAACATCCCTGGGAATGAAAATATGTTTTAGGCATACGAGCCTGAAGGGTTAACAGTACAATTTTTTACGAAAGATTAATTTCTGTACCTAGAAAATGACAAAAAATATGAATTACGAATTATCTTTGTTGTAATTAACGGACTTTTACTGTATTTTGAAATCAATGTACCAAATGTGTTCTAAGAGAAACATGTTTTTATTAATTTCTTATTTCTCTGTGCCATAGATATGTGAGGAGGTTAGTAACAGTCGATCGTTTTGGCAAAAAGCCATGCTGGTTTCCAATAAGTCTTGATGATACTTGGTGACTCAATTGGTTGCACAGTATAGTTTTGAAATTTTTTGGAAGCATAGAGAGAACAGCTACAGGTCTGTAATTATTATCAAACAGCATTTCACGATAAATTGAAAAAAAACAAATTATGAAGTTCGAGAATTACCAGCTGAAGATGTAAGCAATTTCACATAAAAAAATTGAATGGCAGACCGACTGCAAAGGCGGTTTTTACCAGAATAAATGGGAATTGATCTAACAGTTAAATATTACTGAAATTATAAAGAATTTTGTAGATTTAAAGAAGGACTGTGATTAAGAATATGCAAGTTGTGGAATGTATTGAATGAATATGAATTTAGAATGCAAGTTAATATGCGGATTTGCGTCATTGTATGCTGAGAGTACTGCCCATATTAGAGAGAAACGGTGCCTCGACTGAGCTGCTTAAAATAACAAAAGGGGTGAAACCTTTGTTTCACCTGGTTATTTATTATTTATGTGTAACCTGGTTATTTAATATTTATAGACTCGTGTGCTAAAGACCTCTTAAGGTTGAGTAGCATAAAAATATCGAACAGGAATGTATATGGACCGCTGTATGTTGATGACATGGTAGAGTTAGAGGAGAAAGAAAATTTATTACAGCATATAATAATAAGTGACTTGTACATAAAATGTGAAAAAAAGACCTGAGAATGAATGTTGCAAAAACCATTCATGGTAATTGAAAAGTAGAAAACGAAAAGTGAATAAGATATTTGGGAGAACAATAAAAGATAAGAATGAGTTGAAGAATTCTGCTATTTGCGAAGTATGTTCTCAGATAATGGAAGTGTGGGAAGAAATATTGAACCGAGAGTTGCAATAGAAAACAGTAAAGTCAGTGGGGCACTAAAAAATATATACTGAAACTGTATTAATGCCAAAATTTATTTGTGGGAGAACATTGACATAGAAAATGAGTGAAAGGGACCGAGTAAATGCGGTAGAAAGCGTACACTCCGAAGAATATGTGGTGTGTCAATGTATGACAGATGTGTTAAGTAAAGTAGCATGTTCAAGTGGTTTGGACATATTTAACAGATGGATGATCAAACACCGTCTAAACAAATTTAGAATGCAAGAATCATTGGGAGGCCATAAGACAGAAAAGTGTGCTTGGACCAAGTTAATGAAATTTTAAAAGGATAGGCAAGGAGTAAGAGAAAAAGAACTATATGAGATGTATAAATGCAGAGGAGACGAAGGAAGTATATATCATGATAGGAAAATTTGGCAATCTGTCCTCTGCTGATAAATAGCGAGATGGTATCAATGTATGTATAATATAGAATTTCAGGTGCCCAACACATGGTTAAGAGAAAGCAAAAGTGAAGGGATAAATAAAATTAATTTGTTTTATTTAATTTTTTTCAGATACCATATCGATTCCGAATTTTGGTGATCAACATGACAGTTCCATTTCTAATACGAATATTGTCCATAATATTTGATGGAACAGAGAATGACCCCAACTCATATTTAAAAAATAAAAGTATTTAAGGACATGAAAAGAATTAGTAATTCTAAATAGTCGCATGAGCAAATATCTGTATTTTATTAAGAAAAAATAAAAACACACAGGATGAATAATTGTACTGCATATTTAAATAAATTTGCAATGTTCGTAATAATTTTTGCAATGTTTCCATCAAATTCGCAAGGCAAACATGGAAAAAATCCATAATTTAGAACCATTTGCTAAATATATTTCTAGAAAATCAATGATTTTAACAAAAACAAATAGAGTATGAACACCCCTAAAACTATCTACCTAATATGAATATAAAATAAAAACATTTTTTTTAACTTTTCATTCCATCTAATCCCACTGTATAACCATTCCTCGTAATATATTTCAAGAATTGTATTAAGTGAATTTTCATGACAATAATTTTATTGAAATTCATCGCATTTATCAAGATATAATTAATTCCATTTAATTCCAGTCAATAAACTCACCCATACTTAGAAAAACAAGTGATTTGTTCATTTTTCATGAGAATAAAAATCCTTCTGTTTCGATTTACTGACACTTTTATGTTTATTTAGTTTTTATTTTAATTTCATACAGAACTCGTGGATTTGTCTTCGTGAAACTTGTCTTCATTATTATAATTGTGATTTTTTTCCTGATTCAAAACATTGGTTGCAACTTTTCATATATTTTTTCTTAAAAACAAGAAATCTTTGTAGTACTTCTGATTTAAGACCGATTAACAACTGTTCACAGGCTGACCTCCATGCCTTGTAAGACACTTGACTTCTACCTGGGATTTCGGGTTTGATTCCATATGGTACACCATGCATTTGATTTATTTTATTTTATAAATATTTATATCATATGCAAATTTTCCAACTTGAGCCACATTTGTTTTTCTTCACTGCTCATCTTTTTGTTGACATAATGATGAATATATACCTTAAAGCCCTCCAGAATAAAATTTCTAATATTTAAAGACAACCTTATGATAATTCTGGTCCTAACATTTAACTTCTAAAGGAGTATGGCCGTACAGTGTACGGCGAGCGAATTTTTACCTCAAGAGAGTATGGACGTACACGGTACGGCCGATGCTTTTTTCCCGAATACATGAATTTATCCATAAAACGGACATGGCTCAAATGTTTTTATCTATTCAATTATTTTGTATATGGCAGCCGCAATTATGTTTTTTATATTACTTACAAAATCATTTTTTTATTTTACTTACAAAATTTCCCTCGCTTAGAGGTTAAATACAGCCTTATAATAATTCTGGTAAATTTTTTCTTAAGTTTTAAGGTATAAAAGAGATTCTGTCCATTATAATATATATTAAAAAATTCATGACTTGACAATGAATTCAATATGACCGAAGGCTATATTACATATAATTTAAAAAAGCTGATGAGCACAATTTTGATTAATTTAGCGTTATTTGATTGGATCCCCCTTGAATAATACTAGACAGATATGAAGTGAGTCACAATACGGTATCTGACTATAATACTTAAAATAATCAACAAGAGTAATTAATGGCTGTGATAACAATTTAGTGACAAAGATACAGTGAATTTCTGCGTACTAATTCATACTGTAATCAGCAGTAAACCACTCTCAAATCAGGAGTTATTTGACTCTTAAATTAATTTATTAGTTTTTATCGGTAAACAAAAAGATACTCCTACATGTGCAAAATTTGAAAATTGTACATTCAGGATAAAAAACATTATAATTATAGAGATAACTTACACTAGTCCATTCATGTTCTAAAACATTGTAAAAAATAAACATAAACGTCAGCAAATCAAGTATATAAATGTTAATTGAGAAATTCTAATGTCTAGCTTGATGTAATCATATTCTGAAGTAATAATTATTAATTGCAGCTGCAGTAGGACCGAACTTTTGAGTGATTTTTTCCAATAGATTAATGCAATATGAAAATGAAAATGTTTAAAAAACGTTATAATTATAAATATGAATCTCAGTTATATGGCACACCTGTCATTGTAAAGGTGCATGCAGCGAACAGTAGAAGTGTGGCCGGTAAGAGTGCGCAGGCAAGCACCAGTATTGGCATCCCACACACGTAGAGTTCTGTCTGTTGATCCACTGATAATAGTACGTCCCACCATTTGGGATGACCATACCCCACCTGTATGACCGACTAAAGTTCGTAGGCACTGAAACACCATAAAAAGCTTTCCGAGTGAACTAGTAAATAATCGCATGTTTAGTTGTTACAATATCCTATAATTAATGATTTTAATCTAAATATTCATTCACTGGCTAATAAATTGCAAAATAAGAACATATAATGATTTGATTATTTTTACATAAAATATAGAAAATGATGCATTGGGCCAAGTTTAGAATGATTATGTACGGTCAATCCTAAACATTCGATTCTGCACAGAGACATTCTGCATAAGGATGTTTCTTTGCAAAAGGATTCTGGATGGAGAAAATTTGTTTTAGGAGTTTTTACGCGGGGATGGTCCTTTGGTAAAATGGTGAAGTATCATCCATGCACAGAAGCCTTCTATAAAAAAAAGCACAGAAATGATCATATAAAACTGGCAGTGCATAAATGTCTCATTCCACACCAAGCATATTTTCCTCATTAAAATATAATTTAGACATAGGTCAAAATCAGTTATAATATACAATCAATCAAAAGTACGCATGCAAGAGAAGTAAATTTTTTGTAAGATTGAGTTTATTTTTTTTGTATAAAGATTTCTTAGTTAAGATTAAGATCATTTTTTTTTCTTCATAATCATTGATTTAATAAATATATTTTTCAACCTTTTGTAGTAAGCGTTTTTATCAAATTATATATTTTTTTCTTTCTAATTATTTCTATTATATAAAATTTAAAAATTATTTGCTGTTTGATACTTAAATATCACAGTTTTCTTCATTTCCATACCAAATTATGTAAAAACTAATTCAAAGTATGCTACAAAGTGTATGAAGTTGTAAAGAACATTTCAGAATAAAATACTATAGATACAAAGTAATGTTTAAAAAACAAAACATATTTCATTACCTTTCCTGTGATTGCAGACCACACTTTGAGAGTTGTATCATCAGACCCGCTGAGAATTTTATTACCATAAAATTGTAAACATGTTATGACATGATCATCATGACCCTTCAGTATCTTAGCACTTCCCATTGGCTTTGTCAGCCAATTAGATTCAATGATACGCTGTCGCATATAAGCTGCCTTCCATGGATTGCTTGTTGGAGGCATTGAACGAGTTCTTCTACGAGTTGTCATAATTCCTATACGTCTACATTGTTCTTTCCAAAGTAGATTATCATCTGCTAATGCCCTGTGAAAAAGAAAAATAATATTCAATTCATAATCATTACACTAAAAGTCCGTTAATTTGAAATTCAAGGGACCGATTTTCATAAAAAAATTTAATTCAGCAATCACTATAAAAATTCAAATTTGCATAACACTTCCCAATGGCTGTATCACGGAACAACTAGGTCTTTTTTCAACAAGTCAAGTTGTGTTGACATATTTCCACAAAATTGAGATACAATAACATATTTAGTATTAAAATAAATAAACAATAGGTACCATTTTTCATGGCCAACCAATACGTACCAATTAAAAAATATATATAACTATCCTTTATTTCATTCTGACATGGTCAATCATTTACATAGATTAACTTGTTTATTTTTGGGCGTGTAGTATGAATATGATGATGTAACTGGTTTTTATTTGGTCAGTCACGCAGTTAATTATATCACAGTTCAAAAACTATTGAATGTAAAATAAGAAATACTTAAAAATACGCAATAATATGAAAAGAACACTCAAAACTATACTTATTAATGTCACTTATTGGTGTTTAAAAAAGGCACTCATTTTCTACTCTTTTTGTTTGGGCGCACACTAGACAGGAATGTGATCTACCATCAAATTAAAGTTTTTACAAACATTCAACTGTCGTGTTTACGAAACAAGTATTTTTACACCTCTCCCAAATAATCATCAGCTATTGTTACATTGTGATTGAGGTCAGCTGTAATGAGCCCATCATCAAATGTGACGTCACTCATCAAAGGATCAAAACACTTTTCCGTCCGCCATCTCCAGTATTGTGTCGATCAACTCTTCCGGACCAAGAATTACTTTACTATTACGGAAACCATTTTAGGGTGTTAGAAGTTTTTTATTAAGCACAAATACAATACATCGTAATTTTTGTTATTTAACAAGAATTTTTTTTAAATTTTAAATAACAAAAACTGAAAGATAAATAATATGACGTGTAACCTTTGTTGAAATTTATAAATGACTTCTTATTGAAGAAAAGAACATATCGTTTTAATTATTAAAAATAGAATTGTTTAAGAACAAAAAAATTATAATTTCAAATAAAAAAGAAATACTTCGAAAGATGAATAATGTGACGCATAACCTATTTGAGATTTAAAAGACTTACTGAAAATAAACAAAGTAATTCTTACGGATGACAGCAAAGAACTGATTGATTGCGCCACTTTAATTTCATCTCAAAATTCAAATTGCGTAATGGAGAAAATTTGCTAATTTAAAGATAGGTTAAAAATAACAGGTACAAAAAAATACTGAAATTAAATATTTATTTTATCCCTTTTACATCTTTTATGCCAGGGCTGACTACTACGTGGATTCGTGATTTGTGTGGAAAATTTTGAATAATCCGTATTCTTAAACTTTTTGGCACAACACATTACGAATTATGAAATTTGCCGTTTTTCGGATTGAACAGTTATTGTAAAAGTAATACAATTTATTATAAAAAATTGATTTTGGGACCTAGAAAATGACGAAAAATACAAATTATGAATTATCGTTATTCTAATTAACACAATTTTACTATACTGAAACATAAGGCACTCAGTACTGACTTAATCTTAGAAATGAAAAATAAAACTAAAATTCAAATAATTATAAAATAAGGCCAAAAAAAAAACGGTAGAATTACCTCCAACTTCTGCATGTTTGAGCTGCACGTAATAAATCTTCTGGTTCTAAGAATCGTAAAACAGTAAGAGCTAATTCTTTTGGTAAAAGTGAGATGAAGTCCCTTTGAAATAGTGGTTCAATAGCTTGCATCATGTGCCGAACTTGGTCTGCAGCACAACGCTTGATAAGTAAATCTATGGCTTGAAGGCGTTCGGATCCACACCAGGAACTAAAGCTGGAATAACATATATTGAAATACATAGTTGATACTAATTTATTTTAAAAAAGGAATCATATATTTAGACCACATCATACACATTTCTTTCAAATTTTAATTGTTGATGTTTTATCAAACTACTATTTTCATCTTATTTAAAATTGATTAAATACACATATAGTATATACTGACTTAACAATCCATTTATATTATTGAGGAATGATTTTAAATCACATGAAAGCCATTAAAACATCAAGAAAATTATCTATTGACACCCCACCCTTCCTTCATCACATATGAAGGGTAGATTGAAAAGTTTGGTAAAAAAGAAAGTAGAGAATTTTTTTGGTAATTTTACTTTTAAAGTTTCATTTGAGGGCTAAACACTTTGTTCAGCGATTTTCCAATTTTTTCATCCCATCTGAAAAATATGTTTTGTCAAACCCTGCAAAATAATCATTGACTGCGGCGATGACAGCCTGATTGGACGAAAATTTCTTTCCACCTAGCCAATTTTTTAATTTTGGGAAAAGGAAGAGTCACACGGGGCCAAGTCCAGGGAATATAGTGGATGAGGAACCAATTCGAATCCCAATTCATGCAATTTTGTCATTACAACGATCGATTTGTGTGATGGCGTGTTGTCAAGAGCACTTTTTTGCGTGCCAATCTTGGCTGTTTTCCCTTCAATTCATCTTTCAAATGGTCCAATAATGCTGCATAATAGACTCCCGTTATTGTCTTGCCCTTTTCCAAGTAGTCAATCATAATGATCCTTGGAATCACAAAAACCAATGAGCTTCGCCTTCGCCTTCTTCGGTGTACTTTCACCAGTTGTTGTCCATTGTTTTGACTGCCATTTAGACTCTGGTGTGTAGATGGATTCAAATTTCATCCATAGTCATGAATCGACGCAAAAAGTCCTTTGGATTGCGATTACACATCACCCACACTATTGAAATGTCCTTGTGAGTGTATTCTTGGTCGACAGTCAACAATAACGGCAACCATCGTTTTCATATTCAATTTTAAATTGAATATTGTGCACCCGTTCACTTGATATGCCTACAGGCTCAGCAATCTCGTGCAAATTCACTTGGCAACGATTTCCTCCATAGTGGGCGCAATTGAATATCTGGAGCACGATTCATCTTCAGTGCATCTACAGTAACATTTTAACTAATTTATCCAGAAACAGTGTTCACTGCTGGTGTAGAGTCCCCGGTCATTGATCTGCGTGGCTGTTAACTTCTTCAAATAAAAATGTTTTACGACGGCACAGAACTACTTTTTTCCATTGTTGCAGCAAATGTCAAAGTGATTGATTTAGATGGCTGTCAAACGTTATACTTCATGTCACATCTGGCTGAAATTTTGACAAAGGTTGCTTGAGGAATAATACTAGCCAACAGTGATGTCACATTATGAAATATGGCGCCATGGAAATTTACCATAAATTTACTTTCATGGAAATTTACCAAACTTTCCAACTACCCTCATATACTCTTTCGCAACAATAGCACAGCACATGGTAATTTAGAAAAACTTCAACAACTTAGTGTTGTCTGGTAAGTAGTTTTGTATTTCTCGGATAGACAAAATTTTCATTGCTAACATCATCTCAAATGTGATGAATATATATTATAATAGTTTAGTGCATTATTTCGGCCATTGTTTACCCAAATTGTTTGAGCGGTTTTTTAAGCGTCAATTAACCCTTTTAATCCCAGCATATTTTGGAAAAAAAACAGGTGTTTATATTTTATTTTTTATCTCAGTTAATATTTAGTTTTAAAAATACATTCTTTTAAAAGTGAATGATTCTCAAAATTAAAAAAAATATATATTCAACATAAAAACGTGTATGAAAACTTTGAGGCTGATGATCGGCCCTGTGGGATTAAAAGGGTTAAAGATGGAATAAAATGTTGTTTTTTCGTGCTCGATACTTTTTTAGTATCACAAAGGAAAACAAAGTGACACAAACCCAAAAATATTGTGTATGGCGATGATACAGTGAGCGATTGTGTCAAATATGATTAAAAAATGTAATGGTGATATGACACTCGAAGATGTCTGCTCTGGAAGGTCAGTTACCACTAATGACCAAATTGAGATTTTGATAAAAAAATAACCAGCATTCTGTGACACGTCAGATTGGGGAGATAATGAAAATATCAATAGCCACTGTCGATGAGCATTTGGTGCAATTTTGCATTTGAATTTGATCTAAAAATATGAAATTCCTTTCCAGACAACCCAATAGAAGAACTTTTTTTCACATAAAAATTGTAAAATAATGCCTGACTGAAATAAACTTGCCTGAAATAGCCATGAAAATCAAAACACTTACCGAGCTAACCATCCTCTTACATCAGGAGGATAATCATTTTGAATACTATTCCTAGTGTCGGCGTTATTTTCAGTGAAAATTTTTTTGGAGTTTGAGTTGCTTGTAGAAGGACTATTAACCTTGCGTTTTCTCTGAATAAAAAATCAAATATAAAAATGACATATTTTGAAATTAAGAGACGATAAACTTATTTCATATTCATCATGTAAACAAAAATGTTACTAAAAATACGTAAGATTACCCATAGTCTAGAAATTTCATCTGCTGATTGATGTGCTTCACCATCTGAAGTGCTGATACCAGGAGCATCATCATCAGCTGGTTTCATCTCATCATCGCTTTCATCTTCCTCCTGTGAATGTATAAAAAAGATGCAAAAATACATCAATTTTCAATTGTTATATTCAGTTTTTTTCTTAGAATCTTGGCTTTCCCAAAAGTTAAAACAACTTTTTTAATATAAATGTAACTTGAAGTATTATGCTCCATCCTACTATGGATTTTAAATACTGTTCTGAACTATAATTTGGGTAGATCGTCACATTTTTTGGTTCAAGTATAAGTCAGTACATAGGTGAAAGAATTATATATATTTTTAAAGCTGTACTTCAATATTAGTGAATATCATTTAAAACTCTACTTTTCATGAATGTTTGTTTACTCCATAATGGCAGGTCCCTAAGATTTATTAAAAAAATATACAATGGAAAAGTATTTCATGTGCAGTTAGTTCCCTTTTTCTTGATTTATTGTGTCATCTACAGAGTGAATGATACTTTCAAAACCAAATGTTTCCAATTTAAATGGTCTGTTTTGGTGTAATATGACTATGGTGGGATTTTGTGTCTTCTGTGCTATTTTTATTTCATATATGCTCTATATATGTATCTTTAGTATTTTTGTTTTGTTTTGTTTTGTGAAACCTACCGAAGGATGGTCATATAACTAGTTGATTATGAAAGTGCTTTTATTTCATCGTAAAAATTAAAAAGTAAATATAAATTTTCTGGGGTAAGTCAACTTACTTTTCTAAAATTACACCACAATTTCATCACCATAATTTTTATTATACGCATTCTTGAGTTGGTAACAAACACAAATATTTCTATTTATCCACAAACCTTGAAACCACACAAAACCACAAATGATACTTAAATTATTGTTTTACGTTAATGGTGAAAATAAAAGAAATGACCAGATATTCTACAATCGGCGAAAATTTTAAGAGGGTATTATCATTTGGAATTTTCAAAAGATCAATTTTTTTTTTCATTTCATTTTTCTATAATCCTTTCTGAATAATTTCCAATTAGAAATGTTCAAAAATCTTGAAAATTAGAAAGGTTATGAGGGTTTATAGTTGAGCACGCACCGGTCGAAAAATGACCTGAGCTTCGCAGCTGTCGGGTCGTCTATTGTTATGGCAGTAGACTTATTTTCCAAGAATTCTCGTCCAATAGGATTTCTTGGAATGATTAATTGATATTTAGTTTATATGGTCCTGGAATTGCTGATTAACAGTAAGTTTAAAATATTTACTTTAATTCATGTAAAAATCGCACTTGAAACATTAAATGCGTTTCCTGAAAAATCACTTTTTTTTAAGTATTCCCCGTAATAACTCCAAAACGAATTAACCGATTTTAATGAGTAAGTACTTATTCTCTTTGTTGTACTTCTCTCTTTAGCCGGTACTAGAATTATGTCAATCGATTCATTTTTTTAATTTTTTTCAGTCCTCTAAAGACAAAAAAATTGATCTTTAATTTCAATAAGCTGCCTTTTTTTATTTAATTATTTTTTTATTATTCTAGTACCGGCTATAGCCACATGCTTTCTGAGTAAAACAGGTTTTTTAAATTTTTTACAACGAGTACAACAGCCACAATTACGTGCATAATGGACCCCCTCCATGCACAGGCGCGGCCTTACTTCCGACTTAATAACAACAAAAATATTATTTTTTTAATTATGAAATTTTATGGAAATGTTCTAAAAAAATAAATAAATATGTCTAAAAAAACAACAAATTAAAATAATTATTCGTTCACTGAAAAAAAATCGTAAAAATCGTCCATTTTTCGACCCATGAAATGAGAATACCCCCTTAAGTACGACTAAAAAAATCACCTTAAATGCATCAACAAATTAAAATTGCAATACTTTTTATACCAGTGCTACTTAAACTATGGTCCCTCGATCAGTGCTGGTCATAAAATTTTAGTAATATTTCATAATTGTATATATTACATTGATGACCTAATTAAGAATGTTTTCAAGTCGCTTGAAAACATGTTATGGTATTATTTTCATAAGATCCAGATTAAACAAATTAATGAAGAATAAGCAAGTTCATTTATCTATAAAAAATAATACATCAACTTGTAATCATGAACATTTTGTATTCCTTTTTATGATTATGTATACACTCATACCTCTCGCTTCATGGCATTTCGAATAAACGGAATTTAAAAAAACAATCAACAGGGAAAAAAATTCAATACATGGAATATTTTTAAAATGGTGGTCGAGACTAAAAGACAAAAACACTTTGCTCTTATTAAAAAATTTACCCATGCATCGGGTTAATCTATAGAATTTATTGGAGATAACTAGAATAGAGAATCTTCCTTAAAACACTACAATCTGGATTCAACCAATTGATAAAAGTGTGATATCGTAATTTAAAGCATATTATTTATGAAGACTTTTTGTCAACTTGCCGACAGTGCTGAACCAAGAAATTATTCAAAATTTTGCAAGAGAGATACAATGAATTGTTGAAAGAAATCAAACAATAAACGATGAATCGTGGATGGAAAAATATTTAGCTAATGATAGATCAGGATAAGCATGATGGAAGATCAACTCTACCACCAACGGACATTTATTAAAACATTCTTAATATGGAAAATGAGTTAAACTTTGGAGAACAAACAGAATCTGATAATAAGTAATTATTACTCATGGAGAGATTTTTAAAACCCTTAAATGACATGGGAGAGAGATTTCTCAAGAATTAAAACTGACAAAATTAGTAAAAACTAAAATCTGAAAAGGGTATTCAAATCCTAAATGAAAAAGATCCCAATTAAGAGAGAAGCTCACAAGTTTGTCAAAAATTAGAGATTATATATTAACACATCGCTCAATAAGTCCCGGGACTAACCAACAGATGGCGCCTCTAATAACAAATCCATACTATTCTCAGTTAGTACCATCCTTTAGAAGTTACGTGTCAAACTTTCATGACATTCCGACATTGTGTCATTGAGTTACAGTGGTTTTAGTGACGCTACTTTTGCTATTTTCAAAACAATGAAAAAAAACGAATTACGTGTGTTCATAAAACATTGCTTTTTAATGGGAAAAAATACCGTTCAAACTCAGCGATGGCTTGAAAAGTGTTATCCGGGCTCTGCTCCGTCGAAAACAACCATTTGTCGGTGATATGCTGATTTCAAACGCGGTCGTAGACACAAATGATGCTGAACGCTCTAGTCGTCCAAATGAGGCTGTCACACCAGAAAACATAAAAAAAACCCCATCGTGATGGAAAATCGCAAAGTAATGTTGCGTGAGATAGCTGACATCCTGAAGGTATCATTTGGTAGTGTGTTTACACTATTTTGCATGAACATTTGGTCATGAAAAATCTTTTTTCGAAATGGGTGCCGCGTTTGCTCACAATGAAACAGAAACAATGCATCGATGATTCAGAGCGCTGTTTGGTACTGTTTACGCGAAATAAACAGGAGTTTTTGCATCGGTATGTGACAATGGTTGAAACTTGGATCCACCACTATACTTCGGAATCAAATCGGCAGTTAGCTGAGTGGAGAGTAGCCGGTGAAAGTCGTCCGAAGCGACCAAAAGCTCAACAGTCGGCCGGGAAGGTTATGGCCTTCGTATTTTGGGATGCGCATGGTATAATATTCATCGATCACCTTGAAAAGGGAAAACCCATCAATAGCGAATATTACATAGCGTTATTGGAGTGTTTGAAAGCAGAAATTGGAAAAAAACGACCCCATATGAAGAAGAAAAAAGTTCTCTTTCATCAGGACAATGCACCCTGTCACAAGTCGATGGTAATGATGGCCAAATTGCATGAGTTGAACTTCGAATTGCTTCCGCACCCACCGTATTCTCCAGATTTGGCCCCCAGCGACTATTGGCTGTTCGCAGACCTCGAAAATATGCTCCAGAGAAAGAGATTTGGCTCCAATGAAGAAGTGATTGCCGAAACTAACGCCTATTTTGAAACCAAAGATAAATCGTTCTACACGGCTGGCATAGAAAAGTTAGGAAAGCGTCGCAATGAATGTATCGCTCTTGAAGGAGACTATGTTAATGAATAAAGAAGAATTTTGGCAAACAAATTTTGTTTTAGTAGTTAATCCCGGGACTTATTGATCGATGTGTTATAAGCAACTTGAAAAGAAAAAATATGCAAAGCAGTAAACTTTGGATGAATATATCCACCAAGTTCCTGCTTCTCAATCAACAAATTATGACATGGAATCTTCAAATTTTTCATTATAAATGCTGTTATTCTTAATAAGTGTATAACACATGTTTTTCACTGTTCTACATATTTCAAAATATACTCGAAACTTTTCTCAAATACTCGATTGATTTGTTTTTTTCATGGAACACGTCATGCACATCTAATATGTATTTATATGGAAAAAAATATTTGATATACTGAATTTCGATTTACGGACAATTTCTCAGGAACATGTATTTTCCGTAAAGCAAGATGTATAATTCTTATTTGTTTTATTTTGTTATTGTATTTTAATTACTAAATTAGTCAAAAAATATTAGATCTCCATTTTCTTTATATTAAAGTTATTTTTATTTAATTTCACAAAAATGCAGGTCTGTGATAGATAGGAATGAAAAAAACTGGTATTTTAACACAGAAAGTTTAAGACATACTGTTATACACCATAATATGGTTAAGTCCAAGAAATAAATATTAACAGATTTTTCATAAGTAAATATAATAACTATGAAGAATCAGTTATGAATGCAATATTGATTTTACTATTTGGCATAATCTTTGAAAAGAAAGATTGACCAAAATAGTAACACTACTTTGTAAACTAGCATCTGCATGAATAAATATATGTTAATAATATTTGATAAAAAAAATCTGAACTTTCTCAATAATACAGACTTCTGAATTTCTCGGTTTAACAGGAACAAATATATTTAAGACATTTTTACGAAAACAATGTTATATCACCGGCAGATACCAGTCTAATAAATTCTCACATTTTTACATTGAAAGGATTAATCCCACACGCAATTGTCACAAAAATAATAAATAAAACATTACGAAGCTTCATGAATAACTTGTCAAGGTGCAAGATACATAACTAGGAGAAGCATTAAATATGGATTTAAGTCAACATTGCATTTCAAATAAGTTAAGTGGAATTGAAGGTGACACTGAAAGAGAAAAATACTTTTTGAATTGCATATTTTATGAGGTTATACGTCCAACAGAACAACAGCTTATATTTTATCCAATTTCACAATACGAAGCTCGATTCAAAACTAAAGGTCAGGCGCTAATAGCAAATCGGTAGGTAATTATCGGCCATTTTTCCATCAGTCTATTGTTTCCTATTATTGACAATGATTAATGATAGCTGAGAATGAATAATTTTGCCAGCAGTAGTGCAGTGAGTTTAGAAAAAGCCTAAAAAAATCTTGTGAACAATGACCCGAATTCATAGAATAAATTTAACACTAAATACTAGATCTGAACTTTTTTTTTATCAAAGTAATTAATATTTAAAATAAAATTTTGTACAAATTTGTCAGTTTTTCCTGAAATAATGAGTCACACGGTTTGTCATTACCTCACTTTAAAGTTTGGAATGTGTAAGCTCCAATTATATATACAAATCATAGAATTTTAAGGTTAAAAATTAGTATTTAGACCAGACTATAAATTTGAGTCATTGTTCAAATGAAAGACCAAGCTGAATATGCAAATTAAAAAATGAGTTAAAATCATCACTTCAGGATCAGTGTTCTTACAATGGAATTTCTGCCCTTCTGAAAAACTAGTCTTCTTAACTGAGTGCTAAATGGGTTACAAAAATGTTAACTACAAGTAAATAAAAACTAAAAGCTGTGACCCTATAGACTAGAAGATCCTGAAGTAAGATGTTTCTTATTGCATTCTTAGTCCCAAATAGGATTACTAAAAATAAATTAAAACTAAATCCAAGTAAAACGAAATTTTACTGAGTGGCCTCGCTAAGTAGACAAGATTGGAATATGTTATCATTCTTGGACGCTAGTATTTTCAAAAACAGAGCATCAAATCAGAGTTCAAGTTGATGTCTTCCAACAAAACTGATAAAAATGCTTATTAATTCATTTGTAGTGTCTGGTCTAGACTATTGTAATCCTATTTCTTCTAGTCTGTCTGTAGTAAAAAATATTGTCATATTACCCCAACTCCACTTCCAAAAAGTCTATATCAAGTGTCATGAACAGATTGATTTCCAACTTTGTTTTTTTTTTGTATTCAAGTCCATTAATGGGATGTTTTCATTGTATCTTTAATAAATTGATTATTCCGAATAGGGCAGGGTATTCTAATAGGATGGGGTATTATAATAGTGCTTTTGCCATTCTTAGTTCCATGGTGTGAAATAGTCTGCCTCTATTTTAGAGATATGTAAGTTTTTAAAAAGTGTAATCAAAATATATGATTATATATTCCACCTAAAGCTGAATGTATTACTAGCACATATTGGAAGATGGAAACACATGACATAATTGTTAATTGATGGTCTGGACACGGAAATGAAAAATTATTTGAAAATAAATATTCTGAAACTAAATATTTTCCTGTGTGATGCGAAAATAACAATTACGTATGTAAAAACTTTTGATAATACTGATTTCCCAACTTACTTTTAAATCCAGGTATTAAGAGAAAAAACTTAAGCATTCTTTACCGTTTCATAATTAGAGACACAAGTGCAAACAATTTCTTCATCTTCTCCTTCCACTGACTCTGCATCTTCATAATCATGAGGAAAAATCATGTCCTGTAACAAAAACCAATAGTATGCGTTAAATTAGGCTTTATTAATTTGATCAAATTTATGTTGAAAACTTTCTCAAATTAATTTAAAGAAAATAAGTCTTAAACTAAAAATGTTTCCTAGCCATATATGTAAATTCATGGACCAAATAATTTTATTGGAGATAACTCCCACCTTGTTTTGTAAACAGTTTTCCTGTAAACGTAAAAAAAATACGAATAAAATATTTTCAAGAAACAAGACTTCGAAATCAATTTAAATTTTTTTTTGTCTATTTTTAAGTTTTTTTAGAAATAAAAATCAATTAACTTTTTTAGTTTATCTGAATCATATATTGTAGAAATAGGCTCGGGTTAAAATAAGATAAGTATTCTTTTTACATCCTTCAATGTGCTAAGCCAGAGAGATTACATTATTATTATTAATAATACATATATATTATTAATATATAAATAAATAAGAGTACCCTCAATCAACAATGTCCAATAGTTGATCATCTAGATTCATACTCTATTTAATGATTTAAAAAATGCAAAAACACATATATGTATATCATACCTTATGTGCAAAACTATTATTTTCTTTTTCATTTTTTATGTGAATCATATGACACACTCCTTGATAAACTTATAAGTTGTTAAAGAAAAAATAATTCTGCATATTGATTTCAACTCCTCAGTGATCTTCTGACCAGAAGGATGTTATCACTTGCACCAAAAAAATGATGAATGAAAATAGTATATAATATGTATGTAGCACAAAATGAAAAAAAACTCACTGTATGAGGAACATTTAAATCAGACATGTTGCTTGTTGAAGGCACATTCAATTTATGGCTTGATCCTTCTCCACAAAATTCTAATGGTTCCATTCTTTTCATTTTATCAGGTTTATTCGTATTATCAGATGAATCTGCTGGGCAATGTACATCTATATTTGGAGTTGGCGATTTAGTTTTTTTCTCTTTTTCACTTATTTGTAAATCTTCTTTCAATGTTTCAGAATGCAATTTGTTGGAGAGATTTTCAATATCATCATTCTGCGCACTAGAATTGTTTTCTTCATCATACAGCTTAAACTTAGGTATAGAGAAGGGTCTAGTAGGACGAGGTGGAGTGACAGATGTTTTGTATGTAGTGTACTTTCTATGGCAGCAATTGACTGGTGTGCTGACTGTGTCCGAACTACTACAGCCAGGTTCGGGAACAGGTTCAGGCTCAGCAGCAACTTTATTTACATCAGAACTAAAGCTAGATTGGTTTTCAGAACTAGAAAGATAACTGTTATTGGAAGAAGAGGATTGCAGGAAGGATGAAGAGGTAAGGCGCCGTGCATCCACTATTACTCCTGAGCACTGGCTTATCAGTCTGTTCTCTTCTTCTAAGTCCTCCCTCTCCAACTGGTCATTAGGAAGAAAAGCAGAGCTACTTCCTGCCTCATTCTCCTCAGTCTTCGACTCTACTGGGCTGTCTTTGGCTGCACTTTCATATTCCGGTTCATCTTCTTCTTCATGTCTTTCATGTGAATGTGATGATATTTCGCAATTTTTATCCATTTATTATGTTAAATCGTGTACATCCTGAAAATAAATACAGTTTAATTTTCATTTTACTGTAACAGAAATAATGTGCCAAGTCTATAAAATTAAGAAATCTGTGCAAGTGAGATACAGGGTGCGTTTCATGTTCCAGACCGATTTTGTTTGGCCGCCATTTTGATTTGGCTGTCATTTGTCAGTTCATATTTGACAGTCATGGAGAGTGGTCGATAACAATTTATTATGGAGAATGTAACTCCTCAACGTGTCGAAATTTCTAAAACATTTTGTTTAAATAATTGTTCAATTGTGAATATACGAACAAAATTGCATGTTTTTTTTTGGTTTAAATCATGTGCCAAGCAAGTCAACCATTCAGCGTGTAATGAATAATTTTGAAAATTTGCATACACTGGGAGATAAAGCAAAGTCTGGGCGACAACGTAGCCAACATACGCCAGAAAAGATTGATGCAGTGAGGCAGAGTGTTGGTGAACGTCCGTGCACCTCTCATCGACGCCGTGCACAAGAATTGGGAACGTCTTCATCATGTTTGTTAAAAATTATCAAAAAAGATTTGCATTTTTATTCGTATAAAATTCAATTGACACAAAAGCGACAGGAAAATGACCATAAACGGCGGCGAGATTGGAGTGCTCGGGTTTTACAGGTCGGTATAGACAACCACCATTTTTGACAAAAAATAATCATGAGCGACGAGGCACATTTCGAATTGGCCAGCTTTGTTAATAAACAGAATAGCCGCCATTTGGGGCACTGAAAATCTTCAATTGATACACCAACAACCATTACACCCTCGTAGTGACTATATGGTGGGCCATTTGGGTCGGCAGCATCATTGGGCCATATTTCTTTGAGGATGCTAGAGGCAATGCTGTAACAGTTACTGGTGATCGCTATCGTGACATGTTGGTAAACTTTCTTGTGCCTGAATTGGATCAATTGGGCATACATCACATGTGGTTCCAACAGGATAGTGCCACATCACACACAGCTCATGCTACGATGCAAATTTTGCGAGAAACTTTTCCCGGCCGAATAATGTCAAAAAGTGGTGATATCGACTAACCCCCTCGATTCCCTGATTTGACTGCCCCCGATTATTTCCTATGGAGGTACTTGAAGGGAAAGGTGTACATCAATAAACCTGTACATCAATAAACAAACCACAATCCCGATGCTTAAGGACAACATTTGAAAAGAAATTATTCAAATAACACCAGAAGTCTGCGAGAATGTTATGAAAAATATGCTTGAAAGAGCTCGCGTTTGCGCCACGGCCAGAGGCGGCCACTTGACCAAGATTATATTCCATACATAATGGTAAAGATCATATAATCAATCTATTAAATATAAAAATTGTGTTTCATTTAAGTTATTCAAAAAAAAACATCGACCTGGAACATAATACGCACCCTGTATTAACCCATAACTAAATTGTATTGTATTACATTTTCCTTGCATAGAGTACAATCTGGCGAGCTTATTGCCATGTGGCAATATCTTCCAACCAACTAGAAAGATGTTAAAGAGGTCTTAAGTGAAAATTAGACTCGAATCCTTTTTAAAAAAAAATAGGTTCCAACGGAAATCTTACCAACTAGGCCACAGAGGTTGTCCGTCTTATGACCAGAAAGATGTTTCAACACTTGTACCACAGTGAAGCCTCAAGTTTATGGTTACGGTACACATAATTTAGAAGATGGTTTTAGTATCATCCATCACGTACAGAATAATTTGTTTTTTTTTCTGTATTGCTAGTCTTTTGGCACAATACCTCTCCCTTATTAAAATTTAAAAAATACTTGTGAAATCTCTCCAATATAACTCAATTAATCAAATAGACGATTTTAACACAGCAGTTGTATTTAATATTATAAACCACCACCTTATTTCCTCTAGTATCAAAATATAGTGAGAAACAATGAAAACATATTTAAAATAAACATAGAAAGTTAAATGTGAGGCATTCAAAGATTGTCAACATGTAAAAAAAATGTAATAGGTAAAGCGGAAAGTAATGATCATTTTTTTTGATGCGAGAAAAAATTGATTTAAACAAAAACTATACAATATTATTCCGTTAAATAATTACCGTTGTTACCGATGATCTTCCTCCACAGAATAGGTAGTTTTTTAATACCTTATTCGTAAAATTCTGGCGGTTTTACGGTAAAATATGACTCCAAGTGATTTCGGAGTTGTTCGACACTCGTAGATTTTTTATCTCGAAGCGAATGTTCCATCGACTTAAAAAGATGGTAATCCAAAGGTGCAATTGCAATATCAGGTGAATATGGTGGATACTGCAGAACTTCTAAATCTAGCTCTCTTATTTTGTCCTGCGTAATCCTTGCTGCGTGTGGTTTTGCGTTATCATGTTGTAGAATTCTTCTCTGATTCTTTACTAAAACTGATCATTTTTTAAGCAGTTCTGCCTTTAATCTTACGAATTGGGGACAATACACATCTGCTGTAACAGTCTGACCAAGTTTTAGTAATTCATAATGAATAACTTCCAAAATATCCCACCAAACACAAAGGAAAACGTTTTTCAGAGTCAATGTCGGCTGAGGGGTAGACAGATGTACCTGATTCGTCGAAAACCATTGTTTTTTGTTTTTTTCTCTCCTCGGATTGGTGTGAAGGACCCACTTCTCATACCCAGTAACAATTTTTCTAAGAAACGGATCAGTTTCATATCTAGAGAGTGAAGATGAACAGATTGTTATTAGTTGTTCCATGGCCGTTGGAGAAAGTTCGTGCGGCTTCCAAATTCCTTGTCTATTTTGTTTTCCGAGCCTTTTCAAATAGTTCTTCACTATTGATCATGGACAACCGATATTTTGTGACAATTCCTTGATAGTTTTACGCGGATCGGACCTCACTAATGAGTTTAAAGTGTCATCATCGATTTTAAGAGGTCTTCCTATTTTTGGTTTGTCCTTCGATTCCCTTTCACAACTTTCAATTTTTTGAAACCATCTTTGGCACTTCCGAGGATTCAAGATGTCTCTATAAATATCGCAGATGGTCTGGGTAGCTTCTTTTGACTTCAATCTTTTATCGAACAAAAACAGCATAAAATACCGCAAATGTGTCTCTTCAATCTCTGGCTTTTGCAGTTTTGTATTTTAGACCAAAACCAAAAATAAATATCAAAACAGAAAGGGTATTAATAGAGCTTCAAAACGATACCAACCACGACGTATTAACCCAACGGTAACTGGTAGCAAACTGGTTTCAACATGACTCCTAATGAAAATGATCATTACTTTCCGCTTTACCTATTATAATAGATTAACAAGGACAAATTTATAAATCCTTTATAGGTTAATAAAGTGAAAGAGGAAAATCATGAAAATAATGTTAGTATGATGTTTATCAAATTCTACAGAAACCAGTAACAAGCATGTAAACAATACAGCATGTAAAGGGTTTTCCAATAAGGGGTTTAAATATTTTTTTGTAATAAAATGAACTTTAAATTAGAAAATTTTGGGTTTTTTTATTTCAACATGCCGATAAACCGTGATGCAGTTTGGCAAATAATTTGATATAAAACCTGCATAAAACTTGTAATAAAAAAATGTGAACTTGATTGATTATAATTATTGAGACAATATCGGTCAAATAGCCGTGCCTGTTTTTGCAGGAAGCCACTCTTATCTAAATTTCTAGTAACATCTGTACATTTGACAAATAATACACCAAATCTCATATTTGAGCTCGTGAATGGTTTACGGCATAGTCATGTACACCTTTCATTTTAAATAGTCTAAAAAAAATCCAAAGATGTCAAATCGCACGATCTTGGCGGCCAATTCGCATCGCTATTTTGTGAGATAAATCTGCCTCTGTACATCGATCGCAATAAAACAATTGTTTCACCGGCTGTACGGCATGTGGTACTATTGTTGGAACCACATATACTCCAAGATAATGCGATTCAATTCAGACAGCAAAAAGTTGTTTCAAATCTTGCAGTAGTGTTCACTGTCGATTTTAAGCGTTTCACAATCTTCATTTTTTTAAAAGTAAGGCTGAATGACGCCTCTAGCCCATAATCCACATGAAACAGTGATATATTGCGGATGCATTGGCTTTTCTTCCATTTCTGAGGACTTTCAACACCTCAGATATGACAATTTTATTGGTTTCGGAATTAAGATGGAAATGGACTTCGTCACTGAAAATTTTTTTTTGCAAAAATCATCACTTGTTTTATTTTCAAGCACATAATAATCAAATGCACAGTGCTGCGAATGGACTGCTGACTACAAATTTATGCCAACTGAATCATGTAGAGTCAAATCTTTCTTTAAAATTTGGTATGTGGTGGACTGAACAATGCCTAATTGCGGTAAATGGTGTGAAATTAATATTTTTGGATCCACACATACTTTGCCAGTATTATTGGCTTAGCATCCTGTATGAAGTATATGCTTCTTTGCTTTTTATAAGACATAACGTAAGACCCAGTTTCCTCAAATTTCTTTGTTAAATTGCGAACTGTTTGCTCCCTTGGGTGGTATACAAGGAGCAAAAATATTGCAAATTTTGTGAAACTTTTTTTTTTCGATGTGTATTTTCATAGTTATTCTGTATTAAATTATTGCTTTTTGCACTATATACAACTTCCTGACTAAAAATGTAATGCATTATAAGATGGCTTGTTCTTGAATAATGGCCATAAACTCCTATATCAATAAATTATAGATGACAGTTGACAAACATAACTGTCAAAAATATTAGACAAAGATAACCTAAAAACATTCTAAAGGTATTATTGGAAAACCCTGAATAACCATGATTTGCTACAGACTTCAACAGTAAACAGATTTATAAAATTTTATGTTAGATTATTAGTGGAAGAGGAGGATGGTAAAAAGAATGCTAATATGATGTTCATCAAATTCTACAAGTACCAGTGAGAAGCATCAATGATATAGCATGTAGAACCATGATTTACTATAAACTTAGAAAGTGTACTAAAAAAATAACAACAAAGATGTCACAAAAAGAATATAAGCGTTAATAATCCAGAATGGACTAGTCACAAGCACAATCAATAAAGTAGCATCAGTCCTAAAAATATGTTTATAAATACTTTTTCTTCACATCTAGTGGAATAATCGAAATGGTATAAGGTGCCTTTTACGTGAATGTTTTTAAGTCTGTAAAATTTCCTTCAAAATTATTTTTCACGAATTCGGTATTAGTAGTACAATAATAAAGAGTTTCATATTTAACGTTTTTTTTTTTGTAATAAAGCTGCTTTGTGATTAAATTTTAAAGAAAACAAATCCCTTTCTTATATTTATCCTAATAAAAAGATAAAATACAATTGGAGTTTTTTAACCTAATATAATATAAAATAAACTAAACATATGGGGTGTATTAGCACTCCAAACCACTAATGTTGAATTAACAAATCATGGTTGACTAAGAAATTATTTATTTATTTTATGACGAGTGTGACGAAGATATGGATTAACCAGTCTATACACTGACCAAAACCAAGATATGTTTAGTTAAATATCTATTATTTTCCATACCACTATATAGAGTAAAAACATGGATGATGAGAAAGAAGGAAAACAGATACCTTCGAGATAGGGGTTCGAGGTGTTGGAGGCAGATGCTCCATAACCCATGGACCGGACCACAAGGTACACCAAGGTTTTTATCATCCAAAAATTAAAAAGCAACTTTCAATAAAATATGGAAAAAATTACATAGTTGGGGCATGTTGCCAGAAAGAAAAACGAAAAACTGGAGAAGTTAGTGCACTACAAGATGAATGAACCAAATAAAGGAATGAACAGTATCCTACACACTTTAAACGCTACATTCAACATGGGCTAGGACTGAAAAGGATGGAGACAGGTGGTGCATCAAGTTCCAGACATAGCGGAGGACCATGATACTCAGCATTAAGCATGCAATGAACAAGATCATAGAAATTTTATATTTTTACACCAAAATGGCATGACTTGAAAGATTGCTCCGCATGTATAACTTCATTTTGGCAAAAAATGGATTTATAACATTTGAACACCAAAACATCAGTGATGGGAAAATTTATCTAATATAATAACCTGGGATTCGATTCTCATTTTGACTTTTTTCATCTGAATTTATTATTGTGCTGATGCTTTACAGCTGGCTTAAATAAATTCTAATGTCTCTTTAATTTATAATTTGTTTCTTATTTTTAACGACTTAGTGTATTTTAATAAATTGTGTGGCACGGGAGTTATAATTGGCTTCATTCAGCCTTTGACACAAGACTGGATAAAATATTTTTTTACAATTCAACAAGACTCAATTTTGTTTACATACATTTTTTTCTTTATATAAGCGAGTTTCTCATCCCACCTGTCAAAATATGTTATTACTACAAACAACTGGATAATGACAATCTGGATCCTAAAAAAATTATATTATTATCGCGTCAACATATGATTGACAAACTTAAAATAAAATTTTATAAGGTGTTTTTTAATTAGTTCTTACATAGAATGTCTCTAATAACATGTATATCTTCTTCCAAACATATCTTACTTGAAAAATAAAATGTTAAAAATAAAAACAATCGATCCTGTACGCACGTTTTTTTTTTTCATCCAGTTACAGCATATTAATATGAACTGGCGATGTTGTCAAAACTCAATCTTTAAGTGAGCCACACCTTTTTCCGAAATATTTCGATTAAGTAGTCAATATAAAATAATACACTAGTGATCGGGAGAAAAAACTTCCCTTGCGAAGAAAATCCCACGCCAATCTCGAGATATTCGTATCCGCCCAGAAAACGACTTCCTTGGCCAATTTGCTACCCTTGACAATGTTCTCAGTATGTTCTATAGGGAAGCTTGTGTAATGAAAAAATCATCAATCGAGTAAGATAACTTGTTAAAATATAGGAAAATACGACAAAAATAGAAACAGAATTAAATTTTGAGTGAAGGGCAATAAAAACCTCATCACACACGCACGAAGCATAGTACATCTCAAAATCAAAATCGGGCGTGAAAACAAGTGGACGAGCAACAGCAGAGAATCAAACCTACCCCAAATGAAAAAAAACGGGTGAATGGGGAGAAATAATTTTCTGATTAGACAGAACATATTGCCTAATCTTGTAAAAGTAAAAAAATAATAAGTAATACCAACAATAACTTGAATGCATTGTGTTTAGAGGAGAAAATTCTAACGATTAAAATGAATAAATACTTACTATTTTTGTACGCAGCCAATCTTACACTTAATCTTACTAAATTTTACGACAAGTTATGTGATTTATAATAGTATGAATACAAATTATAGGCTTATATTTAAAATTTATAAAAACGAAACACAGTGCACGTCGCCACCAGCCGCGACGCAACTCAAAATGCATAGACATACATGTCTTCTTCTTTAATAATGGCCGTGAACTTCTATATATGAAAGAGTATACGCCAATGTCAAGTGAGGTCCACTTCATAGGCCGCCGTTACACGCTCAATCTGGATCGCAATCCGCGATCCAAATCGACGATCTCGGATTGACGGATCGCGCGACTACATACACGATCAATCCGATTTCCATCACTCCACACCCCGCAGCCGCTGCGGCAACATCTTTCTCAACTCAAAATGGACGTAAAAATAAAAAAATATAAGCTGTTGTAGCCCTAGTTCTGGCCGTTACTTTGAAAAAGCGAGTTCGAAGAAAACGTTCGGTTAAACAGTGGCTACGAATGAGATAATTGTATACCCATTTAAATCTACTAAAATAAATACGATTAACTGCTAAAAAAAATGACTTTAAAAATTACTTCAGAAAGAGTGGAAAATGTTTTGATGAGTTGTTAGAAATGATAACCTCATACATATCGAAACAAGATACTTGTATGAGAAAAAGTAAAACACCTGAAGAAAAATTAGCAGTAACTGCATTATCTTGCTACAGGCAGAAATATTGAAGACCTTAAATTTTCTGCTATCATGTCTCCTGCGTCTATCAGTGAAGCTTGAATTTGTAATTTTTTTAAATTTTCTCCTATAATTCGATCTCAGACATTTTTTTTTCTCACGTCAACTTGTTTATTTATTTATTTATCGTCAATTCAGCCGATTGCGGCTTTATTTTCTTTAAAATTCCCGATAGAGAGCATACGTCCATCTCTATCGGTGTGTAAACGTTGACTGACGCGATCTTACACGACCTCACACGAACAATCCCGATCGCGAGCAGCGGATCGCAAGCGTGATTTCAAAATATCCAGATATTTTGCGATCCGATTGATCAATCCATCAATCCGCTCATCACACGGTCAATCTTGACCGCGATCATTGATTGCGATCACGGATTGCGATCCAGATTGAGCGTGTAACGGGGGCCATAGGGTCTCGTTAGTTATATTCATATGGGCAACATCGGCGCGCTTAGTTGTGCGTCCGTAGTTGGTATTTTAAGTATACTAAAACAATTCGGCCCGAGACTATTGTTTATATTTCTAGTGAGATACTATGGAGTGAAACTATTTTACAACTAAATGAATATTTACAATAAGATCAGAAATAAATGTGTAGTAAACGAGCGAATTATTTCAGTTAGATAGTTTCAATAAAATGAATTATGCTATTTAGTATGGGAGTTTTTATGAGGCTCAACATGCAGGGAGGATTGTTTTTGTTTGTTTCTTAAAGGTCAAAGCGAAAGTATTTAGAGAACAAAAGAAAACACTCTTGAAATCTTCTTCCTCCTGGCCACACTCATATAAAAAAATCCTAAAATGGAGTTTGATCAGATGGGCAGGATCTAAATTGTATTTGTGTTAACAATGCCCAAATCGTATTCGACTTACTATATAAAACTGGAGAACAATGTTTTTGCTTCCTTGAGTCCGATACATATTTTTAATGCAGTTTCGGATGCTGGTTTTATTGGTATCATTAAAAAGTCTGTATCGCGTATAGTTTTTAATTTATTATATATTTGGAAATAAAACTTATGCTCTACATAGTACAAAGGAAATATATCTACTTGTCCCCAACTTAACATTTTTTTGAAGTTTTCTTTTATATCGCGCTCTTGGATGATCTTTAATTGCAGTCCAGCAACAATCCGCTGGCATGGTTGGATTCGATTTTCCCTGGTATCGTTTTTTCATCACTGATGTATCCTGATGAAAGCGCTCTCCATGCTCGTCGCTTATAGCACCAAGTTATTAAGTGTGGTTCATTGGAAGTTGATGGTAGGGGGTATTCCGTATTCGTATAATGTTCGTTTACC
The DNA here is from genome assembly GCA_949825065.1 of Odontocerum albicorne. Classification (NCBI taxonomy): domain Eukaryota; kingdom Metazoa; phylum Arthropoda; class Insecta; order Trichoptera; family Odontoceridae; genus Odontocerum; species Odontocerum albicorne. The sequence goes on along the minus strand of OX463843.1, from coordinate 19,435,196 downwards.
GCATGGTGTCATCATCTTCTTCATCTAGTGTCCAACATGAAGGCGGTATTGGAATTGGTAGCGTATCATTGTGAACGATAGGTCGAATTGCAGAATAAAGGTTCGGGTATTCAACACTCTTTTCGTTTTTGGAAGAGAACCCAATCACATTACTTAAAAAAAAGTAGCAATCAGTTGCGTTATCTTTTTGCTCTCTCCATACCATAAGAACAGCAAATGGTATTGATTTTCTGGCACCTTTAAGCCAAGCTCGCAAATTTACAGCACAAGTAGCGCAGCAAATGTGAGGTGCCATGATTTACCCTGGTGTCCGATTTTGCAGGCAAAATATAACTCATATGCCTTCCGTATTAAAGGTGTTATATTTCTATGCTGTTCCTTGAACGCAAACCCCCCACAAACGTAACAAAAAGAGTTTGTACTATTAATGCACTTCCTTGGCATATTTATCCTTTCAAAATAAGTTTTTTCCCCTTAAAATCACAAAATTTCTCGCTTAAATCATACAACACCCATTAACACCACTTTGACATAACCTGAAATGAATGGTGAATGACAGTTATGCAATGCGGTTAAGTTGCTGCCAGTATTAGATTTAATTTAAAAATAAATTTTCTCATAAACAGTTTTTTAGGTATTTCTCGGAATTCTGACGTGCCAGGATAATAAAAAATACATACGAGGCATGCAAAAGGTAAAAGGTCTTATGCAGATGTTGCCTGTTTAGTTAAGACTTTTCGTTAGCTGGAATACCTCAATAACCTGGAGTCGAATGTCATTTCAAGAAATTTGTGTGAATTGTAGTTAAGAATAAGAACATCGTCAAAACAAATATTAGTAGTAGATTTTCCGCGAAAACACAACAATGGAACTTTTGGAGGGGGGGAATATCTAATCCATGATTTTTGGGCCACTGGGAAAGAGAGTGAAGAGAATTGTTTATTTTTTTTCTACTATTTTACAAGATTTAATGGACGTATAAATTAATATATCATCCGTGAATTGTAATACAACGGTATTGAGAGGAATAGGCTGAGAAATATTTGCCGTATAAATCTTACAAAGGAGAGGGCTAAACACTGATCCTTGAGGAAGACCCCTCCAAACTGTTCTTGAGAATGACATCTCATCTACCGATAGAAAGATGGAGCGTTCTGAGAAAATATTAAATATGAGGTGAATGATTTTATTGGAGATTTTTGTGCAGCATTTTTTGTTTTAATAGAGGTAAAATAACATTGTTATAATCTGAAATTATATCTGAGGAAGTAGTTGTAAGGGATTTTTTATAAGTAAATGCGGAATAAATATCAGTAGTGAGAATAGTTAAATCACCTATGGCATTGCGTGATTTACGGAAGCCAATTTGATTGATATTCAGAATTTTATTGTGTTCTACAAACCATTCAAGGCGGTCCTGGTGCAAGTAAGTGTCTTCACTAAAAAAATAAGGAATGTTATTCAAACCTCATGAGGAATCCATTAGGTTGAATATAACCATGTAAAGTTCGTTTTCTGTGAAAGGCGCACCTAGAGGATAATTATAAAAGGTGAGGAAGTAAGTATATGGAATGTCACGTTGAGTTGGAGTAAATTTGTTTAAAAAAGTGTGAACCCAACTCTTTGTTGGTATTCTGTAAACGAGTTGAGTAGACGGGCCTAAATTTATAAACATTTTCCCATACTGCCGAAATTGGGATATCTGGAGAAAGATAATGACAAAACTGTTTCTATTCCGCATCCTTCTTCTTTGTAAGTAAGCGTTTGGTGGCGGCTTGTATTTTGCGGAAAAGAAGAAAATTTGTCTTAGTCATGCTATTTTTATAAGATTGATACATTTTTCCCGAGATTTAATTGCATTAAAGCACTCTTCGTCCTACCATGGAGAAGGTTTGGGCTTAAAAGAGCTGATTTTTTTTAAAGGAATCGAAGAGTGAGCCGCCTGGATCATCAACTCCACGGATTTATCATACAGAATATGAAAGTTTTTGTGTATTGGCCAATCTAGTTGTATTGCAGCAACGAGAGTAAGGCAGAATGTTATTTCTTAAGAACCTAGAAGCATTTGTATAAATGAAATGGACAATATGAAAAGGACTGCTTTACTCTTCCTATCCACCCTATCGTCTGGCAGCCACGTATGCTCCCAGAAGTAACCACGTCTCCGAGACGGCAGCCAAAGACGGGCAGAACTAGCTTAGTATCAAAAGGAATTCAGCCTTTTTGGAGGGGAGGCAACGACTATTCCATAGCAATATTCTTAATGATAGGTAAGATTTTCTTTCAGCCATTAAAACAAATTTGTTAGATGAGGTCGATACAGACCCTCCGTGTATTGAATCTATTACTTAAAATGAATTGGTTAAGTATAATAAATTTTGCGCATTTTCAGTTTCGTTTAATATTTCTTTGGCAATGTTGGGCGGTATATAAGGAGAATTGTATAAGACAATAGAGATTATTGACATGAGTTTTTGAGTGTTGTTGATGTGGGTGCAAGGTTTGTTCGCCATGTGTGACGACATCGATGAATAATGTGACAGAGGCTGTATTGGATTTAGAAACTTTTTGGCAAGACATGTTCTGGTCAGTCATAAGGCATTTGATATTGGTTTGCTTAGCAAATTCCGGACAGGACCTGTCGATTGCCGTATGGTGTCCATTGCATGTAATATATGTTGGAACCCTCACCGAAAAAGCTTCTCTGAGGAGGGATTGACCATATTTGAAACAATATGCAGATGATCTGCATTGCTGCTTCGTGTGTCCGAATTTGTCAGGAAATAATACTTTCCTACTACTATGGAGTTGTAGAAAGTGTATACCCTCTGTGGTTGGGTATGTCCATCAAAGGTAATTACTACCGTTTGTGTGAGGATCCATGTCACACCATCTGGGTTGGTTATCTTACAGTTAAATATTCTGGCTTTCTGAACTATTCCATAGCCATCCGGCACTTCCAGGTTTTCGTGAACTTCTTCCACCTTCCACTCAACCGGAATACCTCTTATGAGCCCCATTCTGATGACCGTGAAAGTGGGGATAAATGTTTTAAAACAATATTTGGCAAGGGCTCCGTTTCGTAAGAAATTGTTTGTCAATGTATATTTATTAATTAAACGATAAGGCCAATCTATTTTGGCTTATCGATATGTTAGCGTATCTCGGAGATATGCCAGGAATGTCGTTGTTACTGAGAAACTTCCCGACGGTGATTGGGTAAACTGTAAAAAGATGCATAATTTCTCCCATCGATTCAATAGCTGTATTATGTTTATGATACCCTTATTGTATTTATAGCTCTAATGAAGTTAGCCTCGTACTTTATAATAATTTTGTCAATGGCCAAAATTAAATTAGCACACGCAATTTGTCATAGCAACATTGTAAAGTGTCAGCTGTCAATTGTGAATTTAGATCGGCTGACTTTGGTGGGATCGGATATTCTAAATCTATACGAAATTTAAAAAAGTTCAATTTACAAAGTTACTTTGCTCTTTTCTGACACTCGTTAGTTGTAAATAAACACCATTGCGTTTGAATTACTTTTAAATTTCACTGTTTTTATAGCTAGCCTCTTTAATTAAAGTTTATAACCCTTTGTATCATTAAGATTTGAAGATGTTAACTCTTACGAAACTTGTCAGTTATGATTTAATTCACCATTCGCGTATTTTGCTGACTATTAATAAATATTTAAACAATGAGTGCAATATAAATCAAGTTGAAACGTCTATTGGAAGAGCGAAACTCCACACTGGGTCAAGAGCTGAGAAAAAGGTTGTCGTATGCGGTGGAGGGATAATGGGGGCTGCAGTTGCCTATCATCTTGCCAAACGAGGATGGGGCCCACGGACATATTTAATAGAACGTGATAAGTAAGTTTTTAAGGTGTTAGTTGAAAGCTGCAACCAATGCAAAAAGAAAACGGCGATTATATTTGATTATTGGTAACTTTGTGTTATACACGGTGGGGCACGAATGTTGCTACAAAAACAAATGGAAATATTTCTGTTATTTAATTTTTTTTCTTTATTGTTTTAAATCAAGAATTCTATTAAATTTTTAACATAGGAATTAGTTTTGAAAAATAATTTGTTTTAGATGTCCTCCACCTTCGTTAATGCAAACCCTGCATCTGACCAAAACGTTCATTGCCGCTGTTAATGTTGCCCGGGGTATTGCTTCAATAACGGCCCTTATGGATTCTTTTGACTCGTTTTTATTGCGTGGCTTAGTTTTATACACCTCTTGCTTACAATATCCCTATAAAAAAATCTGAGACAGGGAGGTCAGGCGACCTTGGGGGCCAACGATGTTCGGTGTTTCGTGAGATTATTTTTTCACCAAATTTTTCAACCAGGGCCGCCATACTGGTCTTGTTATGTGACAACTGGCTCCATCTTGTTGAAACCATACATTTCGGAAAAGTATTCGTCTTCGGCGCATTTCTGGAAAAAAAATTCTTCCAGCATGTTTAGATAGCGCTCTCCATTCACTGTAACATTGGCATCGTTTTCTTCAAAAAAGTAAAGGCCGACAATACAGTTGGCAGATACTGCACACCACACAGTCACAATTTTGACAATTTTGCTTATTTACATTTCCGTTGTTAAATCAAAGTGCGCCTCGTCAGACATAAGCAATTTATGAAGTTTACATTGCTCTCAACAAAACGAAACAACTTTTGGCAGAACTCTAGTCGAATTGGTGGATCTTCTGAATTCAAGTAGCTTGTTATTTGAATTTTATATGGAAACAAATTCAAATCTTCGTGCAAAATACGTGAAACACTCCTTCGACTGACAGCTGTATTCAACGCGAATTGTCTTGTTGAAATGCTAGGATTGTTATCAATAGCTGCGGCCACTGCGGCGATGATGTTTGATGTTCGAACTGTTGGATTTCGATGGTAAGGCGTCCTCTGGACAGTGCCATGTGTATTGAATTTTTCTACAATTCGCATAATGGTCCACCGACTGGGCGCATCCCGATTTGTTTGAGTCCTAAATGCTCTCTGTACCAAAATTGGAGACTTTAGTTCATAATACAGTTGCACCATTCGTATTCTATCTGCGTCTTCAATCCTGTTCATTTAAAAAAATGTATATACCGCCTTTTAAATGAAAAAAAAAGAAATAATATATATTTTTAAAATAACAAATACTCACATTTGTTTTTGTATCAACCTTCGTGCCCCACCCTGTTTATAAGACATGACTAGAATTTGAAACTTAAATCGCAGCGAATTTATACTAGAATACCTCAATTATTATTGTATATACTGCCAATAAAATAGTGCAAACACTGACACCACAATAATGTTTCTTAAGTATGTCGGTGCAACCTTCTTGAAAAATTATTATGAAAATGTGTTGTTATTAATCTGTAAATGAATACTTATAAAATTTTTAATGACAGAAATAATTAACGCACAAATAGCATTCAAATTACACATATCTTATGATCATGAATGGAGTAAAAATGACATATACGAGTATTAGGTGTTAATATAAGTATTGTCCATTTTTTTCCGATTTAAAAATGAACACCAAAAGTAAAACAAAATGGTGAAGGTTATACGTCGTGGTTTGAAGAGGATCTTCATGAACAATATGGTTGAAGCGGTCCTCATCGAAGTCCACTGGTCGTCCGGAACGCTCCATGTCTTTCAGGTCGAAATTACCGTCTTTGAAACGCAAAAACCATCGACGAGCTGTCATTTTATTCATAGCATCTTCACCGTACACTTTGCAAATATCGCGAGCAGCTTTGGCAGCTTTATTTCCTCGATTGAACGCGAACAGAAGGAGGTGTCAAAAATGCTAATTATCGTCTACTTGACATTCCATTTTGAAGGCTTGTAATCAAATAAAATAATATATGTAACGTAAAAGCAAACACAATATTTTGTAGAGCAGAAAATTTTATTTCGAATGACGTATAACCTCTACCATTTTGTTTTACTTTTGGTGCTCATTTTTTAATTGGAAAAAAACTAACACAACTTATGTTTATACCCAATACATAATTTTAAAATAAAAAAGACAAAACTAAAAATTTACAAAGTGACTCATATTTACATTTGTGGTGGTAGAAATCTTCTTTCTGCTCCTTATGTTAAGAAAAAAAAAACCTCTTTGATTTAATATTCCTATGGGTAGTACCTTCTCAATAATTTATCCAAAAACCAAATTTTTCTTGAGCCTTAAAATATTTTAAAACTGGCGTAATTTTCTTTAGGTTGATGTGTTTTACATTTTACTGACACTTTCGGAGAGCCATTTAAAAGAAAAAATCATTTGCGCACACGTAGCATAAATCGTGTTCTCAACATTGAAAAGTCAAGAAGTAAATTAAATTTAGATTCTATAAAATTAATTGACTATGTATTTACAGGATTGGAGGTGGAACAACTTGGAACTCTTCAGGTTTAGTAGGAGTATTTAAACCGACATGGGCACAAGTGAAACTTGCCCAGTCTTCAATAGAGTTGTGGAAGGATCTAGAAGCTCAAGGTCTTCCAACTGGTTGGAAACAATGTGGTTCATTGCTTCTAGCAAGAACAAGAGATAGAATGACTGTTTACAGGAGGATGAAAGCACAGTCTGTGTATGTAAATTTTTTTTATTATCTCTGTTTAAAAAATATGAAATTATAGTAATTTGAAACATTTTATTTTTTGTGATGCTATCTTGCTTCAATCAGTGTTATTCTGTTGTGAATGAACTTGGGATATTTTGGGTAGTGAAAAAAAAAAAACAACTGTATTAGAGAGGAAAGGATATCATTTTGTACATATATTAATATTATAAAATACACATATGTTACATATTAATACATTTGTATTTGTATGTATGTCACAAGCATAAATATATATGTATATAGAGAGAAAGGATAGATATATATACATAAATACAAATATTTTAAATTATAATATACTACGAAGATGGGGGCAGGGGAATAACGGTGTGACTTATAAGATAAATAATTTTAAATACATGTGGGGGGATAAATAACTACATATTATATTTGTGCTCTTAGCACAATTTAGCGCCTACCTTTGCGAATAGGGGGTCGAGGGGTGGTTCTGAGAATTTTTTTCGGCCTGGGGTGAACTAAATTAACATTTGCGTCGTAGTCTGTGAGGGAACTGATTAGAGGGTTCGGGTGGCTCGTGAGTGAACTATAAAACCTATCGGTCAGAGGTTTTATAGTTAGTATAGTATGGTGCCATAATGGTGCGCGTAACTTTGTTTTGCAACCTGGAGTTTTCACATCTGGGTTTTGGCCGCATGTCCCCAGACCGAGATGGCGTACGTCATCTGAGGATGTATGATGGCCTTGTACATGTTCAACTTGATACATGGTGACATCCTACTGTATCTGCCCAAGAGTGGAGTGAGGGCTTTCAGAGAACCGTACGCCTTCCCGGTGATGTTGGTGATATACTTTTTCCAGCACTGCTTCGCATCGAGAGTGACGCCGAGGTATTTCACCTCGTTGCACCACGGAACGCTCTGGCTGAAAAATTTCAGGGGTCAGATGAAGTCTAGGCGTCTTCTGAAAAAATGGACTGCTGCACTTTGGGAAGGGTTTATTTTAATCTTCCAATCTCTATACCAGCTTTCCATTCTTGGAATTAATTCCTGAATGCGAGAGTGAGAACTGCATGAGTACTTGGAGGTCGAGAGAAAAGCTGTATCGTCTGTGTATTGCGCCGTGATAGATCGGCTGGTCTAGAGAGAGGACATGTCGCTGATATATATACTGTAGAGTGTGGGAGAAAGGAGGGCTCCTTGCGGAACCCCGCTTGTATGGGGTGGTGAGATGAATTTATACCGCTAACCTTAACGGAAAAGGTGCGGTCACTTAAAAACGAAGCTATGAGCTGCACAAGGCAGAGAGAGATTCCGACCTTGTGTAGTTTGAAGAGCAGTTCATTGTGCCAGACCATATAGAAAGCTTTCGCCATATCCAGTGAGAGGAGGGTGGTTTGGTGTTTTTTTCTAAAACCTGTCACTATGTGTTCTACAGTGCGAAGAAGTTTATGAAAGGTCGAGTGTCGCGGTTGGAAACCATGTTGCGTGTCTGAAATTTTGTTAAGCGAGGCTTTCTTGATTGATAGGCGATCGAGGATAAGTCGTTTGAGCACTTTACCTAGGGTAGGCAGTAAGCTAATTGGGCGTTGATTTTCGGGGAGTGTTAATTCTTTACCCGGTTTTGGAAGCATTATGACATCTACGCATTTGAGAGCGGAAGGGAAAAATCTATGCCTGTAGCAGGCATTGAAAATTGACGTTATAGCGCAGACGGTTTTATTGGGGAGTTTCTTTAGGGTGAGGTTATTTATAGAATCTGGACCAGGGGCTCTCTTGAAGATTATGAATGATTTTGTGGATTTCTTGTGGAGGGAAAAAATCCGAAGTCGGTGGATGTCGTGAGGCCACAATTTTACGGACCTTTCTGTCAACTAAGGCAGAGTCCCTTGGTTTGATAAGGTCCATATTTGGGGTGAAAGTGAGGGCAAGCGAGCCAGCAAAGATTGTCCGAAAGGTACAGTCTCTTCGGCGCGCGATCGCGCCGTGAAGGCTGTCCCGTTCTGGCCCTGCAGGGGAGAGGGTCGTTGAGGGGTGGTACGGAGAGAACGAGTCAGCTTCCACTTTTTGCGTTCCTCGACTTCGAGTGAATCGATGAATTCGCCCCAACGATCATGACGATGGAGCTGTAGGTCGAATTTAATCTGTTGCACCAGACGATTGTACGATGTCTTGTACATGGCATTGGCGGTGTTCTGCCATAGTTTTCTGAGCTTATTCTCTGCGATTTTGATATCAACAGGAAGCGGGGATCTGGCTTTTGAGGGGGTCTCAATTTTGAGGCTGACTCGTGGGCCGATTTGATGTCGGTGAGATAACTCACCGCTTTGTTAATGGCCTCGAGGTCAGGTAGAGAAGTCGGCACTCTGAGGTTAGACTTGAGAGTGGTCGTGAAATTGTCCCAGGAGGTGATATGCCTCCTGTTAGAGGACGGGTCTGGGAGGGGGTTGTTGTCTGTGAGAGTTAATAAAACCGGGTAATGATTGGACTGCAACTGCTCTAAAGTTGGCAAGTTGCTATTGAACGGGATGTCGTTTTTGATGATGATATCTAAGACGTCTGTGGAGGGATTTTCTATTGGAAAATATCTCGATAGAGTGGCGGGAGTGTCCACAAAGTAACGTTTGTGGGAGGAGATCTCGGACAGCGTGTGGCCATAGGTGATAATGACTCGGCTTTGCCAAAATGGATGTTTAGCATTGAGGTCTCCCATTACTATAGTAGGAAAATTATCCGTGAAAAGTGAGTCCAAATCTGACTCGAGAAGTGGTAGTTTTGGTCGGAGATACACGAACATGAGCTTGAGGGTTTGAACCACAACGCTGGTACTTTCCATTATATCCGTGGGGGGAGATAAGGAAAGGCAGTGATTGAGACTCACCTTTATAGTGTGCTGCTTGTGCTGTGCTGCCTCCTCTGCCTGTGAGGCGGTCATTATGGTAAACATCATAATTTTTAAACAAGTATCGGTGGCTGGGTTTTAAGAAGAATTCATTAATCATCATCAGTGTAAGGTGTAGGATGGGCATTTGATTCTTCGTGTTCCTTGGGGGCATAACTTATTATCTGTCTCATTAATAGATCTTTGTAATCTAGATATCTTCCCGAATATCAGAAACAGAACTGCCAGTACCAATAGTCTGATAGATATTTGACTTATTAGCTTTATAGAGTTGTGCTCCCATTTTTTTCATGTATTTTTCAATATCATCTGACCAATACTTTCAACACTCCTATTGCTAGTTTTAGATAATCATCTAAGCATCTTCTTTGTCAATACATTATTGATTTTATCCTTTTAGAACGTATGTTTCCTGATTTATTTTTAATGACACTTCTAAGGTGCCTTTATAAATTGAAAGCGCATTGAGTCAATATTATGTTTTTACAAAATAACGCTTTAATACAAATTATCAATTTATTTACTTATTGCTTTCATGCAAATATATCTAGCAGATTATTTTTTTTGTACGGTTGGCGTATAAAAGAGTTAATTGGCCAGATGAATTTGTATTATCTATCATTATTGACATTAAAATAAAAATTTACATTTATAATTTGATAAATTTGAATATGAACTAGAATTTAAAGAACAAGGTTAAGTTCATAATATAAAACAACTATATCTCAATATCTAGTCGTAATATTTTATGTGATATCTTATAAAAATGCATTTGAGTAATTAGATATCTTATTTTCTAGAGCTTGGAATATACCTTGTGAATTAGTTGAACCAGATAAATGCAAAGAAATATGCCCACTTCTTCATGTTGACGATATTGTTGGTGGATTGTGGATACCAGGCGATGGAGTGGGAGACCCATATCTAATAACCAACACATTGATTAGTGAAGCCGTTAAATTAGGTAAATATATTTAATTTTTTTTATTTTAATATTGTTTGTGGTATCATGTTTATAAATTTTTAATAAATTAAATAAAACATTCATTTTTTATTTTGTATTCACGAAAAGCCATCCTATTAACGCCTGCCTCCTCTCCTGCCCTTATTAACCACTACTCCCCTCCCCCTCTCCTGTACCTACTACAGTTAGAAAATATATATTTTAGGCATAATTTAGTTCACGAGAAAGACGGAGTTCTTTGAAACCGGTAGTGAACTCAAATAAAAAATAACTGTTTTATTTATTTTATTAAAAATTTGTAAACTTATATTTATTAAACTTAAATTTGTAAACTTATATTTATTAAACATGAATTTGTAAAATGATATTTATTTACGAGAAAGATGGAGGTCTTTGAAACCGGTAGTGAACTCAAATAAAATAGTGACGAATAAAAAATAACTATTTTATTAAAAATTTGTAAACTTATATTTATAAATAAAAGTGTAATTTAAAGTAGTCATGTTTTATGAAATTGTTTAATTTGTTTCAGGTTTAAATGTTGTTGAAAATTGTTCAATTGCAAGAATAAAAAGTAAGAAAGGAAAAGTAAGCGTAATAGAAACCAACGTGGGGGACTTCGACTGCAATTATTTCGTGAATTGTGGTGGTTTTTGGGCTAGGCAGGTGGGGATGCTATCACAACCTATTGTTAAAGTGCCTTTACATGCCACTGAACATTATTATCTACATACAAAAATTATTGATGGAATTGATCCGATGACTCCAGGTAAGACATTTTCAGAAATATATATATCCATCTTTGACTTTGAGCCTCTTTGTATTTTTTAAATAAGAACTGGAGACGACCTGTAAAGTTGACTACTAAAATAACCTATTTTGTGAATATACAATCATAATAATAAATTAGAGGGAAAACAATATGGGAAATATGAGTGGAATCAAAGTTAAGAATGGAAGGGTTTTATCAGAAGAAAGAAGGGTTCGTTGGAGATGGAAGAAATATTTTGAAGAACTGTATGAGAGTGGTGATACTAGTAGAAACAACAGTGAGTCTAGTTTAACTGAAATCGAGCGTTTAGAAATTCTGAATGAGATCAGTCTACAAGAAAAGAAAAGCGTCAGGTTGTGATGAAGTGAGCACAGAACTAATAGTGTATGGGGGTGAATGAATGATCAAATGGCTGAGACAGTTTTTTAATAAACATTGGGAATCTGACTACATATCGAAAAACTGGAAGAGCGTATTGATTTTTCTGTTAAATAAAAGTAAGGGTGCAATAGTGGTATGTGGAAGTTACAGAACCATTAGTTTGCTGATAGTAGTAAGTAAACTGTGAGAAAAATTCTAATGGAAAGAGTGAAAAGAAAGACTGAAAAGAGAGTGGGAGGGTGTGTGGATTAGATTTTCTCTTTGTGCAATGCAAAAATGAAATCCATTTTGTAGATATAGAGTAAACTCTTTATTTTGTGGTTATACCACTTCAATAGACAAGGCATGTGACAACTTTGCTTTTTTTCCTCATAACAAATTTCATATATTTGTCCTGAATGCGAAAACACTCAACTGTAACATTCACACTCTGCATTCACATCCTTAAGGGTACCTAAATTCCAAGCTATCACATACACAATTTCAACCACACCATAATCTCAATAACTGCATCAAAATCATGTCCAATTTTTTCATTTTTATATTTTTGCTTCCTACGGTTATATAACAATACTATCTTTTTTATTTTAGTTATACGAGATCCAGATGGCTTTATTTTCTTCAGAGAAAACGAAGGGAGAATTCTTGCTGGTGGATTTGAACCTAAAGCAAAACCGATATTTGAAGATGATGAAAATACGTGTAAATACCAAATATTTCATTTTTATCAATAGATAAGTATTATAGAAATTTGCTCATTTTCTTAACTAAGAAATTTATTTACATAAAAATCTTTTAAGTAAGTTTTTTTGAAGTAAAGTAAGGAATCTCTAGTTTTTTGGAGATAAAACGTTAATGTCAAATAAATTGCGTCAATAGAATCATGCTTATACATGTTACATTTGAGTTTTACATGGGATAAACTTCAAATTGATATAGGAATTTTAGAAAATATGTTTTTTTTAAATCCTGCAATTTACCAAGAACTTGTGTAATGAATTAATAGAAGAAAATATACTATTTAAAATAAAGAATTATACTAGGTAAAATATTTATTGCACGCACTATGCGATCATGATTAAACATTTAAAATTACAGCATTAGCGTTCTTTTTTTGGTTGTAAACAATAGTTGAGTAAATATGTTATTTCCATATAATAAGCCACTCTCGCCCTTGCTCCCATATATCCCTTTCCTGGCTCCAATGGCCTATACGGGGAGGGCTTTGCGAATTTTCTCTCATAAAAACGTCTGTTGTAGAAAATATACCATGTATTGTGATTATTTGTATGTCCTCAAAATCTTTCATTTACCTTTATTTGGGGCTTTATTTCCACCTCAGATCTCAAGTCAATTTTATTTATTAATATTATTTCTGTTGGCTCTCTCTATATTGGTTATTTACATTTGTTTCTATTATACACCCACTAATAATCTACTGCTGGACATAGCCCTTCCCTGTGGTTCTCCATCATTGTCGGTTCTGAACCTCGAGCTGCCATTTTTATACCACCACACTCTAGATATAATCCTCCCAGCATTTGAACAACCTTTATTTATTTATTTTAATTTTATTTTAACACTTTATTGTATAACAATTCAATTGTGTTTCAACTGGTTTTATAGAAGTTCTTAGGTTATCTGGTCTACCTTTCGTCTTTTTGGTGAGCATCATTCTTAGCCCTCCCCCACTTTTAGTTCTGAGATAACTTTTATAACATCAATTCTTCTTATTTCAATATTTCTGAGTTGTTATCTTTGTCTAATACTGAGCATGTCTGTCTCATGAACATTGCTGTTTGGAATTTATTTACTTCAACCCGTGAAATATTCACAGAAGTAAAACAAATTCTACAACTATGAAAATATATATTCATAAATGTAAAATTTGTTTATATGAGGGTGGTCCGATAAGTACTTAGCCTACAAAAGAATAACAAAAATTTTGGAAAAGTGACGATTTATTTCTCAACATAATCTCCTTTGAGTTCGATACACTTGACCCAGCGATTCTCCAACTTCTTTAACCCGTCTGAAAAATACGTTTTCTGGAGGTCTGCAAAGTAGGCCTCCATGGCGGCGATAACCTCCTCATTCGACTCAAATTTCTGCCCGGCGAGTGACTTTTTCAAATTTGGAAACAAAAAGAAGTCGCACGGGGCCAAATCCGGAGAATACGGTGGATGGGGCAGCAGTTCGTAGCCTAATTCTACCAATTTGGCCGTGGCGACGGCGAAGGTGTGAGCCGGTGCGTTGTCATGATGGAAGAGCACTTTTTTCTTCGCCAAATGGGGTCGTTTTTTCTGCAATTCGGCGTCGAATCGGCCCAATAATTCGGCATAGTAGAGCTCTGTGACCGTTTTGCCTTTCTCCAGAAAGTCGATGTAGATCACACCTTTTGAATCCCAGAAAACGGTGGCCATCACCTTTCCGGCCGATAGGACAGTCTTCGCCTTCTTCGGAGCACGTTCGCCGGGTGAAGTCCACTGTCTCGACTGTTCCTTGGTCTCGGGTGTGTACCAGTGTATCCATGTTTCGTCGACGGTCACGAAACGACGCAGAAACTCCTTCGGATTGCGCTTAAACATCGTCAAACACTGCTCTGAAGTGGTCTCACGGTTGCGCTTGTTGTCCGGAGTGAGCAAACGCGGCACCCATCGCGCCGACAGCTTTCTCATGCCCAATACTTCGTGCAGGATATGACCCACGCGGTCTTTTGAGATGCCTACTGTCTCAGCTATCTCACGCACCTTCAATCGGCGGTCTGCCAATACCAGATCGTGGATTTTTGTCACGTTGTCCTCCGTGGTAGCCGTTTTCGGGGCACCTGGGCGTGGCTCATCAAAAACCGACGTGCGACCACGTTGAAACTCGTTAAACCAATTTTTGACAGTCGCCATCGAAGAAGAAGAGTCACCGTACACAGCATCCAAGCGCTCTTTGATTTCGCTGCGCGATTTCCCTTTCAAAAACAAGAATCGAATCACCGACCGATATTGCTCTTTTTCCATTTTTCTCAAATCCGCGGACACGCTCGCTTCCACACGCGGTCAAAACAAAACTACTCGTCCGATTCGGCTGAAATTTTGACAGTAGCTGTCAACGAGAATGTACTACGTGATAAAAAATTGCTCTTGCGATAGTGGTGCCATCGGGTGGTGAGGCTAAGTACTTATCGGACCGCTCTTGTATATATCATTTATACATCGTCCCCTTTTACACCAGTTCCAAAATTGTTAGCTGGATATTTAAAATTCGTTCAGTATCACGGACCCACCGAGATTCAAATTTTGAATTACTTTCAGAGAGAATCCAAGTATTCCTCTCTCGCTCTCTTGTATTCAAAATTCAATTCTCGTATTCTTTCTTTGGTGACAACCATCGTATGGGTTTTGGCCTATTTATACTATGATTGTATTGTATTATATTTTAGTTTTATACAGTACAACCGGGCAGATTTATTTCCATGTGACAATCTCTTTCAACTAACCAAAAATATGTTAATGAGGCCTTAAGTGAAAACCAGAATAATCCTTTTAAAAAAATTCAGGTATCAACTGGAATCAACAGGAATAGAACCCGTAACTTCCGGGTTGGGAGAGAAGCTAAAAAAAAAAGTAGTGAATGTAAAAGATAATAAAAAAAAAAAAAAAAAAAAAAGTTAATGAATGTCAATCAGAATTTTTGCATCACATTTGTATCCTCATTCTGCTACAAGATGGTAAATTTTCCCTGCTTTGATTCTTTGTCTGAAAATATTAAAATGAGACATATTAAAACTTTACAACTTGCAAGCGTTTTTATTAAAACAATGGTGTAATTTAGGTTAGTCAAGCGCAGACACATCACTGGACGTGTGGAGATTTGCATGCACTAGAACAGGGGTTTCCAAACTTTTTAGCCTAAGGGCCACACTGACTCCTCCACTAAGTCCCAAGGGCCAAGACCTAGCTAGCTCATCATACCAACATACTGTAGTTTTGAATTACGCGCAAATTTTCGTATTGGGACTACCCGGCGAGTGAGATATCTATGGCGCGGGGGTGGAGTCCACTCCGTTTGCAATTTCGGTTGGTACTTACTGGCAAGTGTCAAGGACATTTCATTCCGGCGGAGATAGCCGATGCGCGAAAAGTGAAATATAGTGCGACTAGTGTGTTTTTTGTGACTTGTCGTTAAATAAAAACATCTGATTATTATTTTGTATGATTTACTTACATTGTAAATTTTACAATGTAATCAAAATAAACTAATAAAGGCAGAAACTCCGATGGCTGGATGGAGTGGTGAGGGATGCAAACAACATCGGTATCCGGAACTGGCGTAACGCTGCACAGGACCGTCAGTCATGGGGGCGAGCTCTGCGGGAGGCCAAGACCCGACCTGGGTTGTAGAGCCATGGATGGATGGAATCAAAATAAACTATGACGGGCCGGATTGGTGGTGCTCAGTTTGGAGACCCCTGCGCTAGAACATAGAAAATATATTTTTATATACTGTACAAAATGAATCTTTCTTTCAGTGGTTAATAATGATAGGCATCTTCCTGAAGATTGGGACCATTTTCATATATTATTAGAGCAACTTCTCCATCGACTGCCAAGTTTAAAAAATGCCAAATTGGAAAAATTATGCAATGGGCCTGAAGCTTTTTCTCCTGATTGTAAGTGGATTCTTGGGGAAGCTCCAGAGGTAATGTGTTTAATCTACCTCACATGATTAAAATATTAAAAAATAAACTTAAAAAAAAAATATATCAATTTACAATGTTTAGTTCTAAGGATGATTTCTAAGGGATGAATAGTGAATTAATCCACGGTTTTCACTGACAGTTAACATTTGGATTTTAACTTATCGAAACATTAAAATTGTTCTTTAATGATTTTGATTTTAATTAAAGATAATAAATGTGATAATAAACGATTACTCCTCTAGCATACAATGAAAAAAACGGCATGTAGAAAAAACCGCTCTTAACCCTTTAAGTGCCGGAAGTTATTAGTATGACCGTACCCAGCAGGCCGGGATTTTTTCAACAAAAATAAAACCTAAAAAATTTATATTTTTTGTATACAGATATAAAGGATATTATGAAAACTTACTAAATATATACATCATGGGGCGTTTAAGCTGCCGTTCACTCAGAAAAACACAGTTTAAATATTCAGAAAATTTCAGGGTTGTCACAACTTGACACAGAAAACACGTTTACTTATAAATATAGTGGAATATAATATACTTTGTAAACTAAAATCAACAAATTATCTGTATGATGTATAATAAAGCACAAAAGGTAAATAAACTATAAAATAAAACCGTAAAAAGTCTATATAAACGTCGTATTATGCCGCAAAACTACTGCCAATAACCAAAAAATACATGAAAACACACTTTGTAAATAAATACTTTGAAAAATTAACAAAAATATGCACTAAAGTTAAAAATCAACCACTTAACAAAACTACAAACGAAGTCATTATAAATCATCGCAATTACGACGCAAAAAACTGTAGTCGGTAACCCTGTATCAGAGACACGTATTGGCTGTCAGTGAAAGCTTTTAGAAAGATGACTGTAACTTTGATAATATCGGTAAATTGTAATATTTAAGTATTACTTGACCATCCCAATAGATGTCACTATGTGTTATAATTTATAAATTATTACAATTGGATTTGATATTGGCTTGCGACAAGCTCAAAGGAGAGCGCGTTTACGCGTTCATTTTGTATGGCCGGCCTGGTGAACACTGAATCGGAGAGCGCGTCAACACGCTCATAGCAGTGAACCGGTTAACAAGATAAATTTCGGTTGAAGTTGGTTGGTTTCACTTTTGACTATTGTAATTTGTGTTTTTATTTCACATCCCCTATCATTGTCATTCAAAATCTAATACACACACACACACATGTACACACGCAAACACACGCGTACTTACACACACATCATCATCATCATCATCAGCCCACATCATCCACTGCAGGATGTAGGCCTCGCCAAGTTGTTTCTGAGAAATCCTGACTTGAGCACATTGCTGCTATGTAATCGTTGCTTGCTTACGTATTTCGTCCATCTAGTATTGAATATTACTTCTTTTAGATAGCAAACTATCTCGTCGCAGCTGGGATGAAGACTGTTGGTGTATCAGCAGCAGGAGGAGTTGGTCAGGCTACAGCGGACATAATCATAGATGGATACACTTCATTTGATATGTATGAATTGGATATCAGCCGGTTTCTAGGATTACATAACAACAGGAAATTTTTAAGGGATAGAGTTAAAGAAGTGCCAGGTATTAATTAAATATTATTGTAATAAGTTCTAGTAGCAAAACTTTTAAATATTATTATATTTTTTTATGATCTGTTGAATTAACTTGACTATATTAATTTTTTAGGAACACATTATAAAGTTCAATATCCATTTCACGAGTTCAAAACTGGTAGAAATTTGAGAATGTCACCTATATATCCGGTTTTAAAAGAAGCTGGTGCCGTTTTTGGACAAGTAATGGGATATGAAAGACCAACATGGTTCGATCCAGAAAATGGTTGGTGATTTACTATGCTTTATATATTTTGATTTTATACTTGCACTGACATCTTCTATCGTATATTCTAGATCGGTCACAGACACATATCCTGATCACTGCTTTAGCAGTTTTATTCTCTGAATCAATTACATTTATTTCACTTTGTATTTGATTAAACTTTCGTTATATATTGTACAATCTGGCGTTTTTTTTCCATGTAGCAACTTCTTAACTTTTTTCAATTATATAGAGCTACACAGCCGTCACCGTTATTCTAAGTTTTTATTGTAGAGTTTTTTCAAAATTGTGTAGAAATCAGTCAAAAACGTCTTCTTATGGATGTTAGACTTTACTTGAAATTAGACTGGAACCCTTTACTAAAAAAATTGGATACTAAAGGTTTTTACACATATCTTTCAACACAACCAACTAGGCCATGAATTTTTTATTTATGATTTTTTGTTGCATTTTTTTATTCAATATAATGATCATACTTTTGTATGGTTTTTTATTTAATATTTAAACAAAACACTGAAACATTAATTTTGCTTTTCTCACATGATTCTTCATCAGATCTTGATAAGTAAAATCCCCACATATTCAATTACAAATAGCATCACATTATGAAGCTCCGGACCCTCCTAGTAGAGAACATTTGACATTCCCCAACAATGTGATTGAAGGTCTCCTCAATTTCACAGAACTTAAGTGGTGAATTAGTAATATATTAATGACAGAATCAGGCATAACATTCCTGTTTACATCTTAAGTATTCCCCAATGTCCGAGTGATGGATGCACTTCAAAATTGTTTGCTTAAACCAAAAATGTTTACAATATTTTAGGGGAACGAACCAAAAATGGTCTTCGTCCATTTCGAATGGCTGTAACAAATACTTTTGGAAAACCTCCATGGTTTGATATTGTAGAAAAAGAATATGCAACATGTAGAGAAAGAGTAGGACTATGTGATTACTCTTCTTTCACGAAAATTGATCTCTGGGTAAGTTTTTGCTATATCATTTTCAATTTTGATTCCGCATTCTTGCACCCCAAAATCAGTGATAATTTTTTATTGTAAGCAAATAGGTAGAACTGTAGTATATTTATGTTTTAGTCTAAAATGCTACGCTTAACTTGAATTCCTTACATTATGGCTTTGTCTTTCTTATACTATGCCTACTTTGATACAATTTACTCTTATACTATGCCTTTTTCGATTATCTAATATCAGCCTACTCGAGTTTTGTTATACCATGTTTACCTGGGTTTTCTTACAACATGCCTATTTTTTTTCTAAAATATTGTCTATTTCAGCCAGCTTTCTTATACCACGCAGCGTATAGTTTCTATAATCTTGCTTTTCTAATACCATGCTTACTTAGTCTTTTTTATTCTATGCTTACTGCTTATGTTTGCTTGACTAAAAGTATTGTATCAAGTAGTTTTAACCACTTCACTAGTATTTTTATTAATTCTACTTACCACAACTATTTTCAGTTCCTATTCATCTTTCATTAATTTATTCAACATTCTTTCATTCATCAACAACATATTACATACATTTTAGTGAAAATGTTCAAATCATGATTTCCAAAACTATTCTCCACCATGACGATTACACATGTTTACAAATTAGGAATAAAATTTAAAAAAACGTTGAAATTGAACAAAAAAAGGTAAGCTTAGTATGGATTCTTACCCACTGCGGTATCAAAGGGAATGAAAAAGTCGAATCCTTGGCCAAAGAAGCAACTAAAAAAATACGTCTTCTTTGATAAAGTTTCTGTGTATCTTATTCTAATAACCAGGAATAAAATGATGTCTGATTGGCAAAATAAATAGGACTCTGAATCGAGAACAGAGATCAGGGAACACACTATAAATCATAGTAACCGAAAGTGCAGTCTAGCCCTTGGTTTAGTTATATGTTCTTAGATAAGTATTCAACATCTGTAATATGTCAAATGCAAATTGGATATACTTCTACAAATGAACTTGAAATTCTAGTATGTGCAAATGTGATCTTACCGAGTAAACATTGGATCATATATTATATTCTATGAATATCCACTAAATTATGCATATCTGACTTTTTAAGAACATCTACTTTTAACAAATAACCCAATGCCAACCCTATGAGAATGCTCTATCAAAATAACCCTATGAGAATGCTCACTTAATAATAATAAATGAATTCTTATTTGATTATCATTACATTGCTTCAAATTTTGATATAGAAAGTTTACTGTGTTTGTTCTATTAAGACATATTTTATATTTTCAATGAACGTATTCAAGTCATTCAATGTATTCACTGACTGACAATACCCAAATTTGAGTGGATGGATATCTATTAAAAAAAATGTGATTTCATTGACCTATGCTGAATTCAGTGGAACATCAAAATAAATTAAAATTAAATCCAAGTAAAATGGAATTTCACTTCACCGCGTAGATATTATCTTATTGATGTCTACGCGGTGATGGGGATACTTTATCAGTCACAGGTGTTTTTTATTGTATTTTTACATATTTTTCCAAAAGGTAGCATCAAATTTATTAGTGTTTTTCTTGATAGAAAGCTCTTTTTCGATAGACAAATAGGTTAAATGATTTCTGTGGTCTTAAAGACCTGAAATTTGTGTGTCGATGTCTTCAAACAAGGGAAATAAAAACTCTAATTTATTAATTTGTTGTGTCATTCTATTTATTCTGGTTTGCCTGATTAAAAAAAATCTAGACTCCAGTGTGTTCTGCTAGGCTGATATATGGTAGTCAAAAATATGAATTTTAAATCTGTTAATAATAGTGGGTTCGAATCCTGAGCTAGAACGACCTTGTGGAAAGTTTGCTCTCTTAGTGGGGCTATATAAATTGTCCTTTTATTATTATTACTAAACATCAAGTAATATTTTTGCACTATAGAAGCAGATTAGTACATGGTTGCGATGTGAATGCTGATGAATAAATCAGTTTTTTAATATTATGTTTGTGTATTTTTTAGTCTAAAGGAAAGGAGGTAGTTGAAACCCTACAATATCTTTGTTCAAATGATGTTGATGTTCCTGTTGGTAGTATTATTCATACTGGTATGCAGAATTCACTCGGAGGATATGAGAATGATTGCTCTTTAGCCAGAATCTCTGAAAATCAGTAAGTAAAAATCATTTATTATTTACCTGACAAGTCCGATAGAATTTCTCGGATTATCACCATGTTGAGTTGGTTTAAAAGGTGGCCAATGATTTGAAAGTGCTAAAGCTTTCATCTTAAGGCTTCAGCGCTTTTGAAACATATAAAAAAGGCAATATCAAATAAAACATTACTGTAATTTCAGTGACATCTTATTGAAAATAAAGGCTGCCTTTGAAATGTTGACAATCTTTTTTGTCAATGAGTTAATTCAAACATACTATTTCAGTGATGACCAGTGATATCATTCTAATACAGGTATCCCTTATTATACACAATCACGTTTAACTTGATTTAAATAAAATTAAGAAAAAATAATTTAAAAGCCGACTTGAATTTACTGGAAAGGAAAAAGCTATGTAAGTTTTTTAATTGAAAATAAAATAATATTGTTTTTTTTTTTACTATTTTTAGTTTTTTTTTTCCATTTGGAATCATTATCTAGGTTAAAATCAATTAATTCTCTGAGTTTTTTTAATTCCTCAATTTTTCCTAGAGTTAATTAATAGTGTAAAGCGAAGAATAGCTGTACCTGATTCTATAGAATTTTAGTTTGGAATTGCTCTTATACTCGTATTACATTATTTCTTTTTTTAATTAATATCCTCCTTTTTCTAGTTTTATGATGATTGCTCCTACCATCCAGCAAACAAGATGTAAAACTTGGATTGGTAGAAGACTTCCCACCAATGGATCCGTTGCAATGGCCGATGTTACTTCAATGTATACTGCTATTTGTCTCATGGGCCCATTTACAAGAGTTCTTCTATCTGAACTGACTGATACTGACCTGAGTCCATCTAACTTCCCATTTTTCACCTTTAAAGAATTAGATGTTGGATTGGCAAATGGAATAAGAGCATTGAATCTCACACACACAGGTGAACTAGGATATGTTTTGTATATACCAAATGAGGTATGTATATATCTAATATACAATATATTTAGTTTTAAATTACATTCTAGGTGAATTGTTTAAGCAAGATCTGTTTTGAAATTATGAAAAAATCATAACAGAAAACAATAATTTATTATAACCAAAATAGATCTATACATTTTCGTTATTTTCCCTCATTGTCACTATTAACCCTTTTAATCCTACGGGGCCGATCATCGGCCCCAACTGGTTTATTGGAAAAATCCCACGGGGCCGATCATCGGCCTCAAAATTTTCATACAAGTTTTTATGTTGAATAACATATATATCATTCACTTTTAAAAGAATGCATTTAAAACTAAATATTAACTGAGATAAAATATAAACTACTGTTTTATTGCCAAAATATGCTGGGATTTAAAGGGTTAACTTCCACACATTTTTGATATTGTGTCTACAGTTTCTTTATTCCATTGTCAAATAAGTTTGTTGGTAACGTTTTGAATCATTTATTAATGCTATTCTTCAGTTAGTTGTAATTTTCAAACCACTATGATGCAAGGCACTTTTTTAAATGCATAAATAGGTGGTAATTACTTGGCACAAGATCGGGGCTGTAGGGCAGGTGGTCAAAAATTTCCCAGTGAAATTGTTCCAACATTAATGTGCAAAACTCAATGCTACTGGACTACTGGCTACCCACATATTTTGTTTTGAATGGCACATCTAAATTTATTCAGTGTCACAATATGCATTGGTATTAACAGTCTTTCCACGTTCAAGAAAATCAGAACCCTTTCATGCACCAGAAAACTATACTCATAATGTTTCTCGCAGAAGGTGCTTGCTAAAATAACATTTCTTCTAGGGATGATGTATGGCAGATGGTGTTTGCTAATTTTTTTCTTTCTTTTAGGGATCATGTATTTCGGAATTGTTGTAAATTTGCCAAAAATCGAACCTAGGATGCCTGCTTTCTTAGCATGAATTCTAACTATTAGACTATTTGGCTGAAATTAAACTCCATAACTAGACGGATAAAAGAACTGTATAATTTTATGTACTAAATTGTATAGTTACTCTAATATTTAATATTCAACTCATAATCATCACCATTTTATTTCATCAGGAACACAGGGTTGTCATAAAAAACTTCCATCCAGGTCGGTCCACAGCCCGGCATTCCATATCCCCTCAGTTAAAGTCAAGACTGAATCTCTCTGTTGTAATACCGGTGTACAGTTTAGGCTTCCTAAATATGTTGCTTAGTTATCTTTCCGCACCCTTATTTATTGTGGCTTTGCTACCTCTGAAGACAAGCCGTTTGAAGACGAATAATTTCTACAACTACAAACTAAATATAAATCTTTTTATTCCCATTCAATGAACATACAGTAGCGGTCACAGAAACTGAATCACCTAATATTTTTAGGTTTTTCTGAAATTGCGTCAAGTGTAAATTTTATTCCACTGTTTTCAATTTAAAAAAAATAAAAAATAGATCAATTCTGACATTTTTTATTAAGACTACGTAAAATCGAATCGCCTTTTCTCGTGTTAGGAATTTTTATTTAAAATTAGTAAGTATTTAAAAATGGAATAATCGATTTTAAAATAAAAAAAAAAAAGACAAACTGTTTTAACCCTTTAAGTGCCGGAAGTTATTAGTATGGCCTTACCCAGCAGGCCGGGATTTTTTCAACAAAAATAAAACCTAAAAAATTTATATTTTTTGTATACAGATATAAAGGATATTATGAAAACTTACTAAATATATACATCATGGGGCGTTTAAGCTGCCGTTCACTCAGAAAAACACAGTTTAAATATTCACAAAATGTCAGGTTTGTCACAACTTGACACAGAAAACACGTTTACTTATAAATATAGTGGAATATAATATACTTTGTAAACTAAAATCAACAAATTATCTGTATGATGTATAATAAAGCACAAAAGGTAAATAAACTATAAAATAAAACCGTAAAATGTCTATATAAACGTCGTATTATGCCGCAAAACTACTGCCAATAACCCAAGAATACATGAAAACACATTTTGTAAATAAATACTTTGAAAAATTAACAAAAATAACGCACAAAAGTTAAACATCAACCACTGAACAAAACTACAAACGAAGTCATTATAAATCATCGCAATTACGTCGCAAAAAACTGTAGTAGGTAACCCTGTATCAGAGACACATATTGACTGTAAGTGAAAGCTTTTAGAAAGAAGACTGCAACTTTGATAATATCGATAAATTGTAATATTTAAGTATTTCTTGACCATCCGAATAGATGTCACTGTGTGTTATAATTTATAAATTATTACAATTGGATTTGATATTGGCTTGCGACAAGCTCAAAGGAGAGCGCGTTTACGCGTTCATTTTGTATGGCCGGCCTGGCGAGCACTGAATCGGAGAGCGCGTCAAAGCGCTCGTGGCAATGAACCGGTTAAACGCATTGGTTTTTTTGTAGAAATTCAATAAACATTATATTGGGCATTAACATAAGTTGTGTCCGTTTTTTTTTTCAAATTTAAGAATGAGCACCAAAGTAAAACAAAATGGTAAAGGTTATACGTCATTCTAAAGAAAATTTTCTGCTCTACAAGATATTGATATTATAAATAAATAAATAAAATATATTATTTTATTTGATTACAAGCCTTTAAAATGGAATGTCAAGTAGACGAAAGTGAGCATTTTCGACACCTCCTTCTGTTTGCGTTCAATTGTCGAACGTTGATTTTTGTTGTTTTCACTCAAAACATGTGGAACCCAAGCGCCGAACTTCTGGACTTTTCCCATTGATTTAAGATAGCGGTATACAGTCATGTAACTACAATTCACCTGCTCAGCTAATTCTACGGGGGTTTGAAGGGGATCTTCATGAATAATATGGTTTAGACGGACCTCGTCGAAGTCCACTGGAGGTGTCGAAAATGCTCACTTTCATCTACTTGACATTCCATTTTGAAGGCTTGTAATCAAATAAAATAATATATGTAACATAAAGCAAACAATATCTTGTAGAGCAGAAAATTTTTCTTTAGAATGACGTATAACTTCTGGACTTTTCCCATTGATTTAAGATAGCGGTATACAGTCATGTAACTACAATTCACCTGCTCAGCTAATTCTACGGGGGTTTGAAGGGGATCTTCATGAATAATATGGTTTAGACGGACCTCGTCGAAGTCCACTGGAGGTGTCGAAAATGCTCACTTTCATCTACTTGACATTCCATTTTGAAGGCTTGTAATCAAATAAAATAATATATGTAACATAAAGCAAACAATATCTTGTAGAGCAGAAAATTTTTCTTTAGAATGACGTATAACCTTTACTATTTTGTTTTACTTTGTTGCTCATTTTTAAATTTGAAATAAAAACGGACACAACATATGTTAACACCTAATACTTAAATACCAAATTATATATTTTGTGGCACCTCCTTTGGTCTTGATGATGGCAGCAATTCGACACGGCATTGATTAAATTAATTTCGAATAATTGTATCCAAAATTTCTCCATCCCACATATTTTCTAGAGCTTCCTTCAGCTCATATATAATTTCTGTGACCGCTACTGTACATAAATTCTCTTAAAAATCTTAAGTGATTTATGATTTTTTAGTTTGGAGATACAAATAAGGATTTGGAGTGTTGATCTATTGTATTAAATAATTGAAAAATGATTACATATTTCAGTTTGCTCTTCATGTTTACTCTCGGTTGATGGAAGTTGGTGAGAAATATGAACTTTCACACGTTGGATATTATGCAATGAGATCAATAAGAGTTGAAAAGTTCTTTGCTTTTTGGGGCCAGGATTTAGACACTATGACAACACCTCTGGAATGTGGACGAACATGGAGAGTCATGTTTGATGTAAGTACACTGTAATTTTTTACCAGAACAAGAATTTTTAATGGGACTTTAAAAGTGTTTTCTCTCAGTAAAAAATATATAATGTACATCTGTAACCAGAAAAATGTTTATTGTATTTTACAATTGATCAGAAAAGAGAAAAATGTGAAATTATTTAATTTTACTGTCTTAAAAAACCAATATTCCGATAAATGGCCTTTTGCCCAAAAAACACATTGTGCTTGTATGTCTTTGAGATCACATTGAGAATGACAAAATTCGAAAACGAACTCAAATCATGAATGCAATCCAAACATTAGTAAAACTTAATTGATACTGGGCAGGATATGACTAGAAAAGCAAGGAAACATTAGACAATGAGATTATTGAAAGGAAGGCCATGTTAACACCGGCAGGATCCTCTCCAAAAGGTGGAGTGAGGATATTGAGGAAATGGCAACATGAGATGATTGCAACAAGCGCAAATTATAAGTGTCTTTGGTGGAGGGTTTACAATATATTCGGAAGTTCTATTTTTGTGATAAATACAATACAATCTGAAGAATGCTCATAGATTTTATGTGATCTGAAATATTATGTAGTTTTTTTAAGAGTGCTGCGACAAAAAAAATATTATCACCCTATATGGATGTTAGTGAAACATAGACTTGTCAAATGGGGTATAAAAATTAGATTCATTTTCTGAAGATTTCTGCACTGTAAAAAATGTGTAGTGTGTCAATGTACAAAAGTAGAAGAAACAAGGACATATAAAAATAATGAATGGTAGAAGAACATTTTGTTAGGAAGATGCCTGTCTCCCAGCCCGGAGGTTGTGAGTTTAAATGTCGCTGGAACCCAGATATTTTCAAAAAGGATTCCAGTCTGGTTTTCACTTAAAGCCTCTTTAACATTTTTCTGATTGATTGGAAGAGATCGCCACATGATAATAATCCTACCAGGTCGTACTGTATACAACGAACGTATAATTAATACAATACAAGGAAAAAGAACATTGAGATGGTCATATAGACAGGATGAATGAAGGAATAACAATTTATGAGTATCATAAATACACGTCTAATTGTATGGTGTGTGTGCTAGAGTCAGATTGAGAAGAATTGGTTAGAAACATGTGAAATTGAGAATTAAAGAAGTAAAAGAATTATATTTGAATTGAAAAGTGTTGAGATCTGTTGACATAGTGTGTTGTATCTCTTTTCAACCTAAGCTCATTAATTTTACAAAGTTGTTCTTTAATTT
This sequence comes from Odontocerum albicorne, assembly GCA_949825065.1. Classification (NCBI taxonomy): domain Eukaryota; kingdom Metazoa; phylum Arthropoda; class Insecta; order Trichoptera; family Odontoceridae; genus Odontocerum; species Odontocerum albicorne. The sequence goes on along the minus strand of OX463843.1, from coordinate 19,407,837 downwards.
CATTACAGAAAAAAGAATTTATTGGTAAAGAAGCTTTAATTAAGCAAAGAGAAGAAGGAGTGAAAAGACAATATGTACAGTTGCTGTTAAATGATCATGACCCAGAAATTGATCAATGGAGTTGGGGAGGAGAACCGATCTACAGAAATGGACAATACTGTGGTCAGACCACCACTACAAGTTATGGATTTACTTTCCAGAAACAGGTATGTTTTGTATCCGCTAATTATATTAATAGAGCATTGTATTCGTTCATTGATGTTTGATTAGGTTTTTGACAAAAAGGGCCAATTATCCTGTTTTGAACATAGTTGTTTGTTAGTGATCAAATGAAATTTATGTATCAAAATATTTCCATATAATATCCTGAAAAGTTCGTATAATTACAATATTTAATTTGGGATGCCGTCGTTTTTAGTCTATTTTCTTTTAAGCATCACTTTTTCCACATCATCTAACAATTTTCTTTTCTTGTTAATGGTCAAAGGTAAGAGTCTCGAACAGGTGTCATTTCAGGGTACTACTAGTTTTTTGATTTAGCACAAATATATAATATAATGTATTTTTAAATCATCAAACACACAAAATTTTTAAGAAAGAATAATAATTACAAATTTAAAAAAATACTTCGAAAGATGAATAACCTATGTTGAGATTTACAAAATAAATTTAAACAAAGTAATTCTCACTGATGTCAACAAAGAATTGATGGATGTATAGTATATAATATAAACAAACATCCAAGATCGCGCCACTTGAATTTCATATTAGATTTAAAATTTCGTAATGGAGAAAATTTGCTAACTTATAGAAAGGTTAAAAATAACAAGTTGGAATAAAATGTTCAATTTATATTTTTAATATATCCTTTTTACATTGTGTCCTTATTTTATAGGCTTTTATCAATAGGTTTTCCTTAGCACGTGAATCTTAGTGGTTGGTTCTCAGAGGACTTCCTCATATTTATGATAATATCCTTGAGATATTTTGATATTGAATCTTTGGACATAGAGGGAGCCCCAGAAATTTGAATGGCTGAAGTAAAATAGGCACTAAGTACCAAAAAACTCAAAAAAAACTAAGTATGCAGTTTTGTTCTATATGTTTTTGTTTTTTTATTTATTCTTTAATCTAGATATGCGAGGGTGTGGGATAGAAGCCCCCGATACCCTTGCGGTCGGGCTCGCCCTACATTGGTGGGGTGTATCTCGGCCAAGGGAATGTTTGTGGGATGAGCCCGGACCTTTTAGTGTCTTCTCTCTGGAAGGAATTTTTTTTTGTCATCTATTTATTTTCTGTGTTTTTTTATCTTCTTGTTCTACGTGTTCAAGGGTGGGGGCTGAAAAACATCTGGTGTCCCCGTGGCTGGGCTCGCCCTATATTGGTGGGGTGTATCTTGGCCGGGGGGATGTCATTAGATGAGCCCAGACCTTTTGATAGCTTCTGTTTTTTAATGTATTCTCTTTTTAATGTGTTCTTGAAATGTGTCTAAATGTATTATGTACATACTATGTTGCTATCAATAAACCTGTATTTTATTTATTATTTTTAAACCTTAATTTTATTGGTTTTTTTTTTTGGTACTTAGTGCCTATTTTACTTCAACCATTCATTTAACTGGTAGCCCTGTTGCCAGGGCCGCCTACTGAATTGTTCTAATTAACGAACTTTTACTGTATATGTATTTTTTAAAATTACTTTGCACTTACCTGATTTAACGTTTAATTTTAGGTGTGTTTGGGTTTCATACAGAATTTCGATGGAAATGGAGTAGCACAACCTGTAAGAAATGATTACATTTTATCTGGAGACTATGAAGTTGATATTGCTGGAATAAGGTAAATCATTTTAATTATATTCTAAGTTTTCTCACTGATGTTTCTACCTTGTACTTGAGAATAATTATCTCCAAAGTTGATAGTTTTGGAGTCCCTATTTCATTTAATAGGTTTTTAATAAGGAATGTGCACCACCTTTGCATTTTTCTGTATTTTGTCTTTCATCGTGTGATCTTTGAATCATATTCAGAAATTAAGTAGTATTCTAAAGATTTTCTATCTAACAAAATTGTCAGCCAATTCAGCCATAGTCTTCGTACGATTCTGTGCTTAAGTCTCTTATTTAAAAAGGCATAGTATTTGCATATAACCTATGTACTTTAAAACATCTCTAGATTACTTATAATACCTTATAGTTTATAAATAATACCAAAAAATAAAGTCTATATTTTCAGTACAGACGCAATTATCATAGGTCTAACTGTAATATATACTATAGTAGCAACAAAAATATTACTTTTGTATAATTGATTAAAACACAGAATATTTTAAATACAAGTACATATAGAAAATATAATTATAAATACAGACAATTCAAATTCATTCTCTCCTTTTCTTTTTTTTCGAATGTTTTCAATCCGCAGTTGATTGAATCCATGGATACGGAGGATTGACTGTAATTTAATGTTGGAGCAAATTGAAATATTGTTCATGTTTATCCCAAACTCATGTTTATGAACACATATTCTTCGTCAGCTACAGTTAATTTATTGCTAGATGTAAGTCTATATAGCTCCCTGTCTGGGCCTCTGTAGATCCCTGGGTCTTAAACTGTCATCTGAATCACTGCACCCCTGATGTCAATCACACACGTGCCAGTGGTGTATTAACTGCCAATTTTTTTATTTTAATTTCAACTTTATGTTGGTCCTTTAGTCTTTATTTTGGTAAGCAATATGCCTATCATCAATTCACTCAATTCGTTGGAAGTTGGACATTTCTTACATGGGTTTTCTAGGGTTCAAAAATTTACTTTGTAGCAGCATTTTTTGTTCTTTCTAAAACCGATAAGGATTGCTGTAAAAATTTGAATAATGATTATTAATTTAAAGATGTTTCCTCTATTTATTCTGACTAAAACTCTTCTAGCTTAAGATCAAGTTTACTCAATGTATAAACATGGGCTGCTTTTCGCTGTGGAAGTATCTTATAATGTTGTAGGTTTATGTACGTCATTGCAGGGCCTCGTAGTCGAGGATCCCCTCGCCATTCCAATGATGCTGTGCCGTGGAGTTTTTTGTTTCTTTTTAAGTGAGTGTGTTGTTGCACACCAGCAAACTCACTGACCACTATACTGGATCTGATCGCACATCAAAGTGAGACGATCGGAGCACACCAGCATGTTTTTCATTTTTTTCCCCCTTTTTTGAAAGAATAGATATGACCAAAGTCAAAGGTATTCTTATACCCCTGAATACTAACTAGGTGGAAAATATTCCCTGTAACATAGTTTGTATGGGTATTTGTACAGTGTCTGTCAGCTTTGCCGGTGTCTCATGTTATTGTATGAAATTATTAGCAAAAATATCTATTAGACTTAAATTTGTCTAAATTATGTATTGGCTTTATAAGGTGTTGATAATTTCAATTTATAGATAAGAATACAAGGGTTTTGTCAGAGGAAGGGTTCGTTAGAGATGGAAGAAATGTTTTGATGAACTATTTGATATTGCTGATACTAGTAGAAACAACGGTGATATGAGAATTTGGAAAATGTGAATGAGATCAGTCTAACATACAAGAAGTATGAATGGTTGTAAAAAATGAGAAAAAGTATATCGTCTGAAATCATCTTCTGGGAATAGAGACGAACCTGGTGCGAAAAATAGAAAAATCCCAAAAGATGAAGAAAACATCTGTCTATTGAATTTGGTACTTCTACAATTTTTTGTCACATCTTTTTGATGAGTTCAACTCAGTCATGGTTCTTACAATTTTTATTATTTACTGATATATTTTAAATTTTTTGAGTACGTGGTATATCTAACTGCTACATGTTAATTTTCGTATACATGGTTAAAAATGGTGCCTTATTGCGGGCTTATTGTTTTAGAGTATTTTTTCTAACCAACTAGTTCATTTTGGACGCAAAGATGTTTGAATCCATTACAGATTTTACAATAAATTTTTTTTTTTTTAAATTCAACTTAAAAAATGATTAATCTCTAAACAATAATGCTAGGACTAGAGGAAAGGATTTTTTTTTATGATAAGGAAGGTGTATCGGACGTGTGCCGTCGCCCGTGTGTGTGTGTGTATGTGATATGATGAAAAGGACATTGCATGTAGATCTGTATAATCAAACTTATATTTGTATGTTATAATATTTGTATATGTTCCTGTATTTGTATAATCATTGTATATGTTTGTATATGTAAATGTTTGCTATATTTTATATGTAAAATGTATGTTTATTTGACTCCGATCGCATTCGCGACCGCACTGGAAATAAGTGACTGGCGAGGCGGGGCAATCGGAGTAGGTCGGGGCCCGGTCGGCGTAAGCAGGGCCCAAACCCCGAAAGTTGTTGTATTTCGCGGGCGATGGGCGCTTGTGACAGCCGACTGACCATTAATATAGAGGGCCCCCCGATTTGGAAATCACTCATTATAGAATTCTCAGTAATACCGATTTTACCGTGTTTTTACTTGAGACCCGCTACCCTACTTCGACTGCCTGAGAGGAATCTCTCCCTGCTCTTCTTCTTCTTCTGCTGGATCTTCGCTACGGAATTCGCTACCTCGATTCTCTGAGCGCTACGCGGCAACCAACGTGCCTATCTACAGTCTTTGTACCTGTCCGGTACAGAAGGGAAACAAAAAAAATTAGGATGGAATCATATTCACAAGAGAATTGAAAAATGATTACCGAGTAATTTCATAATTTTTCAATTTTCTCTTGAATATGATTAAGGATGATGCACATCAGATAACTTTTGGAAGTTTATTTCACAGTCTCGCTGAGTAGATGAGGTGTGGTGTGTTAATATGCAAAGGTGTCTCTCATCGCCTGATTGAAGGGAATGTCTGAGTAGTATGAGAATAGAAATGTGGATATGAAGGAGAATAAGGTTTATCCGACACTCTGTCTTATTTTTAACCATTGAATTGAGTTTCATAATTTAAAAAGTTATGTTATAAGTAATTAAAGAACAGTTTTTCTGAGATTCGAGGCCGTACTTTTAAGTCATAACTCAAAAAAGCTACCATATCATGTTATTAAATTTAAATTATTTAATATATTTATGAAGAATCAATTGTTGTGTTTGTTGTTTTAATTTTTATAATTAATAATATATTTAAATATTTTTTTAGGTATAATGCCAAAGTACATTTACACTCACCAAATCTTCCTACTAAATATCCTGACCAGGAACGTGAAGCTTACAAAGCTACAAGGGATAAGATCTAGTATAATTATTTTCATTTTTAATATTATACTGATATGATTTAAAAATTAAGCTCAATTTCTTTATAAAGGCAGATTTATGGTTCATAATAAATATTCTATCATTGAGGTATAATTAATTATGCTAGAGTCACGTCAATAGTACTGAAAATAAATAGATGAATTTATATAACATCCTTTCATAATAAAATACCACTTAAGGAGCACTATGTTTTTGGATTGATATCTAATACATAGTTCATAAACGCCACTAAAATTGTTGAAATTGTGTCTGATAGTTTAAAACTGGAATTTCAATAATGAATAAAATTCATTCAGACTTAGCTACTAGTAATGCTGCCTCTGATGTTTGAGCAGAAATTGATTTTGTTACACCCTTTTTCCTGGATGCTATCAATATGATAAAAATATTGTTTTGATTGTTTCTGCATACAATTTGAAATCAAATATATTTTTAAGCACTCAAAACAGATCTCAGCCCTGCATACTCGCGTATCAGGTATATTTGATTTTTAACTGACCATTTTTTGTGTTTCAAAGAGTATAAATATTCATAAACACAGGACCTGTATGCAGGAAAAAAACTAATTAGCTTTACACATCTATTTAATTTTCTAGCTTTTTTAAGGTTAAAAGAGGTGATTAATTGTATGTACATATGAAAATAGATTCAATCCACATTTTGCCTTTTTTGTGATATTCAATCAAATATAATATCACTTTTTAACAGTTGCTTGACCAAAAAAGTGTTAGTCAAGCATGTATTCGTCTTCAATCCTATTTAACATGTGTATGAGCATGAGAGGACTTTTTGGGACGTTTATACATGGGAGGTAACAAAATAAATCTCTATTATGCTGATGATATCGCATTAGTTTAAGTGCCTTTTGATTCTGTGAAAGCAGACAGTTAGTCTCTGAGACTCGACATAAATGTAAGTGAGATAAAATTAGTGATCATTGATTATAAAAAAAAACGGTTGTTATGATTTTTGGATGTTAAGGAAATCGGAGATGTAGTGTATTGATGTCTTTGAAATATGTTGCATGTTCTATGGAAACTATTGCTTAAATTTTAATCGAGTTGCAAATTGAAGAATGGCTTTTTTTTACATGCATAAGACACATCTTTCTCATATGGTTTCAAGACTCACAGTGGTACTTTTAGATTGCTCTGCCAGTTTAACACTTCCATTGTGGTCCTGTACAGAGTATCCTGGATCTCTCCAGTAAACACATAAATTGGGCATTCGTTGGCTATATGTCATGTGGTTCATCCAATCACATTCACATAGCAGTAACTCCTTAAGGCACCATTTGTACATCAAGTAGACACAGTGACTATGGTATGTGTGGATTTGGTTTAAGCCCCTCCAGATTTTCCTTCCCAGGCTACCTCTGGTTTGATCAACAGTTGGGTCATTACTAGGTTTTTATTTGTGGTGCATAAATCAGTTGTTTTAACATATTGCTTAGGTGACAACCTGATCGGAGAAACTGTTGTGGTGTTGAGAAAAAAACACTCACTAGATGCTGTAACCATATAAATGTTTCTACTATTAAGTTCTTACATGACACTTCTAGGATGGCTCAGGATCACTTTGCAGGATGAGGTTTATTGAGAAAGGGTGTTTTCCCATTGAGATAACCATGCTGAGACATGAGGCGTTAATGAGAAAGAAGCATAAATTATTATGGGCTTCTATGAAATTTAGATTTTTAAGACTGATTTGAACTATTTAATGTTCATATTACTAGCTGGATATTTTTGCATGCAAATGATTCTATTGTGCTCATTCGATTTTTTAAATAAATTGAAAAAGTATATGTTTTGTGATAGAATTTAATATAAAAACATCTGATTTGGCTCCACAACCAATAATTTTTCTGTCTAGTTATTTTAAAGATGGACTTTTCATGTAATTTTTAGCACGAATTTTACTTAAATAAAACAATTGTAATTTGTTTTATCAAACACTGTTTATTCCACTTTTTGTAACGGTATAACCCTACCGGTTTCAAGGCTTTCACCTCATCATCATGGGAGCATGTGTGTTTGGACGGGTATCGATAGACAATTACACCAATTCCTAAAATATTTAAATTCTATCAAGAGTTTTATAAAATTCACAATAGAAACAGACCTTACATTGTCTCGCAAAAATGGTACATTTGACGACATACATATTTATAAAAGACACTTATGCAAATTCTATAATTCCAGCAATTTCCAACCATTCTAATAACTATAAATTCGCTGCCTTTAACTATATGCTTCATAGATTGCTCAGTGTCCCCTTAACCGATGACAATTTAAAAAGGAATTAATAACCATTAAAAAATAGCTAAATACATATAATGGCTACTCTGGAAGCCTCATTGATTCACTTTTAAAAAACAAAATTTATTGTTATCCTCTAACAATAAGCAGCGAGTGCTTCATTTCTTGCAAAAAGAAAATATTAAAAAAAACAACTATTTATTACAATTATATTGAAAACGAAAGAAAAAAAACCAATCATAATAAAAAAAAAACATAATTATGTAAGTACATACGTCAAAACTATCACAAAAACTCGACAATATTTATTTATTTTACACATGACAAAAAATATACATAATTTGTGAAAAAACAACAGGTAATTTAATTTGGACACAGAATTTTAATGGATCTGGGTTTGTTGCCTTTCATTTGTCGTGTCCTCAGTAAACTAAGCTTTTGCCTGTATCTCACTGAGGACATATAGCATGAAAAAATAAATCGATACTTCTTTCCGATTTTTGATTATGTAAAACCCCGTTGCACATTCTCTTCAACGCGACAAATAGTGGCACTCAATTACACATGTATACATCACACAAAATCAAACTCCTCACACTTCGTCACTCCACACAGACCAAAAACATTTACCCCACAATGTAATATACATAGTTATTAGCACTGTACCAAAGTGGAAGTCACTTATCTATACATTGTATTTGGATAATATTGTATGATACATCTATAATATTTGCAATAATTTATGTGTATCTTCAATCTGTGTTGTTAATAAAATGATGTTATATTTTTTAATGCTTTTTCGAGACCTAATTTCTTTATAAATATGTTATATATGTAAATACTGATTGATCATAAGACAACGACTAGCAAAAATTGTAAAGAAAATTATTTTTAAATAAAATGAACTTTCAATCAAAATATCAGTTTTTTACTGTTTTTTTATATTTATTAAATCTTAAAATAATTTTATAAAACTACAGACAGTCTTCGACTTTCCTACATAATTGGTTCCTCAAATGTGTATGAAAGTTGAGCAATATAAAAAAAACATAAAAAGGTGGGTTATAAAAATTCACTTTACAATCGAAACATAGATATAATATTCATGAATGCAAAATATAAACACAACTCTAGTTACTGAGAGAGAGACCTGTTATAAATAAGGTTAAGGAAATTTTAGTTGATTTAATTATACTATTAGGTATTTTCTTTATAATAATGTTATCAAAAGATAGTATGCTCTAATCTTTTGAACCTTAGTCGTATGCCACTATTTATAAGGCAATAATGAGTCACTAGAAAATAAAAACACTTGAAAAAATAATGCCACAAAAGTTCACATTCAAAATCTTCATAATTTAAAAAGTCCACATTTAAAATCTTCATAATTAAAAATGTCCACATTTAAAACCTTCATAAAGAAAAATATGGAAAGCGGGTTTATGCCCACTAGATATAGTGCAATATTTCTCATATTTTTTGAAACTTCAGTTTAAAAAAAAAAATTCTCAATACAGGCTTAGCCCAATTAGTGTGTGTGTATGTGCGTGCGTGTATATGTATGTGTACGCATATGCATGAGGTCAGTAAAAAAGCTATGCATATGCATGTGGTCAGTAAAGAAGTTGGTTTAAAAATGAACATATCAAAAACCAAATATATGATGAACTGCTTCGCTACCCCGAAACCAATAATCGAAGATGGAAAGCCGCTAGAACTTGTCCAGGAATACTGATTTTCTTTGTAGGTGGCATATCGGAGGAAAAAGCACGAATGACAAAACTAGCATGGAGCTCATTTAAACGTTTGAACAACATTTTCAAAATTAATCTCCCAATATCTTTGAAGTGAAAGGTCTACAACCAGTGTATTGTCCTAGTACTTATGTATGGCTGCGAGACATGGACGCTCACAGTAAAGAACATGCAAAAGCTCCAGACCGCACAAAGGAGCATGGACAGATGCATGTTGGGGTATACTAAAAGAGACCGTAAACGAAACAGCTGTATTTGCAATATAACAAAGGTAGAAGACGTTATAAAGATGTGCAAAAGAATGAAGTGGCAATGCACAGGACACATAGCCAGAATGTCAGACATCTGAAGTAATCCGATGGTATCCAAGAGGCATAAAGAGGCTCAGAAGAAGACCGAAGGTACGCTGGATAGATGAAATCAGGAAGCATGGCAGCGTCACAAGGCATCAACGAGCAAAAAATGTAACTCTTTGGAGTAAAATTGGGGAGACCTTCATATAGCAGTGGATCGACCCTGGTTGACAATGATGATGATATGTATATTTTGAAGTCGTGAAATATATAAATTAATATTAGTGGACACTTTACAAAAGGGATACTGTAAGATGGATAGCCACAGGGAATGAGGTAAACGGAGCAGTTAATGTAATATACAACAACTGCAATATATCACAAGTAGCAAAAATCACAATACATAATAATGCACCTTGGCATATGAATGTGAAACTTGGACTTATGATATAAAAGTCAGATTAATGCTGTGGAGATGCAAGCACTTAGACAAAAATCTGGTGTGTCATATGAAACAAAGTGAAGTAGAAATTAATGCATGGATAAAATGGATGTTTCATTATGATGAAGAAAGGAGTTTTTACATGGTTTGGACATGTGGAGAGAATGAATGACGAAATAATAACTAAGCTAGTATACAAGTCAGAAGTGTAAGGTGTGTGTGGAAAGTGTTAACCGAGGAAAACATGACGGGATCAAATGTATCAGATTTTAAAAAAAGGCAAAGAAAGAAGGATGAATAATAATAGAAAATTCAGCTTGAAGATATATATGAATGTGGAGGAGAGAAAAGGCTGTGTGTTTTCATAGACAAGTTTGGAGATCTGTTCTCTCTATCCTGCAAGGAACTCGACAGGATAGTCCTACCCCAATATGAAAATGGCGTGATGGTATTTATGCAAATATATATAGCGGTTACCAAAATAGTCACAGGGTTGGCACATGTGTGATGGTGCCAGGTTTACTTTTCCCAGACTTGAGACAACCTTACGTTAGATGTGAATTAAGCCTTAAGACTGCTACATAGTACAGGATTGGGTATTCTAGATAATAAACTGTCCCTCAACAAAACTAGTTAAGTAGAACATTGTGGGCTATAAGTCATTGGGACGGCTTTCGTGGTCTAGTTGGTAAGACACCTGTCTTCCGACCCGGAGGTTGCGGGTTCGTTTCCCGTTATTACCCATTTTTAAAAGGGTATTGCTTTCAGACCTCTTAACATCTTCCTGTTTTGTTGTAAGAGATTGCCACATGGTAATAGATAAATCAGGTTATACTGTATATAATAAAAGCCCAATACAGTACAATAATACAACACGATGCCCAATGAAGATCATAATAATTAAGTCAGTAAATATACTTGGGACGTGATTAGATTGTCAGTATTAAAGGGAAATTGATGTTTAGTGTAGCAGGGGAGTTTTTTTCTCTTTTTTATACTGATGTCCCTAATTAAATTACAAACTACCTTTTGATCGTTGTTTCAAGTTTCGACCTTCGTTCCATAGTAATTTTCCTCCAAGAACAGGAACAAATCCAAGGAGTTCTATCACGAAGTTAAGATATTGTCAAGTGAATCAACTCTAAAACATGGGTGATAGAGGATGCGAGAGGAAACATCATGACACACATTGGCAAAGTGATGGAAACATGGAGGCAGTGGGTGAGACTTCTATTGGTTGAATTAGGTCGAACAACCGAAAACCAGATATCCTACAATCTTAAATAAAAATGGCATAAACAAATTTCAGAAGACAATAAATCATCTGAAAGCGATCGCATAACTGTAAGTACAATACATCATCCAGAAGCGACCGCATAACATAATTACTCCTTATTCCTTATTTTTATTAATGATATAGGTTTATAAAAAAATCCATGTTTACTCTCTTTGCTGATGACTTCCAAATCTTTAAGAAAATTCGTTCCTATGCTGACTGCTTAGACCTACAGTCAGATCTCAAGAACTTTAGTGAGTGGAGCCACAATAATTATATTTCAATGCATCAAAGGGCAAAATTATGTCATATCATTGCTCACACATGCTGAATTTTCATATATATACACTAGAATCTATACTTATACCCCGCAGACAATATTAAAGATCTGGGTGTCTTGTTCCACAGCAATCTCGCATTTGGTCCTGTCAAATGGTGCTCAAAACGCTGTTTAGCGTAGCAAACTAGAAAGCAATGCTTGTATTTGGAGCCCACTGGGGGCTCAGAACTCACTCATGGTAGAGAAGGTACAAAAAAATATATACGATATCGTATTTAAGTGACTTTGAATATATGTGTGTAAGTGTATGTATGTGTGCATGCATATATGTAATTCTTTTTAAAATTTATATAATTTAAAGTTTTTTTTAAATGTTAACAATTTTTGTATTTTTCAATGTAATTGGGCTAAGTTTGCATTGAGAAAATAAATAAAAATGAATTGCGTAAAAGTTTATGAGAAAATGACACCAAAATATTTTAGGAGGTATGCTTCAAAGGTTCCATAAAAAAGGCTTCTACGATAAAAGAAAAAAATACATATAACATACATAAACAATAACAAACTAGTAATAATGGAGGTGAATGATATATAATACATTAATCTTGGGAATATAACAAAATTAGAATCTGGTGCTGGTCAACTGCCACACGGTTCACCGACGCTCACGTGAACGTTCTTGTCTTGGTTATGTCATTGGTCCCATTCAGTCGTCCAGACAAACATCATTGTGACACCAAAGTCTTTTCATTGATTAAGACCTCTAAAGGTCTTAATCTAGCCCTGATGTTTACACACCCCACAATTAAGACCTCTTGAAAACTGTTTAATTCATTGATAAAAAAACTATCAATAACACTCAATATCATACATGTGTGGAGGACGATAAATAACAACTATAGTTTGTATATTTAGTTGGATCTTCAATACATTAGCAGTTGTGATGTTTATTTCAGTGACGGTAATCTCAAGATATATTTAATACTTTATGGTGCAGTAAAAATATGACGGATTTATTTTCCGGTGGTCTTTTTCAACCAACCCTAACCAATTGTTTAACGAAATTGCGGGTTAAAGGTGGAGAATTTATGTTTTTGATGAAATAATTAAAATATCAAAAATAAATTGAACAAGTTCATGGATGGTCTGGAGAAGCAAAGATATATTGAAAGGACAGATAATCGAAAACCATGAAAAATAGTCGTATCACTCAAGGGAATGGTTTTTCAATATGCTTTTTAAAATACGCCACGTTTAGTAAGTAACCATGCGAGATTTTTAAAATATAGTATTCTGAATAAATTCTAACGAAAAAATATTACGGAACTTAATCAGGAGCAAAATATGTGACGCTCTGAGTCATCAAACGCACCTTACGGTCTGATAAGACACCTCAAATTCTAATAAAGATGTCTAACAGGGCGATCGTTCACTAAAATAAATCATTTGATTGCTGGACTATTATTAAGAGAAATGCTTATTTTACAATAAAAAAGTCGGTGTGATAATATAACGTATTATGTCAATAATAAAAATGGTTTACAGGCAAAACGGCGTATCTTGTCTATAATAAAAAAGTTTTAAATATTGTATAATAATAATTTGTGAATACATTTTTAATTAAAATTTCAAAGGTTACACTATACACATTTTTTTTTATATAGGAATTATAAGCAATCGTTGGTTTTGTTTCGCGGTTTTATAATTAGTTTTAAATAATATTGTTTATGAAAATGTTTGTAACATCATTAATACTGGTTTTTCAAATTAAATTTTCTCGCCTTTTTTTCTGTGAAGTTATTTGAAATTTAATCTAAACTAAGTTCATTAGTCATTCAGATACAACTGAAAGCATTGAAAGTCATGTTGATCTGAAATAATTTTGCATTAATTTTAATTTGGAAAACTAGCGCCAGCTACATTTACAGGTATTTTTTAGTGATATCCGTCAAGCGGTCACGTTATAAAGTTTTTTTAAGTTTTGGCAACATATTATTATATGTTTTAACATCCAGAACGTCTTGTGGTGAGGAATTTACTTAACAAGTCTACATAAGAATTTCAATCCTTCATAAAGGTCTTCATTACGTGTATCCGTTTCATGACTCGACGTAAAATTCAACGTTTTTAGGTCGAAGAAAGGTTTTAGATGTTTTTTTGAACATTTGTTATTTTTTGTGCTGCATTCATATTGCTTTTTAATCTTCAATAAAAAATCAGATTTTATTGTTTGTTTACTTTTATCTTAAATTTGACGCCCCTCGAAAGTGCCGTCCTAAGTCTATACCTTACTTGCCTATAAGTAAGGGCTGGTCTTGATTTTGGGTATGTTGATGGGTAAATGAAAAGTTAAATGTTTGCTCTTAAGATTTTAAAATAAATATCTACGGTGTCCACCACTATGTAGTACTAATTCCACTTCTATAGATTTATTATATGAATATACGATATATTAACTTTGCGTTACATAGCGTTATTGGAGCGCATGAAGGCAGAAATTGCAAAAAAACGGCTCCATATAAAGAAGAAAAAAGTTATTTTTCATCAGGACAATGCACCGTGTCACAAGTCAATGGTAACGATGGCCAAATGCACGAGTTGAACTTCGAATTGTTTCCGCACTCATCGTATTCTCCAGATTTGGCCCCCAGCGACTATTGGCTGTTCGCAGACTTCAAAAAATGATCCAGGGAAAGAGATTTGGCTCCAATGAAGAAGTGATTGCCGAAACTAACGCCTATTTTGAAACCAAAGATAAATCGTTCTACACGGCTGGCGTAGAAAAGTTAGCAAAACGTTGGAATGAATGTATCGATCTTGAAGGAGGCTGTGTTGATGAATAAAGAAGAATTTTGGCAAACAAATGTTGTTTTAATAGTTAGTCCAGGGAATTATTGATCGATGTGTTATAAGACATTTATGTCTCCGATGAAGAAAGACTTTGAAGAAAGTCCGATGACAAGAGGGTTAGTTTTTCTTGAACCTCTCCAAGAGTCGTCTTTCAACGTGGACTTGAATATATTTCTACCTTTAGATCCTCCACTTTTTAACCTTGGCTACCTTAATTTCATTTTGAAGTATTCTCAATTAGGTTCTGCAAAATATCACGCAACTTGGCATAATTTACACATTGGTGATGCATCATGGTGTAACTCTCGTTATACTTACAATTCTTTCTCTCGAGTGCCAAGCTGCGTGACCTTTTGCAGAACCTAATTGATAATACTTCAAAATTATACTGCGGTAACCAAGCTTAAAAATAAGAGTTATATCCTTCAGATGTCAGGCAAATGACAAACATCTCTTTGTTTAATTAATATAATATTTGTCAGTTGTTAATTAAAAACATCTGTAAATATACCACTCAAGCAGACCCCGATAAGGATTGCTATTTTAAAATAAGATGTTAAAAATTTCCGTAACATATGTGGTTACACATTGTCTCGATAGAAAAGTACTCACTCCGTTTTCGTTTCCATACCGGAATGTTTTTCTTTGAATGGTGCTTGCGAAAAATTCTATTGTGTTAGTTTGGCTGAGATTCAGAAGTTTATATTGGATAATTCCATCCATATCCCACCGAATGAATAACAAAACTTTTCGCGGGCGAACTGCCGGTTTTGTGTGCGATATTGGCTTTTCTCCAGGATGATCTATAGCTTATTGCGTTTGAAATTGCAATACAGAATGAACTTTCATAATCTAAATTGATACAGTTTAATATCTGCTAAATATTCCAAGGAAATATGATATATTGGAAATAAAATCCGACCATGCTCGCATTACTTTGAGCAAATCGAATTGATTAAATCAGTTTTCTATTGATGACATTTTGCACAAGTGTTTAGCAAAAAAGTTTTGATTATATACGGTTTTAAGTGTTGTGATCAACGTTTGTATAATAGTTAACCGTTACGGATGATTTTTTTTGACGACATATAGAACATAGTCAACTTGATCTTTATCACTGTGAGGGTAAACTATCGTTAAAGATAGTAACATAATCATACAATTCTGAGATAAACAAACTAAACTTTGCCATAGCGATATTGCAATTTTGCTATTATTTCTTTGGCGTTAACAATCTAGTTTGGATTCCTATTGGAATCAAATTAATTTACAAAAGGTTTTCAGTCTGGTTTTCACTTAAAGATTCTTATGCTTTTCTGGTTGGTTGGAAGAGATTACCCTATGGCAATAAACCCACCACATTGTACTGAATATATTGAAAGTGTAATGCAATGCAATAATGTAATTGGCATTTCATACAATAATACCTTATTTTCAACACCGAAAACAAAAATAAGACAAAGGTAAAAATTCATAGTCTAGACTAAATACTAAATATTAATTTAAAAAAAATCGTGATTTGCATTTGAAGTCGAACCTCATACGCTCTAGCTTTAAAGTGTGGCAATACAACTAACGCGAATCTATGACAACTTGCAAGAAATTATACTTTAAATATTATATTAATTTCTTAAATTAAAAAAAGTTAAGTTTTAGTTTTTAATGTTTTTGTCGTACTATGAGTTCGAGCTATAGAGATGTATACGACTTATCATGTATTACAGGTATAGGCCAATCCACGGCCCGCGGGCCACTTGTGGTCCGCCAGAGTATTTTGTGCAGCTCACGGTAGTTTTTTTTATACAAATCAAGAAGAAAATAACAATAAAACACAATTGTTCAATAAGTGAAACACTAGATCCTCTACACGAAGGTGAAGATTTTTATCAAAATATAAAAATCTTATTGAAATGTGACCCATACTGATAGTAATATATTAGGTGTTAACATAAGTTGTGTCCGTTTTTTTCAATTAAAAAATAAGCACCAAAAGTAAAATAAAGTGGTAAATGTTATACGTCATTCGAAAAAAAAAATTCTGTTCTACAACATAATGTGTTTGCTTTTACGTTACATATATTATTTTATTTGATTACAAGCCTTCAAAATGGAATGTCAAGTAGACAAAAGTGAGCATTTTCGACACCTCCTACTGTTCGCGTTCAATCGAGGGAATAAAGCTGCTAGCGATATTTGCGAAGTGTACGGTGAAGATGCTATGAAAAAAAGGACAGTTCGTCGATAGTTTTTGCGTTTCAAAGACGGTAATTTCGACCTGAAAGACATGGTCCGGATGACCAGTGGACTTCGATGAAGACCGCTAAAACCATATTATTCATGAAGATCCCCTTCAAACATTTTTCATCACCATTTTCAAACCATTTTTCATCACCAGTAATGATGCGGTAAAGAAACCTTTGCTTGTGGCCATGCGTAGCTCGATGACGTGCGAGCAAACCAACAGAAATTGTCGAATGTTAATTTTTATTGTTTTCACTCAAAACATGATTGAAACATGGGTGATTGTCCGTCTTTGTGGGGTTCGTGGGCATGTTCTCACGTATATGTTTATGGATTTCGTTGGGAATGGATAGTCATTTGAATGATTTATGCTACACGTAACTTGCTTCATTTACTTGTGTCTGGTTGGTTGGAAGAGATTGCCGCCTGGCAATAAGCCCGCCAAACCGTATTGCAATAAAAGTGTTAAATAAATAAATAAACATGTGGAACCCAAGCGCCGAACTTCTGGACTTTTCTCATTGATTTAAGATGGCGGTATACAGTCATGTGACTACAATTCATCTGCTTCGCCAATTCTACGGTGGTTTAAAGGGGATCTTCATGAATAATATGGTTTAAGCGATCCTCACCGAAGTCCACTGGTCGTCCGGAAAGCTCCATGTCTTTCAGGTCGAAATAACCATATTTGAAACGCAAAACCCATAGATGAGCTGTCCTTTAATTCATAGCATCTTCACCGTACACTTTGCAAATATCGCGAGCAGCTTTGGCAGCTTTATTCGCTCGATTGAACGCGAACAGGAGGTTTCGAAAATGCTCACTTTCGTCTACTCGACATTCCATTTTGATGGCTTGTAACGTAAAAGTAACGTAAAAGCAAACACAATATCTTATAGAACAGAAAATTTTATAACATTAACTATAATTTTATGACGTATAACATTAACTATTTTGTTTTACTTTTGATGCTCATTTTTAAATTGGAAAAAACGGACACAACTTATGTTAACACCAATAGTATTATACATAGATAAAAATAAAAAAATAAAATATAAGTACATATTTATTTTTGACGCGTAATATACTACATATATATCCGAAATACTAGTAATACTTATATTCTTTATTTAGGTGTTTATGTAATACGACACTCGTACAATTTGAATTGTATTAATATTCAATAAAAAAAATCAGTTTAAGAATTTTGTAGTCGTGGTTCAGTGGTTAAGTAAAAAAACAAGGACCCTGGGTTTAATTCTCAGTGATATCACATTTTTTTCCATTGTGATTCCGGGTTCAATTCCCAGTGGTATCAAATATTTTTTCATTGGGATTCCGGGCTGGTAAGATCGAGTATACAAAACAGTGCTTCATACACCAGGACAAATTGGAGCGCGTTACCTCCTTTTCAGGTATTCCAATTTTTATATACCTTTTAATTAAAAAAATACACGTGCGGCCCCCAAGCCTTTACTCAATAACGGTTTTGGCACACGTCCAAAAAAGGTTGGCTACCCCTGATGTATTGTTTATGACGCAATATTCTCGTACAAAGGGGTAAAATAAAGAAATTTTAAAACCAGAGTTATGAACTAATGCTATGCAATATTTATTATGTTATTAGTGGAATTTATGGAGCACATTTTATAATAATTTTAAAAAGTATTCTGTTGATTGGGTAGTTGGATATTTTTAGCATATAAAGTTCATATATTCCAGAAACATAAATATAAGTATAATTCAGGAGCTGCAGTAGTCGAAGAATTTAAGGAAAATACGGTTATAAAAAGCAGACGAAACAGTGGAATCGGTACAGCAATTGGAGCACAACGTAGCGTAGCTGATAACTATTTTATTGAGCTCAATTATAGCCGTATGCAACTCACTTGTGATTCGTGATAGGATTAGTTAGATGCAACCTGCCCAAGATTCGCCACCCCAGAGGTTTCGTTAGATTTTAGCATATCAAAGGACTGAGGCACGGTATGTACTAACGTACAATGCCTTTATTAGTAATATACGAATGCGGTGTATTCTATCAATTCAGTTCGAATTTTCAATTCAGAATATATTATATTTTCATATGAAACATAATTTTCATAAACTTTTAATTGAACTCTCCAAATGCCAATTGTAGGAATGTTTGTAATGTACAATTAAACATTTTTAAATCAATAATCGCGCTATAACGCTATACCATATAGTTTCAAACGTAATTGAAATAACGCCTGAATAAAAACAGAAGTATTCGCGTATGATACGGAGGAATTCGGGTAGGGGGTTTATATGATTTACCCCAGGCCACTCTGTTTCGGCTCTTTATTTGGTCAGCAAAACAATAAGCTGTGACGCGGGACCTCTGACTAATAGATGTAATCATTATTTTTAGGCTTTAAATATATAAAAATGATTTATGTTAAGTATTTTTATGTGCTTTGTACGTAATTTGAACAAAGACTTTACTAGTTATATTTTTTTTAGCTTTTTTGTATCATGTGAACTTGTGGGCTGAAAAACATCTTAAGGGGTTTCTTCTATTTATACTGGAGTGATTCGTGATCGGAAGGGTTGTTTAAGATGAGCTCAGACCTTTAGGTCTACTGTATCTTGTTTCGAATATGAATAATTTGATACTTATATTTTTGTTTGTTTTTATCTTGAATTGCTATAAATAAATGAGATTATTCTTATTTATTATTACCCGACCACGCGTTGCTGTGGCTCAGTCTGGTTAAATGGAAAAGAAAGAAAAGGTATTTTGATGAACTAAAGCATATCGATTGCACTGAAAAAGAAGAAAGAAAGTTATAACAAAAACATATAAAATTGTGAAACATTAAAAAAGGAACTGAATAATATTTTTAAGTTCGTAGGCGTCTTTGTTGTTGGCGGCAAGAATAGCTCGTTCACTCAGCCAATCGTGATTCTTATAATTGATTTGAATATAGGGAAATACTTTTTCAACCAATTCTTCTTTTGACGTCACTAAATTGCAGAAGTTATAGCCTTCCAACGTTAGTTCTATTACCATAATTTACAACTGCATCTCGCAAATGAACGTATTCTTCAGAGCGAAGCTTGGTCTGATTCAAACGGATAAATATCAAACGTTCTGTTTTTTTATGACAGTTCACAAATTTTCCCCAATACAATCTTGTAACGACGTTCAGTAATTTTAATTATTTTATCAACTTTAATATAGGCCTCGATTGTAATAAATAGCAGGTTATTTGGGTAAATACATTACATAAAACTAATAATAATGACAAATTAATACACCTTGTTACAAATTAGCAAAAATGGGCAGTTCGTTAAAATCAAATGTGACATTTGTTTAAAGTTAGTTGCATGAAACTTTTAATAATTCAAATGTATAAAACATACACAGGTACATATCATGAATTCAAATGAAAATCAATAATAACAAAAACCAGTTTAAAAAACCCGAATTGAATGATCGCCATTTTTAAATGCGACGCATCATGATGACGCAACAATGTGACAGATAAAAAGTTTATTCCACTTTTACGGCCAGTTGGCGCTATTTTTCAAAAAACATATTTGAAAATTTAGTATTTATTATTTAAATTAACATTTTTATTAATGTAGATATTTAATATTTATTATTTAATAATTATTATTTAACATTTAATATTAATTCCGAAACGTCGAAAATGCAATGTATGTCAATGAGAATTGTTTAGTTCGCGTGTGTCGCTGAAGGGGGCGCAAACCCTTATTTCGTCTGTTTTATATATATTTTTGTATATAACGGTATATAAAAAATATATAAACATTCTCGTATATTAATGCCAACTTTTGTCAAAATTTCAAAGAAATTGGTAGAGAACTTTCGGAGATTAGATAACTATAATTAACGAACATTTACATTTTTATTTATATAGATAGATAGATAGATAGATAGAAGATAGATAGATAAGACATTTTTTTTATTCATCCCAATTTAGGCGTATTTTTTAATTATTTTAATAATTAAGGTAAATGTGTAATAACTCAAGTATATACAAGACGATTTTTAAAAAAAAAATTTTTTATCGAAAAGTATTTATTTAATTATTATTATAATATAAATATAGTCCCTTTCAAAGTATCCCCTTAGGATAATATACACTTTTTTCTGACGGTTTTTCCAATCCGCAAAACATTCGTGAATCGTACTTTTTGGGATAGTTTTTAGTTCACTCGACGATTTTGTCTTTATCTCTATGATCACGGTGAATATGGTGGCTGCGGCATCACGACGGTGATTATTTTGACTAAATATTCACGAATTAGTAGTGAAGTGTGATCCAGTACATTATCGTAGGACAAAATCCAGGAACTGTTTGCTCACAGTTATGATACTTTTTTTCGGATGATCTCTCGCAAAGGGGTAAATTTTCAAGATAACTCGTTATTGACGGTACGGTCTGGCGGTAAGAATTCATAGTGAACTATGCCGTTGTAATAAAATAAATTAGTAAGGAGAACCTTGACATTTGATTGAACTTGGCGTTTCTTTTCGGTCTTAACTCTTCAGGAAGGTTCCGTTGGAATGATTAGGCCTTTGTTTCGATGTCATAGCCACGTTTTGTCTGCTGTTATGACGCGTTGAAGTAATTCTGGGTCGTCAGCGACTTCAGTTAACATTTGCTAATCGATGTTTTTGCGATATTGCGTTTCTTGAAAATAATATGTATGTATCATACATATGTATTTATATGTACCAGTAATTATGAGGGTAGACCAAGTCATATATTTTTCGTATAGAGATATTTAGACATTTGCATTTGTGCGCAATAAAAAATATTACAAAAAAATTCCCAAGTACTCCGTTATAATGTTAATCATTTATGTAATTATGATTTTTTTACGAGAATTATGTAAAAAAATATGTGTTCTTTAATATTTCATATGACTTGACTATTTTCACAATTATTTGAACATTTTAAAGATGACTTATTATAAAAAATATTTCAGATTTATTAAAAACAGGAAGTTACACGTATAAACAACAGTATTCACCTACATTTTGTAATTGTAATCATGCTTACTTAATTTAGAACAATACTATAAAAAAAGGAAGTTACACGTATAAACAACAGTATTCACTTACATTTTGTAATTTTAATCATGCTTACTTAATTTAGAACAATATTAGAGATTTCATCTTCTTCTTCGATAACGGTATTTTATTTTAGTGATGTTTTGAAAGTGCAAAAACACTCAGGGAAAATCAGCGGAATGTAAACTCGTATTCGCAGGTATCAGTGACCCTGTTAATGTATACAGCTTACCGTCTAATCTAATTTAATCTTTATTAATGGCATTCGTGTATCAAATTTGGTCCATTTGAAATGAGATTTCAATAGATAAAATCTATGTACAGGGTTTGTTTAGGTGAGGGGTTAAAGTTTGTGCTATTAGGTGTCATCTTCGACGGGGCTGTAATCTTAATGACCTCGCTCATCACGTGGGGAGGTGCGGCCCGGTGATCCTGTTGGTATCGCGGGTCCGATCATCGGAAGGGCTGCCCAGGGGAGGAGCTGGAGTCGGAAATTCTCAGAAGTAGCAACTGGTGTTGACAAACTAATTTTTTTATCATTCAGTGACTGAATTCATTTTGAGGGTCTTCTGTTTTATTATAAAATTTATCATAAAGATTCCATTATTCCAGGATATTTTTGAAGGTTTTCTCTTATTCAGCCTTTCGGCATCTGAGATTGATCTTCTTTTTTTGTAAAGGGTTCATTTATCTGTGTAACTAGGCTTACCAGTTTATTGTATTGTATTACATTTTCGTTATATACAGTACAACCTAGTGATCTTGTTGCCATGTGACAGTTTATTCCAACCAATCAGAAGGATTCTATAAAACCCTTATGTTAAAATTAAACTGGAAACCTTTTTAAAGAATGGGTTTCCAAGGGAATCGAACTTGCTAACCCAAGTTGAAATACACTTTCGTTGTATACAACACAACCTGGTGGGCTCATTGCTAAGTGGCAATCTTTTCTAGCCAATTAGAAAGATGTTAAACATGCTTTAAGTGAAAACAAGACTGGAATCCTTTTTAAAAAAATCTGGGTTCCAGCGGGAGTTGAACCCGCAACTTCTGGGTCGGAAGATAGACATCTTATCAACATAGTCATAGAGAGAGGAATAGATAGTTTTTTTTAAATATTTTTTTCTATAATGAACGTTTATTCTCAGGCGTTAAAGAGTGTCTCATGTCACTATTTAATCCATAAAAAAATCTAGAAATTACGCTTCGCAGCGTTCTGTCACCGCACATTGTTCATTTTCAGTACCCTTATAAGTGATCCTAACGATCGAGACGAGAAGATTAGTAGCACAGAGTGAAGAAAGAATTTCCGTTGAAGATTGTCATTTTAGCTTTTGTAAAAAAAGTTTTGCTTTTGCTGGCTATAGGGCTACACAAAGAAGGCAGTAATCGCCCCTTTTATAAAAAAATGATTCGACACCATTGAAATACTCATTTTTCTTACAAAGTGAAAATGTGTTCTCTCAGTTGGACATATTTTGGCCTTATACCATTCCTTTACAGATCAACTTATATAGAGCACAGTTTCTATTCATTAAATAATATAAGCCTAAATCGAAAAAAAAAACAAGTTTGGGACTCAAGACACTCCTTGTATGGTAACAATGGCTTGTTCGCAATATTGCTGGCGCAATATTGAGATTGAAATCTAGGAATACTTCATGAAGAGAGCGCAATAATTGACAATTACTCTAGATAAAACGTGTTCTCTGAAGTGGAAAAAATATTATCTGATACATTGGATAGAGCTCTCAGAAAAGAGAACACTGGAAGACCAGCCTGCTTTGGTATATTTGGAGAGTCCTGAATAGACTTAGCCCTGAGTAGGGGTGACTAGATACAAAGTGAACATGCAGAAATAGAATTTCTTAAACAAAAGTGTCATTCAATGTGATTGTAGGGCTATACATGACTCAAAACACATGTTGAATTGTCTGAACATTGAAACTACATGCTCGGCGCAAGACCTGATTGATGCGAATTATATGTTACATAAAGCGATATTTGTTGCCTGAATTAATGAATTAGTTACCATACAATTCTACACAATTAAAAAATAAAACCGATAAATGAATTGTTGCTATAAAATATTATCTTTAAGTCATTTTGGTTCCCCTTCTTACGTAATATTAAATTATTTTTTTAATCAATTAGTGTTGATTAAATATTGACATAAATATAACAAACCATAATTTATATGTGAACCTCGAAACAATGTAAATATAAGGAATTATATTGTATTTGTTTCTTAATACATTTATACCTGTGTACGCCAATCAGCCCCTGTCTTTATTTACGGACAGCTGCGAGAGATTCCTAGCGGGTAGGAGTAGTTAACTGAAGACGTTCGACACTATGGCTTAACATTTGTGGAATCCTGATAATAGTTTGGAACGTTCACTGAAGTCTTACCGTTTGCCATTAATACAGGATAACAGAATTCTAACTAACGCGTTGTATCTTAAGTTGGGAGGAACATACTCATAGCTTAGCCATAATAACCAATTTTGGCTACGTTTCTATAAATGCAATATTTGATATTGTGACCAATGTATTTTTTTAAACATACCCTCATGGAGAAACTATATCGGGGGTATGATAAAAACGGACTTGTGTGCAAATGAACTTTGGTTTATAACTAGCGGTGTGCTTCTTTCGAATAATATGGTCATTTTCCACCTTATTTTGAGGGCATTTGCTTATGGATACTTAGGACAGGATATATGCGGATAGCATGCCTTCTCTTTGCAATTTTTTAGTTAAATTAAAGTATACACCGTACCAAATGGGAGTAAACTCATTGTTTTCATTTTCTAATAATATTATAATTTATCATTAATATGAATAATGACAAACGTGTATGTGACCAGTGTGGAGAGTTACACTATTACCATGTGGCAATATATTCGCCAGGTTGTACTGTATACAACGAAAGCATAATACATGATAAAACAATAAAAACGTTCAAGACTGCATAACACACTGAGACCAGAAAAATAAATGTCGTCATTGACGTTGTAACAGTTCTCTCTGAATTGAATTTAGAATGTGCTGAGTTTGTTCCTTCAGGAAATCAGGAAAGTAGTAGAATTGAAGATAAAAAGCATCAAAAAGATAAGTTGGAGATCACCGCTTACTGGATTAATGATATCAGGGGATTTTATACCACCAATAACAATTTAAAGGGTCATGCTTTGTCTAATCTATGAGACCTGATTACATACACTGAGATAGTAGAATAAATGGTGTTCTCAGTTGGCAAGACGCTTGCCTTTCATCCGTGAAATCCGGATTCAATTGATATAAAAAAACAAATGGTTCCAGTCTGCATTTTTTACACGTATTACGGCAAACTGTAAGTAATGTGCTTATTTCAGTGTTTCTTAACGCGAAAGCTCGATTATTGGATAAATGTATTTTTTCCTGGCCAAGATCTTCAACTAATCTTCTTTTTCTTCCTCTTCCTATAGATCATGATCTGTTTGTTCCGCTTGTTCCCCCTTTTGCGACGTGGACTGCCAGCTGTCACGCCATCTCTTCGGAGGTCTTCCCGGCTATCTTCTTCCGGCTGGGTTCCCTTGAAGGGCGACACGTGGAAGTCTGTCGTCTTGCATTCTGTTTACATGTTCGTTCCAGTATCGTTTTCGTTGTCTTTCCCACCTGATGATGTCTTCCGTACTACACTTTCTCCTTATTTCGCTGTTTCTGATTCTATATCTTAGAGGTTCAACTAATCAACATAAATTATTAAGATGGAATAGTGGAAATAAAATTGAAGATATAGCATAATTGACCTTCAAGAAATATCTCAGAACTGAAATGGATACGATTATCTTCGTGACCTAGTTAGTAAAACGCCTGTCTTACGATTCGGAGGCTACTGGCTCGATTTCCGTTGAAACATAATTTTATTAAAAAGGGTACCAATCTGATTTTTACTTCAGACATCTCTAATGCCTTTCTAGTTGGTTGTAAGAGATTGTCAGATGTCAATAAACTCGCCAGGTTGTACTTTATACCACCAGAAGAACGAACATCTCCATACTGCAGGAGTTACATGTGACGGTACAGTTCATTATGCTTCCATTATGAAAACCCCGGGTGGAAGGTAATCATCATCCAGTAAATGAAAAGTATAAAAAGGAAAGTATTATTTTTTTATGAATGTTTCCGTAACTTGATGTAATTCGCTTTAAAATCTCTACATAATATTCTAAAATAGTTAGGACTTTCCCTTATACTCGTATATGTCACCACACTTCAAATTTAGTCGCTAATTATTTAATTCTACAATAGTTTCAATATTGCTTAAATAGTAAATCGCTTTGAAATTGTGAGAAATACAACAAAAAAAGCTGGTCTGCTATGTATATTAACCGTAAGAGTGCTGAAAGTTTATATATAGACGTTTTATAGTATTGAAAAAAATGTCCAGCAGTAAAACGGTTAAATACTACCAGAACAGACAGCGTTGGAGATCTATAGTGGAGGCTTTTATCCAGTAATTGGAGAAGTGGAGGCCTTTATCCAGAGTTGGTGAATAATGTCACATAAAGAAGAATAAAATGATTATCTAGGTCAGGGGCTGGACAACTTTCTTTTGGATTGTACCACACAATTAAAGCTACAAAGAGTGGCGTACCATTAGTACCCTTCTCGGCCTCCTCCATCCCTGCTTCTTCATAAGTAAATTTTCATAATGTTGGTAGGTATACCTACTCTCGACTCACTGTGTAATAAATATATCATAATGTTGGTAGGTATACCTACTCTCTACTCACTGTGTAATAAATATATCATAATGTTGGTAGGTATACCTACTCTCTACTCACTGTGTAATAAATATATCATAATGTTGGTAGGTATACCTACTCTCTACTCACTGTGTAATAAATATATCTTTGAATTTGAGTTAAAAAAGTTTATTTATGCAATAAAAACTAACGAATACCTATTAGGAAATAATATCTTCTATAGGGTTACAACACTGTATTTAGATCATTTATGGATGAAATCTAAAGATACTTTATATAGACACTAACTAAGACAGTTGTCATTCCACACGAACTCAAAATTTTACACGTAAAAAAAATAAACTAAACTTAAAATTAAATGGGAACTGAGGGCGGTTAACCACCTGATCAAGTCGACAGGTTAAAAATATAAACGTTAACCCGAGTTAGCGGAGCAAAATATTATGATACAATGAATTTTATTATTTTAACTGGAGAACCCTTGGTAACTTCGATAAATATCGTTGATGCTAGCCGGCCATCTTAGACCGGCATATTGTAAAATATTCTTGTAGCTGAAGAACCCTTGGTAACCTCGATAAATATCGTTGATGCTAGCCGGTCATCTTAAATCGGCATGTTGTTGTAAATTATTCTTTTAACTGCAGAACCCTTGGTAACCTCGATAAATATCGTTGATGCTAGCCGGCCATCTTAGAGCGGCGTGTTGTTGTAAATTATTCTTTTAACTGGAGAACCCTTGGTAACCTCGATAAATATCGTTGATGCTAGTCGACCATCTTAGACCGACATGTTGTTGTGAATTATGTTGAAGTTTAATAAAACTTTGTAACATTTGCTTGCTCGCGTACCACTAGACTGAGGTTCACGCACCACTGGTGGTACGCGTACCATAGTTGGCGGACCGTTGCTCTAGATTTACCTACTCAAAATATTAACCTTTATAGCCTCACGCATCGATATATCGGCATGTCTATTGTGTGTTAAAAGTATTATGCCACATTTTATTGCGCACTAAAATGCTACTAAGGGGTTTTGTAAACATTGTAAAATGATTCATTCCATGAAGAGAGGTGCATTTTACATTAAAAACAAGTGTTAATTGTAAATATTTATCTTTTTAACAAACATAATTTAAGGTTACCTTTTACTATGATTTTGACTGCCGGTGATACGTCGTATGTTTTGTTTAGTGTGCTAGAAATTAACTGTGCTAGAAATGAAATGTCGTATGTTTTGTTTAGTGTGCTAGAAATTAACAATTTCTATATTTTACCCGTATATTAGATAATGATGGCAGTGGTGATAACATATTCTTCTGTAATATTTTAGCATTCACTCAGGCATAATAGTTTGAAATAAATCAATAAGATATTTAATATATATATATTAGTTTGATTTAAATTTTGGGGCAAATTGTTAACCCAACGAAAAGGAATTCAAGTAAAATGTTTATATATTTTTATTATACCAATGAAAACAATATTTTTGTAGCGTTTTTATTTAAAAAAATATACAAAATTCTTTTCTTGATATATAGCTTTTTCAAAACAAATCATTTCGTTTCAAATAAACGTTTTAATTATATCAGTTTGATAAGGTTTTTCGGAGTGTTGTGTAATTATGTATTTTAATACATTTTCTTTTTAAAAATTAACATGTATTTTTGCAGATACGCATTAAAAATGTCTAAGATCAAAACAGTTCAAATCTCCGATTGAAGTGAGAAAAGAAACGTTACACCTGTTTAATATACTAAATGTAATAATGATTCTGCACAGAAATAACTCGTAGCCACTATTGAAAATGTGCGCCACAAGCCTTAGTAGACCATAAACGGATGTGCCATATAAGGTTACTACTACTTCAATAGTTAATGCATGGGAGAAGTTTACTTCGGAAAATATTATATTCCCACTTGTTGAACAAACAACTTAAAGTGCTTTCCACCGTTCAAACTTTTTGCCTGTAAGGATTCAACGTTTTTCAAGTCGATTTCCAAGTTACAAAACGTATTTTTACAAATAAATACTTTTTGATGTTTGAATAATCAAGATCTTTGATGACCAAACAAGTGTTGTACTACTTGACCATAAAGTAATCGTATGCATTCAGAATTCGAGGAAGATTATTAAAGGTGTCAAACATTTACAATCTTAAACATAACAATTTAAAACAGATAATGAACGTTTCAAGAATAACGAAAAATAAATTAGCCAATTGATGCTTTACCTAAAGATAGAGGAAATGATTGTTGAAATAAAATATACCTGAACAAAGCCAGGAAATTGTAAGAATGATCATATTTAAAATGTGTCCTCTTATTACATATAATATATTAATCAATTATCATCTTTCTCATCCTCAACAGTTCTTACCTTTGGCATAAGTACTATTACTCTTCTGAGATATCTTATTTCTATCGCCTATATTCTTGATCTAACACTCTCCTTTAGAACCCATTACTCGTGATCGTACGTAACCTTCCCCCCCCATTAGTCCGCCTTTCTACTCGTATAACTCGGCATTCCTCCAACTTTTTCGAACGAAATTCGACTCGGCATTCGTACGTTTGTCCGGAATTCGGACCGTATCACGCGTTCTGTTCAGACAATTTAAGAAATAAATTGAAAAATCGTCAAAAGCAGACAACATTGGGCAGGTTTTTAAGTAAATAATCCCAAGCATCTTTCAAACAGTAACATCCCTCCTTCTCTCCACCTTACACTTACGCCATCAGCTCTCCTCAGTACCGGTTAAGTATCGTTAATTTGTTTTATAGTTTTTATGTATTAAATATTATTTATTTTAAAGGTTTCAAATTTTAATAATCTTCGGGTTTGGAACGAATTAATCCAAGTTAGATTATTTCTTTGTAGAAAAATTGATTCAGCATTCGTACAAATCGTAATTCGAAGTCTCATGGAAATAATTGTGTACGAATAGCGAGGTTTCGCTGTACTTATATTTTCTGCATATGGGGTTATATAGAGAACTCAACATTATATTTGCCACTCCTGTTTCGCTGTCTATCTCATTCTCTTGTCTTGTCTTAATACTTCTACTTATTCCAATCGATCTCCACGTAGATCGATGTTACACAGCTCGTTGGATCTGCTGATTACTATGTTATGTGTATGTCTTATCTCTTTAATATGCTGATTTTATTACTGTTTTTTTGCGGCTTCCTCTAAAACGTGACATGCTTTTATGTCGTCCTTGTTGCATTGTCGTTAATTTAATCCCATCAACTGCAAAAACAAGTGTAAGCTCAATCAATCAGCACGTCTCTGATCTTATGCAATTATTTACCTTTGGCCCCGTTTGCTGATTCAATTCATAAATACTATAAAGATAATGGGTGAAAAGCGACTTTTTGCCAGATTGGAAACTACTCCAATTGGAAAGCATTTCCAAATTACACCACACTAGGATTTTATTGCAGTAGCTCCACAGTTCCGTACATTTACAAGGAGCTCCCATTCCGTACAGGGAGCTCCCATAGTTATTTATTCTATGGGACAGAGACGTAATCTTTTTCCAGGTCTATTCAACTCTCGACAATATTCTTAAAATATTCTCCGCTTTTCTGGGTGATTTTACGCGATATTGATCTACGGTTCCTCTTCCCATTCGAAATCCACATTATTTCCCATGGATATTGTTGATGTGGATTACAACTTACAAGGTTGCGTTAGTATATTTATATATTATAAAATAGTTTAATATTTATTAAATTGGTGTCCATACATATTTTGTGATAAAAATAGTTGTGTGGTACTCTTCAACATAACCGTATTGATGTTGTTGACATATTGAAGAGCGTAGTCG
Source organism: Odontocerum albicorne (assembly GCA_949825065.1). Classification (NCBI taxonomy): domain Eukaryota; kingdom Metazoa; phylum Arthropoda; class Insecta; order Trichoptera; family Odontoceridae; genus Odontocerum; species Odontocerum albicorne. The sequence goes on along the minus strand of OX463843.1, from coordinate 19,377,522 downwards.
AAAGTAAAAACTGTCCTCTTTCCAATTAGCACGCGGCCTTAAATCCACGTGGGTAAGCTTGTCGTCGTACATGATGGTGATGCCTTCAAAGTGAGCATATAAAAATAACCTCGTCAAAAATCTATTCACCAGAACTTGGGACTTTAAGTGGGTATTCTCATTTCACGGGCCGAAAAATCTACGATTTTTAAGATTTTTTTTTCAGTGAACGAATTATTTTTTTAAATTGTTGTTTTTTTAGACATATTTATTTATCTTTTAAGAACATTTTCATAAAATTTTATGATAAAAAAAAATAATATTTTTGTTGTTATTAAGTCGGAAGTAAGCTCCCCCCCCCCGTACACGGAGGAGGTCCATTATGCACGTAATTGTGGCTATTGTACAACTCTGAAAATTAAAAAAAAAAAATTTACTCAAAAAGCATGTGGCTATAGCCGGTACTAGAATAATTTAAAAAATATAATAAGATTAAAAATGGCGGCTTGTTCAAATTAAAAATATTTTTTTAAAATTTTTTTCGTCTTTAGAGGAGGTAAAAAAATCTAAAAAATGAATCGATTGAAATAATTCTAGTACCGGCTATAAAAAAAGGTATAATAAAGAGAATAAGTACTTATTCATTAAAATCGGTTAATTGGTTTTGGAGTTATCACGGGGAATAGTTTAAAAAAAGTGATTTTTTAGAAAACGCGTTTAAAGTTTCAAGTGCGATTTTTACACGAATTAATGCAAATATTTTCAACTCAATGTTAATCAGCAATTCCAGGGCCATATAAACTTGTTTAAAAATCCCATCTTTACACGACAAACTAAATATCAATTCATCATTCCAAGAAATCCTATTGGACGAGAATTCTTGGAAAATAAGGCTACTGCCATAACAATAGACGACCCGAAAGCTGCGAAGCTCAGGTCATTTCACCGGCGCGCTCGACTATCGAGAATACCTCCTTAAAGCCACTATTATTAAGAAATTGGAAATATTACAATTTATATAGCGCCATTTAGTAAATCTACTCTTTAAATAGTACTATATAAATTGTCGTTTATTATGAATATTATTTTTCTTTTGGTATTATTACTATTTATAGAAAATTACGTATGTTAAATGTTTGCAAAAAAGTCTGACAATTGCTAGCTAAAATACAAATATTGAATCATATTTTTATTGATTGCATTATAATTTGAAGAAAATAGTTTTAATTTACTTTATAAATGAACAAATTCAACAAAATTTTGCGATTTCTCCAATACGTCAATACATTTTTGTTGGATGTTTCTCGAAAGAAAACAACGATACAAGAAAAAGTTTTCCTTCAAAGTTTCTACAAGTTACACCGAGAAGAATATTATTCTACAAGTTCTCTAGAGTTTAAAACGTGATACATGAATAAATTCTAATAACATATATGTACTCGTACATTCGAACTTGACCAAAAATCTTGTGTTTTATAGAAACTGCAAGAATAAATTTCGGTGCGAAATCGGACAAGCAAATCTTTTTAAATATGTATTTTATCATCATTATTTAAAAATGATTTTCTATCCATTTATACGTGGAATAATTTATAGGGTTGTCCGGAAATAAATTTCGTATTTTAAAGTAAAATTTGAACACAAAATTACACCAATAGCTAGTGGAAGATGGTTTTTAATATTTTCAGTATCTCAGCCGTCTCTCGTGTCATATAATGCTTGTTATTTTCGAAAAAAAAAATTGTATTGATTTGTCGTTCACAATTACGGATTTTTTCAAACTATATTTGACACACATGATTATTAACTGCTTCGTCGCCATACACTATATATTATATATTTATTTTTTGGTTTGTTTCGTATTTTTGTTTGCGGTAGTAAAAACCACCAACCATCTTAACACCACTTATTTTGTTGTGGCTGTGGAAAAGGTGAAATATATGTGTAGCGATAGGAAAGTCTGAAGCTCTTTTCTGTCTGCCAGTCCTCGCAGGGAAACGGCGTATGTATATACTCGTATTAAACTTTTAAATTTTCTTTTCGTTGAACCTCCGATTCATTCAGTACTATTCAACACATGTCGAAGAGCGGAAGCATATAATTTAAGCGAGTTTACTTAAAACGACTAGTTATTGTTTGTCACATTTTTCATATACGAGTACTATGTATACATACATATAGTTATAGATCGTTCAGCCAGAAGAGTAATTTTGCAATAGTGTGAGTAACAACAGTGCGTTTACAAAAACTTGTCACTTTATTTTTTTAATGAAATGAAAAAGCAAAAAAATATAAAAATAATATTTTATATTCAAACATTGAAATTAATACACACATTTTGTAAATTAAAAATGCTGTCAGCTTAAATTGTAATAATCATAAAAATAAAATGAAAGTAAGTTTATTTCATATATTAATTGTTTAGGCATGGCAGATTCTAGGAAACATTAAATAACAAGAATGATTTTTTTCAAGATTAAAAATAAATATAAGTACAAGTATTATAAATTAAAAATGTTCGTCAGCTTCAATTAGATTGCACATAAAAATAAAATGAATGTAAGATTGTTTAACATATTAATGTATCAGAATGCCAAATAATAAAATTCTAAAATAATAGTGGATGGAGTGATACTAAATTCTAGGAAGCTTTAAATCAGTGCTTGTTCGAGAAACTTGGGTCTACACCCGTATAAAATCCAATTGACCCAGAAACTTAAGGTAAACAACCATAGACAACACCGTGTGTTCGCTGATTGGGCTCTGGAGCGGTTGGAAGTTAACCCTAATTTCACCAAAAAATCATTTTAGCGACGAGGCTTATTTTTGGATGAATGGATGTTTGAACAAGCAAACTTGTCGGATTTGGGACGATACCAATTCACACGAGATACACCAGCACCAAATGCATTCCGAGAAAGTCATTTTTTGGTGCGTATTTTGGTCTGTCGGAATCATCGGTCCGTACTTCTTCCGAAACGAAACTGGCATTGCCATAAGCAACTTTTTGTGGCCTAAACTGGATGATATGGATACCGACGACATGTGGGTTCAACAGAACGGCGCTATGTGCCACACAGCGCATGCCACGATGGACATTTTGCACGAGTGATTTGAAGGCAAGGTTATCTCGCGCGGCGACGATGTGAACTGGCCACCGAGATCGTGCGATTTAACGCCTTTAGACTTCTTCCTTTGGGGTTATCTTAAATCGCAGGTCTAAGCGCATAAACCGCAAACAATTGATGTCCTCAAAGTTAATATAACGAACGCCATCCAGCAAATTCAGCCAGATTTATGCGACAAAGTCATCGAATATTGGACCTCCCGAATACGTGCCACCAAGCAAAGCCGCGGCAGACATTTGAACGACGTTATATTTCATACTTAATGCCATACAATATTATTTCAAATAAAAAAAATGAATGGATATCTCACACACAACTTGTTTTATTTACATTTAAAAATTGAGCGTCCTTATTGAAAGACCTTGTACATTATAGTAGACAAAAATCGCACTCCTAATTTTGACATGGTAGTGTTTTTCTAATCACTAAGTATTTTAACAACAATACAAACGTGCGCTCTGCGCGAACCAATCGTGTGGCATTCTAAAACCAATACCACTACATACGTTATGTAATACAGAGAGCGTTACTTACACTATTGCAAAATGACTCTTCTGGCTGAATGATCTATACTTATGTAAATGAACAAATTTCCTAAGGAAAAAAATCGTTACGATTTAGAATTTGGTGTTAAGGTTGAACTATGAATTCGAGATTTGGAGTCATTCTTTAGATTCAATGTATCAGAACACACCATATGTAATAAAAAATCCTCTCTTTCTTAATATGAAAATTAAAATTGCAGGAGAAAATTTGTGTTAAGTAAAATCTGCCGTATTCATTTCTTTTTCGCGTTTGATTTCAAATATCTGGATTGAGAGTATTTAGAAAAAAATGTGTTTTCGTTAAAAATTATGGTTCTTATATTTTTCATTTGCACAAATTTATTCGGGATGACTGAAAGGGGACTCAATACGTATCGTGCATCGACATCGAGGATATCGCGATGCTCATCAAAACTCATCACTCATATCGTCAATTCTTCCTTCCCCCGAGCAACGCTTTATCGGCAGTATCATCCATCTTTATAGCCCCTTCCATCTACTCGTAGCTCCCCTCGGTCGTAATGTCTTATTCAGATATAGTCGAGAATCTCGTTCAGCGGGGACGGGGAGAACTGAAGGAGAGGAATTTCACCACGATTGCTCAAGGTTCAATACGAAGTATCGAGTTTTGGTGGAATAGGTTTAAGAAGATTTTTTGTAGTTTTTTAATCATGCAATGCACATGATTAAAAAAAATGCTATTTTCCAAACTTCATAACAACATTTTTTTAATTACTTACACTATAAAACAAAAACATAATGTTTTGACAAAAGAGTTGTGACAAAATTTTTAATTCGTTAAATAAATGTATCAACGGTTTCGGTGTTAACGTTGTGGAACTCCATATTTATTTATTTTGCACTTTATTGTACTCGTAAAACAATCAAGCGGGCTTGATGCCAGGTGGCAATCTTTTCCAACCAAAGAGACAAAATTGAATAAAGGAAGTTATATAGTCGTTAAAAAAATATTCAAATTATTATTCATCTTTACAAAACTCATGAACAATATACATAGTAAAAATAAAAGTGAAATATCATAAATCAAAGGAAAAGGAAGAGACGGTGGAGATGAAAGAAAAATGAGGAATGAAACAGTCATATTATTGACTTGAAATGAAGAGTTTTTTCAGTCGCTTTTTAAAATGTCAATGGCGGAGCGAGTCTAACATTAGTTTTTAACTGGTTCCAGAGTCTCATTGTATGGGCAGCAAAGGACGACGAAAAAAAAAAGAGCGGTGAATATGGAAAGCCAATAAACAATATCGGTTTAAGCATAGCGCAAGTCCATGATCGGAAAGACGCTGAATATTCTCGGCAATACATGAGGGGACGGCAGGACAGATAAGGATATAATACTATCGTATTAAGGATATTATATGATAGTAGAATATTTAGTAAAGCATAACTTTGTCATTCCACTTATTATATTATCTTTTGAGTCAATAGATAACACAAAACTCTGATGAAACATGACACCAATTGAACCTAAATATTGTTCTCGTAACTAGCCGTGATCGTTTCACCTGAAGAGGCCTTAGACACAGGAGGTAGAAACAAAGTAATTTATTATTAAGTATACTGACATATTATTATGCGATTTTCAAGTCTGTCTTGTAGGCTGGAAAGGGAATGAATATGGATATTGCGAAGACGCTTTTAAACTCCAGCTGTGTGTTGTATAATTTTTCCTTTTTTATATTGTTTTAAATTATATTTCGTCCTAATTTGTATTAGTAAACATTATATAAAAGGTCTCGTAAATGTTTACGTACTTTAAATAAATATACCTCCTGTGAATAATGAGACCCAATTAAGTTGATGCTGTGTTGAGCTTGGACTAAACGTAATCACAACAAAATATATTCATGAAAAATACATTGACATAATAATGTGGACTGGGTCAAATATATTATTGTAATATTGATGCATAACAAATACTTGTTTTTCCCAGCCATACATATCAATTTTCTCACTTATAAGCGACAGCTGAAATGTAAGGTGACCAGAAATACTGATTTATTCAGTCGAGTATCGATTTGAAATTTTGACTGAATACTGTCACAAGTTTATGCATGCTAAAAGTAAATAGAAATTAAACCTTATTTAATGCATTATTTCCTCAAATTCATTTGATGTTCATAATATTTATGCTTTTTGTGTTGTTAATATTCATGCTAATGGGGATCAAGTAAGTAGGTGTCGATGAAACACGTTTCGTTTTCATTTAATTGTTTTGGGTACCATCGGAAATTGAAATCGTAAGCCCAGGTGGAAGTTAAAACTCATCTTATGATTATATCACTCTTCATAATATCTGAAATATTATAAGAAAAATCAGTTTTTTTATGAATATTTTGGTTACTTGATTTAATTTTCTTGAATATTTCACGATAATATTCTAGTTAGCTAGAAATTTTCCAAAAGCGATGTCCTAAAACTTAAGAGATTCCTTTTAAATTCAGCTCCAAATTTCCAAAAAAAGATGTTACTTAAATACAGCTGGTAATGAATAAATTCTATTTTAAATATTATGTAAGTAGTAGACCCCTTTGATATTGTGAGAAACACAAAAAAAGATGTAACTTAAATACAGTTGGTAATGAATAAATTATATTTTAAATATTATGTAAGTAGTAGACCCCTTTGATATTGTGAGAAACACAAAAAAAGATGTAACTTAAATACAGTTGGTAATGAATAAATTATATTTTAAATATTATGTAAGTAGTAGACCCCTTTGATATTGTGAGAAACACAAAAAAAGATGTAACTTAAATACAGTTGGTAATGAATAAATTATATTTTAAATATTATGTAAGTAGTAGACCCCTTTGATATTGTGAGAAACACAAAAAAAGATGTTACTTAAATACAGTTGGTAATGAATAAATTCTATTTTAAATATTATGTAAGTAGTAGACCCCTTTGATATTGTGAGAAACACAAAAAAAATCTAATTAAATATCACAAAATCTTAATGCAAAAACATTACAATTGACTAAAATAAAATGATTATAAATTTTAATAAAGTATAGAAGAAATACAGAAAGCATTTGAAGTAAAACCTTAGTAGTCTAAAGTTGAAGAAATATTATTGCTATGTATACAAATGTTTCAATATATTAATATGAATAGCTTGAATATATAACATGTATTAAATGAATACAATGAAAATAAAAATAATGTTATTGTTAATATTTTATATTATTTAATGCATCAAATACTCGACTAGAATCAAGGATGTTGATAAACTTTTCCATCAGACCAAACTTAAGTAAGATATATTTTTGTTTTGCTTATAATAATGGTATAGCTACTTTTATTATGCGACATTATACGATATTAGTTTGGTTTCATCAATATAAAAAATAATTTGAAAAAAATCAGTATACCGAAAGGCTATCGGTTCTGAAAATTAGTTGGACGCAGTGTGTCAATGCGATCTGTATAAAATTACAATCGATAGAAACAACATGAACACATCACACCTTTTTAAACCATCTGATTTAAATTGTTTCTGATATGAATCGTGTTAAGCCTACATTTATTAATTTTTTTCTTGTATTACTTTTTTTTCTTTTGAATAAGCGCGATAAACGATATTATCATTATTACAATACACGCTCGGGCGCTACTGTAGCTGCCAGCCGTGATTTATTTTTTCTGTAGCAATTTTGATTTAAGTAAATTGTGATTCATTAGATCTTTGGATATTCCCGACACTGGTCTGGATCTTAATTTAATTTAAGACGAAAGGAATGTATTTTTCGTCATGTTAACGTGTTTGATTTGTCATTGCAACGGTCGTTTTAATATTTAATGAATCGATGATCTTTGGTTTCAGTTAATGTTCGTTTTCTCGAATATAAAGGTCCGTTCTCACGGTTCAAGTTTAGTTGACCGATTAAAGTTGATCGAGACGACTTGAATCAGTTTTTGTTCACACGGTTCAAGTTTAGTTGACCGATTAAAATTGATCGACAAAAGTTGAATACGACAAATCGATAAACTCAGCGGGCATCCAGCGAGTTGTTGATGACTCATAACTTGAACGATATAAAAAGTTGATCGACTCTATTAAAACAAAGGTTCTCACTACAAATTTCATTCAACTTTTGTTGATCAACTTTAATCGGTCCGTTCAACTTGAATTCACATGTTCACACGTTTCGGGCCCGTTCTCACGGTTCAAGTTTAGTTGACCGATAAAAGTTGACCGACAAAAGTTGAATGCAATCTCTAGTGTAAACTTTTGTTTCGATAGACTTGATCAACTTTTTAAAAAGATTGACCCAGTCAAACTTTATCGTTCAAGTTATGAGTCATTCGTCATTTGCTAGAATTGCATTTGCATTTAATTTTCGTCAGTGCAGTATTATGGCACCACTGTTTGCGTGGAAGATTCCATTTTCATAGTTATAGAATCTGAAAAAAAAAGTGTGGGTCAGAATAATATTGGTGTATATCCAGGTAAAGGAGTTTTGAGAAAAATAAGATTTTGTAAAATTTGCTTAGATTAAATAAATACCATTGCTATTATTTTAGAAGCAGTTTTATTTTCAAAATATAATTATTTCACAATATTGGAACGTAATAATTAAGAGAAAATAAAAGTTTTTATTAAGTACAAAAACATTTTAAATCGTGTGAATAGATACTTCACTATTATTCTGAAAAAAAGTGAAAATATATATGTTAACAAAAACATGACAAAGCATTGTGGTATGATTTTATCTGAAACTAATACAAAAAATTTATTGGAGCATTATTAATCGTATATTATCTCATCATCAGAATCTCTATCCTTGATTTCTGACATAAATGAACGTGTTGCTAGTTCAGTAGGTAGATTTTTATAAAAATTAGCAAAATTAGGTGGGATGAACGATAGTAAATTCATCATGTACCTTTTTTTGGAAGAAGAACTGGACCTTCTGGAATTGTATAATAAATTTTGGTGAATATTTGATAGAACATCGAATCGTCTTCCGGGACCTCTTATGTCTAAATTCACTGAATAAAAATCTACCTCTGTATTGAAAGTTTCCTTAAATTTAAAAATCATGGGAGACGACGTCTCATATCGAAGCCATCGTATTTTTAGCCAATTAAAATCATAACCACTAACTGTTTTTTTTCTATTTGTAACAGAATCCTCCAGATTTTTTGTAGGTAGAAATTCAGTTCTGTGTACTTCTACCACTTTAAACTTGGGCAGTTTTCGTTTTGCATTTTTAATGATTTATAACCAGTATTTGGGCCCAAAAATATAATTATGACTGCGGCTTGATTTTTCGATAATCCCGAACTCCGCATCATTGGGCAAGGAATAGTGCCCAGGAAGTAAAAAATTGTGATCAATAGTTTCTATGGCAATGTTAGTATCCCGAAGTAACTTCATTAATGATAAAGTAAGTTTTATATTTCTATTTTGTCCAGTGCATGAATCCGAATACATAATAATGTGTTTGTTAGACGAAGCATTTTCTTTACGTGTTTTATTAACACTGATGCAATATCTTGAGATCCACGCCCACCTTCTGTTTCACCCCAAGTATACATATGTCCCACTCCATTATTAAAACAATGAATGCCAAAGTTGTAAATATAAAGATTTCGTTTGTAATATGTAATAGATGTTGTGAGCTTTGGGAATGGAAGAGCTTTTTGGAGATTGAAAGTAATAACGTAACTTTGAGTTATTTCATTTTTATAATCCATTTTCAAACATTCTCTATGTTAGCTTGTCCTGCCTTCCGCAAATGTAGATGTTTTTCGTTTATGATACTCGTAACATTCTTCTACTCCGGATTTACCTCTACTTTCATTTTCATTGCTAATTCATCACACAAACGATGAGTATCTCGGTTAGGTAATTTGAAACTTGTGTTAAACTTTCTGTTAAAAATATGATAATAATATTTGAATTTTTCGGTTCGATTCCATTTTCTTCGTATTGTCCCTTATACAAATCGTACATTTTGCGGAGAGTCAATGCCGGATTCAAGTGGTTTCTGTTCGAATTCTGTACTCTGGAGTAATGGCTTTGGTAGGCTGGAAATGAATTAATATGTGCAACTATATCGGAATCATCTAGTTTTCTGGTGGAAGTTTTTCCGCGTTCGTCAACAGTTTCCTGAACATTTTTTCTTGGAAATACATATTTACTATATAGCCTGCCATCGCTTATTTGAAACGTATTTAAGAAAAACGTTTTGCATACTTCGACACTTTTATCTTCCAATTTCAAAAAGTAAGAAAATGAAATTGTTTTCCCTTAACGTGAGTTATCCGCGGGACGTTTGCGGTGCGGTGCGGTGTACCAGGACCAGGCCGAAAAAAAAATGAATTTTGAAGACCATAATCACCTAATTTCCAAAATGAATTAAAATTTTGTTTCCTCTCATCTCTTTTATTTTTTCAATGCATTTTTTATGCATTTGCAATCTTTGTTTACAAATATTTTTTTAATCACAACATTTGCTTTCTTGGTGACATATTCTTGGCCACAGTTTCGTAATCTTTTACGTTGATTAATTTTCCCCGTAGCTGGACGTCTTAACATTTTCTTAGTTTTCTTGACCTCTTGACCTTCATTTTCCTGATTATCATCAGCTTGTTGGTTCATTCCTGACATCTGCTCGGCCTTAGATACATCTAAAAAATAGTATAATAACAAATTTCATGCCCCCTAACTTTACGTTTTAAATATGTGAAATTTAGATAAATAATTAAAATATGTTAGCTTTTTAAAGGTGGGATAAACATAATACGGTCAAAAACATAACCTTTAAATATTATCGTCTCTATAAAGTGCTTTAAAATACTCAATGTTGGAATTATAAATGTTATTTTCAAAACGACGTTTCTTACGATTTTTGCTCATGTTAAATAAAATTGTTTTTAGTTCTTCTTTTAACAAAATAGTTATTGTCTGCACAACTTCACACACAACTGCTTTCGACGCCATTTTTAATTAACTGAATAGTTTCAACTTGAAAGCAAATGGCGACACTTGAACGATAAAGTTTGACTGGGTCAACTTTTAGTTGATCAACTAAAAAGTTGATCAACTTTATTAAAACAAAGGTTCTCACGTCAAATTTCATTCAAGTTTTGTTGATCAACTTTTATCGGTCAACTAAACTTGAACCGTGAGAACACGCCATAAGTTTGATTTGACTGCTTCAAAGTGTTTGGGATGTGGGTGGAATGTGTAGCTTTGAGAAGCACTTGAAGACAACCCTTTTTGGGAAGACTCATCAAAATGTATTAGGTGTTAACATAAGCTGTGTCCGTTTTTTTCCAAATTTAAAAATGAGCACCAAAAGTAAAACAAAATGGTAAAGGTTATACGTCATTCGAAAGAAAATTTTCTGCTTTACAAGATATTGTGTTTGCTTTTACGTAACATATATTATATTATTTGATTACAAGTCTTCAAAATGGAATGTCAAGTAGACGAAAGTGAGCATTTTCGACACCTCCTTCTGTTCGCGTTCAATCGAGGGAATAAAGCTGCCAAATCGATATTTGCGAAGTGTACGGTGAAGATTCTATGAATAAAAGGACAGCTCGTCGATGGTTTTTGCGCTTCAAAGACGGTAATTGCGGACATGGTTGGACGAATTCCTCGAGTCAAGACCGGATGGTTTTTATCGCAGAGGCATTGAAAAACTTGTAGAACGTTGGCAAGAAGTTGTAAATAATGAAGGAGAATACATTTTTGACTAATCTGTTGTAAAATAATGAAGGAGAATACATTATTGACTAATTTGTTGAATTTTTTTGTTGTGTCCTCTTGTTCTCTTCATTTGGAAAAAAACGGACACAACTTATGTTATCACCCAATATGTCTATGTACTATTGTAGTATAAACAATACACACATACACTATACTCTACTTAAAGTCTAATGTGTTGTTATCACATACCTTAAGTTTCCTACCGTTTTTTTACCAAATATGTTTATTTACAATATAAAAATATGCAGGTGCGGGGAAGTTTCTAATCTAATTAATGCCTGTAGCTGCCACTCTCCCATACATGCACTGCATTTTTTTTGTAATATTTTTATCTGTCAATAAGAGTGGGTTAAAGTCCCGAGTTAGAGCGCTATTGAGGAAAGTTTGCTCTCTTAATGGAGCTATATAAATTGTCGGTTTATAATTATAACTAAACATCAAGTAATATTTTGGCACTATGTACGAGTATGATTATGGCTGTAAAGACATTTAGAGATAAGATTAGAAATATCCGCAATCGAGAAATTAGTAATGTGGAATACGTTATAAGATGGAAAAGACAATATATATGATAATACCGTGCATATATGGAAAGGATATATAGTTTTAGAATACCGCACATTGTAATGCACGATAACCCTAATATCTACCATAATTGATAACAGACCTAAGGGAAGACAATCGAAGCGAGAGAAGTATAACAGAAAGTTCATATTCCAGGATTGGCCTACCTGATAAGATACAAACCCAATACTTTTTTACATACATACATACTCGTACGACAAAGCAAAAAAAAGTTATCAACTTCTTGAAAATATGAACCATTTTATGGCAAAATAATAACGAATTATTTATTATGAAAATTGTAATGTATATATGATATAACACATATTTATAAATAAGTAATTTATTGTAATTTATTTTTATCAAACACTGTTTATTCCACATTTAAAAAAAAAAAAAAAAGTGGAATAAACAGTGTTTGATAAAAATAAATTACAATGTTTTTAAACCTCCACAACGTTAATGCCTTAACTACAAACAACATAAGTAATTTATGTATATATCTAAGAAGACTATTATTCTAGTTAGAATAGTTCTATAAATAATCACTAGCATATACTAAACCTTTTAATATTGACAATATTTATTATCAAAATATTTTTAATTACATATAAATGACGTATTAAAAAAAAATATCTGCTGGTTCGGTTTGTGGTTGATAATTTTATCAACAGGTTCACCAAACTAGTGATAACCCGTAGGGGGACATCACCGGTTTTCATAAATACAAATTCAGAGAAGAGCTTAATGAATAAGGCTCAACTTTAGAATTCTTCTTTCCTAGACTTTTGTTGGGTATGTATCATATCAGGTAGGCCAATCCTGGAATATGGACTTCCTGCTACACTTTTCACATTTCGATTGTCTTCACTAAGGTCTGTTATCAATTGTGGTATTTATTAGGGCTATCGTGCATTACAATGTGCGGTATTCTAAAACTATATATCTTTTCCATGTATGCACGGTATTATCATTTATGTTGTCTTCACCATTTTATAATGTATTCCACATTACTAATTTCTTGGATGCGGGTATTTCTAATCCTATCTCTAAATGTCTTCACAGCTATAATCACATATAGTGCCAACATATTATTTGATGTTTAGTAATATAGTAGTTATAAAAAGAAAATTTATATAGCTCAGTTAAGAAAGCAAACTTTCCTCAAGGGCGCTCTAACTTGGGATTTGAACCCACTATTATTGACACATTAAAAATATTCTAAAACTAAACAAATTGAGTGCAAGTATTTGGTACCCGGTTCTCCTGAGTTCACGATCACTATGGAGAAAATATACTTGTTTTCATTGGCACGGACAGCTCTTCAATTGTATGAAAACCCGTTTGCGAATGCTTTGTAACCATGACAGGCGTTTTCTATCGAGACTCACGATTTTGTCCATCAATATCAACTGTATGAAGTGAATATTTTCTTCTCTTAATAAATAATCCAATCAAGCAATATTTCGGCATTTGATGATATTTAAAAGCTATCGTTCTATTACGACTCGGCGTAATGCTGACAGGTTTTTGAAAAACGATAGCTAATTACAGTGTATGTTGGTGTCATTGAAACAATGCATGCTTTTGTCATTAATGTCATTTGTCATTTTGGTCAATGAAATTATCCTAAGTTGGCCATATTTTTTTGTAATATCCGGACATATTGAATAGCGTGGGGATGAAACAATGTTCCCATTAATCGAGCCTTCGAGGTTTAGAACAACTGGAATACTCGGAATACTACTCCACACGTGTAGAGCCAATAACCCTTTCAGACATACTCGTATCTATACGAACTCATTTATCAGATTAAATATTTTTTGGGTACAATCGGGAATTGAATCCAAAGCCTTTGGGTGGTTGTCAAGCGTCATCCAAGAATGATAGCACCCAACATTAAATATGAAATCTAATAAATACCTTTTATAGGTATTTTAGTTACTAGATGTAATTTGTTTTCAGATTTCATCATAATATTCTAGTTAGTTAAAACTTTATCAAATAGATGTCACTACACTTCAAATTCTGCCGGTTTTCAGCCAACTCAAGTTTAAATAAAATAAATCGCTTCAGTATTTTGAGAAATACTAAAAACAAATTAAATCACTTTAGCATTATGGGAAATATAAAAAAAGTTTTAATTAAATATATTTTAATGTATATAATCGTATGTAAAAATATACACCTCAAACATTACATTTTTTTGATTGTCTGATACACATATATTGAATTATTATTTTAGTTAACATGTATAAAAATATCAAGCTAATAAAATGTGTTTGACCGTAAAAACATTCTACTTTATGCAAGCAAGCACTAATTGACCAATATCTTTTATTTACTTAAATATAGTATATCAAAATATGTAGAATTATCAACTAAGTTTTATGTTTTGTATTCGTACTATAATATGAAATTAAGGAAAATATACAATAGTTTTTGGTAATTTACTAAACAGTATAAAGACACTCAGTTTTGCTGTGTGAAAAATATCTCCCTCTTTCTTTGGAAGTCTGATGCCTTCCCTTCACCATTTTAGTTGAGATTTCTTCACTGATAGGAGCAATAGTTCCATGTTCAGGGTTTTTCTAATTGTGTCATTTCTGATACAATTTTTAATTGACACTCCTACTACGCCTCTTAAAAATCTCATCTAAAATACCTGGATTCAAGACTTCGCCCTATCATTAGAGATACATACTTCATATTCATAGAATAACTAAGTACATACATACCATCATGTAATTTCTTATTAGGATAGATAGAGAAGACATGACGTCAAAATTTACTATCAGATATGCTTCCTTCACCTCCAATATATCCATACACTTTTTTTCTCATACCGTTTCTTGTTGTTTCTTTAACTATTTTCCTTCTTTCAATATATCCGTATCGTTTCTTCCTTTTTGAAGCTTCACAAGCACGTTTACATTATAAGTGCGTTTCGTTAGCCTTTAGTCATCCATCCGTTCGACATGTCCAAACTACATCAATGCGCTCCTTTTCCCTCTACTTAATACATCCATTTTTAGCTCACATTAATTCTTAATAGTTGTATATCTTATTCTTTCACACATCGACACACATTCTCTTCTCGGTGCTTGAATTTCCACTACATTTACTTGACCCTTTTCACGGTGTAGGGAATATTATATAGCTACAAATTAGTTGTTGATGTTGGTTCTATTTTCATCATAATAGATTTATAAAAAAATCACAATTTTTTTGCATCTTAAATTCGTCACCTTTTTTGAAATCTGTTGATAATCATATCCAAAAATACATACGTATTTATCTTTTTTCGCTGATTCATTTGAAAAGTGAAACGGTCGAAAAATACATGCGTATTTATCTTTTTTCGCTGATTCATATGAAAAGTGAAACGGTCGAAAAATTATTTCGTATTTTATGAACATTATTTTTATAGTTCTGTTTAAACGATTTTCTTTTAATTATTTAAAACCTTCCTTATTTAGAGAAAAAGAAAATTCTCGTTGAATCTTGTATTGTGAATAAATTAAAATAGCTAAAAGCCGGGCATTAATTATAGTAGCTATTTTGGTATATATTATTCGTCAAGTTCAAAATCTAAAAGTTTTATAAATTCAACATGAAAAAAAAACATTTTAACTTAACTTTGGGGTTAATAGACATTATATTTGAAAAACATAAAAGCTGTAAGAGTTGGAGCGTTTTACATATAATACAAGTTTTTATGAATTCTGGATCATATTAATTCAAATTTTCATATAAATAATTGTAAAATTTTCAATTTTAACATACTATGTACTGTTAAAACCTTTATTGAAATATTTTATTATCTTAAAATTAGGTTGTTTTAATGACCGACCAATAATGTTCCATTGCGTCAACTATTTTTTGTAATCAAATATTAGTTTAAAACGTAAATCCGCAATGTTCGAGTATGTTTGTTGATTAAAAAAATAATATTTTGTATGTAATGTTTATCGTGTAATTTTTTCCCACTATTTGTTGTATGTTTGTTGTTTAAAAAAATAATATTTTGAATGCAATATTGTTTATCGTGTAATTTTTTCCCACTATTTGTTGTATTTTTTTTTGAGAAAAAGGATCACAAATTTTTAGCAATGTGAATTTTAGTGGGAATATAGATATACTTCGATTTGCTTGTCTATAGCTAAATTTGAAAATGTTCGAGTTGTTTTGTATATTTGTATTTTTACGCCATATATATGATAATAATCAATTTTGGTAATATTTGAAATTGTAACCAATGTATATTTTTAAGTAAACCCTTGAGGAAAATATATTGAGGGCACGCAAAAAGCATTTCAATTTTGTGCAAAACGATTTTGATAAAAAAATCTACTCCTCTCGAATAATATCGTTACTTTCCGTCATGGTTTTGGAGGGATCTGATTAAGGCTATATATGGCTTCAGTCATATTAACTCTTAAAATAAATGCAGAAAATACCTTGTCTCTTCATTTTTTGAGTTAACATAAAACATATACCGTACTTACAAAAAGGTAAAAAAAATATATAGATATATTATTTATAGTTAAGGCATTTACCACTGTGGAGGTTTAAAGACATTGTAATTTATTTAGTCAAACACTGTTTATTCCACTTTAAATAACAGTATAACCCTACCGGTTTCAAGGTTTTCGCTTAATCATCAGGAGAGCATAAACAAAACTTAATTATGTTCGAATTGGTACTGACAAACACGCTTCTAACGGTTAAAATTCGGGTTGGGGATGTGGGTAGAGGGAGGCAAGATGCATCTTTAGAAAGCAGCGGTGAGATTTTGGGAATGTATGTGTTACAAAATAAATAAATTGTGTTTTTTAATTATAGTTCCTTTTCCTTATAAAAAATATAATTTGTCCTTAATAGTAATAATGACAAATATGTCAGTGACCGGTCTACCTAATGCTGCAATGCAGTACAAGTTATAATTTTACAAAAGAGACCAGAATACAACAGATATAGTGTGTAAGAAAAAATATATGGAATATAACACCTGTAAAACAACATCAACATTAATACTCGTATACTCCTTCCTAAAGCTACAAAAAAACTATTTGGATAAAGTAAAGTTTTTTGCAGAAGACAAGTTTAACAGGTTAATTTGATTTAACATAAATGTTCAAGATGCTTCAATACGAGTACATATTGCACCATGTGTTTGAATGTAACTGTGATATATAAAACACACGTTAGTCTAGTGCATCCAAAAAAAATATGTATAATATTTTTTTCCATCCGACTGTTTTATTTGAGATTTTATATCCTCTCTGCCTACCCGGACAGGAAAATGGCTTGAAGGTGTTTACGTCTATGTATGTAATACAACATAATATTATGAATGCAGCCAGATTTCGAATTGTGCAGCACGATATGGATACTGATATGCCTAATTGGCATTAACAAAAGGAACTAACTTAGTTTCAAAATTGGTTTCGCTCAATGTAAAGGATTGAAGCATAATAAACGGCTGTTAAATTTCAATGTTGAAGGAAGACAAAAGGGCTTAGAACATGAGTGAGGTGGACGATCTATATTGTGGCGGCAGGAAGATAATGGGTACATGAGGTGGTGAATAGCGCAGGTTGGAATATCACTGGAGAAGCTTATAACTATGTGACTGGAAATGTTTGCGGATGATAAAGGAGCAGTGATGAAGAAGATGGTAAAGGGTAAGTTAATTTAAGATTTTTTCAAAGCCCGATTTTATTTATAAACAATGTCAATGAGTAAAATGGAATGTGGATATCGTAGATATTTTTCATTTTGCAGGATAAACCACTAAGGTCCAATTTTTCCAGTGTTAATATTTTAGAGAGTGTGTGTACATATGATATACTACGCCGGCCACGCCTATTGAATAACCAGGCGATGCTTTGATTAAAATTTGATACCTCTAAATATGTCAAATAAAGTTAAAAGAAGACGTGTTGTTGTTTCTTTTTATTCTGAAATGTTTAAATTTGATTATCATGTGGTTATTAAGTATTTTTCAAAAGAAGAAAAAAGTCCAGTCGATGTTAAACGAAGTTTAGATACTGCCGAGCTTTAATTTCTGCCGGGCTTTTACTTTCGTTTGAAAGAAACTTTTTAAATAAATAACTGACATATTATTTAAAGCCCGACAGTATCTAAACGTCGTTTAATTTCGACCGAGTTTTCTCCTTGTTGATAACCGTGTAATCTTATATTTTCAACATTGTAAAATACAATACACTAAAATAATTTGTCTTCTATCGACTCAAATTGATATGCTACTGAGGTGCAAAATTTTATCTGTAACATCGCCTGACTATGTGATAGGTGTGGCCAGTATCTATCCATACAGGCTCTGACTTATTTAGACCTTTATGGACCAAACTTTTGAACTTTAGTCGTATAGCGGTTGAGGCTGATTTAGGCGTACACACTTCAATAATTCAACATAGTCGTTTGTATAGTTTTTTTTCATATGCAGTTAAACCTGGTAGACTAATTGCCATGTTGTGATTTCTTCCAACTAATCAGAAGTTTGATTAAAGGTTTACATGAAAAACAGTTTTGAATTAATTTTAAAACATCTACGTTTCAACGGGAATTAAATCCGCAACCGTGAAACACCTGTCGGAAGATACATGTCTTACCTACCAGGAGACGGCGATTATCAAGGTTTGTTCACCATTTATTTTAAACAAGTGACAAAAATTCCTAAGCCGAATTTTGTGAGTGGATGAGATCGCTAACACACCCTGAAACAGTTTCGAAATCTATGGGAAATAAAAAGAAGGGTCGGATTCCGATTCATTTCCTCGCTCGCAAATTTGAAAATATTGAAACGTCCCTCCCCAGTTTGTGTCAGATTATGGTACCAAGATATTTTCATGTCTAAAAACAGACTGCAAAGCGAGCCAGTGTGATTTTATGAAAATGTGAAATATGATAATGGGAATCCCTTGAACAGTGCTTGTAAACTATTGGATGG